>OY740775.1:37535782-38735782 GCA_963513935.1 Aphrophora alni
CTTTATAATGGATATAAATTTAACTTCGATTTTTTTAACTCGTTACGTAATTCTCCCTATACAAAAAAGTTAACGGTTTTCAGGAAATGGAGTCTGTATTCTAAAAACTGCATCCATCTATTGTGATGCGAGTGTTAGCGATTGTATCATAACACAGACAATGCACGGGTGGGATTAATGCAATGACGTCACAACAAATATTAGGTCATTGTCTTTTCTTTGTTTACCTTCGCATAAAGACTGATTGGAACGCGTGTACAGTATACGTGGGTGCGAGTGTCCTATAAGTCTAACTCTAAAACACGTTTTGTTTGTTATACAGGGTGTCTCGGAGAGTGTTTATAGCGAGACGGGTGTGGTTCTATCTGGATCTTAGATCCCTCTCGTCTCTCTTGACCAATTCTTTCCAATCTTCACTTTATTAGAGTATTCAAGGGTAACAATCTTTATTTTCTTCTTTTTTATATAAGGTAATGATGACCAAGAGGTTTTTCCGCATTTAAACAACAAGGAAATATAAATTTAAAAAACAAAACTCAGTAAAATAATTCAAGTTTAGTCCTATTTACCTCAATACACCCCTGAAGAGTTAGAGTCTTCCAAAGTCCTAATTTATAATTCAAAAATTATTTCTTCAGTCTTGAACAAACAACAATTTGTAATGGGATAGTCACATATTATACATTAGAAATGCAATAATAAACGGGTGCACAATAATGTAGAACAGTATTATCAAGTACAACATTAAAGAAGTCGATGAAAGCCAACATGGTACTTTCCCAGCCCAATCATACAATATAATACAAGTAGGTCCGCCAAAGTTGGTTTTTGAACCTACTAGGAAATGTTAAATTGTATTGGTTGATACCCAGTAGGGTAAATTGGGGTTAAATAGTTTTCTGACCCTCTTAATTGTGTATATCGCTACTTTCTTGACGTTTCAACGGGCCTCGTATGTGAATTGTGAAGGAGCCTCTACTCGCTACGTTCGTGTCTGTAACTTGACCTCGCCGGATCTCGTAACTATACGAATATCACATTTTCCTAAGTTCTAAATTAAATTTTTGACAATAATTGCACTGTTTGTCATTCTAAAGAAGTACCATTACATGTACAATTGTGAAATCTGCAGATTTTTTTATCTAATTTAGTGTGTTTTAAGATGAATTATCACACTTCAGATATCAACATAAAACTGTTTTTCATTAGGGTTTTATATAAGCACAGTATAATTCTTTATACCAAATTTCATGTTCCTATTTTAAGTTTTGTGGGCGTTATCGTGCTTACGTACAAACTACGAAACGATGGCGTATCGAAATTTTGCACTATTAACAAACTTTCGCATCTGGGTAAGTAAAACAATACATTGCTAAAATTCTACTTAAAACTAGATTGTACTGAGTGAAAGAAATTTATGAATGCCACACTCAACTCACTCGCAGAGTTGAAGGATTCGGACAATAAAAGTTGTCTTAGGCTGTTTTTAAATTATTTATGCGGTCTGGAAGTTTGGTAATAAATGCTACACCAAACTACTGTGGAAAGCTTTCTGTAAAGATTTAGCCTATGGCTGATACTGTAAACGTTTGGTTTTCTAGTGATAATCCTAACAATCTTAGTTATAAACTGGTTTACATTTGATCAAATTATATTAATGATTGATTTCAATAATGTATAGTTAATAATTACCTTCTGTTTTGCCAGTAATTGAAACTAAATACAGATAAATATTATATCATTTACAAAAGTTAAATACATACCTACATTATTTCGACATAGTCACCTCCTTCATTTAGTAACCATACACCAGATTTTGTAGTCTCCATAAGAATTTCTTGTCAAAGAATTGTGTCCCCAAAGAAGTCGGCCAGAAATTAACTCCATTCATCAACTCTCAATTGTTTCAAAATGTTGAGTAACAAACCAGGCTTTTACTGTATCTTCGTAAAGAGGTGGTAAGTCAGGGTTGAATAATAGCAAGAGGTAAAAAAGGAACTGCTCAAGTGAAGAAATTAATTAATAATTATTAATTTTGTTCTAGTTTGACGTTAAATGTCACTGCTAGTTTTTTTCTGAACTACTTGCTCTGGTAGAAAATTTGTAAGTAAATGGTAGAATAGGTATTTGATTAGTCAAATATCGTTAGGAAAAGTAATTGCTGTATTCCCAAATGTACTGATGGCATGTCTCTTATAAAGAACGGAATTAAGGTCGGTGCTTCGAAACCCATTCAGGACACATGGTTTTTTGTGCAATTTAGTTGTATTTTCATCCTCACTCGATTTTTACTCCCAATCCTTCGACGATTTTGTCAAAAATCTAACCATTCAATGGGCCACTCATCCTACATCTTCGAACAATTTTCTTCTCTCTGTTGTTTAAAAACGAAAAACCTCTCGGTCATCATCACTTTATAAAAAAGGAAGAAAAAACATAAAATAAAATTCCTAACCTTGGAATACTTTTAATAGCGTCTGGGTCGTAAAATAACAAAAGTTGGTCAAGTGAGACCTGATAGTAAAGATTAAAGAAAGGGATCTAACCCAAGACTATGTTTAAATCCGTAGATCCAGATAAGGTTCTTTTGGGATTGTTAAGTTCTTACTCGTTATAATGAGGCTCTGAGGATCTCAAAATATTGAGTTAATCAGATCACCGGTTCTTGAATAATGCAAGACAACGTGTCAAGAACTGCTTTAGATACAAAGATGTTCGACCTCTCATTTTAAAGCTCTTAACCTGAGCTTTCTACAGCATGTTACAAAAGTTTAAAAGGATATACAGGATGTTCCAAAATTTAATAAAATTACTCTCAGTAACGCTATTATTATTTGTATATAATCGGCCAATTTATGATACTTAAAAGGAATTTTTAATTATTAAATTATTAACCGAGCTATGGTATGTTATAATTCGCAATTTTCCAAATACAATATTAAACGTTCTCTGCAGGGCTGAGTGAATAATGATTTATTATTTGGTTATTGTGATGTAAAGATGTATTGAATCGTATCCGGTTCTAAAAAGCAAAATGTGTAACCTACATATTTCCTAATTACACAAACTATTATAACCAAATGTTACTTTAGTTTATTTTTTATTATCCAATAATATAAGTTTTAACGAATTTCGAAAACCAAACTAACATATCATTTGTAAGATTAGGACTTAAATGAACTTAAGGTGTAAATGATTTTTTTGCCACCATTTTGGATTGGAGTGAGGTAACTAGTTTGAGTGGTTATTTTATATTAAACAACACTTATAAAATGAGGTATTATTCGATTGGGCTTAACATTTGATAATTTTAAATTGATCCCCAAAAACACCATTTTTCACCAGCTATACATATCTCATTTTAAAAACTGTATAAATGTGTTCATAGGAACAAGATCCATTCCAAAACTTATAAAAAAATTTTAGTACCATCACCATACTTTCTTTACTAATTAAAACTATAAGTTGTTATGACTGAACTAAGTTAGATATTATGATATGACGAACGTGAGTGAACTAGAATCTTCTTATTATGGTAAATAACGGGACTGTTTTAACTACTATGTAATATTGTTTTTTCCCTCTTTTAGTCTTTAATAAGCTGCCTAAAAATGATGTTAACTGGAGATACCTAGGTTGTCCGGCTTAGATAAATTCATAGAAAATACAGAAAGAGTTTTTCATTTAAAATGAGCTCCACCATGTATAGTGGAACAAGCCTAAGAAGGCACTTCGCAGATCGGGTGAAAACGCTGTACTATTCTCGAAGTAAACATTTAAGGGGTGCGAGGAGGGCAAGTCTCAGGTAGCTGGCGATTCGGAAGCAAAGTCAATATTTGTGGAACGGTGTTATTTTCCGACATAATCCACCTTTTCCTCTACCGCACCGCACCGAGCACAAGTGCCTTCTTAGGGCTGTTCCATTATACAGTACTCTTAGACTAGGATGTTTCTGGTGTAATAGGCGTGTCCTCCCTTCTACTTGCTTCCCTCACCTGACTTGGTTGTGTCCCATTTGCTGTCAGTCCTATTAGCGGTCGAGGGTAAAATCGTCCAGTTTGCGATCACCCCAAAAATATCTTGGGCTACCCTAATTATATTTTTTCCAATTTGCGGTCATATATATAACCTAAACTATATAACTAGACATGATTTGTGATTAGAGTCAAATCATTCTATTATGTATTTAGTGGCTAGGTATGCAAAGGACGGGAAGAAATTAACTAGCCTACATCTCAAGACGTGACCGCAAACTGGAAATCCTTCCACCCCCAGGACCTTGATCGTCCCCTCATAAAACTACACTTGACCGCAAATAGGACTGACCGCAAATAGTAAGACACTCCTGACTTGACGGTACAACCCATTACAAGGAAACTAGGTACTCAAATTACTGCTTACCTACAATTAATTCTTAAAGTTTAAGTACAAGTTAATTCTTAAAAGTTTAATTTTGTAAACGTTTTATTCTTATTTACACCGATAAAAGAAACGAAAGTAGAGTAGGCGTTTACACAGAAGCATTTGAGGTCTATATTTTTTAACTGGGGTTGTACCGCTGAAAGCAAACGCAACAACGAAGTGTGGGCCCCTTCTTTTCCTCTACACCCCAGACACATTCCTACCTTGAGGATACTATACGGTTAGTGTATATAACTGGAAGTACAAGTTGTCCATTAACTTTGTATAACTAAATTATGTTAAAGTTCGCGTCAAACGTAATCACAAGTAAATTTTGAACCACTTCATGCTTTATCACCTAGACCAAGTAACGGGACTGTTTTACCTGCTATGTAATATTGTTTTTTTTATCATAGTCTTTTGAAGCTGTCTACTGAATGATGTAAATGGTGATACATAGGTTGTCCGGATCAAATAAATTATAGTAAATATAGAAAGAATTTTTCATTAAAATGGAGTTCTATCACGTACGGTTATGATATATAACTGGAAGTAATACGGTGACCATTTAAATTGATGTAACTAAACTATGTTAGAGGTCGCGTCGAACGTAATCACAAGTGAACTTTGCCCCCCATTACTGATAATGTGTCAATACCAAAGTGTCGTACAAGTGTCTAAATAGTAAGGTCATTAACATGACCACTTTGCTTCCTAAACACGTAGGTCTGTCGCTTGAATAAACATGAGAAGCTTTGCTTTGTTCCACTGGGACAACCAAAATTGTCAGCATTTCCCCTGCAGGCCGCAACTACAAGTAATGCATTTTGATAAGGTGGAAGGTTTCTCATCAACGTCGGGAAATGAAAGGGTCGGCGCTAACATCAGAGTTGATCGATTCCTGTAAACACATTTGATTTCACCAAATGAAAAGATATACAAATTTTGATTTGAAATATTTATTTATTTTAAATTTGTGTTTTAATGATCAATCGATCGTTAGTTGTTACATCTACGAGTAGGCTATACTAACCATCATAATACCTACCCAGACTCATAATGTAATGTAAAGTAGATCCTCTAAATGTAAGCTCAAAAGTTTCTTTCTTCGGCTTTGTAGAAAATGTTATATTTATTATTATATTGCTAAAAATATATATTACGCTTTAATTGTGATTTGTATACTTGATAAAATAAAACTTGAACACAAATACGTTTTTTTTAGTGAAACGCGTTTCAACGACGAAGTCGCCATCTTCGTCAATGCACGAACTACAATATATTAGATAAGGGGTCTTATTCAGTAAGGTTTTTGTTTAAAATAATTGTTAGACAGATTTTCAGAACATTGTAATTCTATACATATAACTATTTTCTTGACGTTGTGCCTCGTAGATGTGTTTGTGTTAAAAAAGAAAACTTCTTTTCTCGCTTCGTTCGTCTGTGTGTCTGCCCAGGTAGGCATCGAAACTGTACTGGCTAAGCTCGTGTCCGTGTGTCTGCCCAGGTAGGCATCGAAACTGTACTGGCTAAGCTCGTGTTCGTATGTCTGCCCAGGTAGGCATCGAAACTGTACTGGCTAAGCTCGTGTCCATGTGTCTGCCCAGGTAGGCATCGAAACTGTACTGGCTAAGCTCGTGTTCGTATGTCTGCCCAGGTAGGCATCGAAACTGTACTGGCTAAGCTCGTGTTCGTATGTCTGCCCAGGTAGGCATCGAAACTGTACTGGCTAAGTTCGTGTTCGTATGTCTGCCCAGGTAGGCATCGAAACTGTACTGGCTAAGCTCGTGTCCATGTGTCTGCCCAGGTAGGCATCGAAACTGTACTGGCTAAGCTCGTGTCCGTGTGTCTGCCCAGGTAGGCATCGAAACTGTACTGGCTAAGCTCGTGCCCGTGTGTCTGCCCAGGTAGGCATCGAAACTGTACTGGCTAAGCTCGTGTCCGTGTGTCTGCCCAAGTAAGCATCGTAACTGTACTGGTTAGGCTCGTGTCCGTGTGTCTGCCCAAGTAGGCATCGAAACTGTACTGGCTAAGCTCGTGTCCGAGTGTCTGCCCAAGTAGGCATCGAAACTGTACTGGCTAAGCTCGTGTTCGTATGTCTGCCCAGGTAGGCATCGAAACTGTACTGGCTAAGCTCGTGTCCGTGTGTCTGCCCAGGTAGGCATCGAAACTGTACTGGCTAAGCTCGTGTCCGTGTGTCTGCCCAAGTAAGCATCGAAACTGTACTGGCTAAGCTCGTGTCCGTGTGTCTGCCCAAGTAAGCATCGTAACTGTACTGGTTAGGCTCGTGTCCGTGTGTCTGCCCAAGTAGGCATCGAAACTGTACTGGCTAAGCTCGTGTCCGAGTGTCTGCCCAAGTAGGCATCGAAACTGTACTGTATAACAATTCGATTTTTCTTCTCAATAAAGTTCGATATGAGCACACTATAATCACCAAATTTCAGGTTCCTATATTATTTTTTCTAACAGTTAACGTGCTTATTTATTTTTTGTAGACGATCAACTGTACAAATAGCGTGCTTTTAAGTCTGCGTATTTACTGCATTCGGAATATTTTTAACGTCTCTACATTCTTGATTATCCGTCTGGTAGTTTAATCACTATTAAAGTAAGAATAACAGCTTTTAAAGTCGCACAGAGTACATTACAACTTCGATCTAGATGGCTGTGACTGCAACGAAGGGTAACGACTGTAACAGGAAACTACGGCGCCAGTCGGTCATAATATGTTTACTGATCAGTCATTTCGGTTGGTTAGATGTCCGTCATCATCAGTAGCAAGTAATTGTTTGGAATGTGGAATTGTCATGACTACCGTACATGTTGTCTTGAGTTAAACTCTGTAAATCGTAAACTTTAAGTATCTATTACGTAAAGTCCTATTAAGGGAGACCACTGCGTTCTTCGCTCACCCTCATACTCACTACGCTCGCAAATGACTTGTTAAGATTTACTGTAGATGAGAAAGTTATAATTACATAATTAATAATAGTTTTGTGTTAATCAATTAATGAATCAAAATAGTGTTTTTATTATATAAAGGCTATAAAATTATTAGTTAAGTTTTGGATACTTTTTTGGTAATAATCTAGACAGAATCCCAGGTAAAATCATACTTTTTTTTATTTTAAAAATTTCACAATATTGTAAGCTCCTGAAGGTATGGACCTCACTTAACACTGTGGTATAACAATGTTTAACACTGAGACTTGACGTTTGGAGTATTTCTCATTCGTTATGCAATAGACATGACAAGCTCTTATCACTAGATCTTAGGTAATTAAGTAAAAAACAAGCTCTAAATCAGTAGCCTACATGTATATTAGGTAGTTAAGAATGTGTCAAAACCTACATTGACCTATAGTTTAATGGGAATGCTTTCGTAATAAGACAAAACCTTTAGAAACACTTTGATAATGTTAAGGCTGCAGTTTATCTGATGAAATGCCTTGTTTTAAAAGACTTTGATAAAATCTTAAAAACTGCTTTACATACGCTCGTACTGTATGTAGGTTTACTTTTAAGTTCCTCTCCCTACCAAATTTTGAGAAACATTATTTTATTTAGACAATGTAGGAAGTATAGCGTGAGTTTGTTAATCACAAAATAATTTGATCTGCGTTTTGACTGATCTTCACTATTCAAAAACATCAGAGCATCAAAAAAATGATGTCATGGCGTCGGCGTTGTCGTCTGTATATAGGTTATTTCTGTAATACGCGGAGATAATTTAGGGAGTGGTTATGAAGATATGTTCGGAAATCTTTCTTTTACCGGCTATCCGCCATTTATATCTTTAGAACAACTAAACCGATCGAGTTGAAATCTTGTACTGTACTCATCAATGTAAAGACCTAGTTTGAAAAAAATAATAAACTTGTTCCAATATCCCGTTTCAAATTGGTCATCTTTTAAACATTTTATATGAAACAACTTTAAACAGTAAATTTTTATTTAAAAAAGTCAAGAACATTTTTTTATAGATCGTTTAATTTCCTATCATAATGATATTGTCAAAACTATCGAACAAAGGGCAACAGTAAAACAGCGTCTATTATTTTGATGGATTTCAACATCGGCCGTTGAAATTTTTTGATGCAAAATTTCATTATAATTTCGTTAAATTCACAACTATTAGTTGATTCTTCTTAAGTTTAAATATGATATTTAGATCAATGGTGATATGATACAGCCCACCGCTCTCATCAATGCACATTAATGGACGCTGTTTTATGTTACCTTTTGTTCGATAGTTTTGACAGTTATACCATTCGATAAGAAATTAAACCGTCTACAAAAATTTACTCTTAACGTTTTTTACAAAAATTTACAGTTTTTGAATTTTTGTATTCAACATTTTTAAATTGCCACCATTGTGAAACAAATTATTGAAACAAGGTTTATATATATATATATATATATGAAAATGGCGCATAGCTTGTAAAAGAAGGGTTTCCGGACATTCATGTTTATAAGAACTTTTTTCTTTATTTTGACCATTTAACCATTCCCTGAATTATCTCCGCTCATTACAGAAACACCCTGTATAAGCACGATAATGCTCACAAAAATAAGACAGGAATATGAATTTTGGTGTGCTAGAAAAATCGAATTGGGTGTCAAAATGATGGTAATTTTAAACATAAATCGTATATTATTCAAAATTCACAAATTAAATCAGATAAAAATTTATAGATCTCAACACCATCTCTCTGGGATAAGAAATAGCGTAGCTAATGTCAAAAATCTAATTTCAAACCATGATCGCCCAAGAAAATGTGATATCCTTATTGTTACGAGCGAAGCGAGTGAAAACTTTTTTAAATACACTCATCTACGTTGTTAGAGGCTGGCTGACGTCAAAATGTAGCGATATACACAATGACGAGGTTCAGAAAACCTGTGTAATAACTGTTTTAAACAAACTTACCCTATTAAGTAAAACCAATAGACTACTATTTAACATTTCCTACAAAGCCCAAGTGGGCATTTCATTTAGAGGTTCTGTTTATTACATTGTATGTGGGGGCTAGGCATGTACCATAATTGAGGGCATCAACTTGTTCATGTTTAACCGCTTGAATTTATTTTATTTCACTCCTTTCTGAAGTATATGACCTTTACTTGTATGCCGGTGTCTATTTTCTTCTGGTCTAAACTTATTTCTCACGCTTACTCTTGCCTGCTTTGATACTCTTTCCAAAAATCGTTTCCAAGTTGATTTGCCTTTCCTATTTTTTTCTTCCCCATAGTATTACAATTAATTTGTTTATGGCTTACTCATCTTGCCCAAGTATTTTCTTTCTTACCAATAGATCTTTATTTCCTATTATGTCTGATCAGTAAATGTGAAGATACGGTTTATAGAGGTTTTTAGTATCTTCCGACTTACTGATAAGTACGTCAGCTGTTCCGCTATTTGTTAGCTCATGGCGCGTAGAGTATCTTGGTGAAAATATACTTTATTTGAAGATAATGTTTATACGAAATGAATAAGATCAGCACACGGTTAGTTCATTGTGATTTTGGGTGATGATTTGACAAGGAACCGGATCTCAGATCGAATTTGTAACTCCAGCGTCTTATCAATAATGCACTTCTAAGAGAGGATCTCTTTATCTAAGAAGAGTTAAAAAGCCCTGTAAAGTTTGTGCAGAAACTGGACCAATAGATCAATGAAAATATACAAATAAGGGTATCTTTTGGAGTGCAGCATGTGGAGTCGGTTTCTGGCTTGTACATTCTTTCAAGCAATAACAATAAAAAAAAAATTTAGACGGAAGATTATTTTGTCGTATTCGTTGTAGTTTAGGATTGTCAATGTCAAAAAAGTGTGAAATACTGCAGATTTGGAAGCTTTTTCTGTAGAGGAGGTCTTTGGGTGTAAGAGTGCAGTCATAGCTGGGCATTCAAAGACGTATTCATGAGTGAGCTGTGAGTTTGCATAATTTTTACAGGTTTTGCAATTTCTTGTATTGTCGGTGTGAATTTCCACGCCCTTAAAGTTACTTTTTCTAAGTTTATCGTAGTAGATATTGTCCTGGAGATATTCTGTGATTAAAGGTTTCTTGAAACATAGAATTAAGAGCTTGATATTAACCACCGCGTTTGATTCTGATAATGCAATTTCGGTAGAAGTATTTCAGTGGAGAAACTAGTACAGTATCCTCATGGTATGAATGTGTCTAGGGTGGAGAGGAAAAGAGGGGCCCCTACATTTTGTTGCGTTTACTTTCAGCGGTACAACCCCAATAAAAAAATATAAACCTCAATATAAACCTGCTTCTGCGTAAACGCGTACCCTACTTTCGTTTCTTTTATCGTTGTAAATAAGTATAAAACGTTCAAAAAAGTCTGTCACGAAGTTGTAACTTTAAGAATTAAATGTAGCTAAGCAGTAATTTGTGTACCTAGTTTTCTTGGAATGGGTTGTACCGTCAAGTCAGGCTAAGGAAGCAAGTAGAAGGGAGGACACGCCCCTTACACCAGACACAATCCTAGTCTGAGGATTCTGTATCTTTGGCCAGTTGTTCTGGACCTTGACGGTTACTCTCAATATTTACGAGTTGGTATTCATTGTAAGGTATAATTTCCTTAATTACACTGTTGAGTATATATTATGTTTTTGCACATATACTAGCCTATAATAAACTGTTTATTAAAACGTATTATGTTCTAGAATCTATCTGTAAAATTTAAGAAATATAAATCCAAAAAAAGTTTTTTATTAATTTTTAAAATAAATTATAATAAAAATGGTTGGCGCTGGGTAAAACTTGCACAGCTTCGACCCTCTTCGCTCCATTCCAAAATCCTCTTTGTGTACTTCTACACTATAATAACTTCAACTTTCCGTCAGCACGTCATTACTAACAACACGTAAATATGTAAATGACATAATAAAGTACAAAAGGAGATAATAATTTTCAACAGCTGACTTTCACTAAATAGTAGTGACAGGAAGGTGATTAAAATGCTACACTACTGACAACTCCGTTAGTTAATGGCGCCATTTACTTCCCGTGGATATTATATTCTGTCTGTCCGTCATAGAAACGCCAACACCCGATGTTACGAAATGTCCACTGATCCTAGTAATGAGACCATTATTTACTTACCCATTATGCAAAGTATTGGATTAGTTAGGTAATCGTCGAAAATTTCGTCTTCTTTTTTTTGTTGTTGCTGATCTACATTTTGTCATAGCCTCAGGAAACCGAAAAGGTGATTTTCAACATGCCGTCTGTCGTCGTTGTCGCGTCTTTACGTAAGCACGATAGCGAAAATTAAAATTTTCTATGGATATTATAGTGCGCATATTTGTCTAATTAGTGTTCATTTAAAACAGTTTTTATTCATATCTCATGTGTCATTTAACTTATAAAACACTAAATTATATAAAAAAATATGCAGATTGCAATGGTAACAACCCCCCCCCCTCATCTTTACGATGAAAAATAGCGAAGTTATTGTAAAAAAAATGTATTTTCGAATCTTCCAAGGAAATGCGATATTCGTGATCCGGGAGTGCAGTCACCGACACGAGCTAGCGAATGGAAGTTCTTTATATATAAACATTTTAGAGGTCCTCAGGGGCGAGACACTGACACGAGCTAGCGAATGGAAGTTCTTTATATATAAACATTTTAGAGGTCCTCAGGGGCGAGACACTGACACGAGCTAGTGAGTGGAAGTTCTTTATATATAAACATTTTAGAGGTCCTCAGGGGCGAGACACTGACACGAGCTAGTGAGTGGAAGTTCCTTATATATAAACATTTTAGAGGTCCTCAGGGGCGAGACACTGACACGAGCTAGTGAGTGGAAGTTCCTTATATATAAACATTTTAGAGGTCCTCAGGGGCGAGACACTGACACGAGCTAGTGAGTGGAAGTTCCTTATATATAAACATTTTAGAGGTCCTCAGGGGCGAGACACTGACACGAGCTAGTGAGTGGAAGTTCCTTATATATAAACATTTTAGAGGTCCTCAGGGGCGAGACACTGACACGAGCTAGTGAGTGGAAGTTCTTTATATATAAACATTTTAGAGGTCCTCAGGGGCGAGACACTGACACGAGCTAGTGAGTGGAAGTTCCTTATATATAAACATTTTAGAGGTCCTCAGGGGCGAGACACTGTAACGAGTGATGTGAGTGGAAGTTCCTTATATATAAACATTTTAGAGGTCCTCAGGGGCGAGACACTGACACGAGCTACTGAGTGGAAGTTCCTTATATATAAACATTTTAGAGGTCCTCAGGGGCGAGACACTGACACGAGTGATGTGAGTGGAAGTTCCTTATATATAAACATTTTAGAGGTCCTCAGGGGCGAGACACTGACACGAGCTAGTGAGTGGAAGTTCCTTATATATAAACATTTTAGAGGTCCTCAGGGACGAGACACTGACACGAGCTAGTGAGTGGAAGTTCCTTATATATAAACATTTTAGAGGTCTTCAGGGGCGAGACACTGACACGAGTGATGTGAGTGGAACTTCCTTATATATAAACATTTTAGAGGTCCTCAGGGGCGAGACACTGACACAAGCTAGTGAGTGGAAGTTCCTTATATATAAACATTTTAGAGGTCCTCAGGGGCGAGACACTGACACGAGCTAGTGAGTAGAAGTTCCTTATATATAAACATTTTAGAGGTCCTCAGGGGCGAGACACTGACACGAGCTAGTGAGTGGAAGTTCCATATATATAAACATTTTAGAGATCCTCAGGGGCGAGACACTGACACGAGCTAGCGAATGGAAGTTCCTTATATATAAACATTTTAGAGGTCCTCAGGGGCGAGACACTGACACGAGCTAGTGAGTGGAAGTTCCTTATATATAAACATTTTAGAGGTCCTCAGGGGCGAGACACTGACACGAGTGATGTGAGTGAAAGTTCCTTATATATAAACATTTTAGAGGTCCTCAGGGGCGAGACACTGACACGAGTGATGTGAGTGGAAGTTCCTTATATATAAACACTTTAGAGGTCCTCAGGGGCGAGACACTGACACGAGCTAGTGAGTGGAAGTTCCTTATATATAAACATTTTAGAGGTCCTCAGGGGCGAGACACTGACACGAGTGATGTGAGTGGAAGTTCCTTATATATAAACATTTTAGAGGTCCTCAGGGGCGAGACACTGACACGAGTGATGTGAGTGGAAGTTCCTTATATATAAACATTTTAGAGGTCCTCAGGGGCGAGACACTGACACGAGTGATGTGAGTGGAAGTTCCTTATATATAAACATTTTAGAGGTCCTCAGGGGCGAGACACTGACACGAGCTAGTGAGTGGAAGTTCCATATATATAAACATTTTAGAGATCCTCAGGGGCGAGACACTGACACGAGCTAGCGAATGGAAGTTCCTTATATATAAACATTTTAGAGGTCCTCAGGGGCGAGACACTGACACGAGCTAGTTAGTGGAAGTTCCATATATATAAACATTTTAGAGGTCCTCAGGGGCGAGACACTGACACGAGCTAGTGAGTGGAAGTTCCTTATATATAAACATTTTAGAGGTCCTCAGGGGCGAGACACTGACACGAGTGATGTGAGTGGAAGTTCCTTATATATACACATTTTAGAGGTCCTCAGGGGCGAGACACTGACACGAGTGATGTGAGTGGAAGCTCCTTATATATAAACATCTTAGAGATCCTCAGGGGCGAGACACTGACATGAGTGATGTGAGTGTAAGTTCCTTATTTTATATAAACATTTTAGAGGTCCTCAGGGGCGAGACACTGACACGAGTGATGTGAGTGGAAGTTCCTTATATATACACATTTTAGAGGTCCTCAGGGGCGAGACACTGACACGAGTGATGTGAGTGGAACTTCCTTATATATAAACATTTTAGAGGTCCTCAGGGGCGAGACACTGACACGAGTGATGTGAGTGAAAGTTCCTTATATATAAACATTTTAGAGGTCCTCAGGGGCGAGACACTGACACGAGTAATGTGAGTGGAAGCTCCTTATATATAAACATCTTAGAGATCCTCAGATGCGAGACACTGACATGAGTGATGTGAGTGTAAGTTCCTTATATTTTATATAAACATTTTAGAGGTCCTCAGGGGCGAGACACTGACACGAGTGATGTGAGTGGAAGTTCCTTATATATACACATTTTAGAGGTCCTCAGGGGCGAGACACTGACACGAGTGATGTGAGTGGAGGTTCCTTATATATAAACATTTTAGAGATCATCAGGGGCGAGACACTGAAACGAGTGATGTGAGTGGAGGTTCCTTATATATACACATTTTAGAGGTCCTCAGGGGCGAGACACTGACACGAGTGATGTGAGTGGAGGTTCCTTATATATAAACATTTTAGAGATCATCAGGGGCGAGACACTGACACGAGTGATGTGAGTGGAGGTTCCTTATATATAAACATTTTAGAGATCATCAGGGGCGAGACACTGACACGAGTGATGTGAGTGGAAGTTCCTTATATATACACATTTTAGAGGTCCTCAGGGGCAAGACACTGACACGAGTGATGTGAGTGGAGGTTCCTTATATATAAACATTTTAGAGATCATCAGGGGCGAGACACTGACACGAGTGATGTGAGTGGAGGTTCCTTATATATAAACATTTTAGAGATCATCAGGGGCGAGACACTGACACGAGTGATGTGAGTGGAAGTTCCTTATATATACACATTTTAGAGGTCCTCAGGGGCGAGACACTGACACGAGTGATGTGAGTGGAACTTCCTTATATATAAACATTTTAGAGATCCTCAGGGGCGAGACACTGACACGAGTGATGTGAGTGGAGGTTCCTTATATATAAACATTTTAGAGAACCTCAGGGGCGAGACACTGACACGAGTGAGTGAGTGGAGGTTCCTTATATATGCATTTTAGAGATCCACAGGGGCGAGACACTGACACGAGCTAGTGAGTGGAAGTTCCTTATATATAAACATTTTAGAGATCCTCAAGGGCGAGACACTGACACGAGCTAGTGAGTAGAAGTTCCTTATATATAAACGTCTTAGAGATCCTCAGGGGCGAGACACTGACACGAGCGATATGAGTGGAGGTTCCTTATATATAAACATCTTAGAGATCCTCAGATGCGAGACACTGACATGAGTGATGTGAGTGTAAGTTCCTTATATTTTATATAAACATTTTAGAGGTCCTCAGGGGCGAGACACTGACACGAGTGATGTGAGTGGAAGTTCCTTATATATACACATTTTAGAGGTCCTCAGGGGCGAGACACTGACACGAGTGATGTGAGTGGAGGTTCCTTATATATAAACATTTTAGAGATCATCAGGGGCGAGACACTGAAACGAGTGATGTGAGTGGAGGTTCCTTATATATACACATTTTAGAGGTCCTCAGGGGCGAGACACTGACACGAGTGATGTGAGTGGAGGTTCCTTATATATAAACATTTTAGAGATCATCAGGGGCGAGACACTGACACGAGTGATGTGAGTGGAGGTTCCTTATATATAAACATTTTAGAGATCATCAGGGGCGAGACACTGACACGAGTGATGTGAGTGGAAGTTCCTTATATATACACATTTTAGAGGTCCTCAGGGGCGAGACACTGACACGAGTGATGTGAGTGGAGGTTCCTTATATATAAACATTTTAGAGATCATCAGGGGCGAGACACTGACACGAGTGATGTGAGTGGAGGTTCCTTATATATAAACATTTTAGAGATCATCAGGGGCGAGACACTGACACGAGTGATGTGAGTGGAAGTTCCTTATATATACACATTTTAGAGGTCCTCAGGGGCGAGACACTGACACGAGTGATGTGAGTGGAACTTCCTTATATATAAACATTTTAGAGATCCTCAGGGGCGAGACACTGACACGAGTGATGTGAGTGGAGGTTCCTTATATATAAACATTTTAGAGAACCTCAGGGGCGAGACACTGACACGAGTGATGTGAGTGGAGGTTCCTTATATATGCATTTTAGAGATCCACAGGGGCGAGACACTGACACGAGCTAGTGAGTGGAAGTTCCTTATATATAAACATTTTAGAGATCCTCAAGGGCGAGACACTGACACGAGCTAGTGAGTAGAAGTTCCTTATATATAAACGTCTTAGAGATCCTCAGGGGCGAGACACTGACACGAGCGATGTGAGTGGAGGTTCCTTATATATAAACATTTTAGAGGTCCTCAGGGGCGAGACACTGACACGAGTGATGTGAGTGGAGGTTCCTTATATATAAACATCTTAGAGATCCTCAGGGGCGAGACACTGACACGAGCGATGTGAGTGGAGGTTCCTTATATATAAACATTTTAGAGGTCCTCAG
Source organism: Aphrophora alni (assembly GCA_963513935.1). NCBI lineage: Eukaryota > Metazoa > Arthropoda > Insecta > Hemiptera > Aphrophoridae > Aphrophora > Aphrophora alni. Next base: position 37,552,520 of record OY740775.1, read on the forward strand.
GGGCGAGACACTGACACGAGTGATGTGAGTGGAAGTTCCTTATATATAAACATCTTAGAGATCCTCAGGGGCGAGACACTGACACGAGCGATGTGAGTGGAGGTTCCTTATATATAAACATTTTAGAGGTCCTCAGGGGCGAGACACTGACACGAGCTAGTGAGTAGAAGTTCCTTATATATAAACATTTTAGAGGTCCTCAGGGGCGAGACACTGACACGAGTGATGTGAGTGGAGGTTCCTTATATATAAACATTTTAGAGATCCTCAGGGGCGAGACACTGACACGAGTGATGTGAGTGGAACTTCCTTATATATAAACATTTTAGAGGTCCTCAGGGGCGAGACACTGACACGAGCTAGTGAGTAGAAGTTCCTTATATATAAACATTTTAGAGGTCCTCAGGGGCGAGACACTGACACGAGCGATGTGAGTGGAAGTTCCTTATATATAAACATTTTAGAGGTCCTCAGGGGCGAGACACTGACACGAGCGATGTGAGTGGAAGTTCCTTATATATAAACATTTTAGAGATCCTCAGGGGCGAGACACTGACACGAGTGATGTGAGTGGAAGTTCCTTATATATAAACATTTTAGAGGTCCTCAGGGGCGAGACACTGACACGAGTGATTTGAGTGGAACTTCCTTATATATAAACATTTTAGAGATCCTCAGGGGCGAGACACTGACACGAGCGATGTGAGTGGAGGTTCCTTATATATAAACATTTTAGAGGTCCTCAGGGGCGAGACACTGACACGAGTGATGTGAGTGGAAGTTCCTTATATATAAACATTTTAGAGATCCTCAGGGGCGAGACACTGACACGAGTGATGTGAGTGGAACTTCCTTATATATAAACATTTTAGAGGTCCTCAGGGGCGAGACACTGACACGAGCTAGTGAGTAGAAGTTCCTTATATATAAACATTTTAGAGGTCCTCAGGGGCGAGACACTGACACGAGCGATGTGAGTGGAAGTTCCTTATATATAAACATTTTAGAGATCCTCAGGGGCGAGTCACTGACACGAGTGATGTGAGTGGAAGTTCCTTATATATAAACATTTTAGAGGTCCTCAGGGGCGAGACACTGACACGAGTGATGTGAGTGGAACTTCCTTATATATAAACATTTTAGAGGTCCTCAGGGGCGAGACACTGACACGAGCTAGTGAATAGAAGTTCCTTATATATAAACATTTTAGAGGTCCTCAGGGGCGAGACACTGACACGAGCGATGTGAGTGGAAGTTCCTTATATATAAACATTTTAGCGGTCCTCAGGGGCGAGACACTGACACGAGCTAGTGAGTGGAAGTTCCTTATATATAAACATTTTAGAGATCCTCAAGGGCGAGACACTGACACGAGCGATGTGAGTGGAGGTTCCTTATATATAAACATTTTAGAGATCCTCAGGGACGAGACACTGACACGAGCGATGTAAGTGGAGGTTCCTTATATATAAACATTTTAGAGAACCTCAGGGGCGAGACACTGACACGAGTGATGTGAGTGGAGGTTCCTTATATATAAACATTTTAGAGGTCCTCAGGGGCGAGACACTGACACGAGCTAGTGAGTGGAAGTTCCTTATATATAAACATTTTAGAGGTCCTCAGGGGCGAGACACTGACACGAGTGATGTGAGTGGAGGTTCCTTATATATAAACATTTTAGAGGTCCTCAGGGGCGAGACACTGACATGAGTGATGTGAGTGGAAGCTCCTTATATATAAACATTTTAGAGGTCCTCAGGGGCGAGACACTGACACGAGTGATGTGAGTGGAAGTTCCTTATATATAAACATTTTAGAGATCCACAGGGGCGAGACACTGACACGAGTGATGTGAGTGGAAGTTCCTTATATATAAACATTTTAGAGGTCCTCAGGGGCGAGACACTGACACGAGCTAGTGAGTGGAAGTTCCTTATATATAAACATTTTAGAGGTCCTCAGGGGCGAGACACTGACACGAGTGATGTGAGTGGAGGTTCCTTATATATAAACATTTTAGAGGTCCTCAGGGGCGAGACACTGACACGAGCGATGTAAGTGGAAGTTCCTTATATATAAACATTTTAGAGATCCTCAGGGGCGAGACACTGACACGAGTGATGTGAGTGGAGGTTCCTTATATATAAACATTTTAGAGATCATCAGGGGCGAGACACTGACACGAGTGATGTGAGTGGAAGTTCCTTATATATAAACATTTTAGAGATCCTCAGGGGCGAGACACTGACACGAGTGATGTGAGTGGAGGTTCCTTATATATAAACATTTTAGAGATCATCAGGGGCGAGACACTGACACGAGTGATGTGAGTGGAAGTTCCTTATATATAAACATTTTAGAGGTCCTCAGGGGCGAGACATTGACACGAGTGATGTGAGTGGAGGTTCCTTATATATAAACATTTTAGAGGTCCTCAGGGGCGAGACACTGACACGAGTGATGTTAGTGGAGATTCCTTATATATAAACATTTTAGAGGTCCTCAGGGGCGAGACACTGACACGAGTGATGTGAGTGGAAGTTCCTTATATATAAACATTTTAGAGATCATCAGGGGCGAGACACTGACACGAGTGATGTGAGTGGAGGTTCCTTATATATAAACATTTTAGAGATCATCAGGGGCGAGACACTGACACGAGTGATGTGAGTGAAGGTTCCTTATATATAAACATTTTAGAAGTCCTCAGGGGCGAGACACTGACACGAGTGATGTGAGTGGAAGTTCCTTATATATAAACATTTTAGAGGTCCTCAGGGGCGAGACATTGACACGAGTGATGTGAGTGGAGGTTCCTTATATATAAACATTTTAGAGGTTCTCAGGGGCGAGACACTGACACGACTGATGTGAGTGGAAGTTCCTTATATATAAACATTTTAGAAGTCCTCAGGGGCGAGACACTGACACGAGTGATGTGAGTGGTAGTTCCTTATATATAAACATTTTAGAGGTCCTCAGGGGCGAGACACTGACACGAGTGATGTGAGTGGAAGTTCCTTATATATAAACATTTTAGAAGTCCTCAGGGGCGAGACACTGACACGAGTGATGTGAGTGGAGGTTCCTTCCATACGTAAATTATTGTGCCAATTCTTTGGAGCCGTTTTTAATTCATTCAGCAAATTCACATGAGAAAATAGACGCCTTTTTTTCAACCAATCTTTACACCATACCGTACGCTTCTTTTGGGTTTCTTTTTACCCAAAGCGACTACTAAACCAAAAAGTGCTAACGCGTCGTCGTTAGAGGCCATGGTGATTGAGACTGAAAAATATTTCAGATTCGCCTGAACGTTTGGAGGATGGTCAGTCCATCCGGCGACCGGCCTTCAGGTGGACTGTTCAGTTCGAACTGACAGACCTGCCGGATCGTGTGTAGCCGCCTCTAGCCGACTCGGGATTGCTAAAGGGTTCGGTTTTCTGAAGCCATCAAACGTAAACCGGAGGTCAAATTTTGTTTGTAATTACAAAACTTACCTTATACTTCGTGTATTATGTAAAAGGGAATATTAAAAAATGAAAAAGATTTACATGAAGCGTTCAGGTGAGGACAATGCGTTTTAACCCAAAATCATTTTTTAAAAAACAACGACTTTTGGAGGAATAAATTGAAATGGATCTTGAAAGGAAACGTTTGACAGTAAACATTTCATAAAAATCTGTTTAAGCCGTAGATGTAACAGGTTTATAGCCAATAGTTTCACGGAATGCTGTAGAGTATGACCTTGTTACGGTACATTGACACGGACTGTACTTACCACAACATACTAATTATAACTATTTATTTAAATACTTACACTGGCTGCCAAAATTCCATCTCAACCTTTGTTTTAGTCGAGCTTATTAGTTGAGGAATGTGCTAGCATCTAATGTTCTCGCTTTTGACTTTTGACTTTCGCTTTTGACATTTCAGTATAGAGAAAGTTATGTGATGTCTTAAAAAAAATCTATGCCTTTTTTTTTTGCGGAAATCGTGTTTTTTAAGTGTAATAATGAGTCCGATAAAATAGGTTTTGATACCCTATCGTCTGTGCGGTGTAATTGCAGTGAACCAAAAAAACTGATTTTAATCATATTTTGTATGTGTGCATAGATTGTGGGTAGGCCTACATCTCGAGAATTTTTGTTGTTGTTTTTCCTTTGTTATTAAAAGTTGAAAACTTCTTGCTCATCATCATTGCCTTGTAAAAAAATAAGAGAAGAACATAATATGTATTATTTTATATATTTGTTTTCAATCATCTCCTTATTAAATAAAAATTAGAAAAGATAAAAATAGAATAAAGACCCCCTAGCCTTCGAATACTCTTATATGGTCAAAGTCGGAAAAGAACAAAAGTTGGTCAAGAGAGGCCTGGTAGGAAAGATGAAAGAAAGAGATCTAACCCAAGACGTCATATAAAATGTTTAGATCCAGGTAGGTTACCTTGGGATTGCCAAGCCGGTACTCACTATAATTCAGCCTCTCGAGAGTATAACATATAATAGAGACCAATATCCGTCGAATGCTCCATAGCGTCAGAGTAGGAAGATAACAAGAGTTGGTCAAGAGAAACCTGATATACTTCAGCCCCTCGAGAGTAGAATATATAATAAAGACTCCTAGCTGTTGAATCCTGTATGCCAGTGTCGCAAAGTAACAAGAGTTGTTCACGGAGGGCTGGACAGCGTTAGGGTCAGAAAAGAATTTGAGTTGGTAACGAGAGCCTTGATGAAAGAGAGTGATTTAGCCCAAAACTGAATGATAAAGGTGTAAATCTATCTAGGTTCCCTCGGAATTACTATATGTGACCAGTAGCGTCAACATCGACAGGGAACAACTTTTGGTTAAGAGAGACCTGATAGGAAAGATGAAATAGGAATCTAACCTGAGACTACATGATCCAGGAAGGTTCTCTCAGGATTTCCTCTACTATTAAGACACCTGAGGGTTGTTTTCCATGATTCAAAATTTGTGCTCTGAAGATCAAAGGTCAAAATTCTGATTTTCTCGTCATCGGCAATAATGATTTTGATTATTTTTGTTCTAAAATCCAACCTCCAAGGACCCAACGAAGCTTCCCCTTTCTCAAAAAATGGCGGAGTTATTTGTTATAAAATAACAACTAAATCTGACATGGAGCTGTTGTAAATGCTCTAGTAACTTTTTTTTTTTTTTTCAGTTTGTTAACCTTGTCCAAACAATTCATAAAGCCGAATTTACATACTAATTTGAGTCTGATGGAACACAATTGGCTGTTTTTACAACGTTCATTAACAGTTAATATTGAGCAGCTTATTGTTCCTCTTAAAATATCAACCCACGTGGAATTCTCCATCGCTCACTCACAATTAATTGTCTGTGTTACTGTTTTCTATATATTTCTCTTTGTTGTGATCACTTTAGCTAGAATTTAAATATCAAAAGTTCTTCAAAATATTACCACAGACAATAAACAATACGTGTTTATTTTTGTGTGATATTACTGTTAAATCTACAAGGACAGATTATTATGTCTTGCAAATATTTAGGATAAGTCGGTCAGACATTCTCATTAGGCTGCCTTTGTTTACCGCCATGCCCTTCTACCTTATCTTAACACAACTTGGCAATTTGTTCTTTGTATTGTTCTTCTTCAAGGACAATTCTTTATCTTTATGTTCTACTTTAAATAAAACTTTTACCCTGTTCTTGTTTGTTGTGTCTTTCTTAATGATAATAGTTTACAAGAGGCTAAACAATCAAACAATACATTACAAAATTGTTAGTGGGTTTAATTAAAAGTTATGCGCTATTATTTCTTATGCTAAACTGAGTTGGAGAATATCCGAGGTCAAGGTTTTTTCATTTATTACCCAGTTATTCCTGAACTATAATTGTCTTTTTTTTATTTGCGATTTGGTACATTTGTCTAGAATATTAATTTTGATTAAAAATTTCAACAAAATCTGTAAACCTGATCTTGAAAAATTAGGTATTTTATAACTCTATGGATAATGTTTGGTCTCAGACAGGCATTTTTTAGCTAAGGATAATTTCACGCGCGTGTCTGCCTGTCTGTAAGTCGCAACCAATCTACACAGACAAAACGATAAATCCTATATATTACAAATTTTGCATTTATATTCTTTGTATTGTCCCACATACAGTATAGTGAAAATATAGCGATAATAAAAAATGATCTTGGGGTAGTTGAGGAGAAAAAACTACCGAGTTGAAAAAAAAAAGTTTGTGAAGTGTGAAATAAAACTAAAAGTTATTCTGATTACGAATATGTATGTTTATTTGACGAAAAACGAATATGTTGGTGCTGGGCCAAATTTAAAGTGGCGGATATCTTGGCCCTACCTCCTAATTTGAAAAAAAAATGGATTTGAAATTAAATTGCTGTGCAAAATCATATACTAAAGTCTTTTTTTGTATGACGAATACAACTTAATTTAACCACACAGTGAGAAATGCGTAGTGTATAAGTTTTAAAAGTAGTTTTTGTGAGATGTGAGAAACAATTCAATAGCCATTAAAATATGGATTTGATTTTCATTGATTTCTCTTTTTAGGGGGTTCGTAGGTAAAACTAAGGACCCTTATAATTTCACGCGCTTGTCGTTCTGTCCGTAATTCATAACCCGTCTATATAGACAAGAATATAAATCTTTTATATTTAAAATTTTGTGTTATATTCTTTGTATTTTCCCATATGTAGGAAAAATATAACGGTAACAAAAAATTGACCTTGTGTGAGATAAGGGGCAAAACTGTCGAGTTGAAAAAAATTATTTTTGAAAATATGTATGGGATACCAAATAAAACTTGAAGTTATTACGGATATGTATGATTATTGACGAAGACATTAATATGTTGGGGCTAGGACGCTTAAAAGACTTCGACTTTATAAAAAGTACTGTCCCTATATGCCTATGGACCCTAATTCGTTTGGTTTTGGTTTTATCACACGCTTGTTGCTTTTATTCAGGAAAATGAAACACATACCTATTGTTTGAGTCCTTAATCGCTACATTCTAGCAAAATATGATCAAAATTATTGTGAAAATACTGACGCTGTATACAGTTATGTCGACCTCTATATTTTGACTGATTGTCATGTTTCATAGCTTCGTCAAACAGAAATGCCGTCCGACATATATCATGCAGAAGCATGAAGATAGAGGACTATAGTGTGCTCACGTAGAACGCTTTTGTAATTCAGAAAAATCGAATTGAAAATATCAAAATGGCGGCTATTTTAAACAATTTTTTGTTAATTTCTCTTTAGTTATTCAACTTATGAAACACTAAATTACGTACATAAAAATTCTGCCGGCAGTGTTACCAACCCCATCTCTCTACAATGACAAATAGCGAAGTTATTGTCCAAAATATAATTTTCAACCCAAGAAAATGTAATAATCGCGTACAGTACACGAGCGTAGCGAGTAGAGGTTTCTTTACATATGTACAGATTCAAGGCACTGACATGAGCGAAGTGAGTTTTTTTATTGTTGTAAATTTATCTCTTGGTAACGGAAGTTGATTTATGCTCTCAAAACGTCGTGTATTAAATGATGTCAAATGTCTGATTAAACCATATTAATAATGAAAATTGATCGATATCAGATAATTATAAAACCAGAAGAACCTACTGGATGTAAATAATTATTGAAAGTATTATTTTTAGATTTTGAAAATTGGCTGCCATTTTGAAATTTACTATCCATTGTCACGTGTAAGTTGTGCAGAGAAAGTTATGTGTTGATAAACCTAACTGGGCATATCTAAAGACTTTTTCGTTTCTTTAATAACTGAAATTTGTGTTTCTAGTTATCAAAACTCAATATATTACAATTTTCTGAAAACCGACTATTTTGATCAATTTTTTTCAAAATTTAACTTCTAAGAACCTTAAAAAGAAGCAGCAGAAGGTGTTGGTTGCTATCTACCCATAAATCCCAACTAAAGATTGTTAATTTATTTAATGTTTAAGGTGATATGAACCCTAATTTTGATGGATAGCGGATCTACCAATTGTGTTAAAATTTTGCCATAACGTAGCTTTAAGCAGACAAACAAAAATATAACCTCAAATTTGAGTCGTCGAAAAAATGGATGGACGTTTTTATAACCAATTAGTCGTCTATACAAAACTTGAGCTTTTGATGGGTGTTGGTGTTATGTATGAGTGTGTCAGAGAGATTTTGGAATGGTCGAGCGCCGTTTCTTTAGTAATCACCATGTTTATAATCGTTAGTTTTCAAATAATAAACCAAAACACAATAAAATACTTTATTGCAACCTCTAACTAGTGTGGCAGTGCGCAGATCAGTGACGTCATGCAGCGATGGTCCCACTAAAGCCAGCAGGTGTTCCCTATCAATTAATCCCGTTGACAACTACCGCATTCATACGCTATGGCTAAATAATCACGCCCAGTTGGTGCCAACAATTCAAATTCCAGACGGAGCAAAAGTTAAAAGCATCTTCAACTCTCTCTTGCTTCTGTAAATAAAGCCAATTATACATTAATTATTTTTCACTTTTTTTTCTGGGTTCCCTCTTCCTTTCATTGACGAAAAAGAATTCATTAGTAAGTCATTTTCTTCACTAATGAATGTGGAAAGAATATTTTCATGAATTGAATTATTGTAAGAAGGAACTCAGCTCGTAGGTTATACGTTCTTATTTTACTTCTCACAAGTATATGGCAAGTTTGTTAATCGTCACCTCTGATATTCCTCCAGTTTCATGGCTTCAGGAAACCTAAAAAGTGATTTTCGACATGCCGTCCCTCCGTCGTCGTTGTCGTCTGTACGTAAGCACGATAGCGGTCATAAAAATAATAGATAAACATGAAATTTTGTATAATGTCCTCGTTCTATTGAAATTCAAATACAATCGAATCAAAAATGTCGAAATGGCGAAAATTTTAAACAGTTTTTTTTTTTTTTTTTTTTTTTTTATATCTCGTGGGTTATCCAGCTAATAACAGTTAATAAGATAAAAATTACAGATTTAAATTCTGTGTGTTATGGTATCAACCCGACATCTCTACGATGACAAGTTATTTTAAAAATTCTAATCTTGACCTGCCATTAAAATGTGATATTCGTAGGCTATAGTTTGAAATCCGGCAGAGCGAGTAACCGACCGGGCGTAGCGAGTTGAGGCTCCTTCATATCGAGGTTCACCAGGTCTTAGACATTGAGACGAGCGACGTTATTGGAGGCTCTTCAATATACAGGGTTGGGCAGAAGTTGTAATATCTCAACTTTTAGTTTGTGTAGGAAGGTGACACATCAATGGAATGCTCTTGATTGAAGCTATTTACAGGGTTTTCTGAAAAAATACAAATCCTATTTCCTCCCCTTTTTTAAATTTAAGCATATCAATGATTTCTCCCTCCCCCCGCCCAAATAACTCCTAAAAAGTCCATTTATTTTGTTGAGAACAGATACATTTTTATTTTACTTAGATATAATATAATAATAATAATAGAAGATTTAAAAAAATATATATTGGAACACCTGTGCAGAAAAATAATATTTAGTTACATCAAACAGCTTTCCAAAGAGTTGTCACATAAATTTCTTCTTAAATAATGGGCGAAAATAATTAAATAAACGTTAAATTTGATTCGTCAAACTTACCATATAAATAAAATAAAATATCCTAATTTACCAAAATAAAGTGAGTTTCTAAGAAAAACATTGATACGCTTACATTTCAAAAAGAGGGAGGGAAAATACGATTTATATTTTTTCGACACACCCTGTATAAGGAACCTGAGTTTTGGAACACCCAGTAGATAGCCCCAATTAAGAACTTTTCACCGATGTGTCTATCACCTTCCTACGTCAACAGAAACTGAGATATTGCAATGTATGCGGAACGTTTGTCCAACCCTGTATACACATCTATCGAGTATCCCAGGAAGAAGGATATTTTTTAATTTATGTGCCGGACAGTTATGTTACATAGATATGTTAAAAAGTACACTCGAGTTCCATTTTTTATGGTAAATCAAAACAAAATGGCGCAGTAACAAAAAGAACATTTATCTTCTGGATAGAACCACTTCTCCCACAATAAAATGGAATTAAAATGAGCATTACCATCTATTGAATCTCAATCATCTGTTGTTTTTGTTAACACACAACTGAAACAATTTGGTTGTGATATTTAACCCCGAAACAATGAGTTTACACAATTGAACAGAAAGTGAATTGTTTTTCTTGTACTATTATACAGGATAGTGTTTTATTGTATGACATATACCATCAGACACTGACTGGAAAGAGATAAGCATCAATATTAAATGATCACATAGTTCCTCATCTTACTCAGCCGCAGGATTAGGGAGGTTTTATTCTAACAGGATAGAGCTCCTCCTAGTTATGCTAATGTGGCCAAAGCAGTTTTAGATCTAGATCTTCCCAACTGTTGGTTAGGTTGTGGCATATTTTTGAAAGACTTAATTTGTAACAACTGTACATAGCAAACTAATAAATACACTGCCTTCTAGTTCAGTATATACCGCCTCATAGGGAAAAAAAATACTTCCAAGTTGTATATATCCGTCATCTGGTGAATGTTATCGATTGTGAAATTCCTTAAGTTAGGACACATATGTTTGGAACACCCTGTATATCTTCGATTAGTTACAGTAAATATTTACCTACCTCAGTTTCGTATACTTGCTATAGTATGACGTATCAAGACACCCATTACTTTCTCTAACCGTTATTCTAGAACACTTAAGTTTAATGAATGCGTGCATATTATGATCGAAGCATTACAATAATTACGTTTACGATCTGCATGTGATGTGAGAACGAAATATTTGATTTACATAGATGTCGGATAATTGGCATGTTGGTAGTACGTGACGCGTTCTATAGAACTCCAGACCACGTTCTGATGGATAGCTGTACTGTATTTAATTACAATATACAGTGTGTTACGAAAATACTTTCAATACTATTTTAAATTGTATGGATAAAGCTAGATTTAGGATTTTGGGAACTTGTATTAATCAAAATATATTAGTTTTAGTATGGGACTCAATTCCTTCTAATTACACGAAAGGAGGACGAAGGGAGAGTTGAGGTTAATCTATTTTTATTTTGCCACAAACCAAAATGCTCTTAATGGTAGGATGGGTTAGCATTTGTTAGTCTCGGATGTAGTTACAACTAAACACTTGTTTTAAGACGACTGGCGGGAATTCAATGACTCATTTCTGGCAGAAGCGATTAGCAGCGCTCCTGGTACAGCCTCGGACTGCTGTCCTTACATCCTTTCACTGGATCTGTTTTGTGACGCGTTCGGAGGCATTGTCTTATGAGTTTAATGTTTAAAACTTAACTAACTCCGAGGAGCTAGAAGGGCAGGCGCACCTGGAGCCTTTTGGAACATCACCAAATTAATGAGGTGCTGGGAGTAATCTACTCCTAGCACACCACTACCTCCACGAAACCATTCCTCAGCTCATGCTTTCGTAGGCCAAAACACTGGACAGGCTGAGCATGCTCCCATGGTACTCATGTCGAGACGGTTCCCAAGCCACGTTTGATGAGTCACCGTCGGGTCGATCACGCGATACCCTCCCTCACAATATCATCTACCGAGGGTGGTGCCCGTTACCCACCTACATGGGATAGGGAAGCCCAATAGCCGAAGCTGGAAGCTAGTAACAGGTTTCCCCCAGTTTTCTTGGGCTTATATCGTGGGGTGTAGTGCACGACTCGATTTCTCGAAGGCTCCCATTTCCTAGAGCTAATGTTAGCAAGGTTCCCAAACAACGTGTAATGAGTAGCCGTCAGGTCGTTAATACGATACCTTACCTCACATCATATACCTAAGGTGACGCCCGTTACCCACGTACATGCGATAGGGTAATCCATTATCCAGTTTAGGGGCCATCATGTTGACCTAGTGCGCTCGTAAGCACAGTCACCTCGGTTGCGATCTGGGATCAGTGTGGTTGGGTTCTTGGTTTCGATTTGGGTCCCAATAGGAACCTTCGTAGGTTGAACCAGACGTAAAATGGAGTTGAGTCTATAATCCGGATGAAGATGGACGTGCAACAACTGCGTTCCTTCTTTTTTTTCAGTTCGACACCTTAAATATCAAAATGTCGGGCTTAATTAACGATATTCATGGCGTTCCGGTTCTCGGTAACCAATATTAAATCCTGTTATTGTTATTTCCAAGTTCTACTGTGTTACAGTGTAATGCCCTAAAATTCCGTTAGAAATGGGTTGAGGTATGTGTAGTAAATTTGGCAAGTTAATTAAAAAGTTCTCTTATTGTTAACGTTATGAATTAAGCACCATAGTTGGTTTCCTGGTGTACTAGTTGGTTTGACGGGTTTAAAAGTGATTGCCCGTTAGTTAAGCCATTCCCTTCTCTCAGTGACTATCCAAGGACATGTGTATATCGCCAACAATATGAGGAAATATGGAAGTGTATGCGGAATCGTTCAGGAAAGTCCAGAATAATATTTATGTTTAGGAAAGATTGCATGTTGGAATTGATCTTCTACCATGTGACGGTGCAGCATTCCTTCTTAAAACTGTTTTCAGTGGTAATATCGAATCGTAAGGAATAGCAAGAAAGTCTCTACCCATGTATGATCTAGAGTGGATCACAGGCGGGTCTTAAACAAAGGTGGACAGTGGTTCGATTCCAAGGATGCCAACATGATCAGGAATATCTCCTGTCCATTGGAAAGTATCCAACGGTGTTTCACCAAGATGTGTTATGTGTCCGAGGATGTTATGTATCTATGTTATGTAACAAGGTCTAACGATTGCAGGTCAAAAATTGTTTCACGGTTGGGGTCTCAATAATGTTCCTTTTGCGTGGTTTTTAGACATTTTGGTAATGAATGTGCAGTCTTCCTGGCTAACAGTGTCAACGAAATACATTAAATCTGAGCAGTTCTGCGGCATATTCAGGAGAGGAGGTGGAGGAGTATCTCAGATGTAAAGATGAGCAAACTCACTTGATGTCATCTCTCTAAGGAAAAAGCATTTTACGAGTACTCGTTAGGCAGCAAAACGAAATAGTTGCTTTATTTTGAAATCAAGACTTTATAATAATAATAAAAGTAAATTTTCGGAACATCATGTATTTTTTTTAACATTTTTTCAAGCCTTGTAGATAGCTTTGGCAAACACCTTTAAAATGAGGGGTCAATCGTCTTTCTAAGTCAAATAGTAGCTGAAATATACAGCCGTCCGATACTTTTTTGACACCCTGTATACATTCAATATATAATATGTTTCTATTCCATCAAATCAAATCTTGGACATTCATTCTTCTTGATACAAAATATTTGACGATTGGATTTGATCGTGTATCTTGGACTTTACATATTGCCTTAAAGGAAATTCGTGTATAGTTATTTTACAAGACCTTTCCAACAAGCCGATGTCGTGGTGTTGTAGTTAACATTAAACACTTGGAGTGGCAGTGACGTAACACATCGTACGGTGAAAGTAAAGAAGTGACGTCAAGAATGTAAAATGGAATTTCCGAAGCATCAATGTTTTGTCAGATTGGGAACACGCGGATCCGGGACTACTTTCTTCCATACACCCGCAATGCACACAACCAGTCCTACCTGTTGGCAATTAATTGGCCTGCATTCCACCGCCACCATTGCTATCTCCGTGGTTTCTTTAAATCTAGAACTCCCTGATCGGGACTTTATTGCGAATTTCTAATGTAGAAATTTTAGCTATTGTTAGCACTCTGAGACTATGAAATGTCCACTAATTCTGTCCATTGAGATGGTAAAAATTATAATAGTTCCGATTGAAAAGCAGTTGATGTGCGCCATCGTGGACTTATCCACTCTGGTGATTCGATGTAATAAACGCAGATCTTCTAAATATAATGTTAAAAAGTTAGTTGTATTGGGCCTTGTAGGAAATTATAAATTGTAGATCAAGGTATCTTACCCAATAGAGTAAGTTTGTGTAAAACAGTTGTTACACATATTTTCTTAACCTAGTTATTGTGTGTAGCCTATCACTACTTTCTTGACATTGGCTAGTGTCAGTGTCTCGGCCCTAACGGGCCTCGAAGCTGTACACATTTGAAGAAGCCTTCACTCTTTACGCTCGTGTCAGTGACTCGGTCCTACATTTTTTTTGTAAGATGAGGATTCGAAATTACATTTTTTATAAAAACTTTGCTGTTTCTCAGCGTTTTCTACTATTAGCGCTAGTGGGTTGGTACATTTACATCTAAAAATAAAATCTGCAAATATTCACATAATTTAATGCGTTACAACTTGAAAAACACACAACGGTTTAAATGATAGCTATTCTGACATTTTGAATCAGATTTTTCTGAAATAGTTCTATATGATGACACTATTCCTTATACCAAATTTTATGTTCTTATCTTAATTTTTGTGGGCGTTATCTTGCTTACGAGCAGACGACAACGACGACGGTCGGACAACCATTTCAAAAATAAATTTTTCAGTTTTCTAAAGCCGTGAAGATAATAAATTAAAAAAAAAACAGAGGTCGAAATTTTGATGATTACGAAACTTGCTCTATAATTCTTATACTGTGGAAGTAAACAAAGGTAATCGTGAAATTGGTAATTATGTATTATTATTTTCGGAGAGAGACCTTTTTTTTTGAATTTCACCCCACCACTTTTATATCGAATCCGTTTCCATTTATCATGAAATGATGTTTTTAATACTAGGTTTAGTAAAATCATCACAAATAGGTTAGATTAGATTATTACGAGAATACCCGTGGATACGCGATAAGATAAAGTGCAGGTAGCGTGCATAACACCGTTGTCAGAACAACTTTGTACTTTGTTTACTTCCTTATTTATTTCCTTATTCTATACCTACCAAGAAGTCAAATTAAACACAGTACAAGGGTTTAACCTCTTGTAAACCATGGAATCGGCAATGTTCATTTCTTTAGTTTTTTGGTTAAAAAAAAAGCATATCTCTCACTATTTTCGATCGAAAAAAATTTTCTGATGTAAGTGATTCCATTTAAAAAAAAAAGTAGAGTTGAAATTTCTAAAATAGATCCGAGATGCGTTCAATAGGTTTTTCTGGGTCCTAAGCGGGTACACTTGAGTAATTTTTTTTAAAATTCTACAAGCAGATTTTCATTAAATTGTAGTTTTTTTCTTTTTTTTTCCCCTTATGGCAGCTACACGGTTAAATTATGAGTTATCAAAATAACAAAACAATTTAATCATTCTGTTCCACATGAATATCATTATTCCCTGCAATTTATAAACGACGAATGGGGGTTATATTGCCAGTAAAAATTCAAAACGATTAACCTAGGTGCCAAATATTTATTCAGATTATCAAGTATCATTTGATACAAGAGTTTTATTTAAATAGTGGTGTTATATTTGTTAATTTTCTCTGGTTTTTATCAACCGTTTGTAAAATTTTAATCAATATTTTTTTAGAATTTCCAAGCTTTAGCTTTTATCAAGTAGATTGAAATCTATTAACTTCACTGACGACATTCCTGATGCAATTCTCTTATGGGCGCTCCATACTCACATAATTATTGTTATTTACCTGGGCCAGTTGTAACAGGCAGAAATTAATTTTCTACTTTTTAGTAAATTTAAAACCATGTTTTATTTAAAACCATTAATCGGGGTCGCTCTTTCCAATTATGATGTCAAAAAAGTGCGCATCCTAGAGGGCGCCACAGGAAAAAATAATATAAGATGCAGGTAATGACAAATTAAAATTAAATGAAATAAGGAATTATTTTGGTGAATTCATATCATTCTTCGATTTCAATGCCATTTTTTAAGTTCTCTGGTTCGCTCGTTTCGATACTGATACTAAAATTGTGCGAATCGTAGAGAGCGCCACCGGCAAAACTATTACAATGTGAAAATGGTGACAATTTAACATTATATGAAATGAGGCAATTTTTCCATAAATTGATTTTCACTTTGTATTGTTTTTGTCTGTGGCGCCCTCTCAGATCGGCACAGTGTTGACATCAGCATCGGAACAAGTGACCCAAAGACCATAAAAGAATTACATCAATTTATGGAAAAATTGAATTCAGCAAAATAATGCCTTATTTCATTTAATTTTAATTTGTCATTACCTGCATCTTATATTATTTTTTTCCTCTGGCGCCCTCTAGGATGCGCACTTTTTGGACATCAGAATTGGAAAGAGCGACCCCCCCCCCCCAAAACATGGAAAATGACTTTAAAATCAAAAAAACTTCATCGATTTATGAACCCAATTCCTTATTTTATATTACGTTTAATCAGACATAATTCTTACTGTTTAAAACTTCGATCTAGACACTCAAACGAATAAAATGAGCTATGTGACACAAGTCATTTCGTGCAGTTTCACTCTGGATCAAAGGAAACGCTGTTTTTCCCCTGACTATTACTAGAGGTTAGCGCATTGATAATCTGTATAGAAGAAGCACTTTGAACATTAATGGTATGCTTTCAAAATTTATTGTATTAATAATGAGTAAAGTATGATCGAAAACATTTATTTAAATTTTGTAATATTTAAAGTGTAATATCAGTTGAGATTTAATTTGTAGTTGTGTTGTTAATTATTGGTTATTATTTATTATTATCATCATTATACTATTTACTTTTCGTTATTGGATTTATTATACAGACAAAATATAATAGAAAAGTTTCGACTGCTTATTTTGCCTCCGTTTTATTTTTAACGCCAATTTTCCGTCATTACAACTTTGAATGCTTTTAACTCAAAAACGAAGCCATTTATCGAAAAACTGCTTTCACCATCGTTTTTACTTAACAAATGTTACATGAAAATTATGCATCACATGTACATTTCCCAATTTAAAAAAATAAAGTTTGATTCAATATGACAGATCCAAGATGGCGGACAAAATTTCTCACTTACAAAAAAAAAATTTTAAACTCCGCAATTTGTTTCTGCCTTCAAGTACAGTATATCTAAGTTATCCAGTATAAAGCCGTTTCTACACTTTAAAATCATCAACATAAATCATAATGTAATCTTGTTAACATGTCAAATTTTCAAGTGTATCTAAAGGATAATAATAATTTGTTATTTTCCTTTCAAATGGTGTTAAGAGATGGAATGGGAAAGCCGGAGACAGAAGGGGAAATGAGTGAAAATTGTCAATGAAAGGCGGGCGGTTGGGGGGATCAAAAATAAATTGTCAAATATTTTTTTAAATAGCAGTTATTTGAGTTTGTTTCTTTTTTCCTCGGGGGAATAAAATTTTCATGTCTGCTTGTTAGAGTTAAATTGTACGAAAATATAGTATGTTTAAATGTGCTACATCAGCCAGAAGTCGAATCGTTCGCGTAAATGGTCACTCTTAGTTATTGTCTCAACATCAACCTAATTAATAACACTAGCCACCTTTGATAAACACTAATACAAAATTCACCATTCCATATTATACTTAATAATTTATGGCCAAATGGCGGTCAAACACGTTAGGTGGCGAGGAAGCCATACTTTGGGCGATACTTTGGGCGATACACGTTATTAAATCATTATTCCCGTGTGTTCTTTGTAATGAAGTCACCTCGGAGTCAACTAGCCCTTCTGAAACTAGATTGGCCGACCATTTTGGGTAGAAACATCGAAAACCTCGGAAACACGTTGCACAGGGTCCGCTCATACGCGGTACATTCCTAAAACAGGCCTTTTGTCAAACATGTTACCAGACAGAAATAATAAGCAGTGAATTGGAAATCACCACAAGTTTTTCTAGCAACAATTCATTTTGAGGCTTACCGAGTTCAAATCAAAACACTACTTTAGGTGTATCGTCATTACAGCCTAAACTGGTAAAGAGGAAGTAATCAAATTTGAAATTTAGATATATTTTGGGCACTAAAAATTTGGAAGTTATTATACTGCGATTTATTGAAAATTTACTCTAATTATTGTGGCCGTATTTTGCTCACATATAAACCAACCCTTTATGGGCCTAAACAAAAAAAATCGTTTGTCGATCTAAAATTGAAACCAATCCAAGAAGATCGAACATCTCAAAATCAACCTGCGAATTCGATCAATTTGTGATGAAAGTAAAGTTATATGTCGCCAAAAAAAAAAAAATCTCAAGTTGCATGTTAAAAGACATTATCGTTCGCGAGTATATTGAAATAAAAATCAGACTGTCACTATGGATTTAAGTTGAACTGTTATACAGTAGTCTGATTTATTCGTAGAAGAATGATGACTCTAATTCCCCGAAGTCTGTTCTCGTGCCAAAGTATTAAGTTAGATCACTATTATTCCACTACTGGCCGTGTGACAATATTCTGTAGTAAAGTTAATTGTATTTCTCAGAAACATGTGTATACTCTAGTGGTTGTACGCCTACCCTAATTACGTTTTTATTAGATGCAACACTTGTATAGCAAAATCCTAGCGTTTCAAAGTTTACATAGACTTAATATTTTTCTCCAAAAGTTTCAACTTTACGTTTCAGAGCTATCTAAGCCTCAAGATACGCGATCATTTTCAGCCGTCAAAACTACTTTATATATGATCTCACAAGTACCCCTCAGACTAGGATTGTGTCTGGTGTAAGGGGCGTGTCCTCCCTTCTACTTGCTTCCCTAGCCTGACTTGTCAGTACAACCCATTCCAAGAAAACTAGGTACACAAAGTACTGCTTAGATGCATTTAATTCCTAAAGTTACAACTTCGTGACAGACTTTTGTAAACGTTTTATTCTTATTTAAACCGATAAAAGAAACGAAAGTAGGGTACGCGTTTACATAGAAGCATTTCAAGTCTATTTTTTTATTGGGGTTGTACCGCTGAAAGTAAACGCAACAAAGTATGGGGCCCCTCTTTTCCTCTCCACACCCCAGACACATTCTTACCTTGAGGATGCTGTACGTCTATGGCCGGCTGCACACAGCATCGCACAAAACGCCTTACCAAACATTTTGTCGGACGGCTTCTGGTGCGATCAGTTTAATATGGTTTCAATTATGGCGGCCGCACACATGTCGTCGCCTTGGAACATATTTTCCTTCTCTGGTGAACGTACCACAAATTCAAACAACTCGATATGGTGGAGCAGAGCAGTACACGTGAGGTGCCAAAACTACTGTCCCCAGTTCCATGAGAGTAAACCTTATTGTCAAAGATATGAACCTATGTAAACTTAATGACCTGTCCCTAATGAAAAAAGTATTTAGATCAAGAACGACTTTAATTTAACCTTCCTCCACTTTATACAGGGTGTCCGAAAAGTATTTGTTTGTGCTAATATGTTCGGAGTTAGTGAATAAAAATCAACTAAATTTTGGTACCTTTTCGCCCCTCCCTTCCCGTTCTGTTTAATACGCCGTTAGAACCGTTAGAGCTTTTGCGGTCCAAATTTGGTTTCTCAAGGCTGATGAGTGAAATATAATTTTCGTGACTGGAGACGTATGTGTTCTTACGTTTAAGACCATTAAATATTAAGATTATATTTAGTTATGTAGTCCCAGTTTGTGGTAGATCCTTTTAGACTATAACACAATATTACGGGGTTTTTGAAGTTGTTTTAAAATTACGTACTACCGATTTCGTTAAAAAATTTGATAAAATTGAGGATTGAATGGCAAAGACCAGTGGGGCAAATACCAAGTAAAAGAAAATTAGATATCAGGAATATTTGTCCATAAAATGTTCCTAGGCCGTCATCTTAAAACCAATTTGAATCAACGATATACGTTAAAGACAAATTTAAGGCACCTGTAAAGCAAGCTTAAATATATAACTTTTCCCCCAAAATATATATTCAGTAATATGTTGATTGTGCGTAGGGGAGGGGGACTTTATGAACTTATCTCTGATAATAAAATTCTTCAGACAATTTAGTAATAAAGTTTTTAGAAAGAAGGCAGAAAACTTACCCAAATATAGTATAGGGTAACTCTGGTAATTTCAAAAATTTGACTGATTTTTACATTTCGTGGAGTGAGGAAATAAAAAAAAGTGATTTTAAACATGCCGCCTGTACGTAAACACAATAGCAGTCACAAAAATTAAGATAGGAGCATGAAATTTGGTATATAGAACCCTTTGAAAATTCAAAAAATCAACTTCGAAATGTCAAAATTTGGCTATTTTTAACAGGTTTTTGCTCAAATTCTGTGTGTTATTAAATTGAAATACTGAAATACACTAAATTAGATATAAATTTGCAAATTTAAATTTTGCATGTAACGGTAACAACCCCCCCCCCCACATCTCTATGATGACAAATAGGGAAGTTATTGTCAAAAATATATTTTCTAAGCCTGACCACCAAATAATAAGATATTCGTATATTTACGAAATCCCGCAGTGCCGAGTCACACAGACGAGCGTAGCGAGTAGAGTTTCTTTCATATTGAAACCCGGTAAGGTCGAGAAAGTGACACGAGCGAAGCGAGTGGAAGATTTTTTAAATATACACATCTTCGAGGCCCGCTAGGCCCCATCGTTAAGAAAGTAGTGTTATACACTTTACGAGGTTCAGAAAACCTGTATAACAACTGTTTTAAACAAATATACCCTATTGGGTCGTACAATACAATTCAACATTTCCTACAAGGTCCAAGAAACCATAATGGGCAATTACATTTAGAGAATCTGCTTGGTGGGGTGGGTAGGTTACCATGATGGCTCTCATCAACTTGTTTGTGTGTGCGTGTGTGAAAGTTTGTGCAATGTTTATTAACATTATATGTTTTTCTGTTGCAGGTACGTTGTACAAAACCTATACAAGTAGATGTGTACACGTAAGTTTTTTTTTTTACAAATTAGACTTTAGCTTCATTTTGATTTTTCCTGAAGTAAACAACATCATTATTAGTTATTATTACATAAAATTGTAATAAAAGGGAATCATTCTAAGTTTTTTAAATTATTTTTAAAGATAGACTTTATCCACGTAACTTTAACAAATGTCAGGAATGACGCACAGGGCGAATAAGCTGTACAAAGTTGTCGTCATAAATATGATTCTATTCCTTAAGAGACTTAACGGGGTTGTTTATGCAATTCATTAACACTTTTGTACATCGGGTTGTATAACCGTTCCTGAGTTCATGCTGTATTGTACTGTTTTATATCGTCGCCATTTTGAAACGGAAACGCACCGTGTACATACATTGTTCAGTCTAGTTTTAAATCTTATTTCTAAATTGTATAACGATTTTATATCGTCGTAATTGCGTATCGAAACACATAAATATATACAGACGAAGAACTCCTCCTGTCTTTTTAAATAATTTATAGGGTGTTTCAATAGGAAAGTTACATACTTGTGAACT
This sequence comes from Aphrophora alni, assembly GCA_963513935.1. Lineage (NCBI taxonomy): Eukaryota > Metazoa > Arthropoda > Insecta > Hemiptera > Aphrophoridae > Aphrophora > Aphrophora alni. The sequence continues at coordinate 37,573,856 of OY740775.1, forward strand.
GATTCTATGAGGAGATGTAAAGCTCGGCGGAGTGAAAAAAAAAAATTTGAATGGAAGTTTTTTGTATAATAATCTTCGTTGGAGCTCCCTTTACGCGAAACAACAGGTTACCAGGTGGCGGACTAAGTAACGTATGATATGATTATAACATTACATTTTTAAAATACATTTTGATCCCATATTCTCGCCTTCTTATTAAACTTTAATTTAATAAATAAATAAAATAGTCGTTTTAAATGTTTGAACGGCCGTCATTTTCGATAGGAGGAAGATATCGATTCTAGTTTGCGCAGTTGTATTTTATTAAATAAGCTCTTTAACATGAGGGGTCACTCGATGGGATTTCCATTTAAGATTGAGTTGCTCCCCCCCAAACCTCCATTTTTGGGGGACACGTATACATTGGCTAAAAAGAAGAGTTTTATTACCAGAATGCACATAATAAATCTTTTTTCTACCTTTTTTTTTTGGTTTTCAAGTTATAGAACCGGTCCGGGACTTTGGGAGACTTTGCATAGTAGTGCGCTCATATATTGAAATTCATAAAACAATTTTAAACAATTTTCCGTTCATATCTCATGTGTTGTAACACACTAAATAATACAAAATTGCACAGTTTAATGTTGGGTGTTATGATACCAACACCTCACTTGTACATTGACAAAATAGCGAAGTTATTATCAAAAACTTTCGTACCTGTACTTCCCAAGAAAATAATTATCCTACTGGATAAGACCCCTTGATTATACTAACTTGATAAGGTTCAAAAGCCTAACTTTAGACCAATGCGTTTCAAATATCCGCTTTTATTACATTTTATGATCGGGCAGGCTAAATACTTGTTTTCGTCATACTGCTTTAAAAACATCTGTTTTCAAATACATGCATTGAGATGCTAAAGTTGTTCCTTTTAGTCCTAACGCCTAAAAAACATCAGCTGAGGTCGAGTTCATCAGCTGTTACTTCATTTATACGAATTAATTAACGATTGTAAAGAATCTATAAAAACAACCGATACTCTCGATTGTAAATAACAGATAAAACAGCTGTTACCATCGATTTTATAAATAAGTACCACTAACACAAACTAAACAGCTGTAATAGCTGCAAACTTGTGTAATTTAACCAAACTTTTTGAAGGTAAATAGATTATAACATTTTAGTTTTTGTGAAATTGTTTTCTTATATTATTTGTAGTATAACAAAAAATATAGTTCATCACTAGAACCAAAAGAAACTTTTTCGATCCTCGCTCATTTTCTTGAGCTTGGTTAAACTTGAATTTGTATCGAAAAGCTTCACTTTTGGTCCTAGTGATGAAATATACTATTATTTACCCATTGGCACAGTCAGCCATTTTTAATGATAATCCTCATAACTCCTTATTTTTAAATGTCTTATTATGAGGACAATGACATAAAGAAAAATTCAACATTGACAATAGTTACACAAGGCTAATGTAGGTATGTACGGCACATTGCCAAGAAGTAGGAGGAAAGCATTCTGAACATCTGTTAAAATCTGAGTGCCAGTTACAGACTTTAAGAACATTTTAACAATATACAACTTTATGAGGTTTATCATAGGTTGTATTGAAAAATACTCATCTTATCATACGCTGTGGTAAGCGAATGTTCTCTTATTAAGAATGGAAACAATCATAACCCTTAAGAAATGTATTGGACTGCTTTAACCCTCAGGGGCTCACTTTAGTAAGTACGGTCATGACAATCCCGTGGGACCTAGATAAATCTGAACCTATCTTCATGTAGTTTTGCCTTTTAACCACTTGGTCTTCAGCGCCTAATAAAAAGGTAGAACAAATCATATAGAAACCTAGTTTAATACCCTTAAGATTGAAAAATAGAAATGTAACTCATGACTAGATTCAAACAATTTTAGATCCAGTTAGGATCTTATGGGATTGCCAAGCTCGTAATCACTATAGTAAGGCCCTAAAAACAGAACTATATATTGGATATCACTTAATAATGCTTTTCCACAAGGGTGACCCCAGAAGGAGGGGAAGATATTGCCAAAATAATAAATTTGAAAAGGTGTTCCATCACTTCCTACCCTCAGGATCTCACTTATAGGCTACTGGCAATCCCGAGGGATCCTAGCTGGATGTAAACCTTGTAGTATTGGGTGCGATTCTTCTCTTTCATCTTTCCTATCAAGTCTCTCTTGACCAACTTTTGTTCTCTTCTGATCCTTGTGTTATTACAGTATTCAGATATAGTGATGTTTATGTTACACTATTTTTTTTAATTTTTACTTACCCAGTGTATACGAGGTTAAAAATTCCGATCTCTTTTTTTTTTTACCGATCTTGACGTTTCTAGACCTCAAGAAACAGAATAAGTTATTTTCGACACGCCATCACCCCGTCGTCGTTTATATGTAAGCACTATAGCGACCACAAAAATAAAGATAGAAATATCTAATGTGTTATAGGGGAGTTAGTGTGCTCATGTAGAAGTCTTTTGAAATTCCGAAGAAAGAAAAAATTAATGTCAGTCATATTAAACAGTTTTTGGTTCATATTCCGTGTGTTATTTAATTTATAACACACTAAATGAGATAAAAAATTGCAGATTTCAATTAGATGAAAAATAGTAACCCAACTCAAGACTACTTGAAAAAAAATTGTAGATCCAGCTAGGAACCTTGGGATTACCAAGCTCGTACTCACTATAGTGAGCTCCTCAGAGTATCGACAAAAGTAACACATAAACAATGAAAGACGACATTTTAGGTCCACAACGGAATTACATATGACATACGATTAATTACGTTTTTCTAGAAGCGTGACTCCAGAGTGGTGATGGGAATATATCGTAAAAATAATAAATTTGAATTCAAAGGTGATGTTTCATCGTTTCCTATTCACATTTATAGTGAGCAGTGGGCCTGACAATCCCGAGGAACTCTACCTGGATTTACACCTTTTTCATGTAAACTAGGAATGTGGCTGAACGAAGGGTCGCTTCACTCAAACAAGTGCAGAATATTAGGGCGTCCGGTGACCTACCTCAAGCCACCCGTAGGCTATGTCACCTACTGGGCTTAAATTTATAAAACTTTAATTTATTTTATTTGAAAATAAAATCTATAATATATTTGTATTCTACACGTAATTACAAGAAAAATGATACCAAACAACGTATAATTTACCCACATATTAGTCATCGTACTGCTATTCATTTTGAAACAAACATTGTTGATTTTGGACTTAAAGTAAATTGTACATTGTTTGGTCTCATTTTTCTTGTAATTATGTGTAGAATAAAAATATATTACTGATTTTATTTTAAATATTAAATAAATAAATGAAAGTTTGATCAAGTGAAGCACAGTAGGTAACTCATGCGAGTGCCCACGGCAGGTACCGGCCAGTCCTAATACTCTGCGCGTCTGTGTGTAATGGTGCGTGCGTTAGAGTGAGGCGGCCATTCGTTCAGCCGTATTCCCCTTTTGATAACAGTATAGTCTTGAGTTAGACCCTCTATTTCATCTTTCCTATAAGGTCTTTCTCGACCAACTCTTGTTCTTTTCTGACACTGGCGCTATTAGAGTAGTCGATGGCTAAAGTCTTATGTTCTTTTCTTATTTTTTTATAAGGCGTTAAGAGGTTTTTCGCGTTTGGTTAAAACAACAAGGGTAAATTTTGTTTTGTCCTGATAGACGTTTTTGTGAGATTTTTGTCATAATATGTACTACAACGAAAAAACTCTATCTTTTTTAGAGTCAGACTAATTACGCCCCCTATCTTAATTAATACGTAACAGTCTCGAATCCTGAGATTTTTAGCCTACAGGATTCGTTCTCGCGTGACAAAAAGAATAAATTATCCAATCCACTGGAAGTTTTTGGCTTACTATCTTGCTGGCCTGGATTGAATAACTTCTTCGATAATTTGAGTTGCCCCAAATTACCGGTACCCCCCTTTTTATTTACGACTTCCAGAAACTGTATTTATGATTACCCTATTTCTCAGGGAGAACACGAATTTACTTTACTTTTGAATTTTAATCTCGCTGGTGTGTCCTTAGGAATACCTTTTTGATACAATATATTTTACCCTTTTTTATAATCACAAATCTGAAAATATAGCATATATATGTGTGACCAATTCTAAATAAAACACAGATTTAGAGGAAAAATGAAAAAATTAATTCTTTTAATTAACTGAAATAAAACAACTGAAATAATAAACTTGACACAAGTCAACAAAATAAAATCAAACAATTTCTCTAATAAAACTAATGGATAATAACTAAATATTTCTCTTTTGAGCAGAAGGCAATTACTTATGAATTTCTTATAATTGATATATAGAAAACAAAAATTTCTATTATTTCTGAATTTAAATTATTTCATTTATTAAATTTATTTATTGAAAAGATTTTTATTCACACATGATTTTGACATTTTATTTAATATATTCATTTAATTACACACAAAAAAAATTTATCTCAGGAAAATCAGTGAGACTCTAAAATCGGGCCAATTTTGCCCTTTAAAAAAGGAAATTTGGATTTTCTCAGACCTTGTCCGCCGTGTTATCGATCGTGAGTCCTGAGATGCTGATGGTCCTCTGGTGTCTGGTTGGTTGAATTTCGATTAAAGTTGTCCTATAGTTTCTCCATGGAGTTCAGAAGGCTGGCTGGTTGTTCGAATCTATTCCCTTCTATCGCTCTCGCTGACGCTGTTTTAATACGTTGGCATTGTAACACTTAAACTTCTTCAAACTATTTTTTAAAAGAGACGTTCGGGTATAGTCACCCCTTACACTTGTTCAACTAATTTTTCATGAGAGCCCTGTCGGGCATAATCACCCCTAGCAACTGTTTCCACCAATTTTTTAAGAGAGACCTCTATGAGATTTGTGCGGCTCTTTTTATAGCCAAAAACTATCGTATATCGATACCAATTTTTTTCCCTCACTGGACCGATACGATATTTCCATTTATGATGTATTTCTATGCAATTTCTTGATTATTTTTGGTGTAGGTGGTTCTGTTATTTATTATTAATTTATTTGTTATGTTTACTGTTTTTAAATTGTCCTTTTTAATCACTTTGTTCTAATTAATCCTTTAATTTATTTTTGCTGTAAGTTGGTATCTTAACTCCGCCTCTAACTACGTCACTTATCCTTGAACATTTAAACCCTGCAACTTGCAACTGGCTGATGAAAAAATCTTCATTGTTTTCCTTTTAATTGTCTATAACACTTTTCCTAACAGTTTTTGCGTTTTTTCGTAACCGGTGTATTGTAGCTCTCGACCGCGGCAATTTCCCGCACTTCGAATGACATTTCTCGGACTATTCATTCGCCTTCAATAGCTTACGTAAGAATTTGCGTAATTTACAGTTTTTAATTCTTACACCTTTAAAGTTTTTTCTTTCAAACTTTGTAACTTTGTTTATTTCGTAATTTAAACGCACTAGCCGTGATAACACAATTCTACGACTTCTGGTAGTGATGTAATCCCGTGCATATTTTCACACCTTTGGGTTTGGGGTTTATTTATTAACTGATTTTCCTGAAATTTACACAATCTTTAGATATTAGGTTTTAACCTCTTTTTGCAAAATTTCCACTTCTTATCTTTTTTCTTTTTCATAATATAGCGTAAAAACCATAACTCTTTTGTTTTACTCAAATTTATATTTTTAATCATTAATTATAGTATAACTTTATTTATTTAATTACTTCTATACAATCCTTTTTTCAAAATTTATTTTTATTTACTTTTATTAGCTTTTATACTTAACCTTTTCTGCTAACTTTTTAAATATCAATTTTTTCCAAATTTTATCAAGAATACTTTCATCTTAAAATTACATTTTATTTTCAAAAATATCAAGGTTTGTTAATTTTTATTAATTTTGAAAAATTTTAAATTCTTCATTTAAATATGCCGTAACGTCTGTTAGTTAATATGAAATAACAGTACTAGATATGTATTGCATACGACTTGTATTACAACTACATATCCTTATACATTATTATTTCACATTTTCAAAATTCATAAAAAATGATTTTTCAATTCAAAATCCACCGACATAGGAATTTACCGTTAGAACAAGTCGGTAAGATTTGACCTTGGACCATTTCATAGTTCAATCTCACCGACCGGCTATAAGCAGTAAAAAGTTCTACAAAACATCCAAACCTTGCATTGGGATTATTTTTTGATATTTTTCTTTTTTGACTAAAATATAACCCCATACAACGAATTTCCGTTGTAGTACAGTATGTTGTTTTTAGAATCCTTGGTCAACGTCATTGACCATACAATTTGGCTGGTCAATTTTAAGACAGCAACAGATTCTATTTAACATTTACGATTATAATGTACACCACAGCTCATTTCAAATAACTTGGACACTACTCCTATACCAAATTTAATGTTCCTATCTTAATTTGTGTGACCGCTATCGTGCTTAAATACAAGGATTTGGTTTCCTGAGGTCATGAAATGTGATAATCAGTCAAATAATGGAGGTCAACATATTACAAAACTTGCCCAATACTACGTATACTGGATATCAAAATTAGATCAAATACCATAAGAGCAAAATACAAAGTGCATGTTCTATCAAAATCGGTTGTAATTTGTATAAAAAAATCGATTAAAGTTCGTCCTGAATGATCCAAATAAAACGCATTATTGAGTCTGCGTCACGATTAAAATACTAGTACAAAAAATGAAATTGAACGTTTCAGAAAATCGATTTATCACAATTTGTCATACTGTTCAATAAAATTTAGATCTACTCCGAATATTGCATTCGTATGTAAAAAAAATAATAATAATAAGGTTATCGGGTAGACTATGTTTTAAATTATAATCAGCTCCGACTGTCTATTAATTATGAAAGGTGTAGATCCAGCTAGGGTACCTTGAGATTACCACACCCCTACTAACTAAAGTGAGCCTCTAAAAGTTTTTCATTTAAAACAAATATATTACTTATGGGATTCACTGCTGAAGGACGTTTTGACTTGGTGTATAATTTATTTGTAAAGTTGGATAACATGTTAATGCCATTCATTTTGAACTATAAAAGAAAGGTAAGAGTAACATAATCAATGACGTCACCTAGGTTACAATCTGAGTTATTCAAGTTCTAAAATAGTGTTTATCGATTGTGAATACAGAGTGTTCAAAATATGTGTCTTAATTTTGGGAAGTAATTCATGGTGTCAAAATGAAGACAGTTCTTATAAACATATGTCCGTAAAGATTTTGCTTCACCAGTTTTACCAGTATACCAAGATTCAAAACTAATGTTATTAATTGTCAAAATGGCTAGTTTCAATTTGTTAGTATTGAATATGCTTAAAAACTTAAATTTTACTAGAAATGTAAAAAGCCGCTATTTTAAAATTTACTAGATCATGTTTTATTTCTTGATATATTGGTAAAAGTACCATAAAAAAATTATACAAAATTTCGATTAGAAATCTTAAATATTTTTTAAGTTATGATTATTTTTCAAAAATAAAAAATGGCCGACAGACTGATAACGAAAGGTTTTTGGAAATATGTTTATAAGAACTTTTTTTCTCTTTATTTTGATCCCTTGAATCACTGCCCGAAGTTAAGACTTATATTTTTGAAACACCCTGTATAATAGGTTCATTATACTCAAAAATATTTTGGTTCTAGGATGTAGACAACTACCAAGAAATGATTAGTTTCCTGTTTTTTGTTAATAACTCGGATATCCTTTGACCTACATAAAAAATACAGAAACCGTTTTGAGTTTCATTAAAAAAGATAACAGTTTGTTTCATGTGAATTTTTTGTAAAGTTAATGGTTTTCGAGATTTTCAATATTATATATTTTTGACGGCCGTCATTTTGAAAGTATACAAAATAAAGTATTTATTTTCTGTACACTTATAAGACGTAACATACGAAATGCGTACGGTATACTAAATCTGAACTCGATATCTTTTCTATTTCCAAAGTTATACATATTTTGTGGGGGGGGAAATGAATATCTGGTAAACTACACATTTTCGGGGGGGGGGATTGTATTCTTTTTTTTTATCCTGACCCACAGAATTATTTCCTAAAGTTTGGCAGCTAACTTACGGGACATCCTGTATGCATCCAAAAATTACAATAAAATATAAACAACAATAAATTCGTTTATCTTCCAACTAGAGTAGCAAGGAATAGTGTTCACAAACCATTATGGAAGATGGACGAATAAGTAGTGGCATGCAACTGGTAAAAAAAGTTTAGTTCCGTTCTACTTTCGATTTTTTGGCGGTCAGACGGCGCCAATCAATTTAGAAAGGTTCCCACGCTGCGCTGCGCTGCATGGACTGTTGGGTAATCGTCGTGTGTATGAAAACCTACCGTGCGTCAATTAGTGGCACTTTGCAGTCTGAAATGATATTTGTGAATTGTTGACGATCTCAACTGGTCATTACGTGCTGATTTACAAACTGCACAAACTAATGTATAAGTGTGAAGAAACTTCCTAAAAAACTGTTACAAAAGGCTGCCATTTTTATTTTCCTTTGTTCTTTCTTGTTGTTTAAAAGATCTTCATTGTCTTATGAAAGAGGGGGGGGCAGAACTTAAAATAAAGACCCCTAGCTCTTTCTCTGATAACATCACGATTGGAAAAGAACAAAAGTTCGTTAATCGAAACCTTATAGGACAAAAGAAAGAAAGGTATTTAACCCAAGATTACATTAAAACAAATTGTTGATCCAGCTGGGTCCCTCGGGATTGCCAAGCCCGTACTCACTGTAGTGAGTACATGAGGGTAGACTGCCATTTTAATTTTCCTTTTTCTCCCTTGTCGTTTAAAAGCTCATCATCACCTTATGAAGGAAGGGGGGGCAGAACTTAAATTAAAGACCCCTAGCCCTTTCTCTCTGATAGCATCACGTTTGGAAAAAGAACAAGAGTTAGTCAATCGAGACCTTATAGGACAAACGAAAGAAAGGGATTTAACCCAAGACTACATGATAAAAGTTATTGCTGCCATTTTTTAATTAAAGGCAGCTTAAATAAAGGAGAATTTACTCAAGAAAAGAATGTTCATAAATACTGTGATTTCGGTTAAGGGATGCTTTACTGTAAAGGAACAGTCAAGTGTTTCCTTAGGGTCTGTTTAAGAAAATCACGGAGGTTTTTCTCCATATGTACACCTTCAAGTCCCGAAAGAAAGACTCTTGATCTATCAATACAATCCTAGAAACCAACTTTTGGGAATTACATCTAGAGAATCTGCTACGTTGCATTGTATAATGGGCGGGGTAAGTACCATGATGGCGTCCATGAAATTTGTTTCCACTAAGAAATAACGAGCGTGTGTTTTAATCATATTTTATTATCTATTAACAAGAGATTTATCAGATACGGATCCCTGTTTACGTAACTGCACATTGGTATTGTTAATTATTTTCTTATCAAGTAAAGAATGCAATGTATTTAACCCCAGATAACGTCTGTGATATTGGTATTCAAAAGAACACAATAATACAACATTGGTTGAGAGAAAAGTTACTTTCAGATCTTAATATAAAGTTATATACATATTTAGAAGATGATAAAAAATAGATTCCTTAAAACTATTCATTATTACTTATTTTTTTAACCTCTGTACACATACGTAGGTAAGTTTATAATTTTATAAAAGATTATTTTGATCTTGTAGCATTTTGTTTAAAATTAAAATTAAAATTACGGAATCAATGGAAATTAAGTTTTTTGTGTAATTAGATATTTAGTCGGCTAGTATGCTATTATTTACAATGCAATAATAGTATAGTACAGTATCCTCAAGGTAGGATACCTTGTGTCTGGCAGAATGTGTCTGGGTGGAGAGGAAAAGAGGGTTCGCCCACACTTTGTTTGTTGCTTTTACTTTCAGCTGTACAACCCCAATAAAAGATATATAGCCCTCAACTGCTTCTGTGTAAACGCGTACCCTACTTTCGTTTCTTTTATTGGTGTAAATAAGAATAAAACGTTTACAAAAAAAAGTCTGTCACGAAGTTATAACTTAAGGAATTAAATGTAGCTAAGCAGTAATTTGTGTACCTAGTTTTCTTGGAATGGGTTGTACCGTCAAGTCAGGCTAGGGAAGCAAGTAGATGGGAGGTTACACCAGACACAATCCTATTATCTGTATACCGTAACTTGGCGTCTGGACCCGGACCGTCCCCCCCTCGCTCCCTTCCTCACCCAGCTGTTTCCGTGATGAGTCACCTACTAGCGTTAACACTGCACTGTTTAACTTTTTTATGGGAGACATAATTTTAAAAAAATTTCAGCATTGTAAAAATGTTTAGGAAAATATAAGCAAATTAATACCAAATACGACACAAATGTATGTAAATAGTACGTAAACATGTAAATAAAATAAGTATGTGATTATGCAAAAAGTAGCTGTGTAAAGAGCTTTCTACTGGCGGCTTTTACAAACGGAATAATGTCGTGTTTGGTACCAATTTGCTAATATTTTCCTAAACAGTTTAACTATGCTGAAAAAAATTTAAAATTGTGTCTCCCATAACAAAGTTAAATAGTGCAGTGTTAACGCTGCTAGGTGACTCATCACTGAAACAGCTGGGTGAGGAAGGGAGCGACGGGGGGACGGTTCCGGCCGCTCGCAGGTAGCCAAGGGTTCAAGTTATGGTATACAGACTATAGTCTGTACGTTACAAGGCCGGTACGTAATGTTTTACTCGGCTCCGCCTCGCTCTGTAGTTTCATGCGATCACAAAACTGGGCGAGTTACTGTGTTGTTTTGGATTTACTCAACAGTGCATTATGGTGGACGGAGAGATGTTTTTCAAATTCTAAAATTGAAGGGCTGCTTCTGTAGTCTCGTAATTTGTTGTGTCATCTAACTTATTGATTTCACTTTTTTTACTGGTGACAGTTTCATTATTTAAAACTTCTGTCTTGCTGAGTACAGAATCTTCTCCTCCTTCTGTTGTTGTTGTTGAAGATAGCTATCTTCCATGCAATTTTAGTGTCAATAAATCTCCTCTTCCTTCTACCAACATTAATGCAGATGATCTTTTAAAACAGTGTCCAGTATATTCTTCTGTATTTTTAAGGTTTAGATATTTTGCAATCTTATTTGGAACAGCAAACAAAGAGGACAAATTTGGAAATGTTAATATGACGTAACTCGTCATTTTATTGAAGCAAACTTTGTTACAATTTAAAATATATGTTTAGTATTATTTCTGTTGTTTTGGATGTTTAAACCTTTACTCAGCAATTCATTTTGATGGACAGAGAGATGTATTTCAGATTATAAAATTGAAGGGCCTGTTTATTATTTAAGGTTTCATTATTGTCCGATCTAATTTGGAAACAGCGATGGTATGGCTTCATATGTGTTGAGCAAAACATTATTCATTGCGATATCCAATCAAAAATCTTCTGCCTAGAGCCTTTTACTTACGATATAAATCTCAGGGGTGAAAACTATAATGTTTACACTTATTTGAGGTTAATAAGCAAATCTTACTAACGGCAATCAAAATAATTCTGTTATTGTGGAAATCAACTGGTGCACGGTAAATTTTCTGTGCAGTACAAGGTAAGGAAGATTTCTCTTGTCTATGAACAGGTGAAGAAAACAGCGATTTCTGTGTAGTGTAATGGTAAAAAAAGTATGATGTTAAACTTTTAGATAATTTCAACCGATGTCTGCAAGTTTAAAAAATATATTTTATGGTTTTAGAAAAAAAACATTGTAATTATCTTGTTTAATAGATTTAATTTTGTCCTTTTGGTTTTAGCGCAGTGTTTGATGAAGAAAATAATTTCTTGTTAGTCTCGAGAGAACCAAAGTTTTTGTAGACAAGACCATGCTAAAAAACGGTTTTTTAATCTGGTCGTCGAATATTAACTACAGCGCTCAAGAAGTTTGTACACATTTAACTTCATCTAAGTACTTGTTTTCTGGATTTAAAGTTCACATAGTGATCCCGGTGTTTTGAAAAATTAACTCTTAACCCGTGTTTTGAAAAAAAGTACTGTTATTATCATAAATATTTAGATTCTTAAAAGTGTGTCCATTTTTTTATTATATTGTGATTGTAGTAATTTTTTTTCATTATATGTTCTAAAAACAGCTCTTTCCCTAGTCAGTTCATAGACAAGAATTCAAGAATTCTTCTTTATCTTGTACTACACAGAAAATTAATTTACTGTGCAGTGGATGGAAAATTTACCATTAACCAGCTGATTTCAATAGTAACATACTTCTTTTAATTGCCGTTACTGAAGGTTTAAATATTAATCTCAAAATATTGTAGTTTTCACCCCTACGATTTATATCGTAGGTGACCCAAAAACCCTAAAATATGGAAAGTAGAAGATATTTGATTGGATATCCCAATGGAAAATGTTTTGCTCAACACGTAGGAAGCCATACCATCGCTGCTTCCTAATTAGATCGAAAAATATTGAAACCATAAAATTGAAGCAGGCCCTTCAATTTTATAATCTGAAAAACATCTCTCCGTCCAACAAAATAAATTGCTGAGTAAAGGTTTAAACATCCAAAACAACAGAAATAGTACTAAACATATATTTTAAATTGTAACAAAGCTTGCTTTTCAATAAAATGATGTAATATTAACATATTCAAATTTGTACTCTTCCAAACTTCTTGGGCGCTCTAATTAACAGTCGACGGCCAGATTGAAAAACAGTTTTCTAGAATGGTCTTGCCATAAAAGCTTTGTTCTCGAAACTACCAAGCTATTACTTTCTTCGTCAAATACTGTTCCCTAAAACCAAAAGGACAAAATTAATAATATTAACAAAATGGTTATTTGTAAAACCTAAAAACCTATTTTTTAACTTGCACACATCTGTTGAAAATGACTAAAAGTTTAACATTACCTTTGTAATAATGATACAATATTAATTTTTTTTTATATGTTGTAATTAATAGCGTACTAGCCGACTACCGTTTTACATAAAATAACTTAATTTACCGTTGATTTCATAATGTTAATAATAAAAAATAAATGCTACAGGATGAAAATAATCTTTTGTAAAATTATAAACTTACCCCCACGTGATAGAGGTTAAGACAATATGTAGTATAATAATATAGATTAGTTTTAAGAAATCTATTTTTGATCAGCTTCAAAATATTTACTATATCAAGAGCTGTAAGTAACTCGACTCTCAATGTTACTCTATAAGAATACCAATATCTTACAGACTGGTTAAATTATTGGCTATAAATACATTGCATTCTTTGCCAGATAAGAAAATAAATAATAATACTAAATGGGCAGTTGCGTAAACAGAGATTAATCCCTATCTAATTATCTCTTGTCAATACATTCCAAAGGTTATAAAATACAGTTAAAACACCCGCTCACTATTTCTTAGTTAAAAGGATTAAAATTGGAGCAACAATATCGCTCTACAAAAATCGTACATGTATAAAAATATTTGAAAACATTAAGAGAAATCAGATATTAAAAGGTTTTTGTATATTTATTTATTATATTTTTTATTTTGCTATTGTTTTTATAAAGTGTTAGATTTAAAAAATTGATAAAATGTCAAATTTTTCAAAAATTTAATTACTTTATTTAGGCATTTGTTTTAAAAAACAAGATACTATCATTTTGAGGCAGCACAGACACATTACTATTTAAAAAATTCAAAATTTCAAAACAATAACTTTGGTCCCTCTATTCGTGTTAAAAATTGTAAACATTTGTTTGCCAAATCTGTGGTTAAAAGTTACAAAATAGAAATTTTAACATAATATTTTACTTTGATTTATAACGGTTTAAAGGATGCAATATTTCCTTTGAGAAAAAAAAATTATTATATTACGATACTTTAAAAATATATATATTTTAACTGTTTTATTTATTATGGAATTTCAGGCGCCTAAAATATTTCAAAACATTAATAGATATCAGGTACTAACAATTTTATACATTTTGATTTTTTTTAAAATTAATAATTGTTTTTATTGAAGGAACTGGTAAAATATCTAGAAACTAATTACTTACTTGAGGAAATTGTTTTAACAGATCAAGAACCTATTTCATTTAGGAACTTGTTAAGAAAATTCAAGAAACTTATTACTTCATTGAGGAAATTGTCTAAAAAAAAAAAAAATCAAAAAGCTAATCACTTCATTGAGGAAATGGGTTTAAAAATATAGAAATAAATTATTTAATAGAGGAAATTGGTTTTAAAAAATCAAAAAACCTATTACTTCACTGAGGAAATGGTTAAAAACAATCAAGAAACTAATTACGGTACTTTATTCAAGAAATTGTTTAAAAACTCAAAAAACTAATTTATTCATTGAGGAAATTGGTTTAAAAAAATCAAAAATATATTACTTCATCTAGGAAATTGTTTTAAAATATCCAGAAACATATTGTGCCATTGACGATTTTTATTAAATGGAGGAAGTAAATACTTCATTGAGCAATTGGTTAAAAAATGTAGAAATAAATAATTTCATTGTTGAAATTAGTTAAAAAATAAAAAAATAAAAATTACTTCTTTGAGAAATTAAAATATCAAGAAATAAATTCATTCATGAGGAAGTTGTTTTCAAAAATTTAGGAACCAATTACTTAATTGATTAAATTGTTTAAAATCAAGAAACTAATTACTTCATTGAGGAAATTATTTAAAAATAAATAAACTAATTACTTCTTTCAGGAAATGATTTATAAATTCAAGAAACTACTTACTTCATTGAGGAAATTGTTTTAAAAGTCAAGAAACTTTATTACTCCTGAACTGCAATTTCTTTACCTTACGTTCTCGAATAGGCCTCCTGGTTTGTGAAATTAATCTTCATTTTTCATCAAAATAGGAACGAAATCTGTAGTCCCCTGAGAAATTAGGTCTTTTATAACATCTACTTTGGTTATTAAGCCTATTTTAGCCAAATTGTATCAATATCGTTAGTATTGTGATTATAATAGGAGATAAATATTTTCTTCTTTTTAAAAAAAAATATATTTCTGAACAAATGTAAAACGTAAGCTGCACCCCAACAATAAATTACAAATGTCCTACAACTTTGAACAAGTGAGAAATACAATTTTGTAAATGATGACAGTTGGTAACCCACGACTAAAAGATTTGCATACAACATTACAAGTATTTGATACATTGCCAACAGGATTGGATAACTTGTTTATTTCCCTTGTTTCTTGAGCTGACACTTGGCGCTAATTACAAACAAAATGTCAGGTTAGGTTAGGTTACCTGTGCCATGTGGTACACGGATGCATTTCCTTCGTTAATATAGGCTTTGTGATTGATTAATGGTTGCAAAGTGAGCCACTTTCTTTTTACTTTCTCTTGTATCGAAAATCATTGTGCAGTTTATCTATTGTTACATTCGTTTTATAGATTCAAGAGTCCCAAAAAGTGATTTTTGGAATGGTGTTTATCTGGCATATGTCGTCTCTACATTGTTTTATATTCTAAACCTGTGGACCGATTGTAAACAAATTTTGTCATATCTTAGAACCCTTCCTCCGATTTATTCGACCAAAATTTGGGGATAGCTGACGTAACGCAAAATTATGATTTTCTCAAAATCTGTGTAAACGATTTCGATTAAATTTTGTATGCAGCGTATTTTGGCCATATCTTAACCCACCCTCCTCCCATATTATTCGACCAATATTTGGGGTAGCTGAAAAACAAAATTAAATTTTTCTCAAATTTCTACGAAACAATTTTAATCAAATTTTGTATTTAGGCGTATTTTGTCATATCTTAAGACCTCCACCCCCATTTAATCGACAAAAATTTGGGGTTGATGACAAGAAAATATTATAATTATCTCAAAATTTGTATGCAGCGCATTTTGGCCATATCTTAACCCACCTCCTCCCATATTATTCGACCAAAATCTGGGGTAGCTGAGAACACAAAATTACATTTTTTTCTCAAATTTATGCACAAACCATTTTAATCAAATTTTGTATTTAGGCGTATTTTGGTCATATCTTAAGACCTCCACCCCCATTTAATCGACCAAAATTTGGGGTTGATGACAACAAAATTATAATTATCTCAAAAACTGTGCAAACGATTTTGATCAAATTTTATATGCTGACGTATTTTGGGCATATCTTACCTCTTCCCATTTATTCGGTCAAAATTTGGGGTATCTGAGATAATACAAAATTAACGATTTTCTCAAAATTGGATCTTATAATTTTGATCAAATTTTGCTCAAGTGAATTTTGCTTTTAATAACCCAAATGAAATATATTGGCTGTCATTTCTCCAAAACTACTGGTTGGAAGTGATAGAAAAAAGAAGAAGAGGAAAACAAAATTAATCTACCATGAGCTGTTTTAAAAAACCCATTTTCTGAAAATCAGTTGTACCGATATCGTTTAAATTTCAGTGTAATGTAAAGATTAAAGACCCAAACGCGTGTGCAACATCGCAAATTACAAAAAAAAAATACAGTTCAGGAATAATTGGCTTAAAAATGAACCCTAACCATCGTCATTACAGGTTCGATTTACCTTCAGGACGTGTTTATGACACAACTGAATCAAATTTAATAATATAAATATGTTGTTCAAAAACGGCGTCCCTGAATCATTTTCCCTGACTGACAACTACCGAACTGATTTTCTGCAATGAATAATTTTTGTTGGATTTTATCTGGTTTTGTAGATGTGTGAGTGAGTAAGTTTGTGGAACACAAACACTATAACGCCTCCCATCGTTCTGTTGTTATATTCATGCTGTTATTCATACCATTAATGATAATAATAATTAATATTTTCACTCGATCTTTCCTGGTGCAGAATGTGAGGATGTAAAGGCGCCCCCTTATCAACTGTTATCACCACTGAATCATGCGCACTGTGTGAATCATGAAATCTGTTGTGCGTGAACTGAATCCATGAATCCGAGATGAAGTCCGCAGAATCCGCTTGAGTCATCTGTCAAGTGGACCAGTTAATTAGATGGCGTCTACATCTTCACTAGAAGAGATTTATTGGCGATCTAATGTAGACTGTGTACATCACTATGATATCTACACAGATTCTATACAAAATAAGTTATTTGTAACCATTTGTAGTTCACTATATGGGTATAAGTAACACACCATTTCTATCTTTGTAACCGTTAAAGATACAAAATGCTTTAAATGTGTTTTAATTTTTAGTTAGGATTATTTTATTCGTGTTTAAAGACGAAAAAACTATGGATCGTTTTTGGAATTCAAAAAAGGAAGATAATAGTATACAATGAAAACCCCCTAGCCCTCGAATAGCCCTTTAACAGGGAAATATCAAGAGTTGGTCAAGAAAGACCTGATACGAAAAATGAAAGAGAGGAGTCTAACTCATGACTAGATGAAAAAAGGTTTAGAACCCGCTAGGTACCCCCGGGATTGCTACGCCAATATACACGTAAGGGCCTGAAAAATTGTTCAAGAAGAGGAACGCCATCCGTAAACAATTGACATACATAGAACAGACCTGTCCTGTCAGAACAGCTGATACGTTGTTGACGTGTATTAAGGACAGTATTTTACCAGGAACAGAAAGAATGTGGAACCAGTAGAGATTTGTTAGGTTTTTTACTTAATGTGAATTCATGTGGCGACGTAAGAACAAGAATGAAGTTTGACACCATCTGGAAGGATATCAATTTATATTGGGCTCCAGATCAATAAAGTGTGTATTTATATATTATTTATAAAGTTGGTTAGGAAACCATCTGGGTGCCACTGTTTGAGTGGCGGTCCTCTACTGGATAAAACCTCTTGATCTACCAATACAATTTAACGTTCCCTAAAAAACCCATGAATCCAACCTGTGGGCATTATATTTAGAGGATATGCTTGTATACATTGTGTCGTAGGGCTGGGTAGACTCAAGATGGCGCTCATCTATTTCTTTAAATGTGATTTCGTGGTTCACAACTTAACTACTCTAGGATAGTAAAAACGGCGTAAAAATAGTTCAACATTTTTTCTTGTGGAAAAGTTTGTCCGGATATCCTGCGACTTTTAATGGAGTTGATCTTGCAATCGTATACAAACTTGATGCAATATACTTGCTTAAATATTGTTCTGATATAATATTCGTTTTAAATTTTCCTGAGTATAAATTATATAAATTAGTGGTTTTTGAAATTATTTCTATTCAATGTGCTAACCACTGAGCTATCCTAGTCGTTACCCAGTACAAGCCAAAGGTCCCGGCTACGATTCCCAGTCTAGGTCGTATATTTTTCTCTTGAAATATTATTGAGAGAGAGAGAGAGAGAGAGAGAGAGAGAGAGAGAGAGAGAGAGAGAGAGAGAGAGAGAGAGAGAGAGAGAGAGAGAGAGAGAGAGAGAGAGAGAGAGAGAGAGAGAGAGAGAGAGAGAGAGAGAGAGAGAGAGAGAGAGAGAGAGAGAGAGAGAGGGGGGGGTTGACAATATGATGTTATGATTAAAATATTATTGAATAACATGTTTTGAGTGTGTGAATTATTTTTTATTGGAGATTCTTAAAAGTAATTTAATATTACAAAAAAATAAATTACATTCACAAACATAAAAATCTATTTTTTATGATCGATGTAAGATTTTGAAATAGAACTTAACAACGCCTGCACAATCGGCAACAGTAGGCTACAGTGGACAGGAATATTTTTACTCAGTGTAATAACGCTCAACTCCCATTTGAAATACATTTCTTATGGACTTTCCGTACTGCATTTTGAACATGAAATCGACTATAGCAAGCCTTTAGTTTAGTTTTAGTCTGTCGCGTGTGTACTGCTCTTACAGTCCAAAAGCGTGGACCGATTTTAATCAAACTTTCTAGGTGGACATTTTTTTAAACCATATCTCGGGATTTTTCTTGTTCCATATTTTTGTCAACTCAAAATTTGGGGTAGCTGTCATAAGAGAAAACACGAAATCACGATTTTCTAAAAATCAGCTAAAACAGTTTTGATCGTATTAAGTTCAAGTGTAGTCTTTAAAGACCCAAACAAAACGTATTGGCCATCATCTCTCCATAAATAATAAACCACGAGGCTGTTTCAAAGACGTATTTCTCATAATCGACTCTACCGATCTTGTTTAAATTTTAATAATAAATCCGTGTGCAAAATCCCAAATTATATATATTTACTACGATTCAAGAAAAGAAACATGGACATGGACTGGCCTTATTAAAAGTTCGATTTCAATCTAATACGATTTACACTGAGAATGTGTTTATGTCACAAGCAAAGCCAGTTTAAGTCTTAATTAAAAAATTTTTGCAGACTTCCTTTATGGTTTATTTTTACCTTATGAATAACGATTTAGTTTTGGTTCGCTTTATTTGATTTGTGGGATTGGCAAGTGAAAAAGTGTGCAATTTTTTGGCTCCATTTATTACTTTTTTTTGCTCCAAAAATCACCAAAAGACTTTCCCTTTCTATTATGTCAGCATACTTGCCCAGTATTTCCACTTAAAACTGTCAGTCAAAAGTAGAGTCCACGAATTCCACAACTCACCCTCGTCTCCAACATTCCTAAGATGAAAGTTGAAATTTGTCAGAGGTGCATTTAAAGTCTGTGGAATTTTGTAGAAAATAATTAAAGAGGAATGTGAACCAAATCGGGTCTAAAAGAAAGGTGGACAGCTTTCTGAACTTTGGGCGGACGCGAAACTTTCTGCAGCGTTCTGTAAAAGAAATCCACGCGTTACGTATATTGTTTTAGGTAGCAGGCGGTTACAAAAAAGGTTATATCTGTAATATGCAATAATAATAAGGTAAATAAATAAATAAAATTCATATTGAGATTGAGATTCATGACTTTTGAGATGGTATAAAAAAAAATTGAACACAATTTTTACGTTTATTTATTCAAACGCGTTTCAACGACAAAGTCGTCATTTTCAGAGATGTACGAACTACAATAACTTATCATTTAACAAAATATCAGTTATAGTTTAGTTATTGTAGTTTGTGCATCACTGAAGATGACGACTTTGTCGTTGAAACCCGTTTGAATAAATAAACGTACAATTTGTTAGAATATAAGTTTTATTCTATCACGTCAAATACACATAGTTCTAGTATAAATTAAAAACTATAACTTGCTGCACGACTAGAGACGCATTGGGTGCCATCATGGTACTTACCCTACTATGTAATACAAGCAGATCCTCTAAACGTAATGCACAATAGCTGCTTTCTTGGGCCTTGTAAGATATGTTAAATTGTATTGGTAGAACCTAGGGTCTTATTCAGTAGTATAAGTTTGCTTAAAACAGCTGTTGTTACAAAGGTTTTCTGAACCTCATAATTGTATCATTCTTGACATAGGAGTCGACTTGACCCCTGACGAGCTTGGTAAGATGTGTATATATTATAAAGTTTCCACTCGCTTCGTGCTGGCCTCAGAGCTTTACATATGCGAAGGACCTCTCTTTCTCTCTCTCTCTCTCTCTCTCTCTCTCTCTCTCTCTCTCTCTCTCTCTCTCTCTCTCTCTCTCTCTCTCTCTCTCTCTCTCTCTCTCTCCGCTCATGTCACTCATTCGGCTCTGCCGCAGTTCGTAATTATACGAATATCAAATTTTATTTTGAGGTTTAAATTCGAAATTATATTTTTGACAATAACTCTGCTATTTCTCTTCGTAGAGATGTGAAGTTGTTACCATTGCACGTAGAAATGAAATCTGCAAATTTGTATAAAATTTAATGTGTCATTGAATAACACACGAAATACAAAGACTATTGAAAACTCCACTATTTTGACATTTTTCATTAGTTTTTTTTTGTAAATTTTAATATGAGCACACTATAGTCCCCTGTATCAAATTTCATGTTCCTATTTTAAATATTGTAGTCGCTGCCGTACTTACATACAGACGATGGACGGACAGTATCACGAAAGTCGCCTTTTTTTTTTGGTGCCATTTGGTTTATTATTTAACCTAACACCTAACAGATTTCTGTAAATTTTAAAAATCCGTAATAAATTTATTTAAATGCAATTATCAATCAAATAAACAAATTAATTGTTGAAATTTCATGAATTGGTGACGTCGCTGTCTAGATCCTGCCTCGATTTACTGGGGAAAAAATGACAGATTTTGTTTATTAAAATAAGGGCACTTTACATTGATAAATAAATTCTTGCATATGTTCACTAAAAAATCGGTAAAAAAACTGCCAATTTAAAGAAAAGTTTATTCTACGACCACTTCACATTAAATTATGTTTTTAATTTTTTTCAAAAATGGCCAACTGTGGTTGTAAAAATGATTTTTTTTTTGCAAATTTGACCATCGATTTCTAGTATAAGATACATAATTTGTCCAATTTTTGTGAAGATCTCATGATAAAATGCATCCATTTGTTTGTATTATTATTAAAAAACTCTTAAATCCAGAAATTTGAATTTTTAGAGATTAGGAAGTACTCTTAATGTTACTATACCATTTCGATAGTCCCTTCATTTCCGAGTATTCTCATTTTTTAATTATTTTTCTACGACCCATAGACTCGGAGATATTTAAAAAATAGTGTATTGATGCACTATAAAAATGCATCAAAAATGCACTTTTCTAGCGAAGCTCCGAGTGATTTTCCTAATTTTTTCAGTTTCCCACTCAACATGTACAAAATAAACAAAAAATTTTAAAAAATCAACTTCTCAGTTACAAAACTTCTCATCAAATTTTTGGACTAACTTCCCTCTACTACTAATAACTGTCGACACGTTAAAAATAATAACATTCATTTATACAAGGTAATCATATCATTGACTGTGCCTGTTTATGTTTTATACAAAATTAAATCAACCTAGGAGGTTTTGGGCTCAACTTCCCGATTTGTATGTTGTTTTATCAGAATGACAAACAAGCTTCTCATATTAATCCTTTTCTTTATACAGGGTGATCATTTTTCTTTTCCACCATTAGCATCTCGTAAACTAGCGATCTGTCGAAAAACTTTAAATTAGGACCGTTCATTACTTTTTGTGGTACAGTAATTAAAAATCCGTTTCACAAACTTAAAAAATGGTCAAATTTAAAATTTCCTATTCTAAAAAATGGTTGTCTGATTCTACACAAAATTATAAGACTCTTTTATTTTTTATAAACCCCCTCGTTTAGGAGTTATAGGTGCTTAAAGTTTAGAAACATTAATATGCGATGCATTTTCGGTAGGCGATTTTTCGTTGAATGAAGTTAAAAATTTAATTAGGAAGTGTAAACACCAACACATGTTTAAACGTAAAATAAATAATCTGCGTTACAGTTATTACAATTTAAAAACTTTGAATGGCCGCCATTTTGAAATGAGAAATGTTTCAATAACTTAACATACTAACTGAAAGTAACAATGCACAAATTTGGTTCAATTCTGTTTTTTATAAACAAATGTTTTGTAAAAAACAAACGTACGAACAGACAGACAATAAAACGAGATAGACCCCTGGTTGTTTTAAGTTTCTGGTTTCTTTTTATCCAAGGATCTAAACTACGATGTTTGTAAGGAGAGTTCGGGAACATCCTGTATAATAAGATGTATATAATGAAGGAGCCTTCATTTGGTACGTTTTTGTCGGTGTCTCAACGTAATTCGTAACTGTTCGAATATCATCTTAGAGATCAGGATGAGTTGACAATAATTGGGCTATTTGTCGTCGTAAAGATATGCGGTTGGTATACATGCATAATTGATCTACAAATTATCGTCTAACTGTATATATGAATAAAAAACTGTTTAAAATGGTCACCATTTTGTTATTTTCAATTCAATTTTATTTTAATTTCAATAGTGTTGTATATCAGCACAGTATAGTCCTCTGTACCAAATTTTAAGTTCTTATCTTAATTTTTGTAGCCGCTGTCGTACGGACGACAACGACGAAGAACGTCATGTCGAAATTCGCGTTTTCGGTTTCCTCAGGCTCTGAAACGTCAGTCAAAAGATTTTCAAAAATTAATGATAGCTCTTTTAAAACGAGCTTTGTAGAGGCCCATAATATTTGATCAAAAACTCCATTTGGCTTTTGTACAAATAAGTCTTCAGTTGTAATAAATCCATAGGCCATAGATTTCGTCCTTAACTCTGGATAAATAGATACTGAAATGCCGTTTTGATTGTGTTGATCACAATATCCTTCTGAATAATATGGATTGGTGGTATGGTTCTTAAATGATTTAATTCTTATATATTAAATAGAAATAATTCACAAACATGGTAATGATGCTTCATGAATATTAAATCTACCACAAATACAATACAGGCAGGGCTACCGCAGAGTT
This sequence comes from Aphrophora alni, assembly GCA_963513935.1. Classification (NCBI taxonomy): domain Eukaryota; kingdom Metazoa; phylum Arthropoda; class Insecta; order Hemiptera; family Aphrophoridae; genus Aphrophora; species Aphrophora alni. Next base: position 37,597,172 of record OY740775.1, read on the forward strand.
CTGTATTGGGCCCTTTGATGTTTTACTGTACATATATTACCTGTCTTCTTTTATAAAAGAGAGACTTGTGCTATTTTCTGATGATACTACAACTCTTATTAAGTCCAATAATCAACATGATTTCAATGTAAAAGTTTTTAATCTTGAAAGTGTTATAACATTTAAGTTTGTTATATATATATTTTTAATTTTGATTAACTCTAAAAGTTAAGTTATTTTAATTATCTTGAAAACTAGGATGGATTAGTTAAATTAGTTCCACAAAACAAGTTTTTACCCTTTAACTATCTTCAGGATTTATTATCAAACAATTATTTGTAACAAACAAGTATCAATTCAATTAACTATTCATTGAATATCTTAAGACTACTTCATTCTCTCACACTTGCATTCTTTAAAACTAATTTACTCTAATACACAATATTATTGATGAGAAATTTAAATCTAAATTGATTATTCAATTTACATAAAATCAAAACTCTACCAATGTTCTACAGATCTTGTCCAAAATGTTCTTATTAAATTTATGTCAATTTTATAACAAAAAACAAGACAAATTTCTTTAATTAACTTATATTTCCAAATTTACTTTTATTTTGCCGGCTAGCTCAATTACTTTACTTTTAAATTAATTATAAAAAAAACTTGACTCTTATCTCGGGCATGGGAACTTTTATGACTCATCAAAGTGAAATACTAACTCTAATGATTATTTATTATGAAATTTTGTACTTATCAAACAATTCTCCTCGTCCGCTATAATTTTGGCACTTTTACACAACACAATCACTAACGATGCACAAACACAAGACGTATCCTTAGCCTGGGAGGTCGGATGCTGCTATCACTGGTTCATTGACGGATGGTGAATCTCTGGTGATACGTCCGCTAAACTCTGTTTGGTCTCCTTACTCGTTCTCGACTACTATGGATTTCGACGCGATGATTCTCTCCTCTTCTTTTATGAATTTTATACTCTTTGACTCTATTTAAATTATGATTCTAACAAACTTCAACAGAAACTACTAAATTTTGTGTCGGCTCTGCCTTTAAATTACCCGATGACTTTGAATTAAACCCTCAGGTTAATTCTTAACACTTAACACCTCCTACTCTGATTCCTAGCTGTAAGCCAAGACCTACACGCTCTTAACCCCAGTTTTAGACTGACTCTCCTTACCGTTGGATTTCACCTCTCCCGAAATTCAAGTGTAGCGTTCTCTTCGCTTATTGGTCAAAATCTCATTTTTTAAAACTCAGGCCTCTTCTGATTGGACCTCTAACTTTCTAAAATCGTTAATTTTTTCTTACACGCGCTGGCTTCGCCCTCGGAGATACCGTAAGGTATTCGCTTTCTCATTTTTTCTTGGTTCCCAGTTTTTATGACACGCAGCTGCGTTGAATAGCAAAACTCCGTTATGTTTTCTACTTAATTTTTTATTTGTGTCGGCGAACTTTCTTCTCTTAAGTAAAACAGAATGTCTTCTTTCCCTTGTTCTAGTCACGTTTGTCAATTTGTACAGTTATCTTCCAAACTTAACCTTGCAGCTGCTATATCGGTAAGGTTGCTTGTTCACATGTGTTTTGTTTCCATTTACACATTCATACAATTATTTATTAATGTTAACTTTTTGATTGATTATTATTATTATTTTAATATTTGATACTAGGCCTAATTAATTATTTATCCATTGTGATCGTTTGAGATCGTTATACTGTCCCCAGATAAAATTTGTCTTTGAAATGCTTCAAGATAAATTTTTTCTTGTGCCCGTTTCTTTAACAATAGATTGTAAAGAACCTTTTTCTTACAATGCCCTTTATGTTGCGGTTACCCACTGTCTTACAATAGACCTTTCTTCTATTGTTCCTCTTGTGGTCAACCCTAGTCCCTTTTATGGTTTTCCCTTTCACTCTTTCTCCTTTATTGTTTATGTTTTGTTTACTGCCTAAGTTTATTCTAATGTCCTTAATTATAATATTTCTTTAATAATCTACAATTAAATATTCCCCTAATTTTATTTTTATTTATGTGTCCTAACCTATATGTAGTATTTCCTAATTTATTTACTATCTTATAGGGTCCTTCATACAGCTCGCTAGTCACGACGGTTTGCCATCTGGTCTTTGTATACCCTTCTGTCCTGATTCCTTGGGTCATTGCTCTGCCTTGCATTGTTTACATCCTTTCCATATTCCGGCGTGTTGTTTACGTCCCTTCTCCACTCAACTGGTTTATGACCTTGTTCTCGCCATGGAGTCATATGGTCACTCGGTCGTCTACCCCAATTATTCGGTTTGTTATTGTTTACATGTTCCCTAAAATTTCCTCTATTATTGTTTACCCTTTCCCTTTCATTGACTTCTTCTATTCTAGCATGTTCGAATTCCATGAGCAGTTTTATAAATTCTGTTTTCTTTTTAATCCCCCTTGTAATTATTGCAATTAAGATATTTGGATGGAAATGCTTTCCCGCCTTATAAACTAATTGTTCCTCTGCTAACGGTGGACTTAACTCGGAACATTGTAGCATCAACATTTCTACATATGCAATTGCCTCGTCGTTCATTCTGCCTCTAAATTTCCCAAACTCCAAATGGTCCCTAATTTTTGCTTGTATTATTTCATTGAAATACTTTTCCCTAAACAATTCCTCAAATTCTTTAAAATTTTTAACACTTCTCCTATGTAGCTGCCACCATATATAAGCCTCGTCTTTTAAATATCGGTCAATCCAATGCATGCCGTTCCCAATTACCTGCTCGCTTATCTCTTCCATTACATTTAGAAATTGTATTGGAAACCTCTCTTTTCCCGAGAAACTAATATTTCTTACTTCTGGCTCGTGACAATATCCTTCCCTTGAATTTCTGACCGTTTTTAATCTCCTATCTAATTCGATTAATTTTTTAGCGACCTCGTCCGTCTTCTTCGCATTCTCCTCAATTTTCGCGATGTTACTTTCATTATTTTTCGTGCATATTTCCCCGATTTCTTCGTCTTTCGCCGCGAGTTCTTCCAACCGATTGTTGACGACTACGCCACGGTTTTCGAGTTCTTGCACGCGAACCTCCGTTTCCGCGCGATATCCCTTGACTCGATTGCCGAATTCTTCTTCCGTCTTCTTTAACCTCTCTTCGACGCTCGTACGAATTTCCGCGACTTGTGTTTCGACCATCTCTACTCGACTGTTGACTCCGTCAAAACGCTCATTTATCTTCCTGTTAAATTTTTCCTCTAATGCGGTTAGACTACCCTTAACTTCCCCAAATTTCTCTTCCATAGTTTTTCGATTTTCTTCAAAACCCTTCCGGTTCTCTTCCGCCATCTTTTCCGCGATTCTTCGATTTTCCTCCGCTGTTTTCTCTGCGATTCTCCGGTTCTCGTCTGCCGCTTTTCGGTTTTCTTCCGCCATCCGCTCTAACATTTCCTGTAACATTGCCATACCCGCGTTTCCTACTTGCACTGCCGCCGATGTTGTTGGATTGTCTACTTCTGTCCCCGCCCGTGAATTTACGTTACTCTCTATCTCTAATTCCCCATTTTGATTAACTGACTCTAATTGTTCCCCTTCTTGACTAAAATTTAAACTCCCACTATTTAATCCCAATTGATTATATATTTCACTTTCATCTGCCATTTTAAGTTCTAATTCCCTCTTTTTACTTCTGGTTAACATAAACAATACTACTCTAACCTATTATCTACCACACAATATTTCCTGTAACAATGTTAATATTCTTATCCTCTAACAACTCTATAACTAGCAATTTAAATTTCACTTTAATGAGCCACGCGGTGGAGCGCCAAATATAACATTTATATTTTTTGCTATATTTTTAATTTACTAATTTACTAATTCTTTCCCTTGTTCTAGTCACGTTTGTCAATTTGTACAGTTATCTTCCAAACTTAACCTTGCAGCTGCTATATCGGTAAGGTTGCTTGTTCACATGTGTTTTGTTTCCATTTACACATTCATACAATTATTTATTAATGTTAACTTTTTGATTGATTATTATTATTATTTTAATATTTGATACTAGGCCTAATTAATTATTTATCCATTGTGATCGTTTGAGATCGTTATAGTGTCTAACTTGGGACATCTGCAAGTACAGGAGTCGCCAGTATGTGCGCGCTAGCTGCAGTGGACGGGAGGTGTAGAGGGTCGACTGACGATTTCCTTCAATAAAGAACGGTTCAATAAATTGATGTCCTATAATACTAAGACAAACATTTAGTATTTGGGATGTTAGGTATATTGTTCTCTCATCCAGTGAGGGTTACAATCCGTTAATCCTGTTAACATTCCCGTTTAGCATGAAAGTTGCTTCACTTGAGAAAAAAATTCTACTGACGATTGAAATTGTCTTCAGAAAGTTCCTGAACTAAATGAATTTTGTACGCTTTAAATTTGTTATCGTGTTAAATTCTACTCACTGATCTTTGAGAAATTCCTACACTTTGGGAAACGTAATTTATTGAGACATGGGTATTTTATACAACAGATTCCAAAACATCCAGTGACATTACTTCGTTTGTAGCAGATTTCGATCATCCGGATTTGAAACGGTCCTTAACACTGCCTGATTCTTCAAAACGTTGAATTGTTATTTGTACACCGGTTTTAGAAATAGGGTTGCGATTTGGATAAGAATCATTAAATAAGTTCTTTGCTTCATTGTAAGATCTAATGTGGTCCTCATAGCCTCACATCATTAGTATCGTAATACGCTCTCGTTCACTTAACTCTATTTCAACAGTAAAACAAGAGCACAGGTATTAACTTAGTTAACAGTAGCTAGAAACTAAAGAATTGATACTATAAATTCTCAAAACTGATAATATAGGACGGCCTAGTTTGTCGGAACAGGTTAATGTTCGTTTAAAAAAAAAATTGTCTATTAGGTTTTTTTTACTTTAAATAAGCTGTCACTTTGTACTGGGTTGAGATAGAGGCCTATGGTTTACGCTGTTCTTCTTTTATCAAGACCTTTAAAAAGAGATGTCGCTCGATGGGTCTGTATATTTAAAAAAAATTTTAGCTGGTCCCAAAATCCACCATTTCGGGGATGTGGGCAAAGTTGTGATACTAACCAAAAAGTACATTTTTATAACCTAGAAAAGTGTCCAGTGTTTGATTTTCCTACCTTCACCCGTTACAAAGTCACCAGGGTGTATACAATTATACAACACTAGACAAAGACGTAATTTTTTACTAACACATAACTTACCAGGGAACTCATTACATGAACTTATAGTTGTTTGATCGTTTACCAGAGGAGTTGAAGATTTGTAACGATTTTAAACTTTTTAAAAAGAGATTGAAATTCTTTTACGCGGGGGGGGGGGTGAGCTTATTAGTCTGATAGTTCCTTCGAGATTAGATAGAATAAAACTCGAACACTAGATCTCACAAAAATTACGTTTACTTAATCGAACGCGTTTCAACGACAAAGTCACCATCCTCAGTGATACATGAGCTACAATAACTAAACTATAACTTTCAGATATAACTATTGAGATTAATTAATTGTATAGCATGTCAGTTTTCTTATTCCTTGTTGTTTATTATGCTTATTTATGTGTGTTAATATTTATTTGTTTGTGTTGTGTTTTATTCTTGTTTTAGGTAGCCTGTTAATTCTCGACACCTTTATATTAGCTCTATGGAATTATAAATAAATGAAAAACGTAGGTCGACATTTTGTGACTAGCAAACTAACTCTATACTGGGTAATTAATATGTAAAGATTAATTTGCTTTAAAGGATTGTGTAAGTCTGGATTTAACGCTCATTAACGTACATTGGTTTGTTTTGCTCTGAAGAGAATCCCATATTGTTTGTCTATTCTACATAACAACGAAACAAAATTTCCTCCTCTTGTTGCGCGATTTGAATCAGTCATTATGATCCATCACAGTGAGTGGTTGGCCTACATTTTGAAGTTTAAAAACAAAGTCAGCTTGACGGCAACAATATACCACAGCACTTCCAGACCTCCCACAGTGCAAACAAAGCATTGTTCTTTGTACTCGGTGTTTGATCAATATCTTTTAACGGTAAACTTGGAGCTGCCGAGGTACTGTCGCAATGCCTCATCAAGTGTGTCCATGTTGTTTAAAAGTGAAAAACAAGAAACCTAACAATAATATCTTCAAGGTCGAAAAGAACAAGAGTGTGTAATGATAAAAAATAGGAATCTAACTAAAGACTAGATGAAAAATATTGTAGATCCAGTTAGAATCTCTTGGGATTGCCAAGTTCGTACTCACTAGACAGTCCCTGAAGGTGTCCACAACGTTATAACATTTGAAAGAATAAAGGAAGAAATGACGATATTTTAGGGTGCACGTGGTGGGAAAATAGAACTATATGGGATACGACTTAATAACGCTTTTCCACAAGGGTGACCCCCTGAGGAGGGGAAGATATTGCCAAAATAATAAATGTGAAAACGTGTTTCATCACTTCCTACCCTCAGGATCTCACTTATAGGCTACTGGCAATCCCGAGGGATGCTAGCTGGATGTAAACCTTTTCCTGTAGTCTTGGGTGCGATCCCTCTCTTTTATCTTTCCTATCAAGTCTCTCTTGACCAACTCAAGTTCTCTTCATATCCTTGTGTTATCCTATACAGTATTCAGATATAGTGGTGTTTATGTTACACTATTTTCTTTCTTTTTACACGCCCAGTGTATACGAGGTTAAAAATGTCAACCTCATTTGTTTACTTTACGTTTCATGATCTCAGGAAACCGAAAAAGTATTTTTCGACATATCGTCCATCCGTCGTCGTTATCGTTGTCGTGTATATGTAACTACGATAATTGCTACAAAAATGAAGATAGGAACATGAAATTTGTTATAGGAGACTATATATTGTGCTCATATAGAGCTCTATTGAAATTCAGAAAAAAATTAATAATACATGTAAAAATGACGCCCATATTAAATAGATTTTTTTGTTCAGATACCGTGTGTAAACACACTAAAATATGGAGTGGAGATGAAAAAAATATGCAGATTTCAATTTTACATGCAATGGTACCAACCCCACCACTCTCAGATCAAAAATAGTCATGTTATTGTAAAATTGTTATATTGAGTCAAGACCTCCTAAGAAAATGTTATATTCTTATAGTTACGAAATCCATGGCCAAGTCGATGACACGAGCGAAGCGAGTGGAGACTGATTTAATATGTAGACATCTACGAGGCCCGTTAAGGTCTAGGCGTCGTTAAGAAAATAGTGATATACACAATAATAATAATAATAATACACGAAGTTCAGAAAACCTGTTTAACTGATTTAAAACATATTACCTTACAGGGTGGAAAAAATGTATTATTTTCTACAACGCCCAGGAACCCAACTTTTGGTAATTATATTTATAGGATCTCCTTGCATTACATCTTATAGCGGGACTGGGTAAGTACCATGATGGTAAAATCAACCTACCTATTAAGTGGTGACTGACACTTTTTCGCTTTAAAAATATTTTCAAGAAAATAAAGGTTTTGGAATCGGTTGAATATACTTGATTTGTTATTATCATACCGGCGAATCGGTACTATCATAGTATGAATTTTTATTTTTTATGATCTCAGATACGAATTAATGATATTGGTAGACACTTCGTTATTTTCCATTAAGATATGTAATAGTGGTTGGTATAATTCTATACATAATTAAAATCTGCAAATCTTAACTTTCAGGGGTTTGTAAGTCGAGTTACTAATAAGATTCCGGAAAAAAACATTTTTTGAAATTGTATCCTTAGCATTTTTTTTAATATTGGTAAATTTTTACATACAACCTCAAATCACTCCTTCACTTCTTGAAACCACTATTGTGCTTGGGCGTAGGCAAAAAACCGGCAATAACGAAAATTAATTTATTGGATTTCATAAACTGTGAAAATCAGTCGAAATCGATCTCGAATATTTGTTTGGATTATTAATCGGAAGAGAACCACTGCCCCTGGCTAACCAGTAGTCGTTGGTCGTCACTAGAAGGATTTTAGTTTACCACCAAAGAACCGATCGCTACCTGCGTCAGTATAGGATATCCACCACTGTGTCAATTGCTGACGGCAGTTAGAGAATTTCTGGTTTACTACCAGTCATTGGTTGTTACTTGAAGGAATTTGGCTTATTGAGGACCATCGCTGGCAGCAACTTGAGCCGTTGGCATATCCCTATAGAGATTCAACCTAGTGGCTTGAAGGAAACTAGAGAACTCCTGGTTAACTTACAGAGTAGTGATTCATCGATGACACCATCGCTTGCTGCCACTTGGGAGACTGACTTACCACTCGAGAGCTAAGGCGCAAATCGATAACCACATGTGGACTTATTAAAATTTCCAGGTTGTTTGCTGTTATTTAACTCTAGTCCTGTACAAGATTGCTTGAAAGGAGAAGGGAACCTTTTTGTGAAAATTTCAAATGTTTTCCTTTTTATTAAATCAGAAAAATGTATTTATTCTTTAAATTCTATAATACATGTGATTCTGTATTTAGCTAGTTATCCTATCTTCAGAAAAAGAAATAAACCCTCAAGTACTTACTTTAGTGACTACGGGTTGGCAATCCTGAGGGTTCTTAGCTGCTCTACACCTTTTTCACGTACTGATGGGTCCATTTGTCTGTGCGCGCGGCTTGCTATGGCGCGGCGGGGAAGAGGGGAGTGGTTATCGCTCATTTCCAAAAACATGTGGTCCCGCGCGGCGCGCCGGACGTAGATTATTCACCTGTCTTCAATGTAGCTTCGAGTTGTTTGAAAACATAATGTTTCTATATGCACTACAAATCTTGTAAACTGTAATTATGTGTCGCGAAAGGTAGACAAACATAGTTGGGTGAGCGAGCCCTATTTTTACAGAACGGTTAGTAGCGTCAGAGCCGCGCGCACAGTAAATGGTCCCATCAGTAGCCTTGGGTTATAATCCTGTCTTTTACTTTCCTATTCAGGTCTTCGTAGACAACTCTTGTTCTTTTCCGACCCTGACGCTATTAGTGTATTCGAGAGGTAGTGGTGTTTATTTTATGTTCTTTTCTTATTTATTTTTTAAATTTTTATATATATATATATGGCAACGGTGATTGAGAGTTTTTCGCCTTTAAACAAGAAGGGAAAAGGAAACAAAACTTCCTTCTTATTTAAATATTGGGCCTTTTTCGTAACTAAACCCGACGCGTGACTGGTTATATCTTATCAAACACAGATCGGTGTAGATTTCAAGGAAGGCAGTGCACGAGTTGCGTGAAACACAAGAGACTTACATAGATTGATCGTGGTAACATATCGCTTTCATAGATAACACTATCCATTGTCTCACTCTGCAACTTTCATTGTTATAAGCTTTAGATTATAAATAGATTAAACTGTTAATAACTATTTCCTCTGTTTAGAAATAATTAGTTCTACTGTAAACAAAGACATCCGGAGCTCTTAATCCAGGTTATTTCCTGGTGATTGTATACATTAACGGTTGCTGTTGAACAATTTGTCATTTCTTTGTTTTGTTCAAGCTTTGTGTTACTATTGTAGTGTATTTATTTAAATAATTGGTTTTGTTTTAATTCAAAAGGTTACCTAACGCCACTGTTTGTGTTTTAATGCTGTTTTCTTTCACACATATGTAGAATACGTTGTGGTACGACAAAAATCTATATTGAGTTTTTATTATACCTATGAAAGTAGTTTTTGGGGATGACGTGTCTCTCTCTCTCTCTCTCTCTCTCTCTCTCTCTCTCTCTCTCTCTCTCTCTCTCTCTCTCTCTCTCGTAAAATAAAGGAAGACGTAAAATAAAATAGACACCCGCCTCCCCGCCAAGGTCATAGGAGAACAAGAGTTGGTCGGTGAGACGTGATTGGAAAGATGAAGACTAGAGATCTAATCCAAGAGTAGGTGAAAAAAGATCCAACTAGGACCCTTCGGGATTGCCAAGCTTGTACTCACTTTAAAGAGCCCCACAGGGTGTAGGGTGTTATACAGTCTATTTTGGTCGAAATGTTATAATTTTTTCGTAACTCAAAATTAGAGGTATGTTGCCAAAATCAAAACTCGAAATAGGCTCGAACGAATGCGATAAAATTTTTCGAAATTGTAATCTCTAAAGACCCAAACAGAACGAATTGGTCCCGTCCAAGATGTGTAAAAATATATATATATATATATATATATATATATATATATATATATATATATATATTCTTAATCAATTTTGGTGAAATGCTCAGTCTATTATAATACTCAGAAATGCAAATAAATCAAATTACAATCCAATAATTTGCAAAAAACTAAATTAAACTGGATCTTGTCATTAAAAATTTGATTTCAAACCATTACGATTTAAGATTATAACGAGATTTTGGCACAAGCCAAGCAAGTTTAACCTGTATTTAAATACCTATAATTTGTTTTTAAATTTCACAACAAAATTGGGCACTATTATGTACCATCTTATCTCCCATAAGAAATAATTAGGAGGTGGGGGGGGGTGTCTTGTTAAGTGATTGAAATAACTCGTATGTAAACAAAAAACTAACTGAATTAGAACCATTAAATGGAGGCTTGCAAAACATATTAAAGACCTTGATTTTTCACATGACCTTTATCTTCTTGAACCAATAGGATAAAAACAAATAGACAATAGATTTGTGTGTCTGTCATTGCAACAGCTCTAGATTGATAATGGATGGCGCGATGTAGCGTGCGTCGAACTGTTTTGTATAGTCAACAAGGATGGAGGGACCGAAGAACCGAAAGATGTATTCGCACGGATAAAAATAATATGGAGGTCCATCCAAATTGGCAAAAAAAACTAAGCTTAGGATATTTAATTCCAACGTGCAATCAGTCTTACAATGGACGTGAGACATGGAAAGTGAACAAAGAAATTATTTACAGTTACATACATTCGTTAACCGCTTTCTAATATACATCCTTAAAATTTGATGGACGAAAGTTATTTCCAATGAAGATCAATGAGAGGTCTTAAACTAATATTCACTTAAGGTGCTGATACTGCGAAGGAAATGGAGAAAAGGTAGGGCAGATTCTGCGGAACCCAGGCAGCCTCTCCAGTGACAGCCGTAAGGAAGTCGGAAGAGAGGCAGGACAAGAATTATCTGGAGGCGGAGTGTTGAAAAAGAGTTATAAATAAAACATGCGGACAGGCGACGATAATAGGACAGGACAGAAGACGCTGGGATGCTTACGTTGATGGACGGACAGCATTTCGAAAACCACGTTCCCTATACCAAACTTCATATTCCTATTTTATTTTTTAAACATGCTACAATCATGCTTTCGATGATGGACGGATAGCATGTCGAAAACCACTTTTTCGGTTTCCTGAAACCATAAAATGTGAAGACTTATACAAAAATTAAGTTCTAATTGTTTTACGCTAACCAGATTAATTTATACTTTGTATAATGTATAAGTAAAAAAAGACGAAAAGAACATAAGATACTCTAATAGTGTCAGGGTGGGAATAAACAATAGTTGGTCAAGAGAGACTTGATAGGAAAGAGTTGTTCATTAAAACCGGTGTTAATCCAGCTTGGATTCCTCTGAGTTACTAAGCAACCCATGATATGAGGGGCACTCTTTGATTATATAAATTACGGCAAAATTTAATTTTTAATAAAGCGAAATTCGTGAATGAAATTTCTAACCTGTTGTTAGGGGCAAAACAATTTTTTTTCACCTCCCCATAACTTTTCCTCCCTACATAAGGTGATAAAATAAAACTGAAGAAGATTGCCGGAGGAAATGATTTGTCACAATTTTGGTTTTGCCGCTGGAAATACGAGGGTTCAGCTCTTACCACAGGATGTGGAGTGGTATTATATATGGGAACCTGGGGAGTTGTAACTCAGGACTCCATACGCACGTTTAATAAATATTGCACCAAGTTTGTGACGTGTAGTCGATATACGACGTACCGTACAAATTGTTATTTATTCATTCAAATAGTCAAAGTTTCTAAATACACATCTACCTCTACTCTGTTTCATGATTAGTTTGCAGACTGTGCTATTACGCGTTTAGTTTAATGCTTTTAATCTATTTTAACTTAAAAGTACTTATCAGAAATATTCAAAACTTTTCGGCATTAACTTTAACAAAAATATTTCATTTTTCATATTTTTTTTAGCATTTAATAGCCGCCATATTGACTGTACGGCAGCCATAATGAATTTGAACCAACGTTTTTATCGTGATTAAAGAGCAACGTGATTGGTTAAAATCGTTTTTATATTGATATTAACATTGTAAAAATGTAATTTAAGGTGAATTAATTGTATTAAATATAAAAAAATAATAGAGATATTATAAAATACTCTGTTGTGATTGGACTAAAGCTCGTAATTTAATAGGAATAAATAGTATTATGTTCTAAATGTTTGTATATTGATTTGTCTATATAATTTTATTTTATAATAAGGTTACTACACTTAGCATTAAATATCTTTAGAATTTTCTTGATACAGAGTTGGAAAAAAGTCTTTTAACCCCTAGATAATGTCTGACCGTGAAAAATGAAAACTTCTAACCTTTGTCAAACTTCATAGGGTACTTTCTTTCACTTTTTATTTGGTAAAGACTTTTTGCTCCCTTTTTAATAGTTGGTTTATTTTTTAAATAGCAACCCCCCATCGTGTCACATTTCATTTTGAAGGGCATAAAAATGAAAAGAAAATAGGCCCTTTATGGGATTTATGGGGCAAGAAGTCAAATTTTTAGAATTTTTCTTTTTGTCATGGATATTAATGTAAAAACTAAAATACCGATTTAATTTTTTAACAGTGGAGTTATTTAACTAAATGAACATAGTTTTATGTATTTTGTATATTTAAGCAAACAGGCCCCAATTTTTAAAGGGGGGAACTAATAGAGGAATTTTTTAATCCACCATGTGACATATCATTTTAAAGGGAATTAATAGAGGAAACTGACGACGTATTAAGTAAGTCCCCATGAATACTTTGGTTGAAATAATGAACTAACCCAACAATAAAGAAGACACAAGTAAGACCAAATTAAAACTAATTTATTTAAAGAAATTGTATAGACTTATTGTATACATAAGTTTCACATGATGAGGGGGGTGCCCCATTGGCTAGGGGGTCAGTTTCCTAGAGTACAAAAAATATAAAAGTGATGTTAATTTAGTTATTTAAGACCGCCAATAATAAATTTCATCGGTATTATGTTTTTTGTTGTTTTTTCATTAATATCCTTAACAAATAAAAAAACTCAAAATTTAACTTCTAGCACCCATAACTTGTTAGAGATATCGTAGAGACTTTTCCAAATCACTAAAATTTGTCTTTTTTATGACCTTAAAAATTGTATGTAACACGATGGGAGTTTTATTTCAAAAAATTAAGCCTCCCCCTTAAAGAGGAGGCAGAAATGTTTTTACCCTATAAAAAGTGAAAGAACACCCTATGTGGTTTGACGAAGGTTAGTTGTTTTCATTTTTACTCCTTCAGAAATTACCTAGGGGTTTTTCCAGTCTGTTATTATTCTATAACCTAGTTGGCCACCATATTAGATAATGGCGGTGATTTTGTGAATTTGGATAACATATTTTTTAAACCGATTAAAAAGTATGGAAGGTTGGTTTCTAATTTAAATTTTGTTTGTGTCTTCTTGTTTTATAATGCGACGTTGATAGAAAGATTTTTGCTTTTAAGCAACAAGAAAAAAAGTTTTAGGACATTCTAAAGCTGGCCATCTTGATTTGATCACTTTATATCAGAAATGGTGTCAAATTGTAACGTTGGACATACTAAAATCATAAAGGTTCAAATTTTTATATTATAAATACGCTAATACCTATAATGGCTTTATTTTCCGTTATGGAGGGATAATCCAGACTTAACGACTGTCACAGTTGTTTATCAGAAACAAGAGACCTTGACAAGTTCATTGACCACCCATCATTTGACCATGAAGAATTCTCAGAAGTTTACGTTGTGAAATATGTGCAAATTATCGGCAGGTTTGACAGAATTTGTTAACACCATTGCAAAACTAAACTTGGCACTTTGTTAAGGAGGTATTTTGGAAGGAAAAAATGTATTTTTATCGTATACGGAGTGTCCTATGAAGATGTAGGGATTTTTGAATTAATATGTTGGAACACTCTACATACTTGACACAGTTACGTTACATAGATATGTATAAAACGTACTTTCGAGTTTAATTTTTTACGGTCTATCAAAACAAAATGGCGGAATAATAAAATAATGATATGTTTTCATCAAATTGATTTTATTGGCATAACCATTACAAATTGTTGATTTCCCGAGAACATTAAAATGTTTAAAACTTAATAAAGAAATGTAATAGTAATAAATTATTAATGATCTATATTTGACCTTTATTCGAATTGATGTCCATAAGAACGAAACAAAAAAGACTCATAAGGACTTTTGAAAAATTGCCGAGGTATCAACAGTAATTCCTCTTCAATTAGCCTCATTAATTCATCATCTGTTGCTATAGTGAGAATATAATCTTTTACTTCCAAAAACTCCATAGGAAAAAATCGCAGTCAGTTGGGGATCTTGGAGGCCAGTCCATGAAGTTGGGTCCGTCAACATATCTAACGGTTGGAAAGATCTCTATATAAAACTGCTTTGGGCACATTAGCTTAATCAGAAGGAGCTCCACCTTAATGGAAAAAAGTCCCTCATCTTCGGCTGAGTAAGATGAAGGACTAAGTGATCAGTTAATATTGATGCATATCTGTCTCTCTCTCCAGTCACTGTTTGATGGGAAATGTCATACTATAAACATCCATCATTGGTGTCGCAGCCCGAACCGTTATTCCCTTTGATTTCAAGGTCTTTTCGATTAAGATATGTGGATTTTGTGTGTTATAATAATTACAATTATATCTGTTTACATATCCTGTAAACATGTAGCTTCATCTGAGAATACAATTCCTTGATACCACTCTTCATCTTTGTCAAATTTTACAAATTTATGTTTTTTGCAAATCAAGAATTTTTAATGGTTATGCAAATAAAATCATTTTGGAGAAAATGTACCATTATTTTGTTATTCCGCCATTTTGTTTTGATAGACCGTAAAAAAATATATTAGACAGTGATTTTTGTAAATATCTACGTAACATAACAGTAAAGTGTCAAGTTATGTCCGTGATATTAATTCAAATAGCGAAATCTTCGTGGGACACTCGGTGCATGGTGTACAAACATTGTACAAACTTTCTATTACCTAACTGAAAGTAATAACGAAAATCCAATTTTAAAATTTTTGTTTCTAAACATGAATAGATTTTTATTTATTTATTAAAAGGCGGAAATACCTTTCGGTCATCATCGCCCCAAAAAAAGGAAGAATATATCATAAAATAAACAACTTGAATACTATAATAGCGTCAGTGTCGGAAAAGAACAAGAGTTGGTCAATTGAGATATGATGGGAAAGTTATCTAACTAAAGACTACATGAAATAAGTGAGTTATAGTTTGATTGGTGTAGCTCGTGTATCACTGAAGAGGACGACCTTGACGTTGAAACGCGTCTGGTACTTAGGCGTATTTTTTGTGAGAATTGTCTTCTGTGTGTTTGTTATACTGTACATGAAATAAGTTATTTTAACGCGTTTTTTAAATCTCATTCTTCATCTCTTTTATTTAAATACATCGACATTTATCAAAATATATCAATTGTAACACAAAGTTTATTTGAATACATTGAAATATAACGAAAAAGTGAAATATATTAAAATTTATCTAAATATATCGAAGTGTGACCAATGATAATGTAAGAAAAATTTCGAAATATGTTAAAGTACAGTATCCTCAAAGTAGGAATGTGTCTGGGGTGGAGAGGAAAAGAGGGGCCCCACACTTTGTTTATTGCGTTTACTTTCAGCGGTACAACCCCAATAAAAAATATATAGACAATGCTTCTGTGTAAACGTGTACCCTACTTTCGTTTCTTTTATCGGTGTAAATAAGAATAAAACGTTTACAAAAGTCTGTCACGAAGTTGTAACTTTAGGAATTAAATGTAGTTAAGCAGTAATTTGTGTACCTAGTTTTCTTGGAATAGATTGTACCGTCAAGTCAGGCTAGGTAACCAAAAAGAAAGGAGGACACGCCCCTTACACCAGACACAATCCTAGTCTGAGGCTACTGTAACAACGGTCTTATTGTATTGTCACCTGATTTACGCCAGTGATCAAAATATCATCTTTGTGACGACGGGAAGTGAGTTAAAGAAAAGCACGTAAAAAGGTGTAGTTCCAGCTATAATCACTCTGGATTGACATGGCATTACTCATTATGGTAAACCCCTAAGGGTTACATGTTTTCTGTATACTATATTAATAATTTCGCTTTTCCTGTATCACTGACACTCTGGCCCGTTATCCAACACAGCGTTACGTATTTTCTAGTTATGTAATATTATTCTCTGTGTTATGTTTTCGAAGTTCACTCACATGCTTTCAACTAAACAAACACACACACACACACACACACACACGCACACGCACAAGTCGTCGTCATTATGGTCCATCATTATTGACATTATTGGCAAAGTGCAGCTGTTTCGAACAGCTGTCATGTTACAAAATGGCGTTATTACCCTGATCCACCCTCGATAGAATTTGTTTAATTTCTTTCCTTATACTGTGATCACGTTCCGATACTCCAGCAATATCTGTCTTCTTTATATAGTTTCTAATACTGTATGTTGTTTATTGTTTAATGGATTAAAACCTTTTGGTCATCAAAGCCTTATAAAAAATATATAAATAAAGATTCCTAGCTTTCGAATACTCTAATAGCGTCAGGGTCGGAAAAGAACAAGAGTTGGTCAAGATAAACTATATAAGATAAACAACGAGAGTTATCTAAACAAAAACTACACGACAAAGATGTACATCCAGCTAGGTACCCTCGGGATTGCCCGGCCCGTACTCGCTAAAGTGAGCCCCTAACTAATGTATAACAGATTTGCCAATAATAGTAACTTTGGGGGAAACTGTTTACATCCAATTCTAACCTATAAGTGAATATGTAGCTGATATTCGTACTACTGTCCTTGATAGGACTTGAATTTGTTTTGCTGTTTTTATTTTTTCATGCATTCTTTAGTTTCGAACAGGGGTGTCCAACATACAAAGCCTCAAGGGCCAAAATTAAACATTGACAGTGGTTGCGGGCCATATATAGGGTTCCCAGACTAATTAAATTAATTTCTGAATTAAATTACAAATCAGCATATTTTGGTATAACTTTATTTATATTGCATTATAAAATCTCCTTCAAAAGGAAGACGTTTCAAAGTAGTTTTGATTTTGTTTATCTAATAAGCTCTCGCCGGCTGCACAAAACGCCATCGCGGGCCGCCAGTTGGACAACCCTGGTTTAGAGAAAGTTATGCAATGGGTCAAAAAAAAATGTCAATTTTTCTCTGGAACTTGTCGATTTGAAGTTTCCACAGCCCAGAAAATAGTTTTTGAAAAGTTGCCTTTTCAACCCAAAGACTAAACAGAGTTTTGTCGATTTTGATATGAATGCATTTATTCACTCCATTTTTTCAGGAATTCGAAATTAAAAGCTACCTATAAAAAACCTAAAAATATGATTTTCTAAAAAATTGGCTCCAACGATTTTGATGAAACTTTCTTTAAATTAGAACCAATAAAGATGAATTTTGTTTTATCTTCCTAACAATATCCGTTCGGAAGTAGAGAATTTAAAAAACCAAATCGTCCATATTTGGTTTAAATAATCTTTAACAGATTTCGATCAAATTAACAGCCTATCAGTTAAAGATAGTAATTAAAAAAATAAATGGTCTAATAAACAGTCAATGCTCTACGTGGTCCTTTGAACTTAAACACTAAACCGTCTTTCCTGAAGAACGACCTTGTAACTGTGCCACATCTTCATATTTGATATGACAGACACCTCTATATTGACAGATTGTGTTTCTAAGGTAGGCTGTCCCCTCAATTCCCCTGTCTCGAGTCCAATCGTGTAAAATTCCTTATACTGCGGCGCTGTAGTTGCAAGATAAGTATCTCAACACGAAAAGAAATTTATAGGAAGGATTCTGAAAGTTTCCATTTATTATCAACTTGTGACTACTTCCCTTGAGAAACGTGATTACTTTTGTCTTTTAATTCTACTCAGACGGTCTTCTAGGCTAAACCTATCACATCAATTTTATGGTAACAATGCCATAAAAAGCGGTATTTTCACTGTATTAATGAAAGAAATTTAAATCCTAATCATTATTAGTACAGTAGCCTCAGACTAGGAGTATGTCTGGTGTAATGGACGTGTCCTCCCTTCTACTTGCTTCCCTAACCTGACTTTAATCATTATTAGTACAGTACCCTCAGACTAGGAGTGTGTCTGGTGTAATGGGCGTGTCCTCCCTTCTACTTGCTTCCCTAACCTGACTTTAATCATTATTAGTACAGTACCCTCAGACTAGGAGTGTGTCTGGTGTAATGGGCGTGTCCTCCCTTCTACTTGCTTCCCTAACCTGACTTGGTTGTGTCCCATTTGCTGTCAGTCCGTACGGTACAACCCCTTCCAAAAAAAAAACTACTTACTGCTTAGCTACATTTAATTCTTAAAATTTAAGTACAAGTTAATTCTTAAAAGTTTAATTTTGTAAACGTTTTATTCTTATTTACACCAATAATAGCAACTGCATGTTGAAGCTATTTAATGGAAAATTGGAACTAAACAAAACGTTTCACAGATGTCTGTTACGATAAGGCGTTAAATGACACTAACACAACGTTACAATATAGTAAAGTATACATCAGTTGAGTCCAATAAGCATTCATTCTACGCACACATACGTGGAATTAATATTGATTACTCCTTTCAATTATGTGATTAATTAATTGTTATTACGGTATTTATATTATTATTATTACTTATTGTACATATTTATAATCTCGTTATATGTTTTAACTTATTACATATTTCTATCTTCACTTTATATTTCTATTGTTATAATTTTATATTTTTATTGCTATATATTAACTTATTTTTTATACAGTGAACATGTTTTAATGTTTTTGTTTTGTTTTTTTTACACAACAGTTGTAATTATTATTTTTATTTTTTTAATTTTCACAGTTATTTCTTTTTTGTAGTCTGTGTTAATTCATTTTTATTACAATAATATCGTCTTCAAAATAACTTACACTTTTTTTTTCCACTTGTATTTTATTGTGTATATTTAAAACTGCTTTTATTTATATAATTACTATTTTTATATTCTACGTTAAAATATGTTACAGAACTCGATCTGTTTTTATTTCATTAATTATACTATTTATTTTATTGTGTATATTTAAAACTGATTTATTTATATAATTATAATTTTTTTATAATCTACGTTAAAATATGTTACAGAACTCGATATGTTTTTATTGCATTAATTATACTATTTATTTTATTGTGTATATTTAAAACTGCTTTATTTATATAATTATAATTTTTTATAATCTACGTTAAAATATGTTACAGAACTCGATATGTTTTTATTGCATTAATTATACTATTTATTTTATTGTGTATATTTAAAACTGCTTTATTTATATAATTATAATTTTTTATAATCTACGTTAAAATATGTTACAGAACTCGATATGTTTTTATTGCATTAATTATACAATTCACTAAAATACAACTATAACTGTTTTTACTGGTTCTATAATTTAAAAAATAACGCATTCGGTAATATGAAGATAAGAAAGTTGTAATAAGGTGGATCAAAAACGTTTGTTGAAGTCACCATACACCCTGTAACGTATACAATCTATTCGGTAACGCATTATTAAATTAATATTTTACTGGAACCTATTACCGGAATGTAGTGACTCGTCAGTAATACGTTACTACAAAGAATTGTATTTCCCATTTATAAATAGCCGGCGATAGAGGATTTTGTGGAAAACATACAAACTTAAGACGTATTCTCAGAAAAATGTAAATGCAACTTTTTATTTCTTTTGATGCTCTGAATCGCCTTCCAAATTATTTCCTTTACCACCTGACAAACTACCTTTGTAATTTATTACTTACGTCTAATATTTTATTTTATTTTCTGTTGCAGGTATGTACAGTACCCTTAACGTTACAGTATTGTAAGTTTGTGGGATATAGTAAGTATTATTTAGTTTCAGAATATAACAATTTATTTACGTTTTTATTTATATTACACCTGAACATCATTATACAGAGTTATCGTAAAAGAATGGTGGAGTTTTGAACATGATTTAAATGAAAACAGAATTACTTACAGCTGATGATGTTTATTTATTTAAATCGTCATCTGAAACAGTTTTTTTTACATAACTATTAAATTTCGATATGTGCGCCATTAGTAGCTCGGCAAATGTCCAATCGATAATCAATTTCTGCCCAAATGTTAGTTAACATGTCTTGGTTAACGATTGTCATTGATTTAGTAATTCTGTTCCTTAAGTGATTTAGGTCACGATTTTTTTCTCGATAAACAATGTTTTTGATGTACCTCCACAAGAAGAAATCGCAAGGTCTGGGCTCCTTGGAAGCCAGCGTATAGGTTTTTGCCGGCCTATCCATCGATATCCAAACTTTTCATTCAAAAGTGTCTGTGACAAGGACTAAATTGCGGGGGTACGCCATTTTGTTGGAAATGAAGTTGCTGAATGTTTTCGAGTTCATCCAGCTGAGGAAAACAATAATTGATTAACATATCGAGATACACAATTCCATTGTCTTTTCAGCAAAGAAGAAAGGGTCTATCAGACGATTTTTCATCACACCACACCAAACATTAACATTAGGCGAATCCCATATTTTCTCAAAAATCGTATGTGGGATTTAAGATCCCTATTTGCGTGAATTGTGTCTGTTAACAGACCCATTTATATGAAATGTAGCTTTGTCTGAAAAAATTGTATCATCTAAAAATGATTGGTTTTCATAAATCTTGTTCAACATTTCAACAGCGAAATTAAACAGTTTTGCACCATCATCAGGTTTCAATTCCTCCAATAGCTGGATTTTATATGCTTGTAATTTCAGTCTTTTGTGTAAAACTTTGTGGGTTGTTGTTTTTGGAATACCTAACTCTAGGCTTCTTAGGACTTCTGATTGCAGATTGTCTGATAAGTTCAACTTTTTCGTCTGATATACTTGGCCTGCCAGATGATTTATGCTTTTGAACTGATCCAGTTTCTTCGAATTCTTTGAACCAACGTCGTATGTTATTTCATGTGATGGATGTTTTCTGTATTCGCGTCGAAATGCATGTTGCACTGAAATTACAGACTTGAATTCAGCCAGCAACAAAACACTTTGCTTTTTCCTTATTAGAGAACATAATAACACACTCCACAGAAAACACAAAACACACCACAACAATGCAAGAACTAATTTTGAGGTTACAACAGCTGTTAAACAAACTTTTGGGTTATAGGCTATCAGCGATACCAATACAACACCACAAAATTTCTCTACTGTCTTTGTATGAATTAATGAAATCTCACCATTCTTTTATGATAACCCTGTATAACAGAACATAAAAGCATAACGCAGAAGATAGATTACCACTTAGTAAAGACGGGAATGGGCTGAGAGTATAATAAAAACAAAAAATGCGATGTGACCGAAAGATTGTAATACTAAAACTACAATATATATTTTGTAATAAATTGAAAGGGTGTAGTTGATGTAAACCTAGGTTAGTTTAAGAAGGTTTGACTAAATATTGATAATTAACATTGATATTGTACGTTATTTGTAAAACTAAGATTAATAAGTCAAAATCAAAATTTATAATAAATGTAAGACGAATCGGAGACAAATTAATTTAAGAATCTTAGTGGGAAAATATAATCAGTTTTCTTAACAGTATAATATGAACTTTAGAAACAAAATTATACATACAACGCAATTGTTGCTATTTCGATTATGATGTTAAGGTTATTATTTTATTACATTTAAAAACGCACAGAACACGAAAAAACAAACTATCTATCGCTAAGTCATGGGGTTCGCCGAATCATAGCGCGCCACTCCAACTATGTTGAATGTAAAATCTTTTTTTACACACTTTTCTTTAGTTTGCTTTCACGTCTCTCTGTCATCAAATCTGGGAAGTTCTATTTGAGACACTTGTTGTTGATTGAATATTTTGACACTTTGTATAGTTGTTGATCTCGGATGATAATACAATAATTCATTGTAATATACACATGTTTATAGTGGGGAAAAGGCATGCGCAGTAGGCAGAATTTGTTTATAACTAACATGTGGAATATTAAAATTAAATTTAAAAAAAAATATTAAACCCATTTTTCTAAAATAAAAGAAAGAAAGAAATATAAAAAACAAAAAACACACTTAGTACAAAGTACTAATTCAAACGTAAATTACAAAGTAAAGTGTGAGTGCTTAGAATTTTAAATTATGACCAATAAATTATTCTGAAAATTACAGTATTCTGTCTGGGAGGGTTATAAAAATGGTGAAGGGTTTCCCTACTGTTGGCTCATTCTGTATGTGGAAGAGTAAAAAATGGAAGATATATAGGCCTATTGTTTGTCAATATTTAAACTACTTTCTGACAGGATACACTTTAGAACAAGGTCCTAACGCTCATAACGTTTTCTCGTTAACCGCATTTTTCGTTATACATTGAAGTTAATGACGTTCCGTTATCGAATCAATGCAAAATCGAAATACAGCTATTTAGTCGAGTTTTTTGCATATCTTTAGTCCTACTTTAAAACTCGACGTGTAATTTTGACCCATTACTTACTTCTCTATACGTCATAATGTTACAGGCCAATCTGACCACGAGTCTAATGAATTATTTTCTTGACAGATTATTTAACCGTGAACACGATAATTCATAGTGTTTAGCGTAGGCTGCACACGGAAGTTGATACAGGTATGCCAGTTGAGAGTAAGAAGAAAAATAATAAATAACTTGATATCCGCAAGGCGTTTTATCGTCTGCAGACTTTGGCAGATGCTAGACGAGTTTCCCGGAATTTATTGTTTTTCCCTGGAAATAGTTAACAAGGTTCTCTGCTTGTTATGTAAATATGAGGACAACTTGTTGGACGACATAATACAAACGGAAATCTATTTAAATAATATTTATTATTCTTTTCTTAGAAACATGCTGGTACTGCGTACAAGTTCTATAAAATCGTTTCAAGCAATGTTCTGAACATAACCTACAAATAATCTAATATATTTATAACAGCTGATCGGTAAAAACATCTGTTTTTAAATTATTGTACAGTTGTAAAATAGTTATTTGTGCAACCAGTGAGCAAAGTGGCACTTTTTTAAACGAGAGTAAAATGTTGACGCACGAGGCTTGCCGAGTGCGTCAATTTTATCGAGTTTAAAAACGACACTTTGCTCACGAATTGCACATTATACTTTGTCTATAGTTGTTATTTTGTGACAAATAAAAAACATACTTCAGCAGTATCACAATTTAATAAAACATTAATTTAATACAATAGTGTTCAACCGCACGTCAAAACTGAGGTTATTTATGAATATTACAAAATAACTTAGGTGTATTGTTGTGGAAACAGGATTGCCAACTTCAAAACTCGGCAAACGAAAAATACTCTCCGTGTACATACACTGTCAATCATCTTCATGAATAATTACTTCCTTTTTCAACTTTAAAACGTTGTTTTGTTGTTTATTTATGTTATTTTACATGTAAGAATTAATCTAACCTACATACGGGACATTTCCTGTATATTATAAATCAATTCAAATAAACTTAACCTAAATTTCGTTTTGTTCGGTTGCCATTCGGAGTGAGCAAAGTAGTGTGCAAAGTAGTGGGCAAAGTTAAACTGTTGAGAAATCAGCTGTTTTGCAAACTAATTTAAATGAACAAAATGCCACTTTGTCAACAACTGTAGACAATAGTATATTTCATCACTAGGACCAAAAGTGAAGCTTTTCGATACAAGCTCAAGGAAAATGAGCGAGGATCGAAAAGCTTCTTTTGGTCACAGTGATAAACAATATTTTTCGTTATACTGCTAACAATATAAGAAAACAATTCCACAAAAACTAAAATGTTATAACCTATTTACCTTGACAAGTTTGTACAAGTTAAACAAGTTTGCAGCTATTACAGCTGTTTACTTTGTATTAGTGGTACTTATTTATAAAAACGATGGTAACAGCTGTTTTATCTTATTTACAATCGAGAGTATCGGTTGTTTTTATATATTCTTTACAATCGTTAATTCGTATAAACGAAGTAACAGCTGATGACCTCGACCTCAGCTGATGTTTTTAAGTCCTAGGACTAGAAAGAACAACTTTAGTATCTCAATAATACATGTATGAAAACAGCTGTTTTTGAAGCAGCATGACGAAAAACATCTTTCAATCGTTGGTATAAGATACCTACTATAATTTTTACGGAGACTGAACAAAGATTAGATCCATCTCTTTCATGTTTCGTATCGGGTCTCTATTATACGCTATTAGTATTCTCGAGGGTTAAGGATCAGGGATGGTGACCGAAAAGTGTTTCGCCTTTAATCAAGAAGGGAAAATATTGGGCTTTTTAACAATGTGAAAGTTGTGGAAAGGGTCAACTCAAATTTAAAACCTTCAAAATGAGACCTTTCCGTAGGTACTCATGTTGTTGAGATTGTTTTGATAATAGTAATATCGGGGAGGGGGAGGGGGTTGGAAGTGGATCGTCTCAAGTATAAAAGAATATTATACTGTCAGCAGGAATACGTAACTTTCAAGTCGATTACCCATCAGGAAGTGGGTTGAAAATCAATCGCAAGATTTGAATGTAGCTGACAAGTAAGACAAAGGAAAGCTTAGTTTACATTCCCATTGATTGGATTAGTATAGAGTGTAGAGGAACTTGAAAACTTTAAATATATAATAATGGAGTAAAATAAGGCCTAAAACACGTTTGGTCTAAATTAGGGGGGGGGGAGAAATTATTGGTTAATAAATCGGTTCTTAAGGATATTTTAAAGTTAGACAAAGCATTTACCACTATTTGAAAGTGAGTATAGTTTGGAATTAACACTTTAAGTTGAAAATGGCACTTTTTACTCTTTAAAAAAATCTCCTTTACTACAGCGCTTACGAACAAATTACTTATGAATTAATCTGTTCATTACTAAATTACTAATAAAGGATCAAATGTTTACTAAAATCACACGAATTATGGTCCGTTAGTCATTTAGAGACAGTTATATTTACAAAAATCGGTGTCTTATTGTAGTTTAAATTGTACAGATACGCGCATGAAATAAATGTCTGGTTTTACATACGGATATAAAGATAAATAAAATACAATCCAAATTTTAATGACTATTGAATTGTTTATCTAACATTTCACAAAAACTGCTTTTAAAACTTATACGCTACCTATTTCTCGTTGTATGGATAAATTTAGTTGTATTCCTCATACATAAAAACTATAGTACTGTATAATATATTATGATTTCGCACTGAAATTTAATATTTCAGATTTGTAGATCACGCCGTGTTCAAGATAAAGAGGAAGGGGACTTTATATCCCACACTTTATTTTAGCTTAGTGCCAACACATTAATTTTTTCATCAAATAAGAGAAAAGTCTGTACAACTTAAGTATTTTTAAAGTAAGTACCACTATAGTGAGTACAGTAATCCCGAAAGACCTCTCTGGATCTACACTTTTTTCCTGTAGGGTTAACTCACTCGGTTTCATTTTCTATCAGGTTCTCTTTACCAACTCTTGTTCTCTTCTGACCCTTCGAGAGCTAGGTGGTCTTTATTTTATCTTCTTTTTTTTTTATAAGAAGATGATGATCGAGAGGTTTTTGGCTTTTAAACAACCAGCAAAATGTAAAAAATGTTTTTGTTCAAAACACAAAGTGGCGGGTGGATAGACAACTAACCATTTTAGAGCAACATCCAATGACCCTTATAACAATATAAGAGAAGTGATCCCCAAACCACAAATAAAACACAATTAAGTTTAATAAACCCTTATGTACATTTCAGTAATATAGCTTCCATCATCAGATGGATACAAACCAATACTAAACTAAATGTGACATTGAGACGACTTATAAAGGGTCAAGCGTACTTAGCGCTCCTCCCCCTCCACAATGGTTAATGTAGATACCTATGTACAATGTGTTCAATACAGGAACTACGCGTTAATCTCGCGGGAAGTGATTCTACAGCTGGAAATAAGATAAACATAGGTCTGGAAACTCTTCGTTTCTCGACTTACGGCCATTTTGTGTTTTTACAATACAAATTATATCTGGAATTAGATAAGATATTTGAGTGAAGATTGATTATAGGCATAATTTATGTAGGCTTTTACCGGACAAGTATACCTGTAAACCATCACTTTATTTTGTACTTTTTTTCAAAATGGCGGACGTGGTTCTGTTCAAGAAGGGGACCGCCACTCCTAAAGAATTTTCTATCGATATAAATAGAACAGACAGAACATGACCTGACAGAACAGCTGAACGTTGTTGTGTATTAAGAACAGTATTTTACCAGGAATAGAAAGAATGTGGAACCAGTAGAGATTTGTTTCATTCCTACTGCTGATGTAAATTCATGTGGCGCCGTAGGAACAAGTATGAAGATCTGTTTGACACCATATTTATATATTATTTATAAAGTTGGTTAGGTTGGGAAACCTTCTGGGTGCCACTGTTTGAGTGGCGGTCCTCTTCTTGAGCAGACCCGCCGATGTTCAAATTGTTTAACGTCGAATATCTCGAAAAGCAACTGTTTTCCTCTTTTAAAGAAAAACAAAATGGCTTTTTTCTATAGTCAAAAGAACAGAGTTATCAAGAAATAGACTGAAACTAAATATTTTTAAATTCCGACAATTTTTATCTGTATCAAATTTTTTTATTGTAGGCTTTAAGATTCAAATAAGGCTATTTTGAAAACGTTTATATTTGCATCGTATTTTTTTTTTATTATTAGCTATATTCACATCAATTAACTCAGAATTAAATCTTCGAATTGTGTTTTTCGACTACATTTTTGAATTTTGTTAGAATATTTCTCAAAAAGTAATATAGATACGGTTCTGGAACTTATTTTTTACAATTTTTCAGGTTACAAAACGTACAAGACCACCAAATTTACGTCGTAATTTGTACCCTCTGAAATTCAATATGGCAGCATATTACCGGTGAATCAGGAAACGCGGAGGAAATCTTTCGCTGATCGTAACTAGCTAACGAGCTATATTTATACGAATCCTAATTTTAGCTAAATAATCATTTCCAAGTGATTGTCGTCCAGCTCCTAAACAACGAGATAGTATGAGAACTAAACTATTTCAACGCTAGGATCTGTGTACATTTCATGCCCTATTATGACAGTGTTTCTATGAGATTGATGGCTTGAAAATGTATTTAAATTATTTTGTTTACTATGTCCAAATGAAGGTTCAATTAGGAACGCGGGAGCGGTCTGTTCTCCTAAATATCAAAGGAGCCACAAAAAAAAATTGTTTTGTTTTTCTGAGCGTATTTACTCCTCAGAAAAGTTTGAACCCTATTTGTCTTATATGAAATTGTCAGTAGGGGTGGAATCCTTGTCGAGGATGGTGGAATGCAATCGATTATTTCGTCTAATGTCTGCAGTCATTTATGTGCATTATTTAGTTCTATTATGCGCCGCTAGGGTTATCCACATTTTGCAGTATTGTATCTATTTTGATTCTACAGGGTGTGTCTCAAATAAACGGCGAAAATTTATAAGTGCAACAATAATATTCCTTTAAACATATATCCAAATCTTTCAATTTTTCGTCTTGATCTGATTGTTTTTTTATAAACAAATTTAAACCTCGGAAATAGATAAGCAGATATTGAATCCGAATTCGGTGTAGGCTAGATATTTTTAAAGTACGGGGTGTCCCACGAAGATGTCTCAATTTTTTAATTAATATGGAACACTCTACAAACTTGACACTTTACAGTTGTTATGTTAGATAGATATGTAAAAAGTACCCACGAGTTTCATTTTCTTATGGTCAATCAAAACAAAATGGTAGATTAACTAAATAATGGTACTTTTTCACCAAAATATTTTTATTTGCATAATCATTACAAAATATTGATTTGCAGATAACATGAAAATGTGTAAAACTTAATAAAGAAAAGAATAAATAAAAAATAACATTAATAAATTATTCACGATTCAAATTTGACCTTTATTCGAATTGATTTCCATCAATAGCTATGCATTGATAGCAACGAAACAAAAAAGAGTCATAAACGCTTTTGAAAAATAGTCTCTCTTCATTTTCTGTGTTAGAAAGTCTATGGTATTTCTTTGAAACTGATCCAGTTTCTAGTAGCGTAGTTTTCCATTTATGTATTGATTTTCTTGATGGAGGAACCACATTTGGGTAAGTTCTTTGAAAACACCTTATCGCCTCGTATTCATTTCCAAAAGCAATAGCCCAAGAACAAGATTTCACTTTTTGTTCAATTGAAAAATTCATTGCTTTGAGGTTAGATATCACACATAAGCTGATTGAACACAACTACCAAATTGTTTCATTGTTGTGTGTTAACAAAACAACAGCTGATCGAGATTCAACAAATGGCATTGTAATTTTAATTGTAGGCCTATTGTGTTTTGGGAGAAAGTGGTTTTATCCAGAATATTAATCTTCTTCTTGTTATTCCGCCATTTTATTTTGATTGACCATATAAAATGAAACTCGAGGTTACTTTTTTTCACATATCTCTGTAACATAAAATATTAATTAAAATATTGCAACTTCTTCGTGGAGCAGCCGGTATAAGGCGATTATGACTGCAATGTTTCTCGCCTTTAAACAACAAGAAAAAAAATTGTATTTGGGTTTATTTTTTGTCAGTTATTCCTAAACCGTATATTTGTTTTATTTACAATTTGGCACAGGAGTTCGAGTAATTAATCTTCATTAAAATTTGAACGAAATCTGTAGAGATGATTTTGAAAAATCACGTCGTTTAAAACACATGGCCGATTTTTTTCTCTTTCAGGACTAATTAACAAAAATTATCTTTGATCAACGTCACTAAAAACTTCATTTTAGTCAAATTTGATTTACACCTAGGCTAGTATACAGCTCAAGCGAGGCAAACTTAATTTATATTTAAATAATTTCAAATTATTCTGATTGGCGGTACTTGTGTACCACCCCGGCCCCTTTTTTACATTGAACGGGAATAATTAAAATAATACAGCAATTTTAGTATTATTATAAATATATTTATGTGTAATAACCTAACCTATTTGAGGTTATTCTTGCTATCACAAATCGTATCTACGAATACTTTTTTTTTACCAAAAACTCGAATAGGTTAGGTTAGGCCAGGTTATGTTATATATTCAAATAGACTTGTAATTATTCAGTTTCAAACCAATATAACTTAATAAATCAGCAAAATAACAACACAACCACTGTTAAATACGAACAATGATTCTAGTAAGAGTGTTGTATCTAACGTCTTAATGGCGACGTCTAAACCGGATGAAAGGCTGAACTTGAAAGGATTCCAGTGGGGCGAACGAAAGTCACAGTTATGTTTTTTTTTCGCAGTAGATAAAAGCACCAAAAATATTAAATTTCGTAACAAGATATTTCGCGTTTTAAACTTACAAAAAAACCGGGGGTCAGTATAGTACACAATTATCCTGTTTAACTCCACCGACGTCCATTTTTCATTTTCACATTTCATCTGACAACTACCGGACATAAATTTTGGCCAACTGTATTTTTGATTTGTAGTATTGGTGTTATTGAGAATTTGAGAAAGTTTGTGCAACATTTTTGCATCATCGTTAATACAATTATCAATTTCAATGAAACCAACTTAATTTTCACGAGATTTGATTAAAATTGACAAATTCCAAGCGTACGTATGAATTATTTCAAGGACAATAGCAACATTTCCTCGTTAGTTAAACGAAGCGAAGCGAACTAACGAGCCGAATAAATCAAAGTTTATTAGAATATGTAGAAGGTTAACAAGACGTAAGGCAAGCTGTTGATTTCTCTAGGGGCATTGCCGAGCTGGGCGGAATGTTTACGGCGTTAATATTACAACGGAAGCAGGTCGAGGTAATACCTCATCGAACCGGGAAAGTTATAGTCTACCTTTAGAGTAATTGTTCTACAATTGACTTATTAGTAAATTTATAACGTAGAAATTGCAATTATCTCAGTGAAGTTAGCGGATAAACTTTACGGTGTAAAGTTCAAAATACCATATTTTTAATTTTAATTTAACATTAATTAAAAATTTTGAGGGCTTATTTTAATATAATAATTTGTATTTATTTTTTACTGCGTTTTGAAAATCTTTAACTATGAATAAACTTATCTAGTATTAAAATAACCTTCAGGGTGTTTACCCTCGGGTTTGGTGATTCCGAGGGGACCTAGCTGGATCTACACCTTTTTCCATGTAGTCTTGGGTTAGATACCACCCTTTCATCTTTCCTATCCGGTATCTATTGACCAATTCTTGTTCTTTTCTGACTCTGGCGACGTTGTTAGAGTATTCAAGGGCTATGAGTTTTTACTTTACGATCTTTTCTTCTTTCTTTCTTTTTTTATAAGCGCATGATGACCGAGAGATTTTTCGCCTTTAACAACATGGGGAAACAATTATGTAAATATTGTCTCTTTTATCACATCCATTTCCAATGAATAAACCCACCACTTTAACACGGATTTTATATCAACATTACAGTAGTCTCAGACTAGGATTGTGTCTGGTGTAATGGGCGTGTCCTCCCTTCCACTTGCTTCCCTAGTCTGACTTGACGATACAACCCATTCCAAGATAACTAGGTACACAAATTACTGCTTAGCTCTAATAACTCTTTAAGTGTCCATCTCTTTAATATGCACCTTTCTGTACTTTTGTAAACGTTTTATTCTTGTTTACACCAATAAAAGAAACGAAAGTAGGGTAGGCGTTTACACAGAAGCATTTGAGTTCTATATTTTTTTTTATTAGGATTCTACCGCTGAAAGCAAACGCAACAAACGAAGTGTGGGCCCCTATTTTCCTCTCCACTCCAGACATATTCGTACCTTGAGGATACTGTACGTCCGAAGGTGCGAAACTGCGACGTTGACAGGGTCTTTATTCCTACTTCATTGCTGCAGTACTTATTTTTTTGCAGATACTATCCACTTTAAGACCTCTGGATGTTTTCATTGTGGATGTTCCATGGAGGTTTACAACAGTTCGAAATATTTTGTTACATTGATTTAATACATATGCGCACGAGAGTCCAACAGACATACAAATGTTTTTAGGTTTAACCTATCATTATTCTATGAAATCTCTTGTTTACAACGGGATATAACACTTAACTTCTCCGATCAAAAATGCCAAACGATTTCGTGGGTTCGAATCCCACTCAGGGTACAAGGTTTATTGTATGCAGTTTGGTGCCTCCCAGTCTGTGGTATAAACGGTGGTTGACTTGTGTGGAAGTTGACGTACTCTATCAGAATTCAAACATTAAGAATGTTGCCTGAATTAGGCAACTTTCACAACAAAAACGTTGCTCAACCTGTCGATTTTTCTATATTATATATAACCACTACTTTATTTGAATGAATCTTACTATTCAAATATTGTTAAAAAAGTAACTATTAAGTGTTCTAGTAGGGGCGTCACTTATCTGATCAAAAGTGGCACTTGAGTTCGTGGGTTCAAAATATATCCAGGTCACAAGTTTTATTTTGTGCAGTTTGGTTTTTCCACTTGTGTTATAAGCGGAGAGAGGCCCACTGTAAATAATCGGTGGTTGGTTTGAGTAGAAGTTGACGGGGTTGGTTTGTATCCAGCTCTACAGAACACAACAATTTTGTAAATTTATTTTGTTCGTTTTTTTCGGAAATCAACTTTTTAAAGTCAAAATGTCTCATTTCAAAAACCGTTCAAGATATCTTGACTAAACGTGCGGGGGAACGTCAGCCCTAGTTATTTGTTAGGACCGACGTTGGATCCGCTTAACTTCCGGAATATAGAGTTTTTGGAAAACGTGCTAGGACCTACCCGTTAAATATATTTTGACGTTAATTACGTTTAGTCTCAACCCAAGTAATCACTATGTTCACAGCCAGCTTATAATGAGTTATTATTATTTTACTACACTAACTAATTAATTATTATAACTAAACTCTTAGAACTTACGGTTAGGGACAGGCGTGATGGGAGAATTACGTTAACCCTTTAGGTCATAATAATTCCTTCTTAATTTAGTGGAATGACCTACTAATGACTACGTAACACCCGGGGGTCGATCAGATCCCGCAATTAAGGGTTTAGGTAGCCATTCAGCTTTCTTACAAAAAGGTTAAATAATTAGCGTAACTCACGTCCGGTGATCACGGTGCACTGTTAACGACTGTGAAGACTGGTTTGGGGCCTGCTCCCTATGCGCACGCATCGCCTCGCTTATCTTTGGCGGTGATTATGATACGGTGGTGAATAATACGGCCTGAATACCCGTGGAATTACCACAAACGTTTGTCAACAAATTAGCATTGAAAATCGTTCCTTTTCAGAGATTTCAATAAATCTCTTCTACAAGAAAAAAAAAATAATGTTTTTGTAATATTTTATTTATAATTAAAACCAAAATTACTGTGTTCTGAACTAGAAGAAGAGTCCATCTTCAAATTCAAAAAAGAAGCCTAAAGGTTCTTCTTTGTTAGTTTTTAATATCTGACATTGGGTTCGGACTTAATTGCCTTTAACCTAACCTAACGTAAAACTACGAACGCAGACTGAATCACAATTTATAGTGAGTACTTGGATGGCAATCCCAATGATCCCAGCTGGATCTTCATCTGTTTTCATGTAGACTAGTGTTAGATCCCTCTCTTAATTCATCTTTCCTCTGTGGTTTCGCTTGACCAACTCTTATACACTACAGACCCTGACGCTATTAAGCATTCGAGGACTTGGTGTCTCTATTTTATTACTTTTCTTCATTTTTTAGTTTTAACTATCGTATTGGGAACAAGGCAATTTCTCAGTTTAATTGCAGCAAAAAATCACTGATAAATTTATCACTCTTTAGTTCAACAAATCACTATGAACAGTAATTTTACAATCACCGTGACAGAATCACAGCTCAGTGAATCACTACAGTACTTGCACGCTTGATGTATAATGGCAATGCCCTAATGTTTGCTTACATGAATAGCAAATGTCCGACCTTCACATACTTTGTTTAGGCTTAGGTCTGGCATTGTACTTGCACAATGATTCTTTACTAAGCTATTTAAACACATCTAACACTTTTATATTGATCAGCACACCTGTATATATTTACAATTTTAACTCATTTCCTTCGGAAACATCAAGTCAGTTTGGTCTAGGAAGGGTTTTCCCGTGTATAATATATGTTTATATTTTACTAACTTTATACCAGTGCTTCATTAGGGCAAGTTGGGTAAGTTTGCCAATTGTAAAAACATTGACTTCACGTTTCGTGGCTTTAGACGACCGAAAAAGTTTTTTGTTAAGTAAAATGGAATTGAAAATGTCATAAATAACACACTTAGTTAGATAAAAATTTGCAAATTTCAATTCTTGACGTAATGGTACCAACACCACCTATCTAATTAGTCTTAGTTGACTAATAGCGAAGTTATTGTAAAAAATGTAATTTCAAAAGTTGACTTCACAAGAGAATATGCGTATACAACATCCAGCAGAGTCGCGTCACCGACATGAGCGTAGCGAGTGGATGCTTCTTCACATAATGTACAACTTCAAGGGCTCCCATGGCGGACGAAAAAAATAATCTAACCGACGTCGAGAATATAGTAATGTACACAATTAGGAGGTTCAGAAAACCTGTGTAACAGCTGTTTAAACAAACTTACCCTACTGGATAACACACCTTGACTACTAATACAATTTGACGTTTCTTACAAAGCCCAAGATACCAACTTTTGAACATTACATTTAGAGGATGCGCTTGTATATATTGTATGATGGGAATGGGTAAGTACCACGATGGCACATTAACTTGTTTCAGATTCTCAAGGCCATGAAATGTGAAAATGGATTAAAAAAACATAGGTTGTTTTTTTCCAGATTTGTGTATTATTTTTATATTTAATTCAAAACAGAAATTTGTTTTGTACGATTTAATTTTTTTCCCTTATATTATTTTTTTATAAATTTTCTTAGACGTAGTGCATTATATAGCGTTTGTCATTTAATATTTTTGAATTTTTACATATTTTACAATATTTTTGGATATTTGAAAAGTTTCAAGAATTCAGGAGCTTTTTCCTCACATCAAAAACCAATGAAAAAGTTCAGGCCTATATAAACATACTTCCTAAAAGGCTTAGTTTTCTATCTAGCCGTATTTTGTTTTTAACAACAACAAAAACAAATTTTTAACAGTAAATGATGTAGGGTTGAAATTTTGCATGCTACTTAAATAAAAGAGCCAATTTGAGAAAAGTATTCAATTGATTTCTTGTACTCATTTAAAAATGGGGGTTATTAAAACTTTTTAACATGGAATATCTCGCAGTTAATTTTACAAAATATTTACTAGAGACAAAATATTTTCCCTTTTTAACGATAAACAAAATGGGTTTTTTTTTATTCTTTCTCTAGCTTAAAGGGTAACAAAAAACTGAAAACATTGAAAACAAAAAACTAAAGGGTATTTTATTCTTTCTCTAGCAAAAAACTGAAAACATTGGTAATTAATTGGCCCCAACACCCAAGATTAGCCTTCAACCAACATTTTTAGAATTCTTCAAATTTTTATCTCTACATTTACCTGTAGCTTAAAGGACAACCCAGTTATCTATATACTAAATAATAATATGTAATAACTAATTGTAATAAACTTCTGTGTTTGTAGTAATGCGTAATGCATGTATTTTGAATGAGGGTTGTCACTTTGAAAAACTCCGTTAGTTTTTTTTTATTCGAATCTTGTTTTTTATTACTTTTTTTTGTAAAATACATTTCCATTTGAAACACAATGATTCGTTATATTTTCTTGTTCAAATTTTATTCTAGGTTAATCTTTGGTGTTGTAGACAATTACCAAGAATTAACGTAAATCATTTATCCTTTCAACTACAGAAAAAATAAAAAAATCTATTTGTTTGCCGTTAAAAAAAGTAAAATATTTTGTTTCTTGTTAATAATCTGTAAAGTTAACGGTTTCCGAAGTATTTGATGTTAAAAAGTTTCAATAGTGGCCATTTTGAAACAAGTAAAGGAAATCGGTTGATTATTTTTCTCAAATTGGGCTTTTATTAAGTAGCGTGCTAAATTTCAACATCATATCATTTTTTGTTAAAAAGGTACGATATTTTCTTGAGAACACAAAATGGCGGCTAGAAAACTAAGCATTTTAGAAAATATGTTTATAGAAATTTTTTCATTGGTTTTAATGTGAGGAATACTCCTGAATTCTTTAAACACCCTGTATATTTATGTATGCAACATTATAGTAGTGAAATAAATGCGAGAAAATTACGACAAACACATTGTACTAAGCAATGGCAGTACACCCCCCTGAGGGTAACATCTGCCCCTAATTACTTCTCCACCTGGCTCATAAATTTCACGCTTGTACCGGTCACTGATTAATCACATCACTAAAATCAGAATTAATTAAGCCGACATCACCAGATGTTGCGACGATATGGAATGTTAGACCCGCGGGACCAAATTATTCTGACAATTTGAGTGATCATCGGATAGATGTTACGGTTACAAAAACAAAAAATAATATAATATAAAACACTAGATAAGGTTAAATTACTCCACTGAGTGAAGTCTGTGAACATTTCATACTTTAGGGCGAGAATCATCCTACACTTATACAAAATATTAAAATAACTAATTAGAGCTAAGGTGCTTTGGTAGAGTGTCGTAGATTTTGGAAGCTATTTGATAAAGCTTAACTATTTGTGTGCATAATTAGAATATAATAATGATTGTACTATACATTAAAATTCAAATAATAACAGTTGTACAATTTAAACTAAAAATAAAAACTTATTAAACGATAAAATAAAGCAATAAAGCTAAAGTTTCAAAAATATTTTAATGATTTAAACAATTGTTTCGCCTTGCGGCATAATCGGGGAACAATTGTAGCTCGTTTATATTATTACAATATTTTTGAAATTTTAGCTTTATTGCTTTATTTTATCCTTTATTATGGAGTTTCAACAAGAAATATCTGCTGTTACATTAAATAAAAAACATATTTTATTCAAATATAAATAACAATAATATTGGAGTGCCACAAAAACCTTAGCACGCCCTACAGGATCAGATTCTAAAGATCCATTTGAGTAACAGTGACTGGAGACTGAGTAACCTTCGACGCCTTTATAACTGTAACAGGGTGGGATTCTAAATATCAAAATAAATTTTAAAAGTTCAGTAACTTTTTTTCGAATTCGGCTAAGTTCAGTTGTTTTTTCTTTTGTTACAAAAAGTCACTGTAACTCCAGAAATAGATAGCATACAATTTGTTTAATGTATTTTATATCTTACGATTTATGTGTGCCAAACACAAATAGGGGAGAGTGGGGTAAAACCGGGTCCCTAAGGTTTGAAGGCTTCTAGAAACTACAGTTGTTACTTTTGAGAAACAAAATTTTGTAAAAGCAGGCACAATTTATCAGGTAATGCAACCGTAGTTTCAAAAACATTATTTAATTTTTCAAATAAAATATAGTTAATGTTTTGTAAAAAAAGTCATTTTGCCCGGTTTTGCCCCACTAGTGGGGTAAAACCGGGTAGGCATGTTATTCTTATGGGAAAATAAAAAATATACAACTTTACAACAAATTCGTGTATTTTTTACAAACACAACTTATTATGAAAAACTTATAAACACAAACTATTTGTTATGAGAAACTGTCTGGCACAAGTCGCAAGCGAAATAAGTATCTTGTTCTTCTGCCCCAGAGCAGCTTTCATGGGCCCACCCACGACATTCGATGCACTGGATCCACCCCTCACCATACTTGGAATCCGTGTAAAGTTCATTGCAGTAAATGCAGGCAGAATTTGTATCCTCTTCTTCACTGGAGTCACACAACAGTTGTTTATCCTTCTTGTTATCTTTTTTTGAACGCTTATTTTCTTCCTGTGTTATATTTTCATCGGTAAAAAGTAGTCTTTTCTTTGATTTTTTTTTCTTTTCCTCCGCTTTTTTCTTCTTTTCTTCATCTTTGTTTTCCTTTACTCCATTCTTCTTTTTCTTTTCTTCTAATGCTGTCTGAAGTTCCAGCTTGTATGGGGAGTCTGTCAAAATTACGGTTTTTCCTTTTCTCTTGTTCTCCTTTGGCTGTGTTTTTCTCTCAACGTATGGGGGAGGCATCACTTCGGAGGGTGAAATAGTGAAGGATGATTCGGGAACAATTTTAGTGTGAGGAGGCAAGGAATGAGAACAGCAGGGTGAATTAAGTGATTGGGGTTCAGAAGGTGGTAGATTCGCTGGTGTTGGCACATTAGGTTCAAGCGCAGGTCTATCTGTGGTCAATGATGGAGCAAAGAGGTTTTCTGGAAATATATTCCTATTGAGTGGATATATTCCTGTCTGTTTAAATCCATTGACAGCTGTTTGCATCACAGCTGCTTTCAAAAAGGCGCTGCCATAGAGTTTGCCAACTTGATGAATTGTCACTGGCCTGCCTGGGTGCATGGCCAGCCACTGGCGAACTTCTTGTTGATAGAAAGTGCTTAAAGGTGCCATGAAGGTAACGTCTAGAGGTTGCAAACGGTGCGAGCAATGTGGGGGCAAGCACAGTAAAACTACATGGTTTAAACGAGCCATCTCGATGAGCTCAAGATTCTTTGTATGGGTCGCATGTCCATCTAGTATTAAAAGAACAGGTTTTTCAGCACATGGTCTGGAAAATTCAATAAAACTTTTAAACCAGAACAGGAATATATTACTTTGCATCCACCCACTAGGATGAAACTTTGCAAAGCTTCCTGGAGGAGCTTCATCAAGTAAAAGGAGGTTTTCTCTTACCCTAGGGAAAACAAACATCGTAGGCATGTAATTACCTGCAGCACTCATACAAGTTTCAGCTGTTACTAGAGTTCCGCGTTCAGCTGATGTTAAAGCACCAACTTGTTTCTTTCCTCGTAAGGCTAGCAATTTAGATGGTTTGTTTGGGACTGTAGTGATGCCCGTTTCATCGACATTGTATATATCGTTTGGAGAAAATGTATACTTTAAATATAAACTTTCGAGTAGGTCGAAAAATTTGTTCACGGCCACTTTATTAAAACCCATTGCTCGAGAAATAGAGGTTTTTTCTGGAGTCCTCAAAGAAAGCTGATTCTTGTGCCTTGACAAAAAACCATACAACCAATCCTTGCCAGCAGTTTTCAGTTCCTGGTTAAATTTATTTTTAAGATTGTTCTTGAGTGCTAGTTCATAAGCTAACTTTCGAAAATCAGTTAAAGTTAATCCAAATAGTCTACTTTCCATTAATAAAATATGATCGACCAATTCTTGTTCCTGGTCTTTTGAAAATACAGTAATGTAAGATCCCATACCTTTAGCTGAAGCTTGTGTGGGTGTTAAATCTTTAATTTTTGCCTTCCGAACTCTGTCTTCCAAAGTACTTTGAGGGATGTTGAACGCCTTTGATGCCTTCTTGTAACCCATTCTTCTAGACATTACTTCAATAATTGCCAGCTCCATGCTTTGTTGACTCCATGACTGGCGGTTCGTTTTTCTCTTGTATGTCCTAGGCATCTTGAGTCCTAAAACAAAGAAATTCATTATATTAAACCGATATACATTTTATAATAACCCTAACCCAACGTAAGAGTAAAAAAGATTTTAATGTTGTAGTAGATAGTTTTTATAGTGTTCCAATGAAACATTCAATATCAACATTCTTACCATCAACTTTAGAGAAATTCTGTAATTAAGATAAATTTTATAATAAAAATAATTATATCCCTAAAACATATCAATAATTTAGGGTTATAAATGTTTTTATTATGAAATATATGTATAGAATAAGTAAAAGCAACACTGTATATATTTTAAGAATCGTGGGGCAGCACCGGGTACTACCCGATCTTGCCCCGCAGTCACTACCCGGTTTTACCCCGCACGTATAGCCTTTATAAAACATGGCGTATTAAAATTATGGAAATTGCTAAAGACAATTATTTTGAATGAGAATGAAGGTTATTAAATGCTGTATAAAGATAGTTACATACCTTTACTCTTGTAGAAACAGGAACGCAGTACTATAAGTCTAGTTTTCTTGAAAAATCGTAAGCAAAAATCACTAAAACACGAATTATTTCACAACAACAAAACAGGTGCATCTGTTGACTTCATATCATGGCCGCTGCTTCTTCTTCAAAGTTGGAACGTAATTCCTTCATCTCCCGCGCGATTGCAGCACATACAGAGGCTAAGAGGGGGTACCCGGTTTGGACCCGCCTACCCGGTTTTACCCCACTCTCCCCTAATTTATTTTTATTATTCAAAATGGCGACCGTTGAACATTTTTTTTAACGTCGAATATCTCGAAAACAGTTAACTTTAAAAATATATTACAAGAGATAAAATATATTTCTGTCATAACGACAAACAAAATGTATTTTTATCTTTTGCGTAGGTCAAAGGATAACCGAGTTATCAACAAAAATCTGAATACATAATTTCTAGGTAGTAATGAACACCCTAGATTAGCCTAGATCCCAAATATTTTATAATCCTAATACTTTTAATATATATATATAGCATTGATCTAAAATCTATTAAAATTCAAATATGACGCAATCATTTCAAAATGGCGACTGATATTATGTTTCAGTAATGCTAAAATTTTATCAATACAGAAAATTTTGAGACATTCTAATTTCAAATTCGATATTATCCTACCTTATTTATTGAAATAATTGACAAATGCAGTTGTTTAGAATTTTGCAATTTTTATTAATATTAATAATTGTACAATAAAAGATGTTTTCAAACAGTAGAACAGGGGTAGAAACGTTTCACATTAAATTAAATGTTCAATGTGACTTCCATTGGCGACAACGCACTGTTCTAGTCATCACCCCATAGATTGTTTTACTCGCTAACATTTCCAATCCTGCGACACTCCATCCTCTCCATACCGCCTGGAATACACAATCTATGGGGATGAAATCCGGTGATCTCGCTGGCCAAGTTATGGGACCGCCACGACCTATCCACTTCCTGTATTGGTCAATTAAGTAACTTCGTAGATCAAGGCTAAAGTGTAGGGGCTACACTGCTAAAACGTTTTTTTTTTCCTTTAAAGAACAACATTAAAGAACATCATATATATTTTTGTTTGTTCCATCGCATATAGAGCTATATCTATGTCGAGCGTAGCGAGTGGAGAATTTATATACACACACATCTACGAGATTCGTCAGGGTCTATCCGACTTCAAGATATGATTTACATAAACAATTATGTGGTTTAGAAACTAACCCTAGAGGATAATACTTCTTGATCTACAAATACAATTTAACATATCCTACGGGGCGCAAAAAAGAAACTTTGGGCGTTACATTTATAGAATTTGTATTATAGTTCGAATAAAACTGAAAAGGGACTGGGGTTTGTGATGTGGCGGGGGAACGGTGTTGCAAAATCAAATTTCATTATTTTCATGAAATCTTAGTAATATGAGTAATGATTTTATAAACAATTTCAGTTTAAATTTAATTTCAGATTGCTTATTCTATGTTCATTTCAGTAGGTATTTAATTACTGACCTTTTACCTAAGCATATTTTGTCACTTTCGTAGAATTGGCAACATGGGACCGCTACTAAAACAAAGCTCGCTTTCCATTCGTCCAGAAGGCTACGAGCCCCTCACACCATATCCGCTTTTACCATAGAACCCTTTACCAGTTTAAATCAGACTGTACATTGTGTTCCTGGGTAAGTACCATGATGGTTTCATTGTTTTTAACGCATATCAAACAGTCATCTAAATACCATGTAAATATCACTTCCTCAACTCCTCTGTATAGAAATTATTATCGTTACCCCCTCCCTCCAATATAAATTAAATTCTACGATCACACCATCTGTATTTCTAGACCACTTTTATATACTGCAAGACTTGCCAATCCTTACTATTTAAATATATTCCATTTTGGTTTTACTTTAAAGTGTTTCTCGTCCTACCATGTCATGATTTCAGCACGCTCAGTATTGATATTGTAAACATCGTAACTAGGATAGCTGCAAAGCACAGTACGATACGGCGCAATGGGTCGATACAACCCCCCCCTTCCTCCCCATTCCATCCCTTATCTAATTATTTATAACATTTATTTCGTAGAAGATCGTTGCCCCGAGGGACCCGTTACTTACACCTGGTCCCTCACAGAACAATAGAAACCCTATTCCAAATCCACTTTGGTAATTATTTAATGATGACGGACTACTGAGGCGCAGGGGGGTTGTTTTCTAATTATTTATTATTATCAAGGTCAAATATTTTATTTTTCCACTTGTAGACTAGTCCTTAAGAAAAAATTGATGTCGATTTTTGCTCTTATATTTGTTTTGTGGTATCCTGCCCGAGTGGTTTGGGAATCTCCGCCATCTGTGCATTGCTCTACAGCCCAAACTCGTGGTCAGATTTTAATCGTTTGTGGGCATATTTTGACCTATATCTCGGAACTTTAAAAAAAAAAATTTTGTAACACAATTTTGGAGTAGTTACCATAAGAGGGAAAAAATACGATATTCTCAAAATCGTCTCCAAAGATTTCGATCTAATTTTGCTCAAGTGTAGCAAATTCTCCTAGTGAATTGGTTATTATTTTAATTAAATGTAAAGATACTCGAACCCGTGTGCAAAATCCGATCAGGAATAATTGCAAAAAACTAAGTTAACCGCGTCCCGCGTCAGTAAGCTTGATTTGACTTCATATAACGTTTATATAGAGGAGGTGTTATATAAAGTAAGTATGGAATATTAAAAAAAATCATTAAAACGGCTGAACATGAAAAGTTCGTTTAAGGTCATCATTTACTTCCAGCTTTGATAGCTTTAAATTATGACAGACATCTAGGATCTTTTAAGTTAAACCTAATTTTAAGATGGAGCCAAGATTGATGCACACATTTAAAACTATCGAAACTGGAAGTAAATGTTATAACACAAAAACGTATTTTTTTAAATTATCAGACGTTTTAAAGATTTTTTATATATTTCATATTTTATTTGGGGGTTGGTGGAACGTTTGTTAAGAATTTCCAAGTGATCGTTACATTCAGGGAACCGATTATTCTTAAACCAATTATGAGGCCTAAATTATTACCCCAGCTCAGTCCATGCACCAATAGGGTACACAACTTTGAAGAAATTAATTAATTTATAATACATTACCGAATTAAAGCTAATTACTAAATATTCATTCACAAATCACAAACACACATGCTGACGTGAACGATGCCATTGTCAACGACTCATTTCTGATATTATCAGTTCGATATGGGGATTGGGGCTTCGGAAATCTCAAACTCCACGACCCCAATCAATTAACCACGGTGACAAATTGTATTAATAATTTTTTTTTTAAGAGAAGGAAAAATCCTCAAGGACCTTTTCTTACCTGGGCCCTGTACCCAGGTTGTGCCGGACTCGTACCGACTAAAAAAACCTCCTCTGTTTTCCAGGGCTTTTTTTGCCAAACACGGAACCACCTTCCGGCTATACCCATCGTGTTGGCAAACCCTCCTTCCTAGTTCTTCTTTTTAGTACTATTCCTTAATTAATCTCCATGTATTTGCCTTCCTTTCATGATGGTAATTACGAAATCCTGAGCTATTTTCCATTTTTCAACGGATTCCACCATTTGACTTATGAAGTTGTTAACATCCACTTGGACTCCCATATCTCTGTACTCCCATATCTTTTGTCGCTCATCTTTCCACGCCTTACATATGAAGAGCGTATGCATTGCATCATCATACTCATCACCACAGTGGCTGCAAAACTCCTCCTCCCTTATCTTGAATCTCTTCAGGTAGTTGAAATTCCCATGCCCTGAAAGAACCTGGGTCAGATAGTAGCTAACTTCCCCGTGCTTTCTTCTTGTCCATATGTCTAAATTTGGGATTAAACGATATGTCCACCGTCCAGTGGCATCCGTGTCCTATCTCTTTTGCCATCTGTCTCTTAATCTCTTTCTGGCTTCTGTTGTATTAAATAATTAAACCAGAACGAAACGACACACTACAATCACATACTACGACTTGTAGAACCCAAGGACAGGTGTTTCTTCTCGTTCTCACGTGCTCTGTTAATCATAGCTACTATTCCGATCAGCTTATCAGTCCCATACCAATTCCGTACTGTCGCGATTAGTCTTGGAACCAAGATTGCATTGGCAAAGCAACATACGGCCAATTAATTTGTATTCAGCTGGAATTCCAACATCGATGACTCGGGGTGACTGTTCCTCGGAACACGCCACAGAGTGTTGGCGAGAATACGTTTAGTTTGGATTCGTAAAAACTACACTTTAACAGTTTTAAAATTTAGTTTTGTGGCAACTACCTCCAGAAATGTTTATAAAATTACAAAAATATGTTGACAA
This sequence comes from Aphrophora alni, assembly GCA_963513935.1. NCBI lineage: Eukaryota > Metazoa > Arthropoda > Insecta > Hemiptera > Aphrophoridae > Aphrophora > Aphrophora alni. The sequence goes on from OY740775.1 coordinate 37,640,919, forward strand.
TTTTTTTTAAATGTTGAAAAATATTTATAATTCAAACGAGTTTAATAATTTCGTCTAACAATTAACCTCACAATTCAACTTCATACGTATTGAAACATTTTGGTTTAGTCAAAAATGCAACGAAACGCGGCTGAACTGGACGGATAAGGAAGGGGGGGGGGTGATGCTTTCCTTCGAAGTCTGTCTGGGAAATATAAACAACACTCAAATATCTACAGATCGTTGAGAAGTGTCTTAACGAAATGTGAAGTCTGAAGATCATTTTGTACTGTAGTTTGTAATGAACACTTGTTTGTGGAACACTTGGTTTCCATATTAGGTAAATAAACTAAAAAATAACACTTGTGGAACTTAAGTATTTTATTTATCCTTTGTTTAATAATTTCAATGTGAGGGTGGGTGAGAAGAACTTTTCCGCATCTGACTTTGGCAGTACTACGATGATGACAGACAGATTTAAACAAACTATAGCTTTAAACAATAAGAGGGGGAAAATCCGGATCTTTAACTCAACAAAAAATTTTGAAACAATTATTTCCTCAACTCCATTCATTATTTCTACATACTGTACAAGTTAAAAAGTACCAACAAAAATGTCTCAATACATCTGTGACCTCGTATTTAAATGAATGACATCTGTGGCCAACACGAAACATATGCTGAAGGTATTTTGATAGTTTGGTATTTTAATAGGAAATTACGCCAGAAAGTTCACCAAAGTGGTTAATTTATATTCACAGAGTGTAGCGGCTCCTTTGGCACGACGTATTGACAACGTCTTGAAGTCACCTCCCACGAGCAAAACCTCTCACAACTGGTTTTCTAAGCACGATATTACCTTCCAATTTTAGGCTTCCGCAACCTAATTTAATTGCGTCTTAGTTTAAACTTTTTTATACGTCTTTTTATTAGTGAAACTACCAATTATTGTCGAAAATCCTGGATGCGTTATTTGAGAGGCAATAAACTCCTTACGTAAACGTGTGGTTCTGTGAGTAGAACTCGCTTCTTGTATGTTTTAATACATTCAATAAACCTCAAGTGCTTACTGAAGGGCTTTGGCATTACCGAGGGAATTTAGCTGAATCTACACCTTTTTCGTGTAATCTTGGGTTAGATTCTTTCCTACCAGGTCTTTCTTAACCAACTCTTGTTATTTTCCGACACAGACGCTATTAGAGTATTCGAGTATTAGGGGTCGTCATGTTAGGTTCTTTTCTTTCTTTCTTTTGAGGCAATGATGGCCAAGAGGATTTTTTCTTTCGAGGAAAAATAGGTACAAATAAATTCAATGTGGTTCAGCATCACGTGACTAAAGAATATATATAGAATAAGAAGTAACAGTAAAGAACAAGTAATGAGACCATCATAGAATGTAGTACAAGCAGAAGTTACAAGCAGTGCAATGGCCAAAAGTTGCTTTGTTGGGCCTTGTAGGAAATGTTAAATTGTATTTATAGATCAAGGAGTGTTACCCACTAGGATAAATTTAAAACAGTTGTTAACACAGCTTTTGTGAACCTCGTAATTGTGTGCATCATTACTTTCATAACGTCGGCTAGGTCCTTACCGGCCTCGAAGCTGTAGACATGTGAGAAGGACCCTCCACTCGCTAAGCTGTGTCCATGACTCCCTGTCAGATCTTGTAACAATAAGAATATCACATTTTTAAGGAGATCAGAATTCAAAATTACATTTTGACAATAACTTTGTTATTTTTCATGGTAGAGATACCATTGGTTGGTACTTTTGTATGCGGAGTTGAAATATCCAGTTTTTTATCGATTTAAGTGTGTTATAAGTTGAATAAAACACGAGGTATTAAAACATAGTCGCTTAAAATGACTGCCATATTAGATTTTTCTGTATTCCAAAAAAAGTTATATGAAGACACTATACGTCCTCTATAAGAAATTTCATGTTCATATCTTAATTTTTGTGACCGTTATCATGGATACGTACAGACAGGCGTCAACAACGACGGACGGACGGCGGCGTGTCGAAATATCACTATTTCTGTTTCTTAAGACCATGGAACGGAGGATTAGTCAAAAATGGGAATTGAAATTTGTTTGCAGTTAATTACCCTATATTTCGTACATATACCCTCAGGCGCTCTTTAGTGAATACGAGTTTGTCAATCCCGAGGGAACCTAGCTGGATCTACACCTATTTTAATGTAATCTTGGGAGATCTCTCTCTTTCGTCTCTCTTGTCCAACGCTTGTTCTCTTCCAATCCTGACACTATTCGAGGGCTATAGGTCTTTTTTTATAATTGATCGAGAGATAAACAACAAGAATTTATTTTCCCTTTTAAACAATAAGAATTTTAAAAATTCTCTTAGAAACTGGAAAAGGTTTTATTCGTGTAAATAAAATAAAAAGTCAAGAATTTCAATTATTTTTTTCCAGGTAACTCTTCCCATGAGAATGTTTAAGAAACCAATACAAATTGAATTTTTTAAGGATTTTTTCATTGTAGGAAAAAACAAACACAATATTTAGTAAATTCTACAATTTTATTGAGTCTTTGTTTGAGTCTGGCGAAACCATGGTCGGCTAGAATCAATAAAATTGTAGAATTTACTAAATATTGTGTTTATTTTTTTCATTAAAATGGAGTTACCAAGTAGCTTCGGTCAATAGTGTAAATAGATTTTTTCGTTCACTGCTAATGCCTCATTTACGCAATTATATTTAACACGTTGTAACTAGTTGGATGTGTTTTGAACTGTGCAGTCAGTGTTTTGAGTGGCCCCTATTTAATCATCGAAATTAAAATTAAGAGTCTCTCAGACAAACAAACTATGCTTGTACATGCATTGAACCTTACAACCTTGCAACATTTTATTCTTAAATTTCATAACAATCTGTGGACACGTATAGCCGTAACTTCGTTCCAAACGTACAGACGAAATGGCTATTAGTCGAGTTAAAATGTTGCTTTGCTCGGTAAATAATTGTAGGCTTACGCCAAACATTTTCCTGAGAGCTCTTTGAAATTCATCATTACAAAGTAGTCCTCAGTTTCGATTCCGGATAACGTCTTAATTTTCTCCTAATGCCCTTCGTCTGAATTAGTCGGGCGTAAAATAACAAAGGGTGTGCACTCAGGAGTGTTGTGACAGAACTCCTTTCTAATTACTGATATCATATTATACTGTTATACAACTACGCACGCTCTATCGTTACTTTGCAGTTCTAGTTCTTCACTTTATTTGTATTATGTGTTGTTCTTCTTGTTGTTTTGTTAAAGAAATGAAGAATGTAAAATAAAAACACACGGTCCTTCCAATACTCTAATAGGATCAGAGAGACCTGATGGGGAAGAGCTGGAAACTACATGAAAAAAGGTGTAGATCTTTCTGGAATCCAAGGATCTTACTCACTTTAAAGTGAACCCCTGCAGGGTATTTCAACAATAATTATAAGAGAGCGTTTATGGAATCCTGATTAAAGCAAAATTATCATTAATTCTGAAATGACCTCTAGATGAGTCTTGTTATTTCCCTTCAGTTTTGGTGTCTTGATTAGAAAACGTTTCTTCTATGCTGATGGTGGTAACTTAATTTCTTCGACCAGTTACGTATTTGTTCAGAGATAGTCATTTCTTATTCCATGACTGTCCATATCTGTAACACCCATACCAGATGGATTGTCTGGTTTATCTGCACTTGCATCGGGGAAGCGTCAGCAGCCCCCGAAAAGAGTTTTGTAGTAACCATTGGCCCTCCTTCAGAACCCACGAAGCTAGATTACCTAGAGGGTGTTCCCTACTCTGTCACCTACAGTAATATTCCATTCCTTATTTGAGCTGTAACAAAACTTGTTGCTATTATCCGGAGATATGAATCCGAGGTTGTTACTCCTTTCTAATGACAAGGCTCGGGTTTGGATACCGGCGATGTTGGAGTATAGTGAATGATTGTAATATGTTATACAATATTAACCTGAAATTATCGAAAAACCTTTTAATATACAGGATGTCTTTTTCAAATGGTCCGCCATTGGGATCTCTGAAACTATCGGATTTACAGAAAACTTGAAACGGGAGACCGTCATTTTCCAATATGGTGCCCAACTTAAAAAATGTTTATGGCAACTCCCATTTTTTATTTCAGGATTTTAAAACTTACGTATTCTTTTATATTATTACTTGTTTATGAGATTTGAACCGCGAAAGTTCGCCAAATTCCATTAAAAATTCTTGGGAATAAGGACAAATTTCTTAGTAATCTTGTTTTAATATCAGTTATACCGAGAAATTATTAGTTTCCTGTTTTTTGAAAAAAAAACTTTGTATAATGTTTTATTTGTAATTAAAAAAGGACATTTTTATCTTTTGTGAATTTTTTGTAAAAGTAATGTTTTTCGATATATTCAATATTAATTATATTAATCGGGCGCCATTTTGAAAATAATTAGAGTAAAGTCTTTATTTTCTGTACATTTATAAAACATAACATACAAAATGCGTGTAATAAATCTAATCTTTTCTATTTTCAAATTATTATTTTTTTGTAAAAAAGAGAAATGACGGATATCTGAAAAACCATGCGTTTTCGGAAAACAATTTCATTTTTAATTTTGTCTTAGTTCTGACCCACAGAATAATTTCCTAAAGTTTAACAACTTACTTACGATACACCCTGTATTGGTTGTGAAAGGTACTCTGTACTAAAACGGATTCACACAGCCGTCTGTAATTTAGCACTTTCTTATCGGAATATAAACAAAACTAATGTAATTAACGAGAATTTCCTCTTAAACATCCAAATTTTCATTTATGTTTGTTACCATGAAGAAGGCGACATTGTCGTTGAAACACGTTTGATTTAATAAACGTATTTGTAAGAAATCATTGTGTTTGTTTATTTATTTATATTTTCATGTGTAGAAAACACAAATTTGAAATTGCTGGTATTATTTAGACCTCCAATGATATTTTGTTTTAGAACATAGGAGGAAACACTATTTCAGGAGGGGCTGAAATATTTCAAAACAGCCAATTGTGGCGATGTATTTTTGTTTTATACGAATTATGGAATGTAGTTGTTTTCAAAATTTGACGTTGATTTTGAATAGTAACCATTTTATAGGTTGTTACAAAAAATCTCTAAAGGGGATCGGGCCAACAAAACTTCTGTATTGAGAAAGTAAAATATTTTCGTCTGTCATGTTGGTAACAAGTAACGTTCTCATGTAAAAAGTGTATAGTGAGGATTGTCCTATAATTAAGCTTGAGTGCATAGGACACATACAAAAGTGCATGGGATAAAAGCAAATTTTGAAAATCAAGTCACATGGAAAGAGACTTGGGTGATGAGTAAATCCTTGTCTGGTCGTGGTAGGTTAACCGAAAGTGCTGTCGAAGTCAACCACCACTTGGGCTTAGCTATAGCAAACCTGGATCAAATGTTGAAGATATATTCACCTAACGTCAAATGATGACAATCCGCTTCATAGTTTATGACCACCTGGCAATGAAAGTTGGTATACATTTATTCAACCAGAAGATAAAAATGTGTGTGTACAAACACAATCAATACTTTCAGCTTCCTAATCAATTTATGTTGGCAATAACGCCAATTTTTATTAACCTAAAAATTGTTATTAACTACCGACATGAATCTGTTAAAAAAATCCCTCTACAGAAGCCTCAGACTAGGATTGTGTCTGGTGTAAGGGGCGTGTCCTCCCTTCTACTTGGTTCCCTAGCCTGACTTGACGGTACAACCCATTCCAAGAAAACTAGGTACATAAATTACTGCTTAGCTACATTTAATTCCTAAAGTTACAACTTCGTGACAGACTTTTGTAAACGTTTTATTCTTATTTACACCGATAAAAGAAACGAAAGTAGGGTTCGCGTTTACACAGAAGCATTTGAGGTCTTTATTTTTTTATTGGGGTTGTACCGCTGAAAGTAAACGCAACAAACAAAGTTTAGGGGCCCTTCTTTTTCTCTCTACCCCAGACACATTCCTACCTTGAAGATGCTGTACAGTAAAACCCAGAACCCAAATGAACCATTAGTGTTATATGGGCTCGACTTCACCAAAACAGTGTTTGTAGCTGATGCTGTTGCAAGTTTTAATGAACGTGCAATAGTAAAATGTCGTGTGCTTAGAGCTATGGGGACTGACTGCAGGAAAATATTGTAGCTAAAGAATGGTTACCTTGATAGGATTCGTCGAGCGGATAAAAATTTGAATTAAATTCTACAAAATTTAGATAGAAAAGTACAAACAATCAAAAGGAAGTTAGAATTAAAAATATCTGGCAGAGAAGCAGGGCCCTCATATGCAAGCGGCTTTGTGTAATAATTATGTTCCTTTTTCTCAGGAACTATTTGACATAAAAGGCAGACATTTTTACCGTGTACTCTACTATACGTTATACAACTTTTAACATTAGCCTTTTAAGAAATATTAATTAAAATTTAATATAAAAAATACCATATCTTCAAAACAATGGATACTTAATTTAAATATACCAAACAAATTTGAATTATGAGCATTTTTCAGAAACCCTGTGTTGAAATTGTCAGAAGATACAGGTTTATATTTGTGGAAAGTTTCAGCTTTCTAGTTTTTACAAATCTTGAGAAAAAGGAAGAAATTAACATGTGTGATATGGGGCTGGCCGGACCCCATAAATACTTTCACGCAATTTTCTAAGTACTGTAATATGGAGCAACCCCATTATTCTGGAGTTTTATCGCACTAGTAATGTTCACCCTTAACCTGAAACACTTATACATATAGGTGATAACACTAAAAGGCTTATTTTCCAACAATGTGCGAGTTAATAAAGAACCGTAAGAATAGGCGCCATAAGGATTGCGTGTTCACTGCCCCAACAGGCAGATTAGATTAACTCCTGGTTAACGAGACTTCTGCCGAGCTTCCTATTTAACGCTTGTTTAATTAAATCTATCAATTATGTTTGTAATGTTGGCAGCACTGTCTGACCGCTGCCCGTAGGCTAATTAAATAACAAGTCTAGCATTCAACTGAGGTACCATATTATCTTTATCAACATCAGTTGTCACGAGCAGCGGATAAAAGAAGACAAGACGAGCTGCGCAATTAATTGATCCGTAGTGCGCATGCGCGGAGATTTGAGAAACATATGATTACTAACTTGTTCGTGGTGATTTGACAACCAAATAAACGATGTGGAAACATTGTATACACTTATTCTCGGACACAAAAGTAAACAAATAAAATGTATTCGTCGCCAATTTCTCAAAAATCTGCTACTTTTTTGAGACAAAGAAACGCTGCCGCATGCCAAAATTAGATTCTTTGGTCTGATTGCGCACTCAGGAACTCACTCGCTTGGCAAACCCGAGTACCAGTTCTATCTACATTTTTACACCTTCTTTCATGTAGTCCCTTAGTTAAATTCCTCTCTTTCATCTTTCCTAACAGGTCTCTCTTGACCAACACCTGTTCGTTCTAATCGTGACGCTATTAGAGGTTCGAGGATTAGTGATCTTTATTTTGTTCCCCCCCCCCTTATTTTTTTGATTCGTTGACGATGACAGAGATGTTTTTGACTTAAAATTAAAGAATCAAACCAAATGCCTAGTTATTGTTTAAAATAATTTTAACATGGGAAAATTAATATTTTATATTTGATTTACATATTACATAATGACAGTCTTGTAATGTTAGAATAAAAGATTTATAGATTTTGAATGGATAAAAAAATGGCTGGAAGTATTTTTTTAAAATCTTTGTTAGTTTTAACCTTACCCCTCCTACACCATAGGATACGTTTTATTAAACAGAAATATTGTTTTGTATTGTAAGTATATGCAGAAAGTATTAGAGGAATATACAATAAAATAACTTAAAATCTTGATTTGACCAAAATTGGCATTAATGATTTTCATTATCCTTGTTTCAACTCGAAATTAAATTCCTCTCACAGGCTTACTTATAGCAATGACTACATAAATACTATAAGACACGACATAGGATAGGGAAATAGTCTACGCTTTACGGGTGCTGTTCGTCACAAGTTTGACACACAGCTATCAGAAAGCGCTAGCAGCAGGTGCTTGACTGTACGCATCCCACTTTGTTGAGACTGTACAACTGTTGACCTCTCTCTCACAAACCTTCTCACTTACTTCCGTCAGCATAGTCAGTGTTGTCAGTTCGTGCGCTGAGAAAAGCGATTCTTGACCTTCCCTCGCATCTCTGGTCCCATATGTGGCATCAGTGCGTTTTCTCTTACCCGCCTGAAACATTGTTTGACCGTAGAGCCACCTAGCGCCAGTCACATCAACTTCAGATTCTCTAGCAGAGCGATCTAGCGGGTATTGGTCAACTCAAGAATAAGCGTAGAATATTTAACATGGCCATGTCGTGTCTTATAGTATTTATGTAGTCATTGCTTATAGTGAGAGAGAGGTTTGGCAATCCTGAGGGTCTCAACATGAGATCACTATTTTTCATGTAGTCTTTGATTACATCCCTTTCTTGCATATTTTATATATATATATATATATATATATATATATATATATATATATATATATATATATATAGGGTGTTACAAAAAGGTTGGGCTTGCTATGCATTTTCATATTTTATGTGTGATTCTAAGCTGAAAATGAAGAATAATTTTTTTTCAATTTCCACTTTGTTTAGCAGCTAGACGCTATTTTGTTTTTTTTACAAAAACTCACTGTAACTCTGGAAATAGATAAGATATAGAGTTCAAATTTGGAATAAGCATTTTGTATGTTACGATTTACAAGTGTACCAACTACAAAGAATTTATTTTTTATAATTTTCAAAATGGCGGCCGTTACAAGTTTTAAACGTGGAATATCTTGAAAACCGTTAACTTTACAAAAAATCTACAAGAGACAAAATATTTTTTAAAATTATTTTAATATTTAACATCGTGTCTGTTGTTAAAAAATAAAAATAATTTGTCTCTTGTACATTTTTTGTAAAGTTAACGGTTTTCAAGATATTGCACGTTTAAAACTTTTAACGGCCGCCATTTTGAAAATTATAAAAATAAATTCTTTGTAGTTGGTACACTTGTAAATCGTAACATACAAAATGCTTATTCCAAATTTGAACTCGATATCTTATATATTTCCAGAGTTACAGTGAGTTTTTGTAAAACAACAAAATGGCGTCTAGCTGCTAAACAAAGTGGAAATTGAAAAAAAAATTCATTCTTCATTTTCAGCTTAGAATCACACATAGAATATGAAAATGCATAGCCAGCCCAACCTTTTTGTAACACCCTGTATAGTTTCTCTTGACCAATTCTTTGTTTTTTGCCCATCTCTACCGCTATTAGAGTGAGTATTCGAGAGGGGTCTTTATTTTAAGTTTCTTTTTATAAGGCGATAATGACTTTCTAAAAGATTTTTCGCCTTTAAACAACAAGGAAAAAAATGGCTGAAAATTAAATGAAATTTATCTAAATGACATCTGCCAATTAATTTTACAAAACCTCCTTGCTTGTAATCTTTTTGTAAAGAGAAAAAATTCACAAAATTGGTTCAAATGATTTAAAAACAATATCACATAAGAAATGCATTACATTAACAAGAATAATTGTTCATTATTTATAAAATCCCAAAACTAAAACAAGTAAATAGGTCCATCATGGTACTTAGCCAGCTCAAGTAGATCTTCTAAATGTTATATTGTATTGATAGTTTAAGGAATCTTATCCAGTAGGGTTAAATTGGTTACACATATTTTGTATATCAATCCAATCAATTCTTAATATCAGCTAGGCCTTAGCAGGCAACGTAAATGTGATTTTATTAAGTCTCCACTCATATCAGTGTCTCAAAGCTGTACATGTATAGAGAAGCCTTCATGTCGGTGTCTCGGACCTGCCAGATCTCATAACTATACGAATATCACATTGGGGGGGGGGAGGAAATCGGGGTTCCAAATTATATATTTGACAATTACTTTGTTAGCTTTCATCGTAGAGAGATGGGGGTTTGGTACAATTATACGTAAGAATTGAAATTTTCAGATTTCTATCTAAATTTATTGTGTGAATAACATACAAGATATGAACAAAAACCTGTTTAAAATGGCAGCATTTTGACATTTTCAATTAGATTTTCTGAATTTAAATAGAGTTCTATATTAGTACACACTATCGAATTTTATGTTCCTTATGTTAATTTGTATGGCCGATATCGTTCTTACGTTCAAACGACAATGATGACGGTGTGTCGAAAATTACTTTTTCAGTTTCCTTAGGTCATGAGATGTGAAGATCATTAAAAAAAACAGAGGTCAAAATATTTGACGATTACAAAACTTGCCCTATATTTTGTATACAGGGTAAATAAAAGCATAAATTAAACATCAAAATTTATTTTCATGTGTTTTTTGGTGTAATTTCAAATGGTGAAATGATTGTTTTAAATCAAAAGTAGCTGAGGTGAATTTTTTTAAAGATTTTTAGTAACCATCATTTTAAAACTTAGGAATAAAATTTGCTAATTAAATTTTTGTTTCACTAAGTCTAGAGAAAATTGGGGGAAATGGGGAATTAGAATGAAAGATATTTTTTCCTCAAGGAAAAGATTTAGAGGAATTGCTAACAAGTTAAAAGTGCACTGTACTCACTAAAAGTGAATCTTCAAGGTAGTTTTAGTTTAAAACTTAATACCCCTTTTTTGGTCACGTTTTTTTTCAAAAATCATAGAAATGGAGTTTTACAAAATAGGCAAAACAAAATGTAAAACATCAATTTTGTTGAGTTTTCCTTGCATATATTTTTATGGTTGAAAAGTAGCTGTTAGACAGGGGACAAACTTCTGAGACACTCTGTAATATAAACATTACTTACCACATCCTGTGCAAACAAGTAGAAAGATAAAATAATTTTCTTGGAATTGAAATCAGACTAATATGCTTTTAACAATCAATACATATATTTAAATATTTTTTTAAATTTCAAAATCGTTCAAATTTTAGTGAACTATGATGGTTAATGAGCCAACCCCATGGGTAAATGAGCCTTTTGTACATGTACAAAATCACAGGTAAAAGAGTATGATGGTTTTGGAAAAATGGGCCAAAAACTAAAATGAATTTCAACTGCCGTCATTAAAACCTCGAGTGAGGACTCGTTTATGGCACAAGTGATGCAAGTTTAGGCTCTTATTTAAGTATTTAATATTTTTTCAAAGTTGATGTCAATAGTTTATTTTCACTTTTTGATTGACAACTACTATTAGGTTTGGTTAGTTTTTATTTGGTTTTGGAAACAAGTGTGTGAGAAACTTTGTGCGATGTTTTTACACAGTTTTTTATTACTCATTTTAAAGAGCTCTTCGCTAAGGGTAAAATATTCACAAGTTCAATTGAAATATTATACATTGTTCGAATGTTAGAATAAAATCCGATTTGAAATACAGGATCTATACAATATTACACAAATGTTGCAGAAACTTTCTCTCATTTGCTTGATCACGCTATGTTGGTTGTAAAAAAAGAAATTATAAAGAAATTCATTGATAGATTGTTCAGTTTACAGCAATACTGGTTTCAATATTATTTTTTGACATAATTGTAATGAGAATCATAAGCCTTGAAACTACTTATAAATATGTTCATAACTATATAAACAGACAATGAGACAATAGTAGTTCTTTTGGTAAAAAAAACATTGATACCGTGAAAGATGTTGCCAAAAAATATTGAAAGGAACTACTATCCACTGTAGGTATGTACATTCTCATTATCCACAAGGAAATACATTCGTATTATGTAGAAATTAAGAGGAAGAATTTTTCTTACAAGATTCAGTTTTTTGTAACAATTTTGTTTCCTTTTTATTTGCAACAAATGCAAATACTAGTCTCTTCTGGTTTAGAATTGTTAGATAGGGCCTAATTATAGATTATTGATCACATTATGTATATACTTTTACTGGATATTTGGCATCATTTGTGTATATAAAACCTAGAACATGACAGATATGAACCAAACCTTATAGAAATTTTTTTTTTTTTTTTTTTTTTTTTTTTTTTTCAAAAAACATTGGTCCATGTCTATGATTGACAACTACTGTACTAACATTTTTAGTGACGATTAGTTTTGGTTCATTTTTATTGATTTTTGGAAATAGATAAATGAGAAAGTTTGTGCAATGTGTTTACACCGTTTTGGTTACTGTTTTGTTTGTGGAATGTGTTTATGTGAGTAGTGGAAAGTGAACCCATTTACCATAATAGTTTTGAGACTTTCTAAAAGACTCTGTGATATTGTATCATGGGGAAGTTGAGAAGGGTGTTATACATTATTTAGTAACCCTCTAGGTGGCTTTCTATAGCCTACTTGAAATTTGATCCCCTTCATCTCTCCATCTATGAATACACGTTAATTTCTTGTATATTTTGAACTGCAACTCTTTCAAACATCCTTGAATAGATGGTATAACAAGTTTTTGTTTGTTCTTTGCTTTATCATATAAATTACACACAAACTCTTTCACATGCTCTTATAAACACTGTTTTAGCCCAACGTCTGTTCTAGCAGTACATTCTTTTTTAGAAATCCTGCTAAATTCTTTTTTTATTGATTGGAGGCCAGGATTCACAGGTCCTTTATCATCCAGAGTCAGGTTTTTGGAAAACCATGAGATTCTTTGTGTGATATCCTGTTTTCCTACTTGTCCCTCTTACTATGGGGTATAGGGATTTGTTTATTGCCCAGAATTGGGCAGAAAAAAAACTACATATTGAGCCGTTTTCACAGCTCCACATATCCTACACAAAAGGTTTAGTGTGCGTAAACCCATTTTGTGTAGATGGCTACAGAAAATTCAGTGACCAGTCAAGAATCCAGTCACTCTTTGCAGTCTTGTTCAGTCTAAGTTCCTCCTCTGTGTGAGACATAACAAACCCTTGAGCATCCTCTTAGACTGTATATTGCCCTTCGTTTCCTCCCAAAACTTCTGGTATTCCTTCATAATCCTTTTGGGTTATCTGTGTACTAAAATATAGTATACTCTGCTGGTAGGTTCTGGGCCAATGAAGGAGCATTCCGTTCATTGTTTAGCATACCTGTTTCTTCATATCCCTCATTACCTTGATCACCCACAACAGATATAGGACATTCTTCTCTGGTAACACAGCTATCACGATATGGTTACTCAAGGTCAGTAGTTATTGTTATCCGGTCCAGCCCCATTTCAAGAATATATTCGCACATTGTATTCTGTAGGCTGACATCCTAACCTCCCTTATGATAACAATATCTATTGGAGGCAGACTTAACAACACCTCCATGGCAGCAGTCGGAGTTTCTTTCATAGCATCCAAAGTACACAGGCATGCCGCATGCTGCACTTTAAGATAGGTTTCTAGTACAGTATATTAATTTAGACATATTTTTAAGAATCCTTATATGTCTAAAATAACCATCTTTTAGTATATACAGTAAAAGCCCCCAACCCCTCTAAATTTGAATAAAATAATACAAAAAAATGGCTTTTTAGGAATCTTGATACTGTATTTCTAAAATAACCATGTTTTAGTATATACACTAAACCCCCCCCACCCTCTAAATTTGAATAAGATAATACAAAAAATTAATTTTTAGGTATCTTTATATGTCTAAGGCTTTTAGTATATACAGTAATTATGTCCTTTTTTTTTAAATTGAGTTTTTGTGGTGGATTCAAATAATTTAAATAGTAACCCCTTACTTTACTATATAGGATATAAACAATTGGAAACCCAAGGTCTCATATTTGTAAATAACTGCCAATATACATTTTAAATAGACCTGTGTACTACTATTGTTTTACTTAAGCTTGAAAAGGTTTTTTACAAAGGTAGCAGCTAATTTATAAAATAATTATTTTATTACAAATATTTTGTCATTTTTACCAGCAAAATCCTGTTAGCCGCTTGTCATGTACAGTTAAATTATGATTTATTTTGGAGGAGGGTAAGAATTCAAATGAAATTTTAAGTAAATTTATTCTGTTGTGTCTCATTGAAAACCTTATTTAACGTAAAAAAGATTTCTATATAGAGATTTTTAAAAGTGTGTTTTTTATATTCACTTATTCAAAATTTTGAACGGAGGGTAACGATTTTGAGACGTCTGGTATATTTTATTGTTTCTCATTAAAAGTAGGTACTGTAAATGGAGAAATGACAAAAAAAAATCAACATAGACAATTTGATTAGAACATATGAATTTATGTGATCAACCTTCTGAAAGAACTTCAATACCTAATTACTCGCTCCATAAGTACTCAAATATCACCCCAAACTGTTATCTCATTTACCAGTATTATTTAATGAGAACTAACACAGTACTCTTATCTGTCACTTGAAACTTTATTTTGAGAATGAAAATGTTTGAGATAAACTTCAGTTACAGTCTGTTTATATAAAGTTTTGACAGACATCTTACAAGAATGAATACATTGTTTAGAACTCTGCTAGTTCAGAGTGTCGGAAAATCCACATATCAAAGTTACTCTATATTATTTACTGTAGAAACTTGGGTAATGAATAAACAAGATTGCAGTAGAATTCAGACGGGAGAAATGAGATTCCTTAGAGAGGGAACAATATTTGATAAAGTTAGAAAAGTAGACATTAGACACAGTCTGCAACAAAAGAGTTTAAAGAAAAAAGATGTTGCATGTGGTTTGGACATCTGAGTCGAATACTAAAAGAAAAACTTTAAAGAGTTGAGGATGTGAGAGAAAATTTCAAGGAAGAAGAATTTCACTGATAAGATCATAGGAAAAGGATTAGAGAAGATAATGAACTTAACAGTGGAAATACAGTAGTAGAAAAATATTGTGGGGGGGGGGGGACAAAAATAATATGTTTGGAAAACTAGTGAACTACCAGACCCAGCAGTAGCTGCATCATGTCAAGGATATATATACAAGGTGGTTTTAAAGTCCCTTCTCCCCTATTATGTTTGCACGTTTTATATCAGATTGTTTTTTAATAATACCACCGTTATAAATGTAAAAATTCTACCTTTTTAAGGGTTTGGAAATTTTAAGGGATCAGTTTAGGTCCAAAATGTAGTAATCAATTTCAAAAATCTTAATGCAAAGGCTGTCATGCTACATATCGTTTACAACTTTTTTTTTTAAACAGTGTTTGAATCAAAACTGAAAAAGGTTTTACGATTTTCGAGATATCAGTAAGTTTAAGTTTTAGGAGTCGACTTAAAAGTTGTAATGAGAAAGTGGTCCTGTGACAATGATTAACAACATATTTTTGTTGTTGTTAATTTAGTTGAACCAAAACCGTTTTCGAGATACCCTAACCTAAACCTACTGATATCTCGAAAACAGTAAAGCCTTTTCAGTTTTGATTCAAACACTGTATAAAAAACAAAACCATTTAACGATATGTTGCTATACCATCTTCGCATTAAGATTTTTAAAGTTGATTATTGGACCTAGAGTGATCCCCCAACACATTCCCAAATGCATAAATTGTTTTTACATTTATAATGGGGGGGGACTTTTAAACCACACTTTATATATACACATAGATACTATAGTTAGACCCAATTTGATACTAACCAGCCACCTATCATGGTTGCCAAAAGTATACATATTGCTACTTTCCCAATTGCCATGACAGAGCTTAACAATCCCCATTTGCTTTGCTAGTGTTCACATCTCTGCCCAGGTTGACTCTCATACAAACAAATCTCAAAATTTCTTAATTTTTTTGAAATTAACATTTTTGTTTTAACTTGCTGTTTTTAACATGTATTTTAACTACCATAGGGTTTAGGAACCATTTATGCAGAATATTGAAATTTGCATCTAATTTTGTTTATTGCAAGTAAGAGTACTAAAAATATGTACTTTATACCATTTTTGTCCATCATTAGTATTCTTATTTTGTCAGATACTAAAAACTTACAAAATCAAAAAAGGACTGAAACTGCTTGTGTGTGCTCTATAACTTAAAACCAGAACAAAATCTATATTTACCTTTTTTAATCATCATTTAACTCGTTTAGTCAATGTTTGTTTCAAATTCACAAAAAAATTTCAGAAATTATGACTGCTTGGGAAATTTCATTAACTCATTAAACCTTCTTTTAGGTACCATGTTCAATGCAAGTTTAAAAACAAAGTAATTTGAATATTCAATATAAGCTTAGAACCATTGTAATTTTCTCATCGGCAGATAATAAAATATTAAACTACAAATAAAATAGTAAGCTACAGTTTACATATTTCTCATTTCAATAAGTTGTCGTAACCTTTTGAACTGTTGGTAACACTGTTGACCCTAAGGAACTAGTCATGCTAGAAGTCTTTTGCAGTGAAGTCTTGTGGGAAAACACACTTTAAATGAGAGGTTTACATTGGAGATTGTAGTAGTACTTCACTATTCGAAAGGCACTATTGGTGTTATTTGTATTTTAAAACTAAAATATGAGACTTCAACGACAAAAGTAATCAATGTTATTATTTTTCCTGTCATTATTCAATCATTATTTTCAATTGATCTGGTCTTTTTAGTAGTTTTTTGTTACTTTTAAAAAAGTCATAAAACAGTTTGCATTTGAAGTCTTAAAAATCGTATTGCACAAACAAAATTTCTTTAATGGTATATATCGTGGATACATACATTTTAATTTTGTTGTGGTTATAACAAATAAAAATAAACTTTCTTTCTTTCCAAGAGTTAATTTAATTTCATCACATACAATACAAACTTATCAACTGCAAAAATAGGTTCAGCGATGTTGATTTCTATGGTCAGTACTAAACTAACGACATCAAACTATCAACTATTGATAATCAAAAAATGATTACAAATCAATATAGGCTATAAGTAACATGAACTGTTATCATTTTTCTGGACAGTAATGTTTTGGTATTTTAGTAAATATTCTAGATGTCACAATTTTTATCAAGTTTGATTCAATTTTGGTTTGTAGACTAGACTTTACCAATATTTTACATAGTTTGTTCACTAGAAAAATTGATTAGCAAATTTCTTGATGAAGACTAATTTAAAAAAAAAAAAAAAAAAAAAAAAAAAAAAAAAAAAACTGTTTTGTACCTTAACTTTTTATGTGTGGTTTCTACTTCATACCACAATTTCTCATTTTGTACCGTTTTAAATTTCATAATGTTTAAATTAAAATTATCAACATCAATCTGGTTTTCACATCTATTGACACTGCGAGCAACAATTATATGCGTGTTTAAATGTTACCGTCGCGGGACGGTAGACAGAAATGAAAACTTTAAATATCAATTAAAAAAATTAATAAAATTATAAATTTCAATTAATATAACAAAAATATTAAATATATGTAATGGTTCATTTTTTATTATTACTTTCTTTATTTATGGGAGTCTGAAAAAGTTGGTGCAATATTTTTCGTAGATTTTTATTTTTAATATATATGGATAATTTTGTGAGAAAGTTTGTGCAATATTTTTGAATTGATTATTAGTTTGACTATGTATGGGAGTTTGAGGAAAAGTGCAATATTTTTGCTAGATTTTTAGTTTTAATATATATGGGTATCTGAGAAAGTTTTTGCAATATTACTGTATTGATTACTAGTTTGACTATGTATGGGAGTCTGAGAAAGTTAGTGCAATATTTTTGGTAAATTTTTAGTTTTAATATAATTATATGGATATGCGAGAAAGTTTGTGCAATAATTCTGCATTGATTACTAGTTTGACTATGTATGGGAGTCTGAGAAAGTTAATGCAATATTTTTCGTAGATTTTTAGTTTTAATATATATGGGTAAGTATGTGAGAAAGTTAGTGCAATCTTTTTTTACTAGTACCCTATGACTATGTATGGAGTCTGAAACGTTATAAAACAAATAATAAAAATAGTAGATTATTTTAATACGCAGCATAACCGTTGTTGTACGTATACTGTTATTATTATTTTTCGTGACGATTTTTCCTTTCACCACGTCGATTTAACAGCACCAAAAAAATTGCCTACCGGGCGTAAAGAAGTATTCACTTAAAAAATTATCGAAACAATTAATAATCTTTGTTGTCAAGACGAATGGTATTTATAAATATAACAAACAATAGTTAATAACTCTGCAATGTGTATTTGTTCAAACATCAAATGAAATCCATATTTAAACTTTATTAAAAACTAATTTACCAAATAACCTAACTCACCAAATGCATAACAGCAAACCAATATGTCCTCTACGTAAGTTCCAGTTGAATTAAATTTTACATAGAAAAATAATCAGCTGATTTAATAAAAAAAATTAGTTTTGTTTGTCTTGAAACACTTCAGCAGTCAACTTTATAACTAGTTATTAAGTTCACTAACCGAGTGAGATGATAAAGAAAAGCTCTCGTGTGTTCTAGAAAATTACCAAGATTTTTTAAAATTTAATGCATAACAGCAAACCAATATGTCCTCTACATAAGTCCAGCTGAATTAAATTTTACATAGAAAAATAATCAGCTGTTTTAATTGGATATCTCTGATGTTTACTTTATTTAAGCCTCAGCTGCTAGATATCGTAACGATTGTTTCTTTCACCACATCGATTTAACAGCACTCAAAAATTGCCTACTGGGCGTAAAGAAGTATTCACTTCAAAAAACAAATTTATTAACGACATTGATTGTTGAAATAGTTTTAAGTACCGAAATTTTAATTTTAATTTAGCATGTAGGTTTGGTTTTATTATTTTTTGAACATGATTATTACTAAAACAAATATGGTTGTTCTTTTATAGTGTGTGTTTAATAGCTTTACTTTATGTTTGTTAGTGTCATGAATATGAGGTAGATACATAGAAAACACCAACAACCACGTTCAAATCTGTACAACTTTTATTCCTTCTTATCTAGGATTCATATAATCCTATAATATATCATTTTATACACCTTGATAATCTTCATATTACTAGCAAAGTTGAGTTTTGTAAACATTACACTTCTCAAGCTACTATACTGTTCTTGGACACTGCACAAAACAGATTTTATTTTTTAAAGTTTATATAGCACCACAATGAAGCTTTTTAGTATATTTAATAAGAAAATCATCACAATCTTTTCTGTTTCAGTATTGCTCAGTGAACCGATCGAAAATGACGACTTACAATTTAAGACGCTAAAGATAACCGACTTTGGTCTAGCCAGAGAAGTGTATAAGACAACACGTATGTCAGCTGCAGGAACGTATGCATGGATGGCACCTGAAGTTATCAAAACTTCAACGTTTTCAAAAGCCAGTGATGTCTGGAGGTGAGTGTAGATTAGAGAGTCATGTTATATTTTATATTAATCCTCAAGAGAGAGCTCACTTTGTTGAGTACAGACTTGAAAATCTTGAGGGATCTACGTCTTTCTTCATCCTGGTTAGATCTCTCTTTTCATCTAGAGTATTCGAGGACTGGGGGGGTCTTTATTTTATACTCTGTCTTCTCCTGTTTTTTAAGGCGATGATGACCGAGAGGTTTTTTGGTTTTAAACAACAAGAAGAATAAACCAATTTTATGTTATTTCAAATAATTTATTTCATAATTTAAGCTATATGTTATAATATAATAAAAAACGTACATCCTCAAGTGCTCACTTGTAGCGAGGTACAGGCTTAGCAATCCTAAGGTACTCTAGTTATACAACTTTCTTCATCTAGTCTTGTGTTAGATTCATCTCTTTCATCAGGTCTCTCTTGACCAACTCTACTGTCAGTTCCATGTTCACCTTTCAGTATAGGAAATCCTTAAACAGTGCAAATCAAATGAGAGTTTCAGCGCTACTAGCCACAATGGAAATATCACAATTACCTACGGGCTTGGCTGGATCCTGAACTGAATCTGTGAAATACCCACTTGACACTGTAATGTTTACAGGTTGTGTAGATACTGGACTATCTTCCGAGATACTGAATGGTGAACGTGGAACCAATATTAGTTCTCTTTCAACCCTGACACTATTAAAGTATTCTAAGGGTACAGCCCTATTTTCTTGTACCTTATCTTCTTAATTTATAATTGTATAATATGAATAGTAAAAAGAAAATAAATTTAACTATGGTGTAGGGAGTCGGATCCCCAGTACAGTAGCCATCCATCGGTTAAGTCAAAATTTTGATATTATTATTGTTTAGTTTTTTGTTTGATTTTTGTTGATTTTGTGCTAAAGAGCATTTTAAGCACTATTTTTGTTAAGGCATAACCGTGATAATTTTCCCCCTTTTAACATAAAACAAAATACAAAATATATAGTGAAGAACTATTTTTGTTATAGTTTCACTTACCCCTTTATAAATTGAAATACAAACGAACAACATACAGCTTTATTTTATGATTTAAAGACCACTCTATATAGCTGAGCACAAAGTTTCATCACATTTTGTAAATAGTTGAAATCTTACCATACTTAATCATGCAAATTTTATTTCGAGTACAGAATAATTACATTGTGAAATTGAAAAATATAACTCATTATAATTCAGCTTCTATTAAGGATAAACAATTATTGTTTTTACGGTTATTTTTATTAGCAGTGCCTGAAAATGTTAATATGATATGGTTACATTAAAAAAATATGCATAAATTAGATTTTTCAACATAATAATCTGTGATTTTGTACATCAACTAGAGCTGAGACAATCAAATATATGCTATACTTTGCAACGGTAGCGAGAAAAGGCTATTGCATGGGGGGACTATTTAGAGTGGTCCGCGGATCTACTTTGATAATGTATTACCGGGTCCCGATCGCGTGGTAAAATTAATTTAGTACACTGGGCGAATCTCAACTTAGGCTAGCCATTTTTGACGAGTATTACTAGAAACTAATTAACTAAAAATAAGAGAATTACACTAATACCAATGTTAATATTAACTACACTGTATTGCAACAACATGTCGGTCTATAGCAGGGCCTAACGTAGCCGGGTATAGTTCAACTAATAATTTTACGATAACCCAAAATCGCGATGCGCCCACATATAAACCCAAGGGCCGAAGAACGGCCCTATTCCTTTGGGTTTAGCAAGGCATGTTAATGATACGGCACAATAATATAAATTTAATAAGAACGGTGACAGAGGACTTCTCTCACCGCTGTCTTGAGCACTACTCTCGTCTTATCAGCTAGCCGGGCGGATATGTGCAGATTCACAAAGGGGAGGGGGAGTAGTGGTAATCACCACAACTTTGGTCGAACTATGTAATACATGGGTAACTAAAATAATCAGTTGCAGTTCTCAATTGTAAATAATAGGGTAGTGCCTTCAGATAATTAATTTGAACAATATCCTCACAAATTGAAGTGTATTTCTAGTTTATATTTTGTGACAAAATCACTAATCCTTAGTAATACAATAAAAACCATCAATAATTTTATATATTTCATAATGAGAGATTACAGATTGATATAAATCAACACATTAAACTTTTTTCTCAAAAACAAATTCTTTTTTCAAGAAAATGTAATATTCGTGTAGTTACAATATCTGGCAGGACCGAATTACCATCATGAGTGTAGTCAGTGGAGACTTTTTCATACCTTTGAGACCCACCAGGGCTAGGATATTGACACGAGCAAAACGAGTGGAGACTCTTAATATAAGCATAAGTAATGATGTCAAGAAAGTAATGATATACTCAACTACAAGGTTCAGAAAACCTGCATAACATTTTAAATAAGCTCACCCTAAACCACTTAGACTGAGTTTGGGTGAGGAAATACCGAGGGACCCTAGTTGGATCTGCACCTTTTTTATATTGTTGGATTAGATCCCTGTCTTTCATATTTCTTATCATATCTCTCTTAAACAAGATTGGTTTTCTTCCAACTCTGACTTTATTAGTATATTCAAGGATTAGGGGTCCTTTATTTTATATTAATTTCTTCCTTGTTTTAATGAGGCGATGATGGCCAAGAGGTTTTATCACCTTTAAACAACAATGGGGGGGGGGGTGTTTTGATCTACAAATACAATGTAATATTTCCTACAAGGGACCAATTTTTGGGTATTAACATTTAGAGGATGTGCTTGTATTACATTATGATTTGATAATATGTCTTTAACACACATACACCTTACATGCTTATTTATTAGCAGTGACTAATAACATAATCCATGATGATAATAATGACTTGGTTTTCGTTAACGAGTAAAATACGATTTAACTATTTAATAATTCCATGTAAACTTTATGTAAAAACTATGTAGTGTAATTCTAGTTTAAATCTTAAAAAAAAAAAAAAAATTAAAATGTCCTATCTAATTTTAAGTTTCTGAGATCTATTTATAAACTTTAATTATATAAGCCTTACGATTGTTTTATAACATTTTTTAAACAAAAAAATAAGAGAACAAATAAATGACCTCTGAACAAACCTCTTAAGATGACCTGTTATAAAATATGTTTTCAGTGACTGATGCAATAGAACTTAACCTTTTTGTTTATGATTTATGTAATGACTAAATTAGATTATACTTTATGTTACATAACGTGTTCCAGAACGATTTGTTTGTAAGTCTGGATCTTGATATCAGTAAAAATGGGTTTGACTCTTGGGATTTTATTTCATACATAATAAACGGATAGAGAAAGTTTTATGATGGGTGAAAAAAGAATTTTTTTTTATGGAAACATCCATTTGGGGTTTCTGAATATACATACGCCTGTTATATCTGTGTAAGTCCGCTACAGCTGTGTTGGACCGTATCTCAAAGAATTTTGGTCTTATGTTAATAAATAAAAATTTCAGGACATCTTGACCATTAGAAGGCCAGGCAAAAAAATAACATTTTATTCCAAAACGGCTTGTCATTTAATAGTACTTGTATGCCAAAAAGACCAGACCAAAAATGTCACTTTTGTCATGGTATTATACAAAAATGTGTAACTAATAGTAAAGGTATACAGTTTACTATTTTTTTCTTCCAATGATAACTACATATCTAAGTAAAAATAAAACTATGAGCAAATGTTTTAATTATTAAATTTAGGGTTAATTGATACAAAAAATATTATTTTAGTTTTTTTAAAATTTTAAATTCAAATAAGTATACTTACAAAAATATTTTAGAGTTTATATAGCTATTTTCTAATACATTAATGAATTTTGTACAAACACTGCAAATTTCAAGAGATTAGTTTGGTAAATTTTTTTTTAGGTTACCTGAAGATAATGCTGTGTTGTAGGCATAAATTCTCCCATAAGTTAGATCAATATTACATAATAGTCCAGATTAAAAAAAAAAAAAATCTTTACTAACCTCTATTTTGTTTTATTTCAACTTCTTTTAATAGGTAACATAATTGTTCAGTTTTTATTAACTTCGTTATAATACAGAAAACATAAATAAACAGAAAATCCACAATAATAAGAACATAAAACATAACACTATTTACATCTAAGTATGAATAAAGCATTTGGTCTAAGCTCCATATTTTGATTATACTGGTAAATTATATTTAGTTTCTTTTTATGATCAGATGTTTACGTTTTATTTTAGAGTTTTTGACAAATTTTGCTTTGGAGTCGGTAGATATCAATATACTACCTGCGATATCAATACTCTCAGCTGTCAAACCAAGGCCTATCTGATTTCACTAAAGATATATCAGTTTTAATTGAAAATAAAACAACTTTTTGCGTTTAGAACACTAGTAACAAACACTGTGAATGTTCCTTTTTCATTACAAGCAAATTTTAATTACATTAATTCAAAAATGAGTTTGTTAATTACGAAAAGTTAAAAAAGCCGATATATCGGCTCGTGGCTGTAAAAGGGTTAAGATCAAAATAGAATATTCGCTTTAACAATTTTAATGAAATTTTGTTTACATGTAGATCCCTAATGACCTAATCAAAATCTATCAGTCACTATATTCCTAAAAAAGACCATTTATACTGTATAAATTGTTATATATTTATAACATCCATTGAACATCAAAATACCTATTGAATAACAGAATTGTTTTTAGAATGGTCTAAACTGAAAACATACCAAATACAGTTCAAATGTGAACCACAATTTCTACAAGCGGTAGTGTAAAGTGCTAATGAAGTTTCATTTATCCACATTTCAAAAAATCTTGTAGATAGTTATAGAGAAAAAGGCAACTAAAATGTGTGGAATACAATAGAACTTGGTTAATTCAAACCACTGTAAATAGGACTGGGATCTGTCCGGGATTATCTGAAATTATTGCACAAATAGTAACACAACTTAGAACATTTTACTGGTATTTTTGTGGTACAGGAAGTTGCCCAAATCTGTCAGCAAATTAATCTTGGTAGATCATGTCATATTGTTAGACTAAACAGTAAATTATAAGTTATTTCCACACAAAATTTAGGAAAGACCTACTATACTAAAGTTTAGAATATCTTTATTAAATTAAATTTATTTTCAGAAGTTGTTTACACTAAACATAAATTCATTTTGTTGTTATTGATTTCATATAACATCCTAATCGTCTTTTAATATGTTTTTTTGAAATGTTACTACTGTGGCGAGATGACTTAAATGCCATCGAGAGGGAAATGTAATGGAGAACACTTCCCCTCAATTATTAGTACCATACCTCCTTCTACTACCATACCTTGGTAATACTTCTACTGCCCAATCCGCCAACATTTTCCAGATTTTATTTTTGTAAATTGATCTATTAACGAGCTATTTTTCTTAACTTCTCAATGTAATTACTCTGCTTGTACTTAATGAAAATTCACGCGACCATGCTTTGGAAATTTATTTGTTTAAGGTATCTAATAAAACGATGAAACTTTGTACCGATGTTCAGGGTGTTCATTAAGTCATAAAACAAAGAAGTCAAGTCATAAGAAGTGATCAAAACTAGTTTATTTTCTTACAGAATTTTACAGCTGTTGTGTTTACTTTAGATTTTAGGTTATGATTAACACAATGTTTTTAAATGCGTAAATACCACCGCTATTTAGTTGTATAGACTCTCTTAAGTTGTATAGTAGAAAACACATAAGAATTTCATAATGAACTGTTTAAAAGCTGTTACAATAAAAGATTGTGGAATCTATAGATGAGAAGTTATACTGTAACAAGAAACAAAAACTATTTAAAATGGCTTCTATTTTTAAATTTATTAACAGATTTTTCGGTCAGTTAACTTGTCCAAGCTATAGTAGAAAAAAGGACAAAATTTTCATAATATTATCACAGTGTGAAGTATAGAGTCCTTTCCCTTTATTTTTGTTATAAAATAGAATAAATGCAAACTTGAAAATCTTTTTGGACTCTAATTTTTGGTATAATATCTTTTTAATTACCTCCTGAGGAGAGTTTTGGGGTCACCTCAAATAACTTAATCTTAAACTATTTTGCTGTAGTTTTACACTTACCTCTAGAGGTTTGTACTTAAAAGAGGTCCCGTTTTAACTTGACTATTTGCCATTTTTCTGTATCGCTGTTACAACTAAACACAAATCGGCATGTGATTGAGAAATACGGTTCATTGCTACTAGGCCAAGCAAGGTTTTTTAGATTAATTTTATATTTTAAATTGGCAGCACCACAAAACTGTTACTTCATGGTTCCAAGGTATAACAGCGGGTGCACTGACTGAGAATAGAGTGTTAAAAATATATAAAGAGACATAACCAGCAGTTTTACATAAGAACTTAATTAAAAGTGAAAATAACACCATTTTTCACAAATTTCTAGAAAAATCTGATAAAAAAATTAATAAACCTTTCCACGTTTCACTTTTTGTGCGTTTTCATTTAAATTAAACTTTTGAAGTTTCATATGGTTGCAAAAATATCAAATAACAATAATTATACTGTTTTGTTTCCAGTGCATACATTTGAACTTGGTATACATTTCAAGTAACTAGTAAAACACACTAATGAATTAAAGTAAAATATAAACAGTACTTGGATTATTAAACTAAACATATTTTTTATTCACTATTAAATACATTTTTATAGGTACGTTACTACCAGAAACTGATCAAACAATAACATGTTTCATTTAAAATCATTAAATTAATTACATTTAGTTGTTTTTCAAACTCTGTGTAAGGATCCGCAGTTTTGTCATGCTCTGTGAATAGCTGTAATCAGGATCTTTCTACCACCAGGTCAAGATAAAACCGTGTAAGCGTAAGATTTTGAGAAGCCGAAATAATATTTAAACCATTTTTTTTTCTAACCCTGAATATATTTCATAATTAAAATTCACTTTATTGTTACTTAACCAGATTTTCTATATAATTTATTTAAGCTATATATATTGCGTGTAAAAAGGTTTACTTTGTACTGTTAAACAATAGCCTACAATCGCAAGGTCAGTTATTGTTTGATTTAATGATTTCAAAATGTAAACATAGCATTGTTTGATAACTCGAGTACAAATACTCTGGCGATAGTTATATTAAACCATTTTCTGAAAGCATTTGTAGTTGATTTTGTTTACATTTAGATTATAAAGTTAATTATATTTTTAAAGTTAGGTTACAATATGAATTGAAATAACTAAGCAAGTGATGTTTGATGTGATAAGATGCGAATTTTTACCTTAATATCAATATGTAGGCTAATAAGCGCTACACTAACTTCCTCACTCATTCATCCCTAAAACCAAATAAAAACGAACCAAAGATAAATCTTCACCAAAAGTCTCATTACAGTATTGTAGTTGTCAATAAACATGTGAAACTGAACTAAGGATGCAGTCTTTAAAATTAGTTTTGAGTTATAAGCATGTTCTCAGTGTAAATTGTATTTGATTAAAATCTAGCTTTTCCATTCTTGTTGTTTATATGCAAAAACCTTTTGGTCATAAAACCTTCCCCCTCTCCCAGGCCTCGAATACTCAATAGTGTCAGGGTGGGAAGAGAGCAGAATAATTGGTCAAGAGAAATCTAATAGAAAAGATGAAAGAGAGGGATCTAACCCAAGACGAGGTAAAAAAGTGTAGGTCCAGTTATGATCCCTCGAGATTGTCAAGCCCTCGGTAAAATCAAGCTTTTATTGATGGCAGTAAAGGTTTTATTTATTTTATTTTTTGCCAGTCTTGAATCTAATGTTTTTTACTTGCAATTTTGCACATAAGTTATCTTTAATATTCACATTTCACTAAAATTTGAACAAAATCGTAGAGTCCATTTTGAGACATTATGTCTGCTTATAACAGTCCCATGGTAGATGTTCTGGTTTTTTATTCAAGGGTTCTCTAAAAGTATATTTCCTACACTGTTCCTATTCTACCAAAAATTGGAGTAGGACAATAAAGGTTTCTAGATTGTGCAGGCTGCAGTTCAGAACAAAGCATCAAATTACTGCTAAACATGAGTTCCTGGGACGATTGGACAGACGTAGTGGTTTCAGAAACATTTACTGCTTCTGTGTTAGCATTTAACTTGTATGTTAACTTACTGTTATTTCAGAAACATACGGAAACAGTAAATTACTATTTTGGATACTGTTTCCGATCTTGGTTCCTTAGTCCCTATGATGGCTGTGTCATCACTGAGAAGGATTAAGTAAACAGTGAACAGTGGAATTTAATATTTAGTCGTATTTCTTCTTGTTCTGTGGACACATTTCAAGATCCCAAATTTATTGCTCTTTTAATTTTAAACACTCGTTAAAAATAATAATAGTTGTAGGTCAAATTAAAATATAAATCTTATCGTAAACAAATAAATTACAATGTTACTTTATTAACACATGTGCTACATTGTATGAATTGATATCAGCTAGGCTACTCCTAATTAGTTAATAGATAGTTATAGTAAATTACACTCAATTAACTACTAACAATAAATCAAATAAGATGATTTGTTGTTATTTGATTTATTAAGGCATAAGGATGATTTTTAAATGTTAAAAAATGTCAATAAACTTTTATCACAGTTAATATTATTTTCTTTTGTCTGTTATGTTATTATGTAACCAATACTGATCCTTGTAGAGTACGGTACCAATGCAGCTACAATGTTTACATAACACAGACTTCATTGCTGTACTTCATTGCTGTATAAATGAATACATTACTATTTACTATATTATTTGTTGTTACAGCTATGGAGTGTTGTTGTGGGAATTGCTCACTGGAGAAACACCCTATAAGGGTATTGATGCTTTGGCAATAGCTTATGGTGTTGCAGTCAACAAATTAACACTGCCTATACCTAGTACCTGCCCTGAACAATGGAAAGAGTTGATGGAAGGTAGGCTTTATTCTTTAAGAGCAAAACTTAAAAAAATATTATATTGTTTTAAAAAATTGATATATTATATTTGATTAAATTTAATTTTTGTAAACAAATAATCAATTTAAGGTTGCAATTTAAAGATATTGGCATATGCTTTCAAAAATGCTGGCATATGAATTAGTGACCAAAAACCATCTTGGATCCTATTACACTTATTGTTTGTTTCGTAATAAATATATCTAGCTTCAAATGATGCATGATGTATCCTATACAGTTGAGCAGAAAATTAGCGGCAATTGTGGTTGATAGCTGTTCGCATTCTAAAATTGTTTTAACAATTAAAACTCCGACGGTTATTACCATACGTCCATTTAAAAAAATGCTGATGATTTGATGTATCCTATACAATTGAGGAATGTATCCTATATGTTAGGGGCAATAATTGTGGTTGATCACTGTTCACCTTGTTGTTTTAATATTAACCCTTAGCACGCGTATGACGGGATTTCACGTAACCCTCAACTTGACCGGTAACGCGTATGACGGGATATCTCGATTCAACACTATTTGACTTCTGCAGGCATTTTTAATTTGTTTAAAGTCCAATAGAGTGCTGGGAAATGTCCTATTGGTATATTGTGACACTCTCACAACGGTATTTGTTCTCGATCACCTGTCGTTGGTCTTTATTTGGTTGTTATAGCAACCATGCGCCATTTTGTGTTCTGCCCCAGCGCGTATAACGTGATTTCTCATCTCAGTAAGCTACGACGGTCGGTCCGTTGTGAAATGTTTTGTGTCAGTGTTATAACTGCTATAGCTGTTCATTGTTGATTTGTTTAGGCCGTATTATTGTTTATATGTATATTTAGTCTATATCAGTAATTATTTTGATGTCCTGAATGTAGATAATTATTATGAGCAGTAGAAAGATATTTTTGATACGGTATGTTGATTTTTCTCAAAATCTTTTTTTTTGTAAAATTTACTTGTTTGATAAAATTCTGGTTATTTTGAATTAAATAGTAGGCCTACTTTTATATAAAAAAAAATTAATATGATTTGTTTATAAATATAAAAAATATATATAATCTGTTTCATAGGGCAGTCAAAAATGTGAAATTAATTATTTTTTCTTGTTTTAATCTGTAAAAAAATTTTAAAAAAATAATTTTAAAGGCAATCTACATTTTTTTTACTAAATATATCTGTAAGAGAACCCAAAATCAAATAGAACTTTAAACAATTATAAAAAAATTTTTTTTCCTAATAGCATGTTATGAGTAAATAGCCTAAATTGTTATTCAGCGTGCTAAGGGTTAATAGTTAACTCTCTTCAACAGTATTAGCGATAGGATACTCCAGGATAATGTGTTTACCATACTTTCAGCTATTTTTTGCATCCAATGTATATTGGTGAAGCAGCCATGTTGAAACTATGTAAGTATTCCTGCATTATTATGTGCCTTGTCCTAAAGTATGAAGGTTTAAATTTGTTCTTGTATATCTGTTGGTCATTTGGTCTTTTTAAGTTCTAAGAAAGAGTTCTCTTGTTACTCTATCTGTCAGTTCATTTTGTAACAAATTCTCTTTTTCCTCAATGTTTCCTTACAAATAAAGTATGTACCAAAACAAACAGTACTGAAATTATATGTTTTAAACGTTTTATTTTGTAACTATGGTGCAAAAATGAAAGTGAACACAGGTATTTAGTGTTATATAAGCACATGTTCTATACACTCTCTGTTAAGTTTTAAGCAATATTTGTAGCATTCTTCAAATTTTGTTACAGTGGTGAAAAGGGGTTGTTGTATTCTTATAACATGTTTAGTTATCCTTTCTCATTTATAGACGATGGTAGTTTCCATGATAAATACTTTCCTTCATCATTTCCTTAAACACAAACATCAGGTGTCGAGAGATCAGGGGAATGCAGTGACTATGGAAAATCTATTTCTCTGGAAACATGGCAGTCTCCAAACGTTTCTTGAAATAAAGCAAGAGTGTCTAACGCAGTGTCGCTGGTGTCATCATCTTCCTAAAACCATTGGGAACCAAAATCAAGGTTTCTAGAACGACAAAACCACGTGACATCTCTTACAAAAGGTGGAATGATTTTCTCTTTGTAACATACCTGGTTTACAGTAACAGTATTCCTGATGTCATGTTCAACAAAATAAGAACCCAATATACCCCTCATTGATGTAGCACACCGACCAGTTACATGCTCACTATATTGTGGCTTCTGTAGACCATGACGGGACATTTAAATTCAAGAAAACACCCTGTCTGCTTGTTGATGAAATGAGTTAAATGTACATGACTTTCATCTGAAAACCATAGGACTCATGATTTGGGTATTCCATTGCTAACATTGAAACGTAAAAACAACTCTGGCATGTTTGTTCCTACCATATAAAGGTTGACCACTTTCAGTTTTATACGTAACTCTACCACGATTCTTAAACATTCTTCTCAAAGATGTACCACTAATATTCATTTTCAAAATATAAGTAGCCGGCGGAGGCTACTTTTTGAGACTGTACGACTTGCTGAAGAAATCTGTTGTGGTTTTCATATGTAGTCACGGTAGTTGGCAAGCCAGTACACACTTTATAGTTTCTCAAATTGCAACTCGTATAACGGAATATTTCAACAATAGATAACATTACAGCATTCTTGGCGGCTGCTTGTCAAATTGTGCTTAAAAACCAATAGCAGTTAGTGCTAAACTTGGACTACCTTAACAACCTGTTCTGTATGAATGGTAATGCTCTTCAGTAAAACCTTTTTCTTGGGTTCTAGGAATCATTATAGTGTAAAGTAACCTCAAACTATAAATTAATAAGAAGCAGTGAAACTTAATAACAATCAACAATGGAATCAGCATTGAAAATTCACCACAGCTAAAATTTCAGTACTGTTTGTTTTGGCGCATACCGTAGTTTCGTAGGAAGTTAGCTTCTCCTACTCCTTCATTAACTGGTATATTGCAGTATCCAGGAATCCACAAAAGTTGTGTATAATTTGTTTTTGTTGGTAAGTTTTGTAGCAACTTATGAATATTTTATATGTTCTGGAAGCAGTAAGAAGATGGTTTGTAAGCTGTATATATTATCCATGAGATGTTATTGAGATATCTGTGAATCCATATCCTTTTAGCAGTAAGCTTCGTATAGTGTTGTGTTGAAGTTTGACAAGTGGTATATCTCTGTTTCCCTGTTTGATTTTCTGAGTGAGGAGATATATAGCAGGTGTCCTGTGGGGGACGTAGGGCTACAATAAACTGCTTCCATCTTACTAGATTCATGACTATCTGCTTTAATTCCCTCAAGTTCTTGCTTTACTTCTTAATTTATCTTTCAACCGATCTCCTCTAAGTTGCTCTCCATCTTCCTCATTTTTGGGGGTTCTACTTTAGGACTTGCCAACTTGTTGGAAAGTAGTACAAATGGCTTAATTTTCAAATTTAGGTCCATCAATTTAGAAATACCTCAGCGTTCTATTTAACCAAGTATCAAAGTATATTAAAATGTTTATTTGTGTTTTTTGCATTTGTACATTTGAAAAATTGTGTGTGCTATTAACATCTTTCCTCCTCCGTAATATGGAGTTTTTATTTTAGAAAGTAAAGGTGTTAAAATTTGTATGACTTAATTCTGAACAAAATTATTTATAAATCTTCTTGATACGAGTAGTTTTATATTTTAAAACTAAAATTTGACCAATGAAAATATTTTTGTTGTTTTCAGTATGTTGGGATTCAGATCCACACTTGCGGCCATCGTTTGAAGATATTCTTCAAGCTCTAGATGCCATTGTACATTCTGCATTCACTCAGACACCACATGAGAGTTTTCATACAATGCAGGATGGCTGGAGATTGGAGATCGAACAAGTTCTTGATGGATTAAGGATGAAGGAAAAGGTACATTTTTTCAAGATTCTATATGTGTTATGAAAACTATTTAATTAAGAACACTTTAAATAAAATAGTGTTTCTTTAAGCATAGATGTCAGTATAGAGAAAGTATTAGTTTTGTTAAACGTCACAGCTGTTGGCAATTATCCTACTGAATGCAAAATATGACTGAGTTTTGAGTTTTGACTTTTGTAGTAGACACCATTTTTTTCCAATGGAAAAATCAGTTTTCTTTCATTCAACAAAACCTATATTATTAGAACAATAATGAAAAATATAAATAATTTGCTGAATTATCTAAATCCTATATTGAATTATAAACATATAATTAATTACATATAAATTAGGCCCATTATCATCTAAATAAAACATTGATAATATTAAAAACTTGTTGTTTTTATTTTTATCCATTTTCATTTTTACTTTACAAAACTTTTTTGTTATGAATTTAAACAGTTTCTCCTAAGGGGCTCACTATAGTCGAGTACAGGTATAACAATCCCAAGGGGACTTAGAGCTGAATTACACTGTTTTTCATATAGTCATGGATTATCTTCTTCATCTTTTCTTCCAGGTTGAAAGACCTCTCTTGACTAATTTATTAGCTCTCGACCAATTATTCTTGTTCACTTCTGACCCTGACACTATTGAGTATTTGAGAGCTGACGGGGGGGGGGATCTTTATTTAATGTTCTTTTCTTACTTTTTTTATAAGGTGATGATGACTGAAAGGTTTTTCACCAATAAACAACAATAAAGAAAAAGCTATATCGTGGATCCTGTGCCGCTAAAATTTGTACTTTTCTTACAGTCATGTCAATAATATTAGGTCCTTGAACTTTTATTCCATCTAGTGTTGTACTGATATCATTCATATACATAAATAAATATTCAGCAACCTTTTAAATCTGGCACATTTCCAGAAATTCCTAACTATTTATTATTCAATACATCAGAGATTGTTATCAAACAACTTTTATCATAATAATGTAATAGAAATCTGTGACCTTTTATTTTCTTTTATATTGTGACGTAGTATAGAGAAAGTTATGTAGTCTTGA
Organism: Aphrophora alni; assembly: GCA_963513935.1. NCBI lineage: Eukaryota > Metazoa > Arthropoda > Insecta > Hemiptera > Aphrophoridae > Aphrophora > Aphrophora alni. The sequence goes on from OY740775.1 coordinate 37,674,104, forward strand.
AAAAAAAAGAAGTTTCTGTATTTTTCCAGAAATATCCATTTGTAAGTCTCCTGAATCCATGAAAGTTGTTTCCACTGGCTATTGTTTGGTTAGACGAATGGACTAAATTTGGTACAATATTTTAGGGAAGGGGTGACTGACTCGACCTAACATTATATCTTGAAAAATTGAGAGTAAACTCAAAATAATGCAAGATATCGATTTTCATTTATTTGGATTTTAGGAAATTTTGATAAAATATTATCACTTTTTAAAGGCCCAAACAAAACTTAACCTCTTTGGTGTGCTTGTTATGTTGTCAACAGCATATAGTAGAGCTTGATTGTTCAGATTAATTTGAACACAGCCAATCCCGATATAATCCAGATAATTGACAGCAAGTAAATCCTTGTAATGTTTAAAATATACAATCTTACTTTATAGTTATGTTAGTCTTCGGTGTTTCATAAAACAGAATTATAATGCTACTCATTATGAATAATATCTTTGTATAATAAAAAATACAGCAACAAAATAAAAAAAAATAATAAAAAAATGTATTTCTTCAACAAAGCTTGATTTTACAATAATTAAGACTGACTGACTTGTGTCCTTTAATTCTTTGGTGAATATAGGGTGTCCACATATAGGGTGTCCTGCTTCTCGCCAGGGTACATTTTGCTTCCTCATCTCCTCTTTCACCATCCTGCAGGGAGGCTTTTAAAGAAATGCAAATTTTATATTTGCCAAATTTATATAATTATAAAACTATTTATACTACAAAACTAAATGTGAACTCATTTCGAACTAAAATATTCATGTACAACATCAGAGGCGTGATTTATTGAGGTATGATCAAGATAGGCTCAATGTGTTTAGAAAACCTCTCTCACAGGCCGGGGTTAATCTTGTTAACGAACTTCCAGAGCGCCTTAGAGCCGAAATGAATGAGAATAAATTAAAAACTTTCCTTCGTAAAATTTTGACGTCAAAACCTTTCTACTCTTTGGGCAACTTCTTTGACCATGGGTGGTAATCATATTCATGATATCATCTTGTGTGGTAATAACAGGAATCTTACTGGCATATTCTTCAATCCACATAGGCTTTTTTATTTGGGGAGGAGTTTTGTGTTGCCACTTTTAAACTAAATTGGAATGATTGAACCAAGGTGCTTAAGCATTTTAATGTAATTGTTGTGAAACTTGTTTTTGATTTTAATTGTGTTGCTGTTTCTCTCGGTTTTAATTGTTGTTGAACTTGTTATGAATTCTATTTTGCATAGGCATTTAGGATGTATTTCACTCAGAAAGTATATTAAATTATTGATTTATTGTTTATAAAAGGAAGTAATGTAGTAGCACTTAACCGATAGGGCACATACAAAGTGATTGTTTTACAACATTGTTAAGATTGCTATATTTATTGATTTATTTTAGTATTATACGGATTGTTCAATGTTTGTTGATGTTGTTTGGAAAGTTGTATTGTTGTATTTTTATCTGGTTGCAATGGTGGCACTGTTATGATGCATCATTGATTAGATCTATGCCATATGTAGTTGTCTTGTGACCAATGCCTACATGAATAAATATAATAATATCAGTATCCAATATACAATTGTATCTATTGTAGCTAATGGTTTAAGACTGTTATATTTTATTGGTTATGATTTGTATTGTAAACTGTTAAGATATTTTGTGTATTATGTTGCAATTAAGTTTATTTATTTGTATCTTAATAACTTGTATTACTGAAGACTTGTCTTAACCAATACAAAGACAACTCTATGGGACCAAATAAAGAAATGGAAATGAAATAAAATTCGTCTCCAGGTATTTTTTGGTCTTCCCACTCTCATTGTACCTTGATGGTTTCACTTCAGACTTCAAAGCTTACCTGCTGACACTATAAGTGCTTCGCCGAAATTTATGTCCCAACTACCTGTACATTCTCTTCTTGATTTTTTCCCACACTTGGTTGGTCTGTCTTTAAAAATCTTCATTTTTCACTATATTTTGTCAGTGAATTTACAGTATTGTTCTGTGGCATCTGTTTATAATTACTGGCAGTTTGCCATTACAGCCATAAAGAAGGATGGATTTCATCTTGGTCACAAATATTCTTAATTTTATTCTATTTTTGAGTTGCTTGGATCTCCACGTTGACCTTAGCTGTGTGAAGACCCCTTAGTCCAGTCTTAATTCTTCAGTCTACATTGTTTTTCCCTTCTTTCGTTACTATACTTCCCAGGTACCTGAATGATTCTATTTCTATTATTTTTCTTCTATGGTGTTTAGTCTCAATTCTTTAATTTTCCTTTCGTTTAATTTTAGCTCAACTTATTTACTTACCATTTCTAGCAGTTTTAGTTTTTCATGTTGTCATATCTATGGGACAAAAGGCACAGAAGCTCCTTTCATTGTTTTCAAATCTTACAGTTACACCCCATCTGATCCCTATGGGTTCTTTATCACTATACACTCAATGTGAATAATAATGAATGTAGGCATTCCTAATTGACTCCAAGGTATTGATTTATACACATCAATCATACAAGAGTCCATTATCCCTGGAGAGTAGCAATCCACTCCACTCATCAACTATAAAATTCTAAAACCATCTCCTTTGTAAAACTTAACTCCTGTCTCAAATCCGATTAATTAACAATCTGAATGTTTGAAATTCAGTTAATCGGCATTCCACTATTCATAATTACCAACAAAAATAATACTTGACTAAAATCATTTGAATTTTAAAAGTATGTGTTTAACTTAGTCAAGCTTATTGATTTGTAAGTATTTATTGATCATATAAATATGGAGACAATAACAATTTGATATTCTCTCTGAAATACCAGATAAGTGTAATTAAATGTTCAAAGTTTTAAATAATTACTGTTCCAAATGTTCGTGAAATTATTGAATAAGGTAATTAAACATTAGGCTAAATATATTGTATTTTCTTAAGGTTAGGTTTAATTTTTATTAATATGTTTTTTATTTAACTGCTAATTGTACCCTGTATTTGCTTGCTCAAGGCATTCAGATCGAAGGAAGAGGTGAGATTGTGACATAACTGCATGGTATGATAATTCCGTGCATGTAGCTCTGTTTGAGATCAATTATTGATGTCTTGTTTGTTTAAGAGTTAATATATAATACGCATGCATAAGATTACAAACGTCGAAATAAATATAATTTGTTTGCAAAATCCTTCTGTACTGGATAATTTTAGTAAATACAAGGCATGCAATTATTTAATCATGATAAGAGACATATAGTTTGCTATTTTGAGTTTAAAGAGCATGGTTTAGTGTCAAGGAATGGTTATGCCATACTATTTAAAATTCAATTGTTTTGTTTGTATTCAGCATGGTTGTTCCAGACATGAATAACTTAAAATATGCAGCTTATGTGTATATGCTACTTTGTTTAGTTCTCTTGATTTGGAGAAAATTTATTGTATGGCATGTAAATTGTTTGAAATTATAAGTTAAAATAACAGCCTACAAAAATAATACATTATACAGTGGAATCTGACTAATTCAAACCTCAAAGGGATTGATAAAAGTATGAATTATTGAGTATTTTGAATTACCAAGGTTCGGGTTATCAAGGACAGCCTTTGATTTATAGAGGTTAAGTTTAAGTTAGGCTTTCATATTGTCCTTATCTTTGTTTGTCAAAATTGTTGAAAAATTCTGGTATTCCGAACTGCTTCGCATGTCACATTTCTTTTTATAACCGGCGTTAGCAGTTTCCCTAACTTTCAGTTTGTCTTTGTACGGTAGTATTTTGTGTATGCATTTTGTCATCACAGCCTTAATCAATAAAGAAACATGAATTAAAACATACGAGAAACACTAATGACAATCACTAAAAATTACAGTAAATAAACATACACTTTTAAATCTCCTGAAAGCATGGTGAATGCGTGAGTGGGTGCATGGTGTGGTTCACATGTTGTAACATAAATCACTTCGCTATATGGTTTCCCATTTGATTTATCAAGACAACTTCGATTGTTGAGTTCATGTTAACAAGGATTTACTTTCCTATACCCCGACTGCTGTTTTCAATGTAGTATGATTAAAATAAATAAACATATATCTCTAATATTTATTAAACGTTCTTTTAATTTTAAAACAAGAAGTTGAATTGTTGTTATTGCATAATATTTGATAATTCTGTTAACTGTACTGAATAAGCTTTATATTTATTTGCGGGTTTAATATAATATGAAGTAATACCAAATTGAGTACTTATATATCAGTTCTTCCCAAGGTTCTAAAAAAAAATGCATTTTTACATTCTACTGCCATTTAAATTAAATGTATGTTGTTAATTGAAATATATTTTCCACTAGAGTCCTGTATTAGTACAGTCACCAAAATGAAAATATCACCCTAAGGTTTGTTTGTTTGTTGGAAAGTGTAGATCTTGGTGTATAAATCTTTACATGTGTATATGGGCTCCATTTATTTTTTAATAAGGTCATTGTTAAAAAATTGGATATTTTTGTATTTATATATTTTTTTAAAATCTTTTGTGCAGTCAACTGTAGTCTTTTTTTACTATTACACTTAGCTACACGTTTCACTGCACACTGGTTAGACAATTATAAACAAAACATCGCACAACGTTAAAGCACTTATAAAAAACATATCTTGAACGTTTATTGTTTGCATTATAACTTCGTAATAAATATAAATACTGCAGGTATGGGGTACTGATTGGAAGACTGCTTTGAAAAGAAGTTGTTTGGTACTTATTAATATATTTGTATTTTTTTGTTCATTCCGTGTGTCGAAAAAGCAATTGGAAGTAAAATTTAATTTTTTATTTAGTATATACTCTTTGGGTTATTTTTGTGGTGTCTGTAAATTTTGTATTTTTCTATTGCATTGGTTATGTCTGTGGTCTTTATATAGTCTATGTAATATCGCCATGTTGTTCGGAATGTCTGAGTGGTGGTTTATTAAATGTTCTGCTAATGCGGAACTGTTAGCTTTGTGTTTTTGCTGCTTGGTATATGTTATTTGAATCTTTACTTGGATGTTCTGCCAGTCTAGCTAAGTGTAATAACAAAAAAGACTACGACTGAGTACACAAAAGGTATTTATTGTATATGTAAATAAATAAGTTAAATTTACATGTATACCTTACATTTAGGATTATACACACACCAAAATACATACACATGATAGTCTTTCAATATATATTATGACTAATATCATGATGTGTGAATTTTGGAAGCTGTGTCTGATACTAAAAATATGAGATCAATATCAATATCATATTGTAAAAGGTGTAGAAGTATCTTCTAATCTCCAGGAATTGAAAACTAGATAAATAGTGCTAACCTTCAATATAACTGTTAAATATATATTGATTATAGTTTTGTACATACAGGTTAATCAATTGTTTTAAAACACAACAAACTGTTGTTACATGTTACTGACTAATAGTATTATAGCTACTAAAACTTTCGTATTGAATGTTTTAGGAACTTAGGTGTCGAGAAGAAGAACTAACGAAAGCTCAACTACAGCAGAAACTTATTGAACAGCATTTAAAGCAAAAAGAACAAGAACTTGCAGAGAGAGAAATACATTTATTAGAAAGAGAACTTCAGATAATGTTTATACAGCAACAGACGCCCACACCAAATAAAAGGAAAGGAAAATTTAAAAGGTCGAGACTTAAAGTTCTCAAGAAGGAACCAGGACAAAATATAAGTTCTCCGTCAGGTCAGTAAATATTTATTCTTCATCTGTTTGTGATGATAAATTGGCCTGGACACATTTTTAGTGCTTGCCTGTGTTATTAACATAAGTTATTAAATTTTAGTAATTGGATACATGTAACCAATAATTACTAGTACAAGTCAATGTTTTAGTTGTTGTTTAATGTAAATATTTACAAGACAGTTTTATTACTCACACAACTAGCTTCCCCCACTCTGTCCAATTGCTAAACAGTACAGCTAAGGAAGATTGTATGATTGTAATGTAATCTACTACAGTATTAAAAATTGCTTTAATTTAATTAGAAATAAGTTATGTGTACATCCTTGTTTATAGTGGAATCTTTTATATATACCTCTGCTATACTGTTAAATTTTCTAGATTTAACCTTGTCCAAACTACAGATATCTTTGTAAATTCTGTTTTTTCTTATAAGGTCTCTTTTAACCAACTGTTTATCCCTTCCGACCCTGATGGTATTAATGTGTTTAACATCTATTTTATGCTCCGTTGATGACCAAGGTGCTTTTTTACCTTTAAACCACATTCAAAAATTATAATAAAAAGTAGATATTGTTTACTAATTTTGCCATTTGGTATGTTTCCTATCTTTTAATTTGCAAAAAAAAACATCAAAATCCATCTCTGTAGCATTAGATAATTTTTCTGACCTATCTTTCATTTGTCACACTTCACTTTCATGTATTATTCTACTCTTTAAATGGCATATAATATTTATTTATATTCCTAGAGTAATATGAGCTTCATTATAGCTTGTGGTGTTTGATATTGCGGTTGGTTTAACGACTGTGGTAAAAGTGGATGGTTTAGTAATTTAATTTAGATTGGGAAGTAGATAAAAATGAAAAAGAAATGAAATGGTTAATTGACATTAATTGAAATTATTACCAACTAATAAAATGGTTTTTGATTAATTTTGCTGTCATGTTTAGCTAAGAATTAATGTCACAGTACCTTGTAGAGGCCGCGTTCCTTTTCTGGTAATGTTCTGTCGTCAAGAATACTCGTGTGCACACCGAGAACAGCTGCTCTAAACGCACAAACTAAATACAATTGTAAATCGTAAAACACATAACAAAAACACTTGACTTCTTAATACTAAACATGACAATTGTTTATGAGTCACAATTACTGAAGTTGTTGGCGTGTGTAATAAAAAGGGAAAAAAAAGGATTTGTATCTGCGGATTTAGGAAGAAACACAGTTACCTGTTTTAGGTTGAAACTTGGACTGATTGAAGAGACAAAGGATACCCCAAGACAGCTGGAGTTCTCAGAATTCCGGTTGAAACAGTTTCATGAAAATAATATTGGAGCGGGAATTTAAAAACTGTAGATATACTGAACAGCTTGAGTGTTGTGTTTAAATACACGAAAACTATAATGAAGCATTACTACTCTAGAGAGGTACTACCACAACCAATGTATAAATACAAACTGTTTTAATTCAAGAAAACATTTATTTTACATTAAAATATTAAGCAAATATAGGTACAGTACAACCTCGTTTATCCGGACTAATTGGGACCGGAAGTGATACGGTTAATCAAAAATCCGGATAATCCGAAATTATAGAAAGATAAATAAAACAAAATATAAAATGATAACTTACCATTTATAAGTCATGAAAAAACACAATATTTACACAACCATTCAATTTACACAATACACGAAATTACACAATGTACTGTAAATGACGAAAAACATTTTATTTACACACCCTTTTAATTTACACAGGGTTTAGTTGTTATTTACAAAAAAGTCATTTATCTTAGTCTGTTTTAATTTGGTGTGACGTTTCAATGCGGCCCTGTCTATACGATTCAATGCGTCTAACTTTTGGGCCATTGTAAGCACATTACGTTTTCGTTTCGTCGCCATTTCCACGCACAAACGCTAACACATGAATATAAATAAATAGCAGTAACAACGCCCACCTCTAAATACTGTGCCGATTATCCTTCACGTCCTCGATACTCCCGACTGAGGATGTGATGTGCCAACTGCCAAAAAAAAAAGAACGGGGTTCCCAAAGCTGGCGGCACCGCTTTAAGATGTGACAAAATGTTCACATTTACTGATTTACACCCTTGAGTCTTAGCAACCCGACAACAATAAAGTTGTAAAACTGACATGATGGTTTATGATGCGTTGTAAACATGCACCTGGTTTGTTTTTATTTCACAGTTGTACATTTTCTTTAAGGACCGTTACAGGCATCGTCATTGTATTACACTTTCTAAAATATCAGGCATTCTTTATTTTTTTCCCGGTTTTTTAAAAAATTTCCTGACTTTTCCCGGTTTTCCCGGTCGCTAGACACCCTGAAATACTATTAACTGTATCCGATCAAAAATGTAAAGAATCTAAACACGGCACAACACGATATGGTAATGATGTATTCCGGTCGCTAGCACGTGATAGACTACCCGCCGGCATAGACAATAGACAAGGTCACTGTCATGCCGCATCGGGGTTGGGGGATGGTGACGCAGAGGTCATTGCTCCTCCACTTTCTCTTCCCAGTGCATCAACAACCCGCCCTAATACCTCGAGGTGACACTGTAGTGTTGAGGAAATCACGTTTTTATCAACATTAATGTAATAGCAGATATTTCTTGTTGAAACTCCATATTCAAGGATAAAATAAAGCAAAAGCTTAAAGTTTCAAAATATTATAAATATTATTTAAAATATTATTCAAAATACAGTTATTATTCAAATAATTTGAAACTTTAAGCTTTTGCTTTATTTTATCCTTGATTAAATTTTTTGTTCCGGATCGATCCAGATAATCCGGACATCCGGTTGAATGAGGTCCGGTTAAACGAGGTAGTACTGTATGGATCATTTAAAAAAAAAAATCATTTACTTTGTATGAATATTGAAAACACAGTTTTCTCACTTTTCAAAGTTTATTCCGTTTAGTTAAAGTGGCATTTTCTTGAAGATATATTGGATGTGGATTTTTCAGGGCTGTTGTAGGTTCCATTGCTACAGTTCTGTTTTGAAGACGATTTTCTGAGTTCAAAGCTTTCAATCCCATGTTAACTTGATGCTCTCCTAATATTTTAGTTACTATTTTCCTTTTATTTTCAATAAAATGCTCTCTCTCTATACACCCTTCTGTTACTGTTTTTGATTTTCACCCACCATGGTATGATATGATTAAGTTATCAGCTAAAAACTTAATGATCTTTTGAAACAGTGCTCAGTGTACATTTTTAGATATTACAGTTTTAAGAAGATCAAAATAGTTTTTGATAATACTTCAACAGGTTTTTACCAACAGACTGAATTGTGCATTTTTCGTGTTTGTATTGAACATAAAATCAGTCAAATTTAACATGTTTTGGACAAAGATTAGGATATTTTCTGGTAACTAACTTGATGCCATTAATATTTCCCACAGAGACAACAAACTCATGATGTGCTTTGATTTTATTATTTGTCAACTAAAAATGGAAATAATAGTTTTCATCTTTACATTGTTATTGCTCAATGTTACCAATTCTTGCTTCCTGCAAACTCCTGCCAATCCATCAAACTTACTTTCATAAACCAATATTTCTCATCCTCAGCTTGAGATACGAATTTTGAAAAAATTTAGACATTTTACTTTGGACTTTTTGGGCTGGTAATTTTATGATTTTCTTTTTAAAAATACAATTAAATTAATGTACTTCTTAATACATTAATATTACATATACATATACATTGACATACAATGTATGTCAACATTGCTTTTTACAATTGATCTTATTATTTAGTGAAACGCCCAAAGGCTACATGGCTTATAATCTTTTGAAAAAGACATAAACAGGCTAACAGTACTTTCTCATTCATAATATTTTCAATTCCCTTACTTTGGCACCAGGTCTCATATTTATAATATATTTCTTGATATTGTTTTTTAGACTTTTCGGGCAACAAACTGTAAACAGTTTAATTCTTCAATATCTGATGGTATTGATTTCATCAGAATCGCTCATTTTTAACTTATTAAAGGTGACACTACACTGTCAAAAAACAAAATTTGTAAGAATAGATAAGGCAACAAACAAAATAACATACATCATCTGATTTAATAAAAACATAATAGTCTTGTAGAACCATGGACAGCTGTTGCTAAATATTCAAGAGGTACATAATGTTAATGCTATGTCTCTAGGGATGTCCTTATGTTCATATGTACTTCATAAGATAGGGAAGTTTAACATATGGGGTAAATAAATATATATTTTTTTTTTGTTTTCTTTGGATACATATTTGTCCGATAAAACTTGATTCATTATACAAATAGCTGTCCATTCCATAGCATTTCTTTTTCTAATTGGTTCATCAAGCGTCTAGAGAACTAAGGAACTTTTATTTCAAGTATTTTTTAAACTAGAATTTATCTGTGAGGGTTAGATCGTTCTGTTCGACATGTATACACATATTTTCTGTTTTTTATATAGTTATATCTAGACCAATTTCTTGTATCCCCTAATCAAATTTCTTGTCATATCGTTTAAAACATCTTAACCCTTTCGATCCCAACATCAGGTTTTTCGGATGTTTCAAAATTATGTTTTTTAATAAGCAAATTATTCTAAAAACTATTTGATATTTATATTGAATTATTCAAGAAGACCTAATTTATCCGTAATACAATTCTAATTTGGTGGGCAATGACTTGCCATTTTGTCAGCTGTGATTTTCCAAGCAGCTAGTACTCATCACAAGAGTGCTAAGTGTACCTCTTTTTCTGACTGTATATAGTTTCAAAAATAATGTTTTACTAATGTTAGGACTATTTTTACTGTTGTGATTTTTTTCCCCCTTCTTTTTTTTCAATATAATGTGCTACGTTATGTGAAGTAGCAGTGATTTTTCCCATATTGAGTGAATAAATTATAACAAACCATACTACAGGGGCCACTAATGAAATGAGATGATTGTAGATGGTCTTGAGACAGAGTTGGAGGATAGTGGGGGGAAGGTTACTGGCTTGAATAACACAGCTACTACGTGAAAGCAAATAATCAAAATGGTGAAAGTTTTGTGCGAACTCGACGTGCTATTCAACATCATTTTAAACATACTACGTAACCAGTCTGTTCCTTCAGATAATGCGATTTGTACATGGATAAATAACTTCGAACAAACAGGATCGATTTCTAAAAAAAGGCGGGAGTGTAAATACTGTTCGAACACTGGAAAACATCGCAGCTGTTCTAGAAGTCCATGTCGATCAACCAAACACATGCCCTTCGCATTGAAATAAGTGACACATCTGTGAGAAGAATTCTTCATAAGGACCTTAATTTCCGCCCTTATAAACTTCAAATTGCATTTCAACAACCACTTACTTTATTTAATCACCCCATTTCATTAGTGGACTCTGTATTAGGTCATGTTGCGAACTACAGTTAATTTCACAAAAACGTAAAGGACTTATAAAAAAGTATATATAATTTTTTTTTGATGGAAACTAATAAAATTTGGTATAGTTGTTCAATAATAAGTACTACTGTGTAGTGTGTTTTGTTTTGGTGTTTATATATTTTTTTTGTTACATCTTTATTGTGGAAAAATAAAAACAATTTTGAAAATACATATATGTAAGAACACATTTTCAAATTTTTTTTTAGAGTATGCATGGCTAATTTGTTTTGTTAGTTTATTATAGAGCAACCTTTTACAAAAAAATTACACAAAAATCATTAAAATTGCTTTGTAAATAACAAAAATATTTAACTTTAATGTAATAGCAGATATTTCTTGTTGAAACTCCATATTGAAGGATAAAATAAAGCAAAAGCTTAAAGTTTCAAATATTTGTTTGAATATATATATATATATATATATATATATATATATATATATTTGTTTCAAATATATATTTGAAACTTTAAGCTTTTGCTTTATTTTATCCTACAAAAATATTTAATCATTTTGCAACACCTTACTTAAGCACCATAATTGTGTTGCGATTTTATGCATATACAACATTGAAAATAGCTGGGATTTTATGCAAAAACTCTGAAAAAATATCTGGGATCCAAAGGGTTAATATTAGCCCGGTATTAAATGATCATCTATAAAACAAAGTATATGAAGTATCAACAAATGAAAGGAACCCCAATAGTTACAATAAACATTTGGTTAACAGTATCAAGAAGGTACATGTAGTGAATTAGTGAATTTGGGGTCCGAGGCTATACAGCTTCTTGTCATTGCGACCCAAATGGATCTTTTGTGACTTACGTACATGTACAAAAATACTGAAGATGATCCCTTGGTTACTGAAACGTTATCTTGATCAAATAAAGTGTTTATTGTGGAAAATTGTCTTTTCTTTCATTTTTCAATTTGAGTTTGCTCATTGCAAGTAAATCTGTAAAGTGTGTTGTTTGACAAAAGAATAACTTTATTAAATGATAAGCATTACAGTTTCCAAAATTTATCATCTTCTTGTAAAATGGTCGTACTTTTAACTTGAAAGGAGTACACGTAACTGTAATTCTTTACCTATTGATCGATACAGTAAACGTATAATCATTTTACTATTTACTTTCAGATTTTCGACATACAATAACAGTTCAACATTCTGGTAAATCTCGGAATCCATCAAGTCCTAACAGTCCTCCTGGTTCACCAAGTATTACTCGGTTGCGAGCAATAGCACGTAAGTTACTTGATATGTTGTAGGACATCATTGTTTAGGCTGACCTTATCATGACTGTTTTATTTTATTAGCTTAAAAATTAACCATTCTCAGTAAAACATTAAGAAATATACTATTATAATTATAATTCTTTATTTTATCAGCTATACTTTTTCATTCAGTTCTTTTTAAATGTATTTTATAGTTTTATTTAATTGTTTTTCTTCTCTAGATTGTTATTGTTCTCAATTCTACCGTTCACTTATTATCATTGTTTCGCTATTCACACAATATGCTTTTATTGTTCTTTTAAAATTTACATTATAAAACACAAGTTACTGTATCTTTTATACGGTAGAAGTGCACAACGCAATAAACACTTACTTCAGTACTTTTTTTAGAATTTTATGCACAAATTAACCGTTTGTGATTTCTACTTTATGGGTTTAAAAAGCAAAATAAAATCGTAAATTTTTCCTTTGTTGAGAAAAAAGTTTCATGAATGAAAATTATTCCCTTCACATTTAGTTTTAGCGATTTTGAATATTTTTTCTATCAATTAATTTTGTTTTACCCAGTACACAGTTAGTTGTTTTATTTATTCATTATATTGAATCAAAGATCACAATCATATGACGCAAATCTTACATGGTTAATAAGTTTATAAACATTTTTATTTAACTGAATGACTATTGTTGTTGACAAGTGGTTTTTATATGACATACATTAGTATTGGAATTTACTATATAAAAATGTGTTTTACAAAGCTTATAAGTTTACAAAATATGCAACATAGGTTAGCCCTAAATAATCTGTTTCAACTATTTTTAAAATATGTATACTCTACTAGATTTCTTTTGTTTATTTGAAACTAAATAGAAACATCAATGAAGCTTGTCCCTGGTTTCATACCATCATATTTTTTCAAACTAAAACGGCAAAATAAATATTTGTTTTGTAAAATGTTTCAAAAACTTAGTTGGTCACTCTGTATAAATAATAATAATAATAATAATGTACGGTCATCCATTTAACCTGAATCAGCTCCGGTATGATAGTTGAGTAGCTGGAATCTGCCGCCATAATGATTCAAGCCGTAATTCATCACAAATTACACAAAATATTTCACATAACTCCACATGGAAAAGTCCTATTGCATCTGGTCAGGGTTTCTTGGTAACCTTCAAACTTCTTGGCAAACATCAAGACTGAAATGTAAGGCAGGCCATCCAGTTGGAAAATCACACTTATATTATTTTCTTGTTTGATGCCTTCAATTTCGAAATAGACAAACATTTCCAATATGTTTAAGTAAATTTTATCTCTATTTCTTGGTTATATAATCCAAACTGGATTGTACTTTCCATTGAACAATGGCCATTTATTAAAACGTACAAATATTGTGTATCCCAAAATCACTGTTGCCGTAAGCATTGATTTTGTATATCAACACTCTAGGTGTCACATGAATATGGCATTGAGCAATCCAGCAATTCTCTGAATTGTTACTAAGTAACCGGAAAAGATGACTGTTTTGATTTTTGGTATTAAATTGTATGTGGCTCATAAAACGATAAAGAAAAATACTGTTTACTGATTGTAATGAACAAAAATATACTGAGGTAAACGATAAGACGTTGTACTCTGTACCCCTGCGGCAATATATTTTATGGTAGCTGCCAGCGTAGTAGTACGACTTTGGTACGCAAAGTGTTAAATAGATTTCCATTTCCATGGTATGAGTTGAAGCTCAGAAATTAGAGGCTCTAGTGCTGCTATCTTGTAACTTTAAGGAATCCATGCCACATTGCGTGCTTTGACTTCTCCTATACTATATAGCACATCATGAACCCACAAAACTATTACTGTTCAACCCACATATTAAGCCTCAATTATTGTATGTAATGAGACTTCTTTCTTCTTATACTCTTGTATAAATTGAATGCTTAAGTCATATACAAAACAAAAATTGATTTGTTTCTATGCTTTTTACAAAACAATGATTTAATTTGTTCAGTTAATTTGGAAGTATGTCTATGAAGTCATTTCAATTCAATCTTTTTTCTGGAGACACTGTATTTCTAGGATCATCATAAACTTTTATTGTACAATTGTAAATATAGTTTATCTACATTTATTTCAGTTGGTATTCTACATAAATGTTTGCTTAAATTTTGTATCTAGAGCACCATCAAAAAATCAAAACAAATAAAATTTTGAACAGTGTTGATATTATAATTATTATTAACAATAAATTAAATGGAAATTTATAGAAACAAAGTATATTAAATTTTGTAAAAGCAACTAATCTTATTTATTAAAACACAAATATTGTATTTAACTCAACTTTTCACTTCTTGTGCTCAACAGTGGTAGTGGGGTGTACATTTTGAAATATATTTGTTTTGTTGACAAAGTAGTTAAAAATTAATTATCGTACAGTTTGTAAGGACAAATTGAAATCATATGTGTTTACACTGATAAGAAATTTGCATAGTGAAAAGGAAATTTCAGCCTATCAGTGGTAAAAAATAATCAGTTTTATATTTAAAATAACATTCTATTAAAATAACATTCTTTCTATATCATAAAAAATATTCAAAATTGATATTATTGGCTTCCATTAAGATATCATATTTTCATAATCAATAATACAGATAGCCCAGATTTTAACACATAAAAAACTACACAAATAGAACTTGAAATATTTTCTCATATCCGTTTATACAGGATAATGATTCAATACTGTCCTTTAGACATACTTATATATGATGCAGAAACAGAATTGTTCAGTACTATATATAATGTTCCAAATGTTTTGAATTTAAGCAAGAAAATGACCCATCAGTCGGTTGAACACTTCACGTATGGTAATGCGTTTGTTTTTGCTTGATTTTCATAGCACGTGAATGTTTGTAATGTAGATGTGATTTGAGCATGAAATGTGACGTGTCAAGTGAGAATTTGTGCATAAAAGTTTGAAAAGAAATTTTTATTTTATGAACTATAGGAAAATAAAAAACATTCATAAAACAGTAGCTTTTAAATAGTTTTAAGATTTATATAATTTGCAATGTTTTACTCTGTGTCAACTATTATTAGGACTATTTATCAATGTTATTACAACTTGTTTTATATGGTAAACTAATTACACATAAATTGTGACTTTACAATATTTACATGATTGTTAATCAGTGAAGATATTTCGTTTTGAAAACCCAATAAATGTTTGATTCGAATGTTAGATATGAATTAAATCGTCTCTGGCTTTTTCACTAAAGTATAGGATTTACTTTGTCTTACTTTTTCTACTATTGGTTAGAGTTTAGTAGGGCACGATAGTCTATTATGTTTATTAGTTATGCGGTTAACTATATTGTTCTTCTTTATAAGAATGTAAAACATTAGATGTAGCTATAAAAAAAATTTCCCTGAAAATTGTTATTTATATTATACAAATTTTTAAGGAAAATTCCTTTATAGCATCCAATGTCTTACATTCTTACAGAGAAGAGCAATATAGGTTTTTCTACTATTGCAGACTTTTGTACCAAAGAACTTGCTTAGAGTTCAAAGATTGTATCCAAATCTTTATATTTTGAACTAATCATCTTTTAAACAGATATTTATTTATATTTAGAAATTTCTATCTTCCTTGTTGTGGTCCAAAAGCCACATGGACAGTTCCACACGGCCCAAAATGGATCTATTTTAAAGTACAATAAGGCATAATTGAGAATTAAACAATATTACTCAAGCAGTTACTTACATAGCGCTACACCCCAGCCCGCTATGGGCCTTGACCTCCCTGACACATCCTGAAGCCACCTTCTTGATCCTCTTCTTCTTGTGCAACATTGTAGCAAGGAAAATATTTTGAGTCATTTTACAGTTTGGCATTCTTGTTATATGACCTAACCACTCTATTCTTCTGGCTTTAATAAACTGCAGAATATTGCAGTTTCCATAAAGCTTATAATTCATATGATCTTCCACCAATATTGTACCTGTATATTCTACTTTCAACAATTTTTAAGGTGTGGATAGTGAATCCACAAAAGGCTCACGTCTTCACAGAATATGTTACAATTGGTCTTATTAAAGTCTGATATAATTTCAGTTATAATTTTTTTGACAATATGGATGATCGAAATAATTGGCAAAATATGCACGATTTCCAGTGATAATTCTATTGTTTATTTCAGATACAATAACTGCTGTTTATTTAATTAGGCACTAAGATAAACCCTTGGAGTATTTTTGGACTGATACAGTACTTTGTTTTATTGGGCCTTAAACATTTCAAATACTTCTCTGATTGACTAAACATTTCTTGTAACTAGGCAGAAATCATCTGCATATGAACCGATTTAGTTACATGAATGAATTATATTTCCATTCATATTTAGTTTGTTTACTACTTCATGTAACAAAATATTAAAAAGTGTCGCTAATAGCATATCCCTTTCTCTTACTTCTACCGAAATTGGAAAACATACTTACTAATTATTATAATACTACAAAATGAAAACAGTTACTTGTATTCTTAAACATAAACACACGTTTTTCTATGTAAAACAAGTTGAAACCATATAAATTATGTTAGAATTATATACGGGGTTTATGTTGAGAGGAATGGGGGGGTTGTGTAGTGCCAGCAGATGGTGTGAAAGGAAAGACATGGGGACCAAGTACATGTCACCAGCGCGAACGAGGTCAAATCATGTCCCGAGTAGCTGGTCATGGCGCTCACAAACGTTGGAGTAAGAGTGCACCTAACTTGGAGAAACCCTCTCGACCGCTCGCTCAGATAGGTGAGCACCAATCACCGGAGGAGTGGAGAATTAAGGGTGGTGATGGTTCTAACAGCTTTTGATAGTTCAATGCTGATGAATAAGTTCAGTTTTTAAAAGTATAAGCCAAAATTCAAATGAAAATTTTATTAATAAGTATTCAATTAAAAGTAATTGAAACAATTAATTATTTTTGTATCAAAAGTTTAGTTTATGAGAGTTATATATGTTTTTAAGTTAAATACTTTCAAACATTTTGTTTGCGATTTTTTAAATATCCATATTTTTACCGACTTTGATTTTGAAATTAATATATCCAGATCGCCAAAGTATACAAAATTAGCTTTTTAGGTTTATGCAGAACATAAGTAAAAAAAAAAAAAAATTACTGAAAACCCGTTTTGAAGTCACCATTTTGAAATTTTCCAACTCATTTAATCAAATCGTATTAAACAAATAGTAAATGAAAGCTTATTTCCTAAATTGAACTAAAAACTACTTTGGGTTTTAGTGCTAATTTTAACTAATTTTGAGGTTACATTTTTAACTATTTTATTTTAAAGTAATAACTTTCTTATATTTTATCGTAGAAAATATGTTTGGACAACATTCTTTGCAGGTTTTAAAACTGCACAAAATAAATTATTTTGGAACTTTACAGGATCCACAGGTAAAAAGTTAATGTATAAAATGGGCTGCAAAGTGCCTACATTTCTAATTTGAACAAAATCGTAGAGCTTTTACTAACATTTATATTGTGTCAGTATTTCCGCGAGGAAGATCGTAATACCTAGAAATTCTTCATTACAAATATGCTAACAGGAAATATATGATGAAATAAACTTTTTAAAACTCCTAAATTTAATAAAAGATTGATTTTTACAAAACAATATCTTCTGATATCTTTGCTGCACTTTGCTTTTAATTTTCTTACATAAAGAGACTAAGAAAAGTACTTATTCATATTTTTATGATCTGCCTTTGTAAGTTTAATATCATTTACAGTATTGAACTATAAAAAGCTTCGGTGGATGGGGCGTAGCTTATTCTGCTTTCTTATTAATACCTAATAACTTTGTTTTTAAGTAACAGTACATGATAGTTAAAATTCTTATTCTGTTAGAACAAGTTCTTATTAAAACTTACCGATAAGACATTTAAATTTTTTATTTTATTTTTTTTTAAACAAACAGTTTATATAAACAAAGCTGATCTAAAACCCAGAATTTGATCAGCACTAATGTGTTATAGAAATAAATTGGTTTAGTATGTGAAAAATATACACAATTATTCTTATACAAAATTTAATGAGGTATTTTATTCATGGTAAAATTGTATATACTATGCTATGTCAACACCGTAAACTTTTTAGTCTCCACACAGGGATCGAATCTGGAAGCTCTTGTACACAAACAGAGATTTCGAGCCACTAGATCTAAAGTGATATTTGAATAAAGATATAAGTTAATAATAATGGACAAAATGTAAAAATGTAAGACACAGATTGTAAGTTGCTTAAAACTGGATATAGGGGTTAGTGCTTCTCAAACATTAGTGTTTTATATTTTTCTATTAACACTTATTAAAGGATAAATATAGCCTACCTTTAACTGTTGAATAATTTAACACTTAGTCCAACCACAATAAAAGTAATTATTTAGGGTTATTTTTAACACTGTTAAATTTTTGTGATAATATTATGTTAATGAAAACCTACAGTATAAGTAATACTAAAACAATAGCAACCATTTAAGTAAACTTTGAGCATATATTGGGAGGTTTAATATGGTTCCAAAACCAGTTGAAGGGCGCCATTTCATTTAATATATCAAAACCTATAGAATGTATAACATAAACTGGCTATGTTTTGGTATTGAAACCAACAGGATTTCTGAATCTTGAGTTTTGAAAATCGCTACTCTTGTGATAGTAATTTGGCCTTAACAGTAGCTGTGAATGTATTGCTTTGTAGGTCTGGTAGTTATCAAAACTATTCAAATATAAAATTTTCTTGAAACTATTTTGATTTACAGTTTTGACAATAATTTTATTAATTTTCATCATAGAGAATTTTCAGAATTTCAATAGGTTTTGTATCAAACACATGAATCCCCCATATCAAATTTCAAGTCAATATTAAATTTTTTTTGCCCCTAATTATTCTCGTATGTATGCTAATGAGAGATGGATAGAATATCAATTTTTTTTTTTTACATCATACTACTTCAATTTCAACAACTTTCAATACATGCATTTAACCCGGATAACAGCTAATTACAGAAGTGACCAGTAATAGAAACAGCTGATTTCATTACATGCTAGTAGTGATGTAACTAGTACGTAATGAAATCAGCTGTTTCTTAGGACTATTTTTTTATAACAAACTGAAAATAACCTCAACACTTATAGTTTTCATATAGTACCGGGTGTTTGAAAATGAATAGCGGGGTTTTAACGCTTTATAACCTTTATTACATTAAACTTACCGCTATAAATGACACATCAAATGAAAAAGCAACTCAAAGAGTTTTACAAAAAGCCTACAAGTGTTCATTGTGAGCACCATTCGTCACACGGCACACGTCAAGACGATATGCGAGTTCTTCTCAAACTTTGATTAGTGTTTCTTGAGTAATTGTTGTAACAGCTGCTTCAATCCTGTTTCTTAATTCGGGAAAGTCAGTTGGTAGTGGAGGCACATACACACGATCCTTTATGAACCCCCAAAGGTAGAAATCGCAAGGTGTCGGATCGGGTGACCGTGGAGGCCATATGAAACAAACTCTGTCATTGGACCCTTTGCGGCTAATCCAGCTGTCGAGTACAGTAACGTTCACCAATCGCATACTTCGTTGTGCCAGTGAGGCGGCGCACCATCTTGCTGGAAAATGAAGTTCTCTTGTTCATCATTTTTCAGCTGAGGGGAGAACTCAGTTTTTGCAAACTGTAAAACACAAAAAGCTTTCTGTTCACTAGTTGCCATCTTTGCCACTAGCGCTTTCTAACGGATGGCGGCGAAAACATTGTGTGCACATGCGCACTGGTGCCAACAACAAAACTGTTTGAGTTGCTGTAAAAATTATAAGGCGTTAAAACCCCGCTATTCATTTTGAAACACCCGGTACTATTCAAGTTTAAATAAAATTTCCTTAGTGTTATACTATAATCATTACATTTAAATAATTGTTGTTTATATAATTTGATTTGTATTAATTATAGTGTTGATTTCCTGCTATGAAATAAAAATTAGTTCTAACTTTTGATTTTTTTTATATCATACGATTTGTAAAATATCATACGAGATTTATCCAAAATTTGTTTTCCAGACTTGTATGATAATTCCGCGCTCGACTTCGTTCCGCACAGAAACTATCACACTCGCCCGAAAAACATCTATTTTCCGAACTTTTAAAGTAATATACTATTACAGATTCCTTTGGTCAGAAACATGAGTATCAGTAAAAAAGCAACATATTTTCTTTTTATTATATATACTGGTACTGTGTTTAAGCAATAAATTTATTTAATTTTGAAGCCAGGCAGAATGAACATACAGAGCCTATCAATGTGTAAACACAGCCTCATATCATTGATAATTGGATCTTCTGTGAAAAATATTATATTTATGATAATAGATTTAAAAACACACATTAAATGAAATAAATAGGTTGAATGTTTTCAATAGGTTTGTACTTGTGATCAGAATTTTTAAATGTCATTTAAAACTCCAGTAGTGTAGAGATCCAGAAAAATATCAGTAACATATTTTCACCTTTTTGGAAAATATTGTTTAAAATTTCCGCCTAAATTAATAATTTAAAAATATTATACAAAATGGATGCTAATGTCTTCCAGCTGTATAAATTCTAAAAACTATCTATCTAAAAACAGAATTTACTAGAAATAACAAATGTCATGTTGGTGATTCGGCTTTATAGAGACTTGTAACCAAATTTACTTGTGAAGTCAAATTTTCTATGGAGTCAGCATATTAAAATGTCCAAATTGTGACCTGATTAACAAAAATTGTATTGCTGTCATTTTGATATTTACTGTTGGATTTTTCTCTTAGTTTCAATAGGTGTTTTATGGTTATATAATAAAAGTATATAAACTTAAATTTAGTATATTAATTTGTGTATCAGCTACTTATGTAAAAACAACAAAAACAACCACACAAACCAATCAGATGTTATATCAAAAGACACTCTTGCAAATTATTTTCCAGATCGGTCAATAAGTAGAATTTTATTTTTCTATTATTATTCTTACCATATATTAAGTAAAATTCCTAAAATTATATCACGAGAGAAATAGCTTTTTAAAATTTGATTTTATACATTTAAAATTTATTTTTAAACTTTAGTTTATTATCCTGTAGCACACAAACCTGCTATTGCCATCGCTAATTTATATATTACTGTTTATAAAATGAGTTATTTCTATCTTTGTGACACCGTTTCAGTGTCCGGACGAGGCCGAAAGGCCGAGTTGCTGACACATGTGGATTCACTTGAGACTGTGCTTACTCATGGCCTGAAAGGCCAAGTCGCTGGAACAAGTAAAGAAAGTGAAGATGCTTCAGCTATTTCTCACACAAAACGTAAAAGGCCTAGTCACCGACATAAACGAAGCGAGTGGAGACGTGCCAATCAAAAATATCTTTAGTTGGGAAGTATAAATAGGGAAAATCTATTGGCAGATGTATTTTGATAATATGAAAGAGAATAACTTCCTGCCTACTCTTTAAACACCTCTGAAAAAACTGAATCTTTAAAAGGAAATATTTTTAAATATCTACCTTGTAATACAAAATAATTATGATCTTTTTTTAATTATAAAATTAATCCTGGAAATATTGTTAAAAATAACATTATAAGTATTTTTGATATTATTTTTTATTATAATATTAAGTTTATAAATAGTTATAAAAGTTGTATAAATGAAGACGAACTTAGTATTATATTGTTCTATATTTCTTCTGTCATTTATAGCACTGTTTACCATTAAAAGGTTAAACCAAGTAGTGTTTTATTTATAACATTAGTATAGCAGCCTCGCAGTAATCTGGCGTATATTGAACATCGCTACTGCCGCATTACCAGAATAATGATTGGTATTGTCAATTAAAAAAACAAAGAATAAAACATTACATACCTATATCTATACAGTAATTTGATTTTAATAAATTAACATGTGATATCAACTGATTTAATTGAAATACTATACCAAAAAACTTTAAAATTACAGTGAAATTACTGTATTGTACCTTAAAATATTTTGTATAAATAAATTAAAATTAAACTAGAACTTCCAACTGGTAAGAAACTTAAATTAACTGTACATTATTAATTGTTGTTCTTTTGGAAATAATTGTTTTTTGTTTGGTTACAGTAAAAGAACTTATAATAAAGTTTTATGTTTGCGCTTTTCACTAGGTCTAGACATTGTTCACTTCCTTACGTTATGTTACAAAACTCTAATGAAAACACATTGTAGATTCACACTAATCTGTATCTTGTGATACATATTCGTATGAAATACGAGAACCGTCGAGTAGAAATGAATACAGTAACTCACAAAAGTGTAGTCAATTTCTAAATTTAAAGCAAGGTTAATGCCAATGCGAGTACCGTATTTCATCGTCTATTTGGCGCCCAATTCATATTACATACGAACTCTAAGCATGACGTAGTGACTGACGGATTACTGCAGGTGTCGGATTATAGCGAGGCTGCTATAGGTATTCATATATAGTTAAGTCTATTAATTACTGTGTAATTATTTGATTATTTTTTACTAAAATTATTAGCAACTGAGCTTATTTTGTTGTAGCTTATAAATCCTATGTAATTGTATTAAATGAAATAAAAACTTGTAAGTTTAATACATATACTTGGTTTAGCTTCCCAGGGAATTTTACTTTCCTGTAAGTGTGCGTTGTTTATTTAGTTTACACTTTAGCTTTTTTTGTATGTTTTCTTCTAGCCTGGTTGCACAAATGTTTTTGTTTGAATTTAATTGATGTGTAGCTTTTTATTTATAAGATAAACTTATTTTAATGAATTGTTAAAATACTGTAGTTTGTCACAAACGTATTTGTGAAAAAGTAATTTAGATATACATAATGTATGATACTTTATCAGTTCCCGTCAGTCATCTTAATTCATAAATGTTATCCCCACATGTCTTAGATTTCATTTCCTCCTAACTATTTCATCATCATTCTCTTTGTAACTTAACATTTTAACTTTTTCATTATCATTAAAAAGTAAATTTAATTATCTTTAAATTCAATTGTAGTATATTAAAATGGTGATATGGAGTAGTATGGAAAAAGTGTGGATCATAGAAAGTGGAAAGGATAAGGACATAAAAATCAGGTGAGATAATAACAAGACTATTTTCATCAAATCTTCAAAGCAACTATTCTCAAAATATTCATTATTATAATTTGAAAGAGTAAGTATTTGTAAAGAAAAGTATTTATACTTTAACAAAAATAAAATGCAAATATCTCATTTTTTATTTATGTATTTTGTTAACTTTTTTTTACACACCTGATCTAAATTCATCTATGATCAGGTCACATTGGTTTATTCTAGAAAGTAATTAATTCTAGCATTTCCTGTTGAAGCATGCATTATATTTCTCCAGGGAAACATCGGTACATAGCTGAGACTTTACTTTGAAAATCTAGGAATCCCAATTATTGCTTTCAAAGTTTATTCAACTAGAATATCTATGAAAGTCATTTTTTAAATAAGAACCATTTGCTCTGGATAAACGTTCAAGTTGTGGACCAAAGTAGTTTCAAGGTCATATGAAAACTAGCATTTCACTGTTGACGAACTACATGAGGCTTTCTCTCAAGGTCATGAACTCATTTCATTGTACCATGTGTGTTTCAAGAATGTTTACAGAGTAACACAAGGAAAATCATATATGGACCCTGCTTTGAAATGTAGCTAAAATAGTGATGAATTTTTGAACCCCATTGTGATCTAGAATGAAACTTGGATCTCTCATTACGCAACTGAATCAAAGCGACAATCCAAAGAATGGCATCATTCTAAAATCTCTGACAAAATCATGTGGACACTGCTTTGAAATGTAGCTAAAATGGTGATGAATTTTTTAGCCCCATTGTGACCTAAAATGAAACTTGGATCTCTCTTTACGCAACTGAATCAAAGCGACAATCCAAAGAATGGCATCATTCTAAAATCTCTGACAAAATCATGTGGACACTGCTTTGAAATGTAGCTAAAATGGTGATGAATTTTTTAGCCCCATTGTGACCTAAAATGAAACTTGGATCTCTCTTTACGCAACTGAATCAAAGCGACAATCCAAAGAATGGCATCATTCTAAAATCTCTGACAAAATCATGTGGACACTGCTTTGAAATGTAGCTAAAATGGTGATGAATTTTTTAGCCCCATTGTGACCTAAAATGAAACTTGGATCTCTCTTTACGCAACTGAATCAAAGCGACAATCCAAAGAATGGCATCATTCTAAAATCTCTGACAAAATCAAAAAAACCTCTTCTGACACAAGAAAAATATCCTTTTGGTTGAAATATCTTGTGAAGCAATGGTAAATGCAGATGTGTACTGTGCAAACAAACTCAGGTGAGCAATCTAAAACCATCGGCGTGGCCTACTCACAAGCAACATTTGTGTGTTTCATGTCGACGATCAACCACACATTGCAGTACTGGCATCGTATATCACCTCCTTCACTAATGTCTTGCTTCAGACATCCATTTCTTTCTAAAGATGAAGGAGGACATGGGAAAATTGGTCTTTATTAAAAAAAAAAAAAAAAAAAAAAAAAAAAAAAAAAAAAAACACTGATTAGAATAAGTTCACACTTTTTCATTAGATCTTTTTTCATATTTTGCATAATTATAACACGAGATGTGTTGGATAAAAAGTAGCATCAAGCTATTTAAAATAATGACAATTTGTTTTTAAACAATTTATTATTAAAAAGAAAGGCTTAACTTTGATTATTCTACTCACTTTCTACCTATGTTAAAACCCTAGAACTGGCACATGTTAACAGTTTCCTTTAAAAAAAAAAAAATCATAAAAAATAGTAGTATTATCCAAAACCCAACTAGTAAGGAAAAAAAGCTGTATATGATCCTAAGAAATTTTGCTCTTTTGAAGATTTAGATTCACTCCATCCCACGGATTGTTATTTGGATTCTGGCATACTGTATGATACCCACATCAGGTCACCAACATTGATGATGTGGCTTAAAATAATCTCTTCTCCATCTCTGTATCGTGTGAAAAAGAGAGCACTAATTTTTGGCAAAACTTCCAATAATTTAAACCATGTGATACAATACCATACAAAGACAGTTATTGAAATTTGTTGAACTTAACAAGATTATGAAGAAATCGTAAAGTGTCTATTAATTTACGAGCTGCTCCAAGTCATCATTAATGACAGATCTCCACCCACACCATTCTATCATTCATTGTATTTTCCAAGCAAAACTTTACTAATCTGATGATGAAACTATGCTTTTTTCATATTTCTTCTAATAAAAAAACTAACAAAAATTCAGTCAGCTTGTCATTCAACTGTCTTAAACATTTTATTATTTAAAACAAACTGTAAAAAAAACAATGTTCCTCCTGTAATGGTATTTGTATTCAGTAGATATAATATGAAGGAGATGAGACATATAACACACATGGCGCTGAGACAACCAAAAGACTAGCGGTCACATTTCGAAATGATATTTAGTTTCTGAATTTTACACACCTCATATAGAAAAATATTATAGTCTTAGCAAAATCAAAGGCTAAGGTCTACATTTGTTAAAAAAAAAAGTAATTTTTAATTTATGTTTGCTTGGATTCCTTTAATTTGAAATCCCTGTATATTTTTCTTTAAGAATTCATACAAATTTTAACTTGTTTATGTTGGGAGTAATACGCATGTATAATATTTTAAATATAATAATACATTTAATTTCCTAAAGTTTTAAATGTAAACGTTAGTTTTAAAAAAATAACAGGTTTATTGTGTTTAGAACTGTGTATTGTAATGAAATAACAACATTTGCGGTTTTAATATTGTTGCCAACATTTTTTTTTTTTTTTTTTTTTTTTTTCCTTCCGTCAACAGTCAAGGGTTGATGGCTTCATAACATTCCATTAAATCTACCTTATTTACTTTTTTTAAAACCTTTCATATATATCAATATTACTTTCATAAATAATACATTTGATATACGGATCTGTGATGCTTATTACTCCCAAAATAAATAACTCCTTAGTTTTTAATTAATCTAAGTTCCTTTATTTTCTCACAGGTAGCAGCACCACCTGGTATCATTAAAGGAGAGACTGCTTTAGATCTTGTTGCCCAAGTGGCTGAAATAGTTTTTAAAGTGATTGGTATAATATAGGGACATTCAAATTACTGCATTTGTTTTTAAACATATCTTAAGGTTATGTTAGAATTTTCTGTAAACAATATATATATTTTAAACAAATGACCAGGATCTATATTACTACTTTTATATTTTTATAAGAGGATTGAATTACCAGAAATTTGTATTTAGATTAGTTTTGTATAGAGTAGAGGGAAGCGGGATAATAAAGAAACAACACTTTAAAAATAAAAAAAATAAAAAATTATTATCACTTCAATTTTATTTTTAGTGGTAATTAAGTAATTGTTGTTTGTAAAACATTTGTCCAAAGTGTCCATTCCAAGGGATGTTAAGATCTGAACCAATTTCCTTTTAAACCATTTTTGAGCTTCTATAAATGATCGTAAAATTGTCCCAGTTTTAAATTTGGTATTTCTCATTAAAAAAGACATATTCCTATTTTCTTAAAATCTGTCTTAATTAATTTTGATTTCAAGTGTAGTTTCTAAGTTTTCAGATAAAATGTATCCACCAACAAACATCTAAAACAATATTTTTATTAGATGTTGAATTTCTCAAAACTAACCAGTGATAACATTTTGGTGATATGTAACTATTAGTCATAGAAAAAAAAGTTGTGTTTCGAAAGTAATTGGCAAAAAGTTTAAACTTGATCTCATTTTAGGTAATAATTATTTTCTCTAGTAGTGGTTACATTTCAGCAAATTTTTATATTTATCTACATTACACCAAAAAAGAAAAAAAAATATTAAAAATAATCAAAAATTAAATTGATAAAAAAGATTTTGAAAATTAACAATAATAACACAAAATGTAAAACCTACAAAACTTAAGGTTCTATATTTATTTTTTAAAAATTTTATAACAAAATAGAAATTCTTAAAAAATAATAAAATAATGTATCATCTCTAAGGACTTGCCCACGACATTTCTTTTCATATGTAGACTATTGAGAAAAATATGTAATATGAAACCACTATTTTTTAATTATTTGATTTGAAGCAAAAGTTATTCTCTAACAGAATTCAACGCATATAAATACATTATTTTTGTCTTTGACTTAATACATTTTAATGACCCTTTGTTTTATGTATTCATTGTTGTCTGATATCAAGGAAAAATTAAATTAGTTTTAATCTATTATCGATATCCAATACTTTAAAAAAAAAAACTAATCACTTTTTTAATTCCGTTTATTGCAACAAATCTATTGATTTTAATTGAAATAAAAGTTAAAGAAGATATTTTTGTATAGTGACATAAATAAATAGACAAACAATCTTTGGTGATATTTCCATTAAGACTGCAAATAGAACATAAAGGAATACACTATTAACTAAAACAGTTAATTTTTTAAGCATGTTTTCACTCATTGAAGAAAATTAGACACAATAGATAAAAATATGTATACCAGGCAGCCAAATGTGAAGTGTAAAATTATGTGTATATTATGTACATAGTCAATAATGATATTATTCGATTTTAGTTTATGAATGATGTGAGGTTGTTAGAAAGAACATCATCAGAAAAGGATTTTTATCTAAGAGCTACTGCATACTGAAGTCTTTTTTGTGTAGAAATAATCGATTTGTTAAAGATGAGGGCTATTGAGTTGTTTGGGAATCCACACACTGTTAGACACAGAAGGGTCAAGAGCTTTTGAGGTCAGCCGACTAGAGTTGACTAATCTATCTAGACTGTTGGGTGCCTTAAAAATACTACGAGATATGCATATCCAGGAAAAATTGTCTGCTGTCAACATTATGATAATTCCCATACCATTATTCAAAGTAAACTTTTGACCTGTAAACATTGGAAGTTTAATTGAAAAAAATGAAAAGCAGCCGATGTTTTTCAATAACAATTGATGGAACCACTATAGGCCTACGTTAATGTAACAAAAGTTCAAACTCGAGCTGTTTCCATAAAATTCATTTTTGGAGAACAAATAGTAAGAAATCATGAGATTACTAGTTTAAAAGTCTTGGCACTGTCTTTTAGTGTGTGGGGCTGCTGCGACAAAATGAAACTCTTGTGGTATCTTGCCAAGTGGCAAAAATTAAGAAAAAAATCTTGGGACTTTTGTTACCCTTATTATACAATAGCTCAAAGATTCAGATTAGGAGGCTCTTTATATCTAATAACCCTTTGATTTTTGCATATTTGCTAAGCTTGTTTACCTCTGGCTTTGGTTGGAATTTCATGCAACTTACTTAGCTCATTTCCATATTTCTGGTATCTAAACTTTATTAATTTGGGAGACTTTAATTCAGAGACTTGGAAATCAAGTATTAAAAAGCTTTGTCAATTGATTTGATTTTTTAACACAAAAACTAATTTAATTGTATATATCTAACAGTAATTTAGCAACATTCCGCCAACCACTCTTGTACCTCTCCCTATATTTAACGATCATTATATTCCTTCAAATATGTTAAATTCAGTCTCAAATATGGGGATACAGAGCTATTGCGGCTTTAATGTGCTGTCTGACAACAGCAGATGAGATCGCCAAATTTATTACAAGCTTAGCTCCAGTACAAGCAACAAAGAGAGGAATAAACAAAGCAGTGGAGGGTAGTGGATACTGGTAGATGGTTACACTAGATTCACATAGTATCTGTCTGAATCAAACACTAAATAAAGATATCTCTCTGTGCAAAAAACTACACCCATGTTCGCTGCAAGGGTCAGAATCTGAGACATTATCACTGCACAACTTCAACAACTCTTTATCCTGCTAATCGTGTCAGGCAAAAATAGAAACTATTGAGCACATATTGCTAAGGTTCAACACTCCCAATCTAGCAAGATACTTCCTGAAAATCATGATTGAACTAAATGGAATTTTTGGTCAGATCCTCACCAACAAGAACTATTAGGTATTTACAGCAGTAGCATACTATCCACATTAGGCCGTCAGCATCACCTGATGCTGGAAGCCCACTACAAGAAAAAGTATATAAACTAATTTTATCCTGGAAATCCTAAAATATAAAAAACCTTGACTTGTGTCAAACTGTCCAGAATATTACACACGTGTAAATTCCTTAGCACAAAAAAAAGAAGAAGTTAATTGTAAACTTACTCTCCCTGAATCAAAATTAATCTTGAATAAAAATAATTTTAACCCATTGCGGGCGGAATAAAACTGCCGTGCGGCACCCAGCAGCCGGAGTTATTTCACCAGCCACTATGTGCATCTTTGCGGGCGAAAGACACGTCCTTTTCACATATTGGTATTCTAACAAAGCTATATCTTTTTTATAAATGTAAACAACTATAATGAGTAAAACTAAACTTTAAAACATCATCTTGGTCTGAAGGTTCGCACAACACTGGATTACGCACAAGCAGACGGGGACAAACACGAACTAATAATAACTCATTCCCATCCAAAAATGAAGGATCAGTATCACTATCACTGTCACTACCACTTTCTAATAATAACCTATCAAGTTCCGATAAACGTAAGTTGTCACTCATCTCGCCAACAAAACATAACAGACCAGCACACTCATTCACAAAACGGCGGCAAACTGACAGTATAAAAAAAAAGTAGGCATACGCAAACAATATGTTGGATTTTCTTGAAACACATCGTTAAGCATTCGCGCACAATCTATTGGAGATAATTAAAAACACAATCTAGCAGAGTTATCATGAATCACAACTGTTATTTGACAACGCAGAATAATTGAACGTGACATAGACGTCTTTCTGAGTTTGGTCCACCTAACGCAAGGACATGAACGTCATTTCTTCGCCCGCAATGGGTTAACTCACCTTCCTTTTAACAGCCTTACATAATTCATAAACTATACCCAAAATAAGTTATATACATATAATTTTAAATTTCAGTTGGCTATTCTGTTATACGCTCTTAATCCTGTGTTATTACTCTCTTCGATTATTGAGTGTCAACAATTCTCAAGAAATAATAGTTTTTGCTATGTATTTTTTGGTCCTACAGTTAGACTCCAAACAAATTATTAAACCATTTAATCCTGTTTAAATAATTGCTTTAAAAACCAGTAATAAATTGTAAAGAATAATAAAACATTGTACATGGTCATTAAAAACAGTTTAATAAATAAATTTAAAGGTATAGTTAAGCTGGTAACACCAAGATGGTTTAGGTAATTGTAATTTGTATGTTATCATATTTTAGAACTAGTTATTAGCAAGTACATAGTAGTTACAGTTTGATTTTTTTGTAATGTGTGTATTTTATTTAGTTTATAGTTTTTCTGTATGTTTATGTTTGCTGCTATGCTTTTCATGGTGGAGGTTTGTAGAGAGTTTTATTTTATGTATTGTTTTAATTTATGTTAATAAATTTTATTATTTCTGAAAGTGCATCATATTATTTTTTTGGTTAATTTTTTTGATTCGTCAGAAAGTTGCATGGATCATTTTTAGTCTTATTGGTTGGTGGTAAGTAACAATATTCATAACCAATTTTTTCCATTTTTCATTCTTTCTAAAAATATTTAAATTGTATGTTTCATAACTAAATTAGGTGATTGGTGGTTTTCATATGTTAATTATTAAAATTAACAATATTTGTTTTAAATCTATTTCACTTGATATAATTTTTAAAAAAATGCTAAATACTGAATCCATTATGTAAACCATTTTATAAATTTTACAGCCTCCAGGTCATAAATTAAAAATTAAATTTTTTTTTTGTTCTCACTGACACCATTATTTTTAACAGATACGGAGGTACTTAACATAATTCCAGTTCACATTTATATAAAAGACATCTATGTTGTAGCATTATAACTGTAATTTTAAAATAGGTCTATTTTTTTATTATGACAAATGTTATTTTTGTTCCCATTAGTGAAACTTGTTGTGGTGTGAAAATTTTCAAAAAAAAGTATCATGAAAGCATTGGAGTTAAAATGTTACTTAGTAGTAAAAATAAAAATAAAGCAGTAGCAAATTACTGTGCTACACACTAACAGATAAAAAAGGAAAATGTATATTTACAAAATATACTATATTTAGAAGATGTTTGTTGCCTAAAAGAGTACTATGTTGTACTAAAAGAGTACTTGTTGCCAAATACTATGATACAATATATCTGAAACCCTCAAACATAACCTTAAAGAAGAAATAAAGCATACAATTTGATAACAATTTAAGGAAAACATGATTGTACAAGAAATGTAATTTCTGCAACAATTATATTAGACTGAAATTCCTCCAGAAAAGCCTAAGTAAAGATGACAGTTATAACCCATCGAAAAAATCCCTTATTGACTTATTTAACAATTCACTAATTATCAAAATTAAAAAGTTTTTTTGTCTCCATAATTCTACGAAAAATATGTTTTTGATCTTAAACAGCTGTCCATGTCTCCTATTTTATATGAACTAAAACAATTACAAAAACCAACCATATTCAAGTTCTAGGATCCATGCTCCACTGTTATGAAAAAATAGGAAACACAACACCCAAACAGGGCTGCTTCCATCAAACTCCCCCCCCCCTCCGGTCAACAACTACACAAGTGATTTTTCTTGTGTATTTGACCAGATGATTCTTGCTCAAAATCTTTCATGAAGTTTTCAGACTAACAGGAGTTCCCAAACATTGCAATTTTTTAAAAATCAATGGACGTAAATTGTTATTAATTTGATGTGTGCTCTACTAAAATTCTCCTGCAATGGCCCGTGAAGAGCCTAGATCTGCTAGATGGTTTTTTTATTAAGTAGTGTGTGGTTAGCACATCGAAATATAATGTTTTAACATTTTCAATCCAAGTTCGCTATAAATCGTGGCTTCCCAATTTACCTCACCGATACTGGGTTAACCCCATAAATGTTTGAGCCACTATGAGGAATAAAACTGGTATCTCTCGTTCATGAAGCACTAACCACTAGACCGGACAGGGC
Source organism: Aphrophora alni (assembly GCA_963513935.1). NCBI lineage: Eukaryota > Metazoa > Arthropoda > Insecta > Hemiptera > Aphrophoridae > Aphrophora > Aphrophora alni. The sequence goes on from OY740775.1 coordinate 37,706,627, forward strand.
TCACGGAATGTATTACCAGAGAAAAATGTTTAATTAATAACTGCAATAATATAGAAACATTTTAAATGATCCTTTCATTTTCAAGAAAAATATTATTTGTCTAAAACAGTTTCTATTTTATAATTATTTTAACCAATAGTTTTGTTTACCCTTTATATAAAAATAAGGTTCATATTTTAATAAAATGGTGTAGATTGTTTTCTAATGTTTTTATTTGAATATAAATATAAATCAAATAATTATACTTTAAATAAATTTTATAATCTTTTTAAAATTTAATTTAAATTGTTGCTCTGCTAGATTTCTATCAGCATTGATTTTTAGTAATTATCTAACGAATTAGATCACTTTGAACTGAATTAATTGTACTGCATAGGATATACATTGTTGGTGCTTCACTGTTAATAAGTGTACCGACATATTGCTTGATGAAGAAGAAAGCAACAAATTTAGTCTCTTTACATGACTACACATTGAGTATAAGAAATTTAAATAGCTAATCATTCTTATGATGAAACAAACATATAATTGTAGACAAGGAAAAGCCCCTCTACGTTAGAAATGTTGTGTCGGAATTGCAGCTTTCTCATTAACCACTGTAAAATTTAAATACATACAAAAAATTATGATATATTACTGCCTTATCTATGCACAGCTCATGCCTTTGTGACACACTGAAAGAGCAAACACAATCTTGACCTGACCAAATAGTCACTAAATCTTACACCTGATTTAGATACTTAGATGAATTTATCTTAGTCAATTTTCTTTCAACTGATAAGGCAAATCTGGGTTGTTCTTTCTGTGAAAACGAAATTATTATTAATAAGAGGTCTTACGACAACTACTGCCTTTTTTTTAAATGTCGAGAGAGAACACTGCTAAAGCTGGTACAGTAATTAGGATTTTAGATAATAAAAAATAAAAATATTGGCAGTGCCAACAAATGTTAAACAATACTTTTTAACAAAATTAAATAATGATATCTTCATATTTATTTTAAATGAATGAAGCAATAGGGAAACAAAAAATTAAATTGTATTTCAGATTATCCTGGGCCACCCGATTCGTCCGATTGGTCCAACGAAGGAGTTCCCATGGCAACGCTTTATACCAATGGCCTTCACGAAGGAACACCTACTCGAGGCTCAAAAGGTCCGAAATTATCAATAGTAGAAATGGTTTTGTACAATATGGCTGCCATGTTGGCAGGCTTTGCTGCTGGTTACGATGTAAGACTATCGAACATCTCTCCAATTCATCCTCGTCTTCATCCTGATAGGTAAGTGTATATTTTATTTAAAAATTAGATAATTATTCATTGAAATGATGTAAATTAAACATTTGGTGGAGACATGTCTCTAACTTACTGCAGTTTGGACTTGTGACCTGTCTAAGGTTCTATAGATCAAGCTCAAATTGCTGGTGTTACATTTTTCTGTATGGTTCAATTCCTCCTACACAGCCTACACTAGCGCATTCTGAACCAGAACCCACAAAACTACAGCTGTACAACCTACATATTGAGCCTCACATTATTGAATGCTATGGAACTTTTTCTTAGATATAAATCGAATTATTAAACTCATTATTTCTCTGAATAAATATTCAGCACTATCTCTTTTTTTCATTTCAACTGGAAAATATAACCACATTAGTAAATTTAAATTACACTCTTGTATTATTAATATGATTTAATAAGATATTAAGCCATCATTTGTGTATATAAAAATTAATACAATGACATTTCGAGATCATAAATCAAGTCTTGTTATCAAGTGTTAAAGTGATAAACACTAACCACCTACTATAGGATTTTTATTATAGGCCCCGCACTTTGTGGCGCTGCTGTATTGACAAAAGTAATGCTAAAAATTAAATGAGCATATTGTGTTCCTTATTAAATTCGCTGTAAAACCATATAAAGTTTATATTTTTAAAACATTTTGTTAAATGCAAATATAACGATGAAAGGTAAAAAAACATGGTTTTGCAGCTGTTTTTCAATTCAAACGCATGTCTTTGAATTTGTGCAGTATAAAAACTACGGGTGCTAAAAATATTTCCTGTTAGGGGTTTATTAACATTATTGTTGTTAACAACCTACTCAAGTTTCGTAATAAAATAATCACTACAACAATTGTTACTAACGTTTTTGTGAATTATTGATATCTCCATAACAGATTGTTATAGATAAATGCAACTTTCACTGGCATTTTTAAACTATGTAAATAAACTCCAATAAAGGAGTTGACATTGTAATTTGAATTGCAAATATTTTGTTGTACAATTTTAAACAAAGCATGTTTTTGAACAGCCGTCTACGGTTAACAGCGAGGGATGTACAGTCAGTTTATACTGGGTTCATTTTTTCTGAGCGTCAACAGATTCAAGTTTTATATTTAATATGAATTTTTAACTTATAGCTGTATAATCTTTTATTTCTTAATAATAGATTATTAAGAATATAGATTATCAATAAATATTATAATATATATATATATATATATATATTGTGTTTTCTTCTTGTACTTGTGACTTTACAATATAGCAGTGCCATTATAATATGGGTAAATTATTTATTTTATTATTATTATTTGTTAAAAAATAAATAGGCGTACCTGTCTGTACTCCATGCCATGTGTAGAGTAGGAACCCTAAAATTAAAACTTTGTTTTTTTTTAATTTTAATTTCAGTAATTAATCTAAATCACTTTCACTCAAGTTTACACTTGCTTACTCCTTACTCAACTCCCGACTTATTTACATTTACTATCATGGGTTCCATCACAATGTCAACTAAATTTTCTTTTGAACATATTGGTTTTCTATTTTCCTAACATGTTCGACACAGTTTTTCCACAAATTTTCTGGCACATTGTCCATAATGTCTGAGGTTAACTGACACACTTCTTCTACTTTATAACTTTTATTTCTTTTTGCCACCTCATTTTTAACATAAGCCCAAATAAGTTCAATTGCATTGAATTCACAATGGGCGACAGGCAGCCAAAGCATTTGAATGTCTTTATTGCTTCTTTTCACTATTTTGTCCAGTTACTTTTCTTTTACATTGAAGTGTGGCTAGCACTGGTTTGGTAAGATCTGCCCACCGAGACACTCCTTCCGGTAATGGGATGTTTTTTCTTAACAGCCATACAATGATGTCGTCTTTAAGCCAAATACTACAAGGGTTTCTTGGTTCCTGATATATCATTGTATGGTAAGGAGCCTAATCTATTACAATAGCAGAGTTTTCAAGAATATTTTGTACGATGGCGCTAAACCACTCTTCGTAATGCTTTGCATTCATCTCATCGTGATAATCTGCAGTCTTATTTTTCTTCGGAACAAAACATTTTTTACCGCTTTCAAAAAATCCATTTTCGCTTCCTATGTGTACAATGATTGCTCTTTTCCCAGCACCAGATGGTTTACATATACCTCCTCTCCATCCATTTAAATATCTGCTGGACAACCCTAAAAAAAATAATTGATGTTCTTCACCAGGTAGAATTTGTTCTTGCCAGCAGTATTTCATTGAGTGATTTGCGCCACACCACGGTTCATCTGTATACCCTGACTCCCGCAACCTTTTATTTTTCATTAGGTACTCGGCCCTGGCTCCTCTAATAGTCATTGACTCCATAAGGGTAGATTTACTGCAAAATTTCTTAAATCGAAATCCCATTGGTTTTATTTGTTTTAGTAATGAAGACCTACTTATTTTTGGAAAATCGGGGACATTCTCTTCTAGATATTTATGTACCTTTTCAATATAAAAGGTATAACAGGTATATATTTATGTACCTGTTGGATAATCTTTTTCAATATAATATTGGTAGATTTTACGTTAATATGCCTTTTAAATATTCATCTAATGTTATTTTTGGTTTTCCTTTTTTTTCTTGGAGATTCAAATTTACCTACACTCCACAGTCCTTTTTACAGGTGCCATAATATCATCTGCACAACCGGCCTGTTTTTTGCACTTGATATATATTGATTTTGTGATTTTCGAATATATGGGGATTTTGGCATTGTCTCTTGCTACTAAGTAAAACGAAATGATAAATACGAAAGCTTATTAATTTTGTCACCACTATCTCAACACTCACACACAAAAGCTTTAGAAACACTAAAAAAATTCTAAAAATGAATTCTTGTAGGCAGACACGAATTAAATACTGTCAACTAACTCATAGACATCCAGCGACCTCATAGCTTATTTAGACACAGACTGCTATGTTTAGATAAATTTTGATAAGTCCAAAAGTAGGCCTTGGGTTGGGAACCTTTTGTTTGTTTGTGAAAGATAGTGCAGTGATTACAGTGATGGCCGAGTGCACAATAAATTTAAAACTAAAGTAACAACTATAAATATTGAGACATGATGAGAGAATGGTGACTATAAATTAGACCTACTTTATTTATAGAAATAAATTTAAAAGTATGAAATGCAATTTGTGTAAACCCAAATTTATAGAAGAAAAAAATTATTGCTGCTATAATAAGTGAGAATGTGCTCTATTTGTATTGGGCCCAGAGTATCACTCGCTGCACAAGTAGCAGAATGATTACATCACTTTTACGCCTTTATAAAACACATTTAAAAAAAATTTACTTCTATAAGTTGATTTTGTTTTAGTTCTACATAATTATTAAGTTAGTTCTATAAAAACCTTTTTCCTGTATTCTTTCCTAAAATTAAGATACTAGTAATTCACAAAACCTTTAATAACAATTGTTGTATAGTGATTATTTTATCACGAAACTTGAGTATGTTGTTAACAATAATACTAATGTTGTTAATAAGACCCTAACAGGAAATTTTTTTAGCACCCTTAGTTTTTACACTGCACAAATTCAAAGACGTGTGTTTGAATTAAAAAACGGCTGCAAAACCATGTTTTTTTACCTTCCATCATTATTTTTGCATTTAACAAAATGTTTAAAAAATATAAACTATATACGGTTTACAGCGAATTTAATAAGGAACACAATGATATGCTCATTTAATTTTTAGCAATATTTTTATCAGTACAGCAGCGCCGCAAAGTGTGGTGCCTATAATAAAAAATCCTATAGTAGTACCCTAGGTTCCATGTTGGATACTAAAACTAAATTTATACCCTAAGAAAAATAACTCAAGCCTAAAACTGTGCCTGAGCAGTCTTGTTGTATTATTGAAACTTCATTGTGTTAGTTTTGACATACACAAATAATGGAAAATGTTCGATTAATAATATGAAGAGAATGAAAAACAAAATATGCTTGGAGAAAAATTTCAGATTTTCAAATTTTTTGGAGAAAGGACTGTAATAATATAAAAAACAAGGGTGAAGTTACTAATATTTAAAAGAATGAAGCTCTAAGTGCTATGCAAGTTGGGCGCCATGGTAACTCAATAATTACCAAAATAAAATATATAAAAAATTTAAATTTAAGTTTATAATCTCTTGGGTCGCAAGTTCTTTTACAGTGTACTTTGGCAGGATATTGATGTTAAAGAATAGAAATCTTTTGTGCTGAAATAATACATAATGTCTTATTTTAATACATCCTAATTAATGTTTATTATTTAAATGATATTGATAAAAATATCGAATAAAATTTAGTTATTGTTTACTTCTTTGTTGCAACTTTAAAAATGAATTAATTTTCTATGTATTCGAATGAATTTCTTTAACTAAGAATTATATTCTTTTAAATTAGAGCAGATTTCATGACTTTATTCATTATAAAAAGATTTTATAATGATATTATTTATACTTTAGAATATAAGGCTTTGCCTTATTTATTAAAATTCAAATTATTAATCAAGATTTATACCTAACATTAAAAAACATAAATCATATCAAATGTAGAAATAATTTTATAATAAAAGTTTTTTAAACGTGGATACCAAACACGTTGTTTCGTAGTCAAAAGCACTTTTTCTCGAAAATGGTTCTTTTCGTCATCCAGATTTCCATGGTGCCTCGTGGAAATCCTTTGTCCTTTTGTACTGACGTAGTCAAGTCACCCTTTTCCGTTACAAAGTTCATTACAGTTGTTTGTGTATCAAAATGATTATTAATGTTTTTAACTTAAATTGTTCTACATTTCTCATAACATAACAATTTAAATCAAACCTTACAGTGCTTTGATCATTCATACTTTGATCTGTCTTGAAAACACTCAAAACTCAAACCCTTATCTTGTATTAGTGAATACAAAGAAACACATGGTACACTGTTAGTTTTTACAAAAGAAATTCTCATGTATGAATCTCTAATAACTGTCTACACACTAATATTTACTAATTACGTCTTTTACCAAAGTTAAACTTTATCGTCCTTGCTATACCTTATAATTTCACATTTTAACGGTTTTCTATTGTTCCGTTTTGGAACGACATATAAATATAACACGTCTGACCACTTTGAAGACTGTCTTAAGACTGAAAATTACTGTTTGTACACTACTATCTATTAATTATGTCTTTTACCGAAGTTGAACTTTATATTTTCTCACTTCTAACGGTTTTCCATTGTTCTATTTCGGAACAACACAAACGTTTAATACATCCTACCCCTCGAGGCACTCAATTCAGACTGTCGTGGATTGCGGGGACGCTAACGGAAAGTTCTAGATTGCATAATCATAACATAACGTCTCGCCTAGCAACAGCCCTCACAACATTTTTACATTTCAATATTCTTAATTATTAGGTCTACACTAATTCTAATTATATTAATATACAAGATATATTTCTCTGACTATTTTTTACCATTCACTTTGTTTTAAATTTTGATTCTTTCTTATTATTAAACAAAATTTGACCAACTACTTGCTAAGTGCTATGCATTCTTTCATTTATCATTTGGACCAATTACTTGCAGCTCCCAAGGTTCTTGTGCCTTGCGCTAAATTCAAATTTTAAAAATGTACATACTACAGGACATACAAAGGATTGTACCTGGAACATGTATTTATATATCGATTTCATCCCTAGATAATTGGAAAACTATGTATCTTTCCAATGTTTCATTTTGGAAAGGTCTCTGAATCACTGATTTTAATCAATAAGTTTATAAATACCTTGGTCCGTCAAGTGATCCAATTGTGGTCACTTCCAAATAACACATGATACGTCCATTTAACAGGGGAAGAACTCATATCATCAGTCCAGTCCTAGTACCGGTACCAAACACTAATGACAGGCTACAAAATGTGTTTTCGTGTTTGTGTTGTGATAAGTTTTTTAACAATTATTTTAATGTCTTTATGATCTCTCACGAACGATGTTTTCACCTGAAGATGGATGCACTTGACATCCGAAATCGCGGTAGTGTTCAAGCACCATAATTGTATCTCTTGATGGACCAACAACAGGTATTTATTAACCTATTGATACAAGGTTTGTCGATAAAAGTATCTTACCTGAATTTTTCCTGGAGACACAAATGAAGTGTGGGAAAATTAATTCTTTATTTTTAAACCTCTGAGTCATCATCGCCTTATAAAAAAAGGAAGAAAAGAATATAAAATAAAGACTACATGAAGAAAGGTGTAGAATCAACTTAGTTCCTCAGGATATTCCAAGCTCTGAGCCCCTGAGGGGAAAAATAGTGGATAGATAAAAGGTAAAACTTATTCTTATATGTGAATCTTTTCCTGCCAGCAGAGAACATCAGTTGCTAACAGTCAGCCTATAAGTGAAGGAAACTAATCGGCCAAGTAATACAACTTAAACAATATGTATAAATAAAATTATAAATACAAGAACAAATAAAATAACGAAACATTTTAGCTCACATCCAAGCTACAAGCTTACAGAAAATGGATTAAAGATTCTATGCAACAGAAAATGCAGAGAGGAGAGTACTATCCCCCCACCATTGTATCTATAAAAGTCACAAAGTGTGGTGGATGAACTCACTCACCAACTAAAATAATTTTACAACAAAAGTCATAGGCTGTTTTTAAATTTCGGAAAATCTATTTCCAGTCTTAAATAATCCGGAATTTTAAACACCTTCATGAGAAGAAAGTTTTTTGATAACCTTTAGTTTATGAGACTGATGTCTTAAAAAGTTATAATTTCTTGTATATAATCATGGAATTCCATGTTGAATGCTTAACATTTTGTCCAACAATAAATTAGTCTTAAATTTTTTTTAAACATGGAAAATATAAATTCTTAATTCCTTAAAAGTTTATATGGAGGATACCCTTCTCTTTAACCTCATTATTGTTCTAATAGTATTTTTTAATCAACGTATCATTCTCTGCATATCATTCATTGAGGAGTCGCACCAAAAAATAACTTTATATTTTAAATGAGGATAAATAAGTCCATTAGGACATAATGAGTGTTCGTTTGATGCAATTTTTTTTAGGTTGAAAAAACCCTGAGTTAATTTTTTTACAAATAGCATCTATATGTATCTCCATGTAAGATTACAGTCTATCATCAGACCTAAGAATTTGGTACTTTTCACCCTTTTTATATCATTATCCCCATCATAATGTGGGAGTCAACTAATGTTCATTATTCTTCAAACAATCAATCAAATATTTTATTTGTTGTAGACAATTGTATAACAAACGTCAAAACATAACATTATATAGTACTTTACAATAAAGGTTATTTAGAAATTAACATATTATTATAAAAAAGCAAAATTAAGTTACAGAGATAGTAATGACTATTCATCCTCAGAGATAGTGTTCATTCACCTTCACCTAGCACTGACAAACATCATTCATAAGCCAGGGTCATATCAAAAAAACACAACCAAATTCAATCAGCACAACCAATTACATCAATCAACCATCAACTTAAAATTGACTTTTTACACAAAGAGAGATATTCAAACAAAACCATTTTTACAAGAAATCAATTATTATAAAAATTTAAAATCCAAGACTGTCACAAAATATACCATACCAAAACATAATTTTAAATTACATCAAGTCCCTTATATAAATAAAGGAAACAATAAATCAATTATAACAACAGGGCAAAACATAAAACATTAAGATATTAAAACAACATGTAAATATATATTAATACATTTTCATAATAATTTAACAATTTCAGATGCCCATAAATATACCTTATATTTTAATTGTGTACTAATTTAACGTATTTGATACAAACGTGTTGTCCGAAACATGGAGTCTCCACACACCCCTGTCAGTGCCCCACAAACTCCTCCACAGAATAACAAGATACAGACAACAGCAGTCATCTCAGTCTGCCTTTAAAACATGAATAATCGTTTATCTCTAGCAAGTCTGGAGGAAACAACTGTTTATAAACAAATTATTTCCAGAGAAGTACTTGTATTATTGACAGTTACAAAAGCGGTTTGCTCCAGGATTCACTTTGTACCATAACTGTTGTGTCATTAGCATACTGTACACAGACAGATCTATAATATAAAGTGTAAATGAAATAGACTATTGAGGGACCCCAAATTTAAGCTTAAACTCCATTTGACAGCCTGCCTCCCACCTATACCCTCTGTGACCTACCACCGTTGTTGGCAGCTTCAAAACGAATTTCATGTATACTCTTTCCAGTCACTTTCTTGCTTACAATGGAATGTACTAAATCAGTACTTATCGTTACTTCCTCGCAACTTCTGGATGGTGACACAGTGTTGCATGACTAATGAGAGATTAATGATTTTGGCTTATAAAGGGTATTTTCAAGTTGCTGTTCACAGATATGTGGACAAATTTTAAATAGTTATACTGCTCCTTAATCTCTGTGAGCCCATGATATTGTTCCCGAAAGTTTTTTGAATCTTCCAAAATGATTTCAATTTGATTTTTGCCAAGGTTGATTGCTCAAGTTGTGCTCTAATTTTATGAAAACTGAAAATCAGTTGGGTGCTGAGTGCCAATATCTGATGTTCTTTAAAATTTACATATGAACATGAAAGTAAGCTCTACCTCACCACTGGAACTCTCATGTTTAAATTGAAAAAATATTTATTAAATACTCTCGGGTATATTTTTGAACAAATATGAAAACATGAATTTTAAAATAATAATAAATTTTTTTTTCAGAAGCACATGAAAAAAACCATCTCTAGTCAAATTGCCAGTACGGATTCTATGTTATGAATTCAAATTTTAATTATATTCCCTTTTAAAAAAAATTTCAAGTTATTGTATAACGCATTTTATTAAAAGTATTTCAATATATATAAACCAAAATCGAGAAGTATAACAGAGAAGTTTGTAAATGTAAACTTTGACTTCAATAATATCATACATGATAAAGTAAATAAGTAAATATGAAGTGCAATTGAACAAATTAGTATTTTCTTCTAAAATTATCTTCCAATAATAAATAAAGATTTACGTTATTTATTTATTTTATTTATTTATTTATTTATTTTATTTATATATTTAAGTTACGTTATTTCTATATTCAACAGGTCAGAAGAAGAAAGTGAAGAAAAACGATGGTGGGTAGATCCCAGCGTTGGTGGTGTTGGTGGTGGAAATTCCAACCGAAACTCATACCTCGGAGCTGACTATGAATTTTCAAGTAGTTCAGGTTTGTATACAATGTTCACCAAATAAAAAATAGTTGAAAATATAATGCATACATTTATATCAACAAAATGACTGATTGAAACACAAACATACGAAAAGGTGAATTATTTTTTATAAGAAAAATTAGCCTTATAGTAAAAAATAAGACTATATATGTCGATGAGTTCATCTTCATGACTTCGGTATTTAAAAATTCTTTCTAAATTTGATTATTAGTGTTTCAAAAAAAATTTTGTAAGTAAATTTAGATTTTTACGCAAACATTTTACCTCTGTTTTTATTGACCTTGACATTTTTTGGGTTCAGGAAATCGAAAAGTGATTTTTGACTTGCAGTCCATAGTCATCTGTGTGTAAGCAATGATAGCAGCTAATAAAAATTATAACATGAACATAAAATTTGGTATAAGGTACTTAGTGTGCTCTTATAGAACCCTATTGCAATTCATTTCATACAGTCTTTTATTTCAACTGTCAAGCAACATATGAGAACCCATCTTACGTCAAGAACATATGAGAAAATTTGCTTTGTGTAGTTGATGTGACGACAGATATTTAAAAAATTCAATGCAGGATATAACTTGTCAGGCAGTTGATATAACCATTGTATTAAATATCTACTTTTATAATCATTCAAAGCTAATTATTCCTATGGTTATTCGAGACAAGGATATGTGGTTGTACTCTGATCTTTCGTTCCTTTATCATGGTGTTCCTCAGGTTAATAAGTCTCAGTGGTGGCTCACTCATTTTTGTTAATAAGTGAATTACTTATAGTATAATTATATTGAATGCATTTATTGTTGTAATAAGTACTTTGTGATTATGATTACATTTTCTGACGTTTACTTTGATAGGTTACCCGCACAATACTTACCATGGGCCAGCTAAACATTACCGACCAATGCTCAACAACTTAGGAAAGGGTGATCGAGATCGAGAATCTGGACCAGATGGAACCAAACCAATGTGGTTCACAGATTCACCCCAGCACTATGTACCTGCAATTAAGTCAGTGACACCGATGCCTTCACCAAGACGAAAGTCAAGTAGTGCGAGTATAGAAGCTACTGAGGTTAGTATGTTTGAATATAAAGTGATTTCATTGCATGTTGTTTTAGTAGGAGTTATGATAAATTTAAAAAACTGCCTCTACCTATCGCTCGCACATATTCGAATGTGTAACTCAAAAGGTTTAAACAACAACAAAAAACAACCTGTGGTTGACTGAAACTTAATTGAAAACAACTATTTAGATATATATATTTTTCTAAAAAATAAATAATAGTTTTCCCTCTCTCTCAGTTGTTGTTTTAAGTTAACAGTTAGTGAATATTGCAAAACAATTTCTTATTTGATATTTACATTATTACAGGCATCATCATATCCACCACCTCCAGCTCCTAGTGGGGGAATGTTGGAGTTAAGAGGTTATCCTTCACCTGAAGCTTCACGAACAGAGCATTACACACCTAGTCGTCAGGAATACTACCACCATAGGACAGAGTACTACCCTCAACCTCCGTCAGAGTATTCGACTCCGAGTGGACATTACGCAGATAGGTTGTTTCCTGAATTCTCGTCAGATTATCCGACTTATGCTTACGACAATCCAAGTAGTAGTGTTAGTAGTTCAACAACAGCAAGTGCAAGAACACCTCGGACGTATACACATAGAAGAACACCTTCAAATGTATCGAACGCATCGTCGTGTGGTGGTACAGCTACATCTAGTATTAATCCTACGTTTAGACTGGAAGGAGAGGAGTCAGGTAAAATTTGTGGTAATTCTTTATTTTGTATGTATGTTTGAATACAACTGAACGTGTTTCACAGTACAAATGTACACGTTATTTGTCTCGTCTGGTCGTGCACTGAGCTTCAGCCTTAAACACTTGGACCAATTTCCATCATTTTTTTTAAATATAGGTATATTTGACAATAGTGTTTTGGGGGGGGGGGGCAGTTCAAAATTTGAAGCAGCAATAAAGACTAATACTTAAAAATAACCTCTAAATCTAAATAAAACATAATCTAAGAACCCAAAAATACCCTAATGAAAAATAAGTCATGAAATAATATTGATTAAATTGGTAAGAAATATAAAGTTTATTCCAACTGTTTATACAAAAATGTAAATTGTTGTTTATTAGTAAATTGGAAAATTAAAAAAAAAATACTGACTGTAATGAGGTTCAATTTGTTTTAATCATTTAAGTCTTTACATTTCACCAAAATTTGATCAAAATAGCTTAGGTCAATTTACTGATATTATTTTTCTCTACCCATTTTCATTTTTTTACCAATAAATAACTCTACTTTGGATTTTTTGAAATAATCGTGACAAATCCTCTGCTTAGGTTAGGTTAGGCTGCAAAGAGAAGGTCTATTTTCATTTTCATTGACAATTATTTCACCATTCACCAATGGCATTCTCAAGTTGAGGGATAACATTTTAAGTTATTACTTAGCATAATTCTGAATATTGTTTCTTGATAGTATAATCTAATTCATGAAATATATTTTAAATATAATGAATACATTCAGCAGAGTACCAACAACAGTATTATCCTCCTGGGTACTGGAGTCGCACGTCAGGAGGAAGAGGAAGTACAGAATATTCTCGTCAAAACTCAATAGATTCAAACACATCAGATCGACCAATGACATTAGAAGTAAGCGGAACGAGATTAAGATCTAGTCTAAAGAGATACAATTATTCACCTCGAACGAATACAGGCGGATCTTCATCGTCTGGACCTGGTAAATATTATTTAAGCATATTATTAACTTAATTTTGTCAAATGTTGCTAATTATATTGCAATTTTAATAGTTGAACTTCCTTATAATATAGTAAGTTATGGCAAGCCTGAGGAATCGAGTTGAATCTACATCTTTCTTCGTGCAATTTTAGGTTAGATCCCTCCCTTTCATCTTTCCTATCAGGCCTCTCTTGACCAACTCCTGTTCTCTTTCGACTCTGATACTATTCAAGGGCTATAGGTTTTTATTTTATGCTCTTTTCACTTTTTCTTTAAGGCATTGGTGAGCGAAAGGTTTTCCATCATTAAACAACAAGGAAAAAACTGATAGTTGAAATTATGTACTGGAATGGTATTTAGGTACTGGAAACCTCAATTTTTCCAGTGGGGATTTTATCCTTACACAAATGTGTAGTCATGATACTAATAAAAGAAAATGACTAATGTCCTGTAATTCCTCTACTAAGTCACAACTACCAGTCCAAAAAGATAAAATGTTCATCTTTTAAAATGTTCCTGTATCATTGATAAAATATTGTTTTTCATTTGTAAAATCTTTCAGGTACACCAACAAATCCAACGCCTCCAGACAGCTTAACAAGTGAAGACAGCAGTTATGTTTCAGCCAAGGAAAGCTCTTCAAATTCAGTATCCAGAGTTCGTTTTTCACCAATCACAGCGACAATGACGGACACAACTTTACTCGATTTACCCTCGCACGGACAGTGTCAAGACTCAACGATTCCGCTTCAAGCTTCTAGACGTAGTGGCCGACATAGTCGGGATTCGTCACGAACACGTAGACCTTCACTTACGGACTTGGAACGAGAGTTTCTTTCATAGCATTTACACCACAGTTCTGTACCAGTTAAAACACCTGATAGAATATTTTGGTATGGAAAATACACTCGGTGGAACAAAATACTGAACAATTTTCTAAATGCTAAACTTCAGTAAAAACAGATGTAAAAAGATTTAATTTGTTTTAAATAGTTAATTTTCTTTTCTGTTAACAGTGATTGAAACATGAGTTCCAACAATTAAATTTTGTTATTGAATTTTATCCTCCAAATGACACACAGTCTTTGTTTCTCACCAAAGCAAGATGAGTTGATTTTAAATTTTAATTTACAACAAGATTTTTAAGTTCAACATTAAAATTTATTTTCATTCTTGAACAGTTTTCTGTAAATAATATGCTTCTGACTATTTAATTGTAAATTAAAAAGGCAGAAGATGCTTTAAAAAAATATATATATGCAAACTTTTGGTTATATAATTAGTTTTCAGCCTATTTTTGCCAATAGACTACCAACTGATTAGAACATACACAAAAAAACAAAACAGATGTCATCTACTTTTGGGGAATTATCTATGCCTGTATATAGTATATATGTTTCAATTGTATTTACAATTCAATAATAATTTTTAATTCTGTGTATTTTGAAAAAGAAAATATAATTTTATTACGTGATACTATAGGTATTATTATTTAAATTAAGTAATTTATAGGAGAATATTTATTAGATTTTGATTGTATACTTTAAATAATCAAATTATTTGATAATAAAATAATTGTATACTCTTACATAAATTGAATCCATTTTTAAATACATAAAATTAGTTGGATAAAAGTTAAACTTTTAAATATTGTACTTAATTATGATTTATGCTGGTGTAAAAACCATTTTACATGGCAAAAGTAAAAATATATTTCAATAAAAATAATATATTTCTATATTCCAAGAGTTAAAACTCCACTGTCAATATTTCGTTGAACAAGTACTAGTGATCACACGAATTGGATACATAACTGTTAAACGTTGGTGCTTTATTTACTTTGTTTTAATTATAACCCTCGAGCAACCTTCTGTTGGAACTATTTCAAAGATGTAACTGTTAAAAGATACAAATGAACTAATCAAATTTTTTACAAATTATTGTCAAGAAGTGTGGTTGCAGACTTTCATATATAATAAGTTATAGCATAAAATGTTTTTTAAACTTGTTACTTGATCTATACATCTGTAACAATAATTTCATAAAAAAACTCAAGAGGTTGTTTAAAAAAAGTGATTACAACTATGAAATAATTCCAAGAGTTATTATCTGTGCATTCAAAATATAGATCGATTGATGTTTATTATAGAGTAAAATTTTAAGTTTACAATAGTGATTTGATTTTGCATTCAGTTGTATTTAAAAGAGATTTATAACAAATGTTTTTTTTTTTCAATTGATTTCAAAGAAAGGCTAATATTTGGAGTGGTTATATAGTTGTTTTATTTTTTACTCTACTTTTATTTATTTGTACTAAATTTTATTTTACCAAAACTGTATTAGTTATAATAATATAGTTTAATAACTTTTTATACAAATTTATCTTACTTTGCATTTCTACAATATTTGTGTACTTTTTTTTCTTTCTTTTCAATATTACAGTATTTTCAACAGTATATTCCAACAATATTTTGAAGTTTTTTACTTATGTTTCATACTACCAAATATGTTTAGCCTTTCTTTATTCTTTTACAGTTCAGGTGTTTAACTATTTATGGTACTACAAATTATACAAATTGTGGTGTATTAAGTACTTAGTTCATATAAATTTTGTTTTCTTAGGTTTACAGTATTTTTTAAACCTGTGTTATTTTCTTTTTGGTATATATGTAATTTTATTTCCCAATATGCATTTTTGTATATTTTGTTGGGCAGAAACCCCTTTACAGAGGTTTTGTATATTTCTTGTATGTTCTTTATAAGAATGCGTTCGGTAGGTTGTTTTATGTTCAACCTAGTTTTTATGTGCAAAGGAAATTTGTCAAAAAATAGACTTATTAAAAGCAATGTAATAGTGTAGTACATTTTGAGTATTTCCAAATCGTTTAAATTTTACAATCTAAACAATTTGATGTGCGTTAAAATTAACTTTTATTTGATGAAACATATTTGATTAAGACTTAGTTAATTTTGCCATAACATACATAATAACTTGGATGATTTACTGTTCGTTGGGTATTTTTTTATAATAATCCATTTAGAAACATTTTCTTCTTGTCAATTTGAAAAAACCAGAAAAAATTACATAACTGTTTAATAAAAATTTCAAAAATCCTGTCTCAACACCAAGAAAAGAGACTGTGCAAGGCATACTTATTTTTTGAATTAAATCATTTATATTTTTTAAAGTCTTTTTAAGAAGTGAATTATTATTTGTTTTAAGAATATTTATGTCAAATTTATTTTCTGTCTTTCAAAAAAAAATTGTAATCAAGTGCATGTTAAAAGGGAAAAAAAATTAGTTTAAGATGTCAATTTAGATAACTTTCAAAACATTTCATACATTCCGCTCTTAAAAATAAAAAAATATTCCACACTGAATCCACAAAGTTTTTTTATGTCCAAGAACGTTACATGAAACTGTTTAGACTGTATTATATTTGTTTTTAGCCCTTTACGAATGTACAACCAAAGGCAACTAAAGTCAACCAGTACCCGATGGAAAATACTATTTTACCAGAGTGAGAACGTATAATCTAAGTTTATTTTGTGCAATACATAATTAGGTAGGCATTGCTCTAAATGAAAGAATACATTCCAATAGAAAGGGGAGGGGGGAATTTAGTTTTAATTTATATTAATCGACTAACATTGGATTTGGAACAAAGTATTCGTTTAATTATTTTTAGCAATAAAAGTGTTTGTGATTTTATTTTGTTTATTAATTAATTAAAAGTAATTTGTGTAATTTTGAAATGAATGCGAAATAGGTTAAGATTATTGTATTGTATACTTTTATTATTATGATAATGCATTTTATAGTTTTAATTATGTGGAAATACTAACTTTAGGTAATTTTTTATGTTTTTTTATTGCTTCTTTATAATACAAAGTAACAAAAGTAAATTATTTTACAGATAATTTTTTTAAGTAGTGTTTTTATTTTATTTTTGCACTTGTTAGAAATGTAGAAATAATGATACAAAATTACTCAAAAATGAAACTTTAGTGAACACAAAATTTGTTTCTACAACAGTGTTGAAATTCAAATTTACTGTCCCCTCTCCTGTATTTCAAGCAATTTTGTTCTCTTTTTTTTAAGTTCTGTTTTTATAAAGAAAATATTATTAATTTTTTTTTAACTACAAAATAACAAGCAATAGTCTTATTTCATCCAATTGTTATTAGTATTAAAGAGGAGCAATATTATTTCTTTTAAAACAAATTTTGTTTTTAATAATTAGCATGTTCATAAATTTAAAACAGGTTAATAATTTTAAATTAACTTATATTTTACTATGTTTTAATATTATGTAAACAACTTACATATAAAGTATATATTTTAATTATTGTATAGACAAACAAGTAATGATTTTACGATATTGATTAGCTCCTAGAAATTTGAGATTTTATTTATTAAATGAAAAAAATTTTATTAGAACATTTTTTTATAAAAGTCTTTATGTTTATATATATTATATATAAAAAAAAAAAATTGTGATCTTTTTGTTTCAAATTAAATTTTTGTTCTTGTATGCAATAAAAGTTTATTTATGGCAGTATTAAATACAATATTTAAATTATAAAATTGGAATTAATGATGACGAAAATAACCTAGATAAACTGCATTCACACAATTTTAATATTGTTTGTAATTCATAATTCGAAATTTCAATTGTGTTGTCTGAATATATTTGATAACTCGTACATACCTAATACTATATATTATTTATACTAATTTTGTAACTACAAAATCATTTATTGAGATACTGCCCAAACCATAATGCTCTTCGCCTACATTTATTATAAATTATAATTTTGTAATGGCAAAATTGCTATTTAAAATCTATTATGTACTAAAATTCAATAATTATTAACGATTGTTTTAATTTATTTGAAGAAAATTTAAAAGTAATACAATAAGAAAATTACTTGTCTCATACAGGAGAGTCATGCTAGGAGGTGAGAGGAAAATCCTTAATTTGGGGGGGGGGGAGGGAACTTGAAAATATATGATTATAGAAAATAGGAATCCTAAGTGTGGGTAGTTCAAGAAATGATATGTAGTTACGATTATAAACAATCTGTACTATAGACTAATAGGTGTGCCTGACTTTAAAAATACATATATTTAGGAAGCAGGTTTACCCCTAGACACCTTCGTAAGACACAGAACTTACTCTACATTTCCCAGAGTAAGAAGTACTCCTAAAATTATTATTCTCTTTTGTTCCAGTATGTCACACATCAGGAGTAAGTGTTCTGTGTATTTACCACAAAGTCTGCATTCCAAACTAAACAATTAAGCTTTGATCAATTTAACTTCAGTGCACAGAACTTTATTGAGGCTTATTATTTTGCATAGCAGCTTTCCCTAGTTCTCCAATATTCTTCTTCTTCCTTTCTTTATGCCAATAGAGTTCAAAACCTCAGAGAACAACCTCAATCCTCTTTGGTCTATCATTAGTTTTTATCTCTCTATTACTTCTTCTGTATTTTAATATAATTTCTACATAAAAGGCCCTTTTTATAAAAAATATATTATTCTATAATTTTATAGTTTTTTTAAAACTTGCTAGAGCAATCTTGAGTCGATAATTGTTGACAGCTGTTTCGCCTATTTACCAGGCATCCTCAGAACGTAAAAAACACTTCACAATAAACTACAAAAGTACCCAGATAAAATTTAAGTACATTTAAAAAACACTATTCACACATTAAAACTTTTTTTTTTTTTTTTAACTTTGTCAGGTACACATTGCATAACGGGTTGCTAGCTCATCTGACCATTTTATTTACACAAAAGGTTTTGCTTTTGTCACTTGGTTTTGTATTCCCTAATTTAATTCTACATATTTGGTGAAAATGATTCCCAGATAATTAAACTCTCTTGGATATTCTAGCTTTTACCCTTTACCCCTTCATGTCTGTTTCTCCTTAATGCATTTATTATATAACATAATTCACAAAAAAGGGAAACAATATTTAGTAGTTTAACATAATGAAATTATAAAATGTGGATGTAAATTGTATAAAATATCAGTTTGTTGAAGCCAGATTTATTTCCTTAAAATTTTTAAAAATACCTAGAGGAGATCATCTTTTTACCTTTCACCTCTTATCCTTAATGTTAACTTTAATTACTTGGTATATTTGAGGTCGCCTAAAGTTAGAAAGTTTATTGTATTCCTTTCACCTTAAAAACTGAATTCATGTGATCTATTTAGTTTGGTTAGGGGAAGGATATATTAGTGTTATTAGGTAACATTAACCCTGAAAACAAATGTATTTTCTTGATAAATAATATATTAAATTAGTATTATTAATCAGGACCATCCATGACCAGAATATTGGCTTAAAAAGTGTATTACTATTAACTTAATATATTTCTTTCATGATATTTCTATGCCTAAAAAAAATTTTTTTTTTTTTTAATGTTTCTTTTTTGTTATTAATTCAGAAATTTCAGACTAAAATATATATTAAAGTGAGGAAATCTTAATGAACTAGCTTCTCTAATTTGACTTTCGATAACCTCTGTGTTTGTGTCTGCAAGTAACGATTACTTGCATAAATCTCAACTAATTCACATAGTCCTGAAAAATAGTTTTAATTTTTTTATTTAAAGTTTTTTCTTATACTTTCAATAAATTTAGATTGAAAAATTGAGATATATTCGTTTTAGTTTGCTCTGAGTCCAAAAAGGAATTTTTACAAAATGTCTGTATATCTACTTTTTCCCCACTTTTATATGTTCAAGGTTTATTACTCGATAACAGTGTTTATATTCTTAAAATTTAGTTTGCAATGATTTCTTAAAAATCGTTCGTCTGATTTTGTTCAACAGTGTTACCTGGAAGTTATTTTAGCTTCTAATTGTGCTTGTAAAATGTTAACACTGTAATTTAAAATTTGGAGATACTAGCCACGAAAATTTAAATATAAATTTGATTTTCTCAAAATGGTTTAACAATTTTGTTCAAATTTATTCTCTAAGGTCCCAATCAAAACATATTAGTTGTTAAGTTACTGGGTAAAATTCAAAACTATGATTCAAAAACAAATTCAAAATTATGATTCAGAATTAATTATGAAAAAATTGAATTGAATTTAGACCATCATAGTTTCAATCTATCTCAAATTTTTACTTCTTAACATACTGAGAAGTTCCTCATCTGTGAGAGAATGAAATAAAATCTTCTTCACTTTTACAGATATTTAATAAAAATGACTACCGAGAAAAGTTACTAGTTAAATCAAAACAGCTGAGATTATCAAAGTTTTCTGATAAATATCTTGATAAGTTTAGACAAAATGTATATTTAGCTGTAATCAGATTCATGTAAATAAGTTGAGAAATACAAATTTCTTTATTATGTATTATTTATTTACAATTAGGATTTGTTTTATTGGAAACCGGTATGTAACAAAAGTTAGGACATACTATTTCTAGGCTTGTTATTATTTTTGGCAATGAACGCAGAATAGAAGCTGCTGATCAAGCAATAAAAAGGATGGCTCGTAAATTGTATATATATATATATAGTATAGAGAGGAGGCATAGTTTCCCACCAGGATCATTTTTAATTTAAAAAAATTAAGATTTCAAAATAAAGCCAATTTTCAACTACTCAAAAAAATATAGAGTATATATTATATTGAAAGATATCAATTTAGCCATTAATTATAATTTAAATGTTCCCCATTTAGTTACTGTTGCTTAAAACTTTTAAACAGTTATTACAAAAAAAAAACAAATTGTTATGTGTATATAATATCAGTATTAAGTTATACAACATGACATGGATGTAATTTAAAGAGTCAGTTATAAATTAGTAACAAAATAGTGTTCAACTTCCACAAAAATAAATTTCATAAAAATAGGTTCATAATTTTAAAAAATCGAATTTTAATTTAAAATAAAACTACCCTCCCACGTCGATAAAATATGGAAAAATTCAGTTTCATCAAAACTAGTACTGAATTAAAAAAATATAGGGCTGACTTTTTAAAATAATTTTAAATTATAGACTATTTTTGTCAACAATGTATTTAAAATTGCATAGTTGTTTCATTTAACCATGTTCAACGATGAAAATGAATAACTATGTTAAGCCCAATGTTAATTTATACAAAAATGGCATAAAAAATGTTAATTTATTAACATAAAAATGTGGCTGTATCTCATAACTAGACTACTTAACGAAGAGAATATTGAAAATCACTAACCATTCTGACTATAGAACTTTGCAAGTTTTAAGCAAATCTTTTTCTGCCGGGATTCTAAAATTGGAAGTAATAGTACACAAATAGATCACTGAATTGTTTTTTTTTTTTTTTTAAATATAAAAAAATATCTCAGTCATTGCTTTATTAAAAAGGGAAGAAAAGAACATAAAATGAAGACCCTGGCTCTCGAATACTCAATAGCATCAGGGTTGGAAAAGAACAAGAATTGATCAAAAGACCAGATGAGAAAGATGAAAGAGAGGGATCTAATCCAAGACTACATTAAAAAAGATGTAGATCCAGCTAGGGTTCCTCAGGATTGTTAAGCCTGTTTGTATAAAGTGAGCCCCTGAAGGTAGATCACTGAAAGGACATAAGTGAAATATTATGGTATTAGTGAAATATACACGAAAATTATTCAGCCATTTGGGTCAGACAACCAATTTTTTAACATGCATACTAATCTTTGGACGTTCCAACAGCTATTGATTTTTGAATGAATTTCTTTTTAGAAAGTTATGAAACAAAAAATCAAGTTTCATTTAAAAATTTTAAGTTTATTCCATAATATCGAGGCAATGAGAACACAACCAAGATGCTCGTTCAATAAACAGCATCTTTATGAAAACTAAATAATATGGAAAAAATATATAAACTAAAATGTAAAGTCTTGTGCTATGAATCTGTTAAAAAGTTACTGTCATGGAGTTTCTAGCTCAAATTTCACACTTATAATACACTGCATGTGGTTTGTTTTCTACAGTCACAATAAGTTACTGTAAAATATCTGACACCAATTAGGCTATAAACCAATTTCTAAAAAAAAATACATAGGGAGGATTTGAAAAAGTACACTACATGTTCAACCACAGAGGCATTACTAAATAATTTTTAATTTGCAATTCATTCCTAATTTTATCTAATTTCATTATAACTGTCACTCGTCTAACTTCTACAGCCGCTTCTCACATAGCCTACTTGCATGAAACTGTGCATAACACAGAAGGTTTAAAGAAAGACCAATACAAAAAACTACAAGATCAAATCATGATAAGTTTAATTAAAATTAACTGAACATTTCTATTTTAACTTAAAATTCATTAGTTTTTTTAAAATCTTATACATTTTAACAAATATTAACAAAAATATATGATTTGGATTGCAAGATTATTGTCACAAGACGGGCCTTAAAAGGTGATATTATTAATAATTAAAATATATTGACTTTTGTTGGATAAAATATAAGTATTACTCAGCTGCGACATCGAAAAAAGCTTATTCCAAGACTACTAAAATAATATTACATTTTAACCAACTAATAGTGTTTACTTGATTATTTGTATAGCTAACGGATAAATTTGTTATTTTTACCATTGACAGTTGGGATTGGGGTACCGGTACCTGGCAGAATAAAAATATTTTTATTTTAGCATAATTTGGTGTATTATATTTTGAATTAATGCAAAAATTTGGAGAATAATTTCAAAATAGTTGCTATTTTGAAGCAATTCTACTGGCCTTGGTGGTTATAAAACTTGTCCAAGATATTGCAACCAAATTCAGTAAAAATTGTAGAATGTTAACATGTACATGTAATATAAATATAGTTTAACCACATTCTTTCCCCTTTTTTACAAAAGTATAAATTTAAACAAAAAATAACCTGTAATAACAGCCCTGTAATATGGAAGTTGTTGTCTGTTGATTTTATCAAAGTTGGCTATCATTTTAACTAGTTTTACTATTAAAACTAGTTAATAATAATAGTAAACGTTGATAAAATCAACAGACATAACACATTACAGGGCTGTTAAAATATTTAAATCATTAAATCTATCAAAACATACAGACGACACACAATGTGATTCGAATGATAACACTGATGCACTTATAATGATCCTTTATCTGAAATTTATTTCCGCATGGAGTTAATTAAGCAGGTTGTTTAAATAACAAAGTAAAAAAATATATCTTTTGATTTTAAAATATAAATTTAGTATGCAACAAGCAAACAAATCTAGACTTAAATATTGATTGTAACAAAGTAGCACCTTCTGTAGCTTATGGCTAGACAGGACTCGAATCTATTGGATTCCTAAAATCCTAATAGAGTTGTATCATATTTCTTAAAGTTATTAGGTTTTCATTTAAGTTTAGATAGATATGAGTTACGACCATGAGGAGTGTACACTGATCTTTTTCAGATGGTCAGCATTAGTCATATACAGTCAACTCTCGATTAACCGTAATCGGATCAACCGCGTTGCGGCTTAACCGCGATACCGCGATGACTGATTATTTTCAGAAACAGTAAAGTTAGACTAAGCCTATTCGAAATATGTTTTTTTTACTTTTGCAGTACAGTAATTTAAATATTTTCCCGTGAAGTAGTTTTAAAAAAAGTGTGTTTATTTTGTGTGTGTAAATAATTTGTTTAATTTTTGTGTATGATAATAATAATAATAATGCTCGTTTTACTGCAGTTTATGAGGTATGTATGTTAATAAAACTCATTTAACATGTTTATTTTAAAATTTACTATTGTTTTTACCGTTTTGCGGGTTAACCGCGATTTTACTTATCCGGGAAGCCTTAACCCTATATTATCCCGGATAATCGAGAGTTGAGTGTAGGTGGAAGGCAGCATCAAATCTCTTCTTGATAAGTTTTATCCCAGATACTTTCTGTCTCTTCGAATTTTATCACCAGCAGTTGTTTTAATTGATGTACTAATTGTTGGCATTTTTCCTCACTGATTGTTTTAGTAAATTTTTAGATGTTATATCATACATGTTTTTGTACTTTAGTTGAGTGTGGTTCCTTTCTTCGCCAAACTCTCTGGTGATTAATTTTCAGGAACCCCACAACATGTGAAAATATCCATTGTTGTGTCTTGTAGGACAAATGGTATATGGCACCGTCACAATCTCATAAATAAATGGTAAACAAATTATCTTACTTAAATATGCAAAGAAACACAAACACTCAACATATTTTTTTGTTCACTCTACCGATATTTTCTCTAGAGTTAGAAGGTAAAATGTCAACTCTCACGATGTTCATGTCAATCATCCCTTGTAAGCCTTTCAGTTGCTATGTTCATCTTACAAACATTTTATATGCTGCATTCCTTTATGAGACTTCTTTACTCGCTTTGTCTTGTGTTACAACTCTGATCTAATTGAACTTCACAGCTGTTTATATTTTATTAGTTTCAACACTTTACTTCATGTATGTCACAACTTAGTTAGGCATATGTCATAATTGTTTTACAATCAAATTACAATAGGTGTTTACTTTATGTTTTTGTCATTTATTCCCTCTTAGTTTTCTTTCACGCATGTCGCATACTGGTTTGAATAAATGTCATGGTTTGACATCATAATTTATCAAAATTTTATAGAAATCTAAAGTTAGTTTTGAGAAATTAGACCTTTTTAAAAACAACATATGAGTTTTTTTATTCCAATAATGCTTGAAACATTATTTTTAGAAAGATGTAATATGTTTTGCTAACAAAGTCCCTAATAAAGTATAGAATTTATCAAATCAGCAGAGCTGTTTTTTTAAATAAAATTAAATGGTTAAACCCTACATTTTTAGTTATGATAATTATATTTTACATGTTTTGTTAGAAGCAAAGCAATAATGGCTCAATAGTTAAAATTTTATACTTAGGCTTATATAGTTAAAATTTTATTTAGTGAAAAGGAGCTTCACACAATTTTATGTGCATTATAGATATTTTAACAACAATTGGAGGAGAAATTGAAAATAAATAAAACATATATAGTTTCATTGATTTCTTTTGTGGGAAAAAGAAAAAGGGAAGAGAAAAAAAAAGAAAGAAAAAAAATATAAAGTGTTTCCTGAATGTTTTACAGGTAGTCATTGCAACTAAAAACATACATTTAAAAAAAAAACATCATTATGGTCTGTGTCTCTGTTTAGTTATCTCTTATATAATATGTAATACTGATGATTTAAGTCCTCAAGGTTAAATAGTTGAAGTGTTGTGTCAGTCCCAAACATATTTATATTAGAGAATTTGAGACTACTCTTAAATGTGGACAATTTTGTAACCAACCACAAAAAATCGTTCACCAGTATTTACAAGTCAATGACAAAACCATTAAATGTTGATGAACAGTTCACTTCCGATTACCTAATTTGGACCATTAGGAAGATGCTTATTTACTTCATGGCTTCTTTTTACTATATATGGATGTACAAATAAATTGTGAACTAATCACCTTAAAAAATCCATTCAAAGTTTCATCATAATCTGTAAATAAACAATTTTCAGATATGGAGAAACCAATGTTAAATTTGAACTCTGCACTCTAAAATAGATACGGTTTTAATTAAAGTCAGACCAATAGAGATTTTTATAAATTTTTGACCAACCTGTTTCACACTCCACTTCTAAAGCGATTTTTATCAAAATCTAATCATTCCATAGGACAACTACTACAAAATTTTGACTCATTCAGAACACCAGCAGTACAATCATAGACAATTGTTACCACAATCCTTTTTTAACCTTAGTCTGCTTTCGCCATTTATTGTTCCAATCATTTAATTGGAAACCCAGTTCATATCAACCTCTAAGTATATATATTTAACAAGATCACCTTAAGATAATATAAGAGACAGAAGCTACTCTGCAAGTAGTATAACTGTGCTTCTAGAGACCAAAATTTTCGAGAAATCACAAATGCGCGAGATGGAAACTATTGGACTGTCACAATATTTTCCTTAATACAAAATTAAAACATAAATAAAGGGTGCAAAAACATAACACAAACTTTCTTACTGACCCTAAAACAAAAAATGTCAAAAAATGAAATTAACTATGTCTATGAAAAAATATTCATATATTTAAATAACCTAACCTAAACTTACTTCTCTTGTACCATAAACATGTCATTAGTATAAATTATATTTGATCTAGGTCAAGTTTCATTTTTGTTTTCCCCCAACTATTTCTGAAGCAATATGTTTTGTGATTTTACACTTCTGTTGGGTATTAATTAATCTTCATATTTCACTAAAATTTGAACCGGCTGAGCTTCTTATTTTATAACAGTTCCCATGGGGTGATTTTTGGTTTTTTAAACTCACGAACCAACATTTTTGGAAAGGTTATACTTGATCAAGATCATTAGTGAGAATATAGAGAAAATTATGATTTTCAGTTGTTTTTCTTATGTCCAAATTTCAAAATATCAAAAAAATAAAATAAATAAATAAATTTCCCCAGATGACCAAAACTGCACATACCATAGACATCATTTTAAAAATCACTTTTTGGGTTTGAAGGACCTCAAAAAGGATATATTCACTTGACATCAATTTTTAATTTTCTCTATAATGGCATGCACATGTGAGAAAGATGTTTGGTTATTCAGTTAATGTAGACGTATAAGTGCAAAATCACAGAAAATAAATATTACCCGAATTTCTTTTAAAAATGAAAGCTTTATTATCAGAACAACTTATTTTTAGAGTCTTTAGATGGATATTTTTTATACGACTATTCACGCTTTAACTTTGTAATAAAATTTCACAATTGATAAAGTAAAATATTTAATTGTCTAACATAATCTAATTGTTTTTATTGGCTAAAAAATTGAATCAAACACATTTAATTATGATTTTTATACAAAAATGTACAAAAGTTTTTGATTTTTTCAGTATATAATACCAAAAAATCTATTAAACCAAATAAAGAAATTTGACCAACATGATTTGTTTCTTGTTGTGATTTTAGCCAGTAGTAACAGTAGTTGTACAGATTGAATAAAACGAGGTATTGTCCACATCTATTCCATCTAAGACACAATTATTTTTCGCTCATTCAGTCAGATTATGTTTAAAATAGTATAAAACAAAACAGGAATAAAGGGAATAGATACGTGTCAAAATTATTAGGTTTTTAATCCAAGCAAATAATTTCAATTTAATTGTATATTCCGGCATATAAAATACAAATTAATACAGACGAAAGAAAAGCCACTTCATTTTTGTTACTGAATATTATATTAAAATCTGACTACATTTGTAATTATAATTATACTGTGTTACTTATTTATAACCTATTATGTTGTTATGATATAAATTGTAAAAAAAAAAAACCTGTGTAATTGTTATTAAATTGCATTCCTTTTAAGTTAGCGAATGTAACATAGTTGATACAAGGTACCTGGACTAAAAGATTGGATTCACTGAGATAAAATGTTTCGAACAATCAACTTCGGCAGACTGATGTGTATATCTAACAATGTTAACCTTTTCTCCTTGGAATAAAAATTACACTTACAGTTTTTATTTATATAGAAAAACCAGATATGTACTTCAATATTAAATTAGAATTCAACAATACAAAATAAATAAATATTAAACTTTTTTTCTTGACTTTTAAGGGGAAAAATTTCTCGGTCATCATCACCTTATTAAAAAAGGAAGAAATGAACATAAAATAAAGACCCATAGCTCTTGAATACTCTAATAGTGTCAGGGTAGGAAGAGAACAAGAATTGGTCAAAAGAGACTTAATAGAAAATATGAGAGAGGGATCTAACCCAAGACTATATGAAACAAAGTGCCCACGCCCATACTCAATATAATTACTATTTTAAAATCAATCCTCTTAATTAAGATGAAAGGCTCTACCACTACATCTTTTAAGTAATCTGACTACTCAAATATTGTTAAAAGAGTAGTCATCCCTAAGTCTCCTGTTAGCCATATAATTTTAGTTATACATTTTTTTATCAAGAGCGACATTAAGGTTCAAATCCCACCAAGGACATGTTTTCTTCTGTATAATTTAGTTCAAAACCTGTGATTGTTCAAGTTAGCCTGTGGAAAGACTTATTTTTATAGTGGCTGGCACGAGTGGAATTTGATAGTTATAGATTTCAACAGCATACACCCATTTTGTAAATTTCATTTATGTATTAGATTTAACTAACAAATTTAGAAATAAAACTTTGTAATAATAGGCCTTAGATTTATTATTTTAAAACAATAACATACAGTTGATCACATTTTTATGTAATGATGTGAGCATTCACAAAAAATTAGACTAGCCGACTGTGACACAGAGGAAAGGACTAATATTTTGAGGAAGAAATTAAAACAAACTGTTAGCAATTCCAAAGGCTACTACAGAGTCGGATGTGTGTGTGTTAAAGCATAGTTGGTCGAAAATATGTCCTAGAACAATAAGCTTGATGACATTCAATAGTAGCAAGAAAACTAGGATGTTGTCTGACAGGTGACATGAGAGTTGTAGACCCTCTTAACTGTGCCTATCCTGTTTACTTACATAATTTACCTTTAAACTCTTCCAATCTTAACTTTACATTGGCCAGAGCAAAAGGTACTCCAGACACCCATGGATATTTTGTTTAATCTCTTAATTCATTATACAAATCCACACATAAAATATTCAAAATCAAAAATTGAATTAACAGTAGTATCAAATAATCAACCATTAATTAATTAAAATAATTTTAAAGACTAAATCTCTCTTCTAAAGTAACATCCACCAATACCTAAAGTAACATGACCAGTTGAAATGGGCAGCATATGATTTTGGAGTTACAGTACTTAAACACAAAAAAACTCCAATGTTAATTTCGAACTTGGTGTCTTAAGAAACATCAATGTTAAAAGTTTTATCAAAATTGGTCAAGAAAAATGTTTTAAAATTTAGTTTTAAATTATATTTTAGGGTATATATGGGTATCTACGATCAATTGGACTTATCATCTTTAATATTCATCTTTCACTCTTCAATGACAGCTGTTTTGGCTATTCAGCCAATTCTCGAATTAAGCAAAATGTTGTAAAAGTATGCAGAATGTAAACCTTTCATAAAAATTAAACAATATAACAATAATGGAAATAATGAGACGATTATTCAATTTCACAAAACAGCTTTAATTGCGACATATGTTTCGTCGTTAGGCATTTTCAAGCAACTAAATTGTTCCATATGCAGAAGTTTAACGTTTAACTTAGGATCAAAATGTGAATACATAGGTCAATTCGGAAGGTCAGCTAAGAATGGAGTTAAAGAACATGTACACAGTTGGAAATATGGCAAATCTAATTCAAATTTTGCAAATCATTTATTAGACACAGGACATAATTTTGATCCTAAGTTAAACGTTAAACTTCTGCATATGGAACAAAAAAGTAGGAAACTCAATAACCTGGAATGTTTAGAAATTAATAGATCAATTTTAAAAAAACCATACTTCCAACTTAAATGAACAAATATATCTTAACTCATCACCACTATTGAGACCTATTGTGTAAACTTTGTTTTCTAAAACCCCTTTACTCTAACCTTTCCTTTTGTCTCACATTTTTAGTTTAGACTTGTTTTGTTTTCAATTTAGTTGCTTGAAAATTCCTAACGGCGAAACATATGTCGCAATTAAAGCTGTTTTGTGGAATTGAATAATCGTCTCATTATTTCCATTATCATGGAATTCCATCATGTACCGACTGTTGTAACATTAAATTAATATAACAATAGTCATTAAATTAGAATCAACCTTAGGGAATTTTCACCAAAATCCAATCATCTTTCTCATATGACTATGAAATGGAACACCTCTACCTCCACCAAATTAATCGGACCATTCTTAAGATAATTATGTGACAAAAATATTACACATATGCTCATCTAAAATGATTAATGTTGTTAGAGGCTCAAAACATTGAGAAGAATTGAAAACTTCATATTCAAATTATCACAATACTTACTGTACTACATAATTGGAAACTTTATAGCTTAAATAATATCTATAATACAAAATACCCTGTTTTTATCACATGAAATAATTTATTTTACGCATTCACTACACACTCCACAATACTCTTTTCTACCTTATTCTTAAAATTCTATATCGATTAGTTATTGGATTTCAACATTTATGATTTAATAAAACATCACTCGAAGTAAAATATCGTAAACACTGATCTTAGCATGGGCGTACCCAGCGAGGGGCAGGGGGGGCAGCTGCCCCCCTGGAAGCAAAAAAATAAATCTTTATTATACATTTTGTTGCTGGAATTTAATACAATTCTTGAAATAACTATTTTAATAATCAATTGTATATTGAATGACCATGGCTTGCCCCCCTCCTAGTTTTGATCCTGGGTACGCCCTTGGATCTTAGTACATTCACCAGATTCTATCCTGTAAGTATCAACTATTTGCCACTGTTGCTTATTTGAAGGAATCTAATTTAAAGCTCTTTACAATTTTTATATATTAACACCTTTGATTGTGAAAAACTACATCACATACAACCGAAAATCCTTAAAAATGTAGTATATAGGCCCTCGAGAAAAAATGTGCAATATTTTATTATTTCAATAAATATTTATTCTGTTTATTATAAACTAATAATGAAATCTTGAGAGTTTTTCACATTTATAAAATAACATTTGTAAATCTCTTAAAAATTAGTCTTAATTAAATATGAATATTTGTATGAGAAAATGAATCTTACTCAATTTATCTAGATAAATTTATTTTGTATATGTACGATATGAAATAAATTATTATTAATATATGATTGCAAAGTGTTGTTTTACCTTTGTTTTATATTGTAATAACGTGGGAATCCAAAACAATTTTATAATATTTATAAATGCTACCTTTAAATACATTCCATAAGGTGTGTAAGTTTTTGTTCAGCTTTACATGTTGTGATTTAACATTCCATGATTTTTCATTTAAAAACTCAAGACTAATATGTGATAATGTGCCATTCCTGATTCACGTTGCGTACTCACTCTTATATAGTTGTAGCTTTTTATGTGCTGTATAACAACAAATGTGTGTACATATATTGAATACTGTATTTCAATAATGTATATATATAAATATATATTTAGAATGAATGAGTTAAAAAGAATTTTTTTAAACAAAGACTTGTACAATTTATATTTTATTTTGATCAAAGTATGTGTAATAAGTATTAGAAATGTGGTGGTAATAAACACAAATCTATAAATTTATAATATTAATCGAATAAAGCGATCATAATGACAATGATTTTTTATAATTATTCATTTTTACCCATGAATGTACTTTAGTTAAATAAACGGTGAAAAACTGAAGAAATTGTAGATTTTTTCTTCAGCATAATCTATAATATTTTATAACATTTTGTAATCTATATTTATTACAAGCTGTTCTGCAAGTCATTAATTATTTTCTCTGTCCTCACATCCATTAAATCATGCAAGAAATAGCATCTCAACAAAGAGTTAAACCAGTTATGGACCTAGGATAATTCAAAAAAGGGTTTAAATTTTCGAAGGGTAGCCATACCAGGGCTGCTGGGGGTCCGTAAAATTTCAAACATAAACATTACTCAAAAGCTATTTTTGTAATCCTTAGACATAAATTTAAAATGTGTTTTAAATTTAAAATATACATATTTAAAATATAAAATACAGAGGGATAGATGCTGTACCACTCAACTAACATCTTTGTTACTTTGACTTCAATTACACTAGGAGTAAAAAAAATTACTGAATTATTTTTGAATTGTAAATATGTTATTTCAGAAACAAAGTTGTACCAAAAAGTACCTAGAATATTACTACTATAAATGATGCCATATTCAAGTTATAAAGATCCTGACCACCATCACACAGATGGTCACATCTTCCAAATAGAGGCAAACGGACATCAAACAGCTGTAATGTTTATAAGTCGACTCTAAAAGGCTCTCCGATACTATACCACAGAAAATGAGCTACTCGCAATCGTCTACTGCTTACAAAAAGGATGACAGATCTTGCTTGGTTCGCAAGTCACTGTCATAACAGATAACCAAGCACTAACATTCATACAAAACTGCAGACTAACGAACTCTCATATTTCAAGGTGGATCCTGGCAATACAAGAATTTAACATAACCGTAGAACACTGTTGTGGAAAAGAGAATTCCATGGCAAACATGCTAAGTAGAAGCACTTATAACACCATCAACACACAAAACACTAACCACAAATACTACTACATACACAAAATCTAAACAGCCAACTCATTCAAGACTTTAAACAACTCCAAAGATGACCCAAAACTTGGGCCCATAGTCCAACAAATACACAACTCACAGGACAACAATTCATACCACATGCAACCAATACAAACACATACATCGAAACACAACATTTAGAGACTAACTTCATCACAGAAACACACAAGTTCCACCTACACTGTGGACCAGTCAAGTGCATTCATTTATTGCAAGAGGATCTTATCTTCAGCAATATGAACAGAAGCATACGATGACTGTAAGCGACCTGTGACATTTGCCAGAAATGTAAAAACCAAATCTGCCACGGGTGGGTAAAACCCATCAAAACAGACGGACTGTGCCACCAGCTGTCCATTGACTTCTTCGGTACACTTCCCACTGACCTACTAGTGACCATTGACACCTTTTCAAAATTCGTACATAACCTAATCTACCCTATCAAGCGCTCAACAACACAAGCCACCATTTGAACCCTATTCGACGATTACTTCCCGAAGTATGGGAAACCCTTGAGGATCCAAAGTGACCACGGCACGCAATTCACCAACAACAAATGGATTAACACACTGAAGAACAATGGCATGACACCCATCTTTTCGCCCATACGTTGACCACACAGCAACCAAGTAGAAAGGACAACAAAGGACAGAGAAATAGGTAGATGTCTAAGGACCTACTGTTCAAATCAGCAGAAAAACTCAGTGGACTTCATACCACTACTCAACCAATGCCTCAACACATTACACCACACCACCACTGGTTACAAGAGCTATATTTCTTCACTACACCCACACGGTTCTGGCACAAACATTTTCTAGAACTTACATACACGAACACTGACATAAACTTAAAACTACAAATTGTGAGTGAACACATCAACAAAGATGGGTGGGGATAATTAATATACACAGAAATTTAACCACACATAAATTTCAAAAAGGGGATCTGGTCCTCATCAGGTTGCAAAATGTATAAAACTGGCTTTCAGGAGTGACTGCCAAGCTATTCCAGTTGTACGATGTACCATATATCGTACACCAGAAGTTAGGTCAAGCCTACACATTTAGACATAAACAACAAGCTGAAACCAGGCATATACCAATAACACAAACAACTAATTAAAAAAAATTAAATCAATTTAATAAAGGGGGGCACGCAAAATTCCAATGTTCTGAATTAAGGTATCCTAATTTTGATTTCATTAAAACATTATGTTTTACTGAAATAAAAGGGGTCTCTAATTATACCATAATTCAAGTTATAAATAAACTATCACCTCAGGGTAACATACCATAAATCACAAGACCCTGACCACCACCAAAACAGTTATGATCAACAAACCTTCTCACATAGCTCATTTCCATTCATGGACCATAACATACACATTAAAAATAATTGTTCATTCACCAGATTGTTACCCATATAATTTTCTTATAAATAAACAGTGAATATTATTTATTTATTAAAGTGTAGTGCTAAATATAGGCTACAATATAATAAACAAGTGAAGAAGAAGAAATAAGAAAAGTGGTTGCTACAAAAAGGGAAGAAAAAGAAGGTGAGAGGATTAGGAGATCATTGTTGGTGAGGACACAAAAAATGCTGAGACATCTTTAACAAAGGCTCTACGGATATTTCAATACTATCTCAAGAAAGACATAAACTGGTGATATCAAACCTAACAGCAGTAAACCAGTATCAAGACGAAATTGTTAAGAGAAGAGGTGTTACTTATAATAATAACTAATTTGGTAAATAGCCAACTTCAATTAAACCTCCATCAAATGGCTACTTCAAAAAAAAATATTGTGCACATAAAATAATATAAGAATAAAGGACTATAAACTGACACCTCAGTTAAACATTTAAAATTAATTCCTACTAATATTCATAAATTATAAAATCATCCTTCATCATTACATATTTTCACCCAAGCCTATCACCCAAATAATTTGTTAATATTAAGTTGTCCGTTTTACCTAAAAGAAATGATTATCTAGTTGTTGTTATTAAATTGAACATATTAGCTTAAACCAAAGGGGCTAACCGAGCCATTTCAAAGACAATACCCGAGATCAAATAAATGTTTTATGATAATTGCATTATACTATATTAATAAAATTGTATTAATAAATAACAGTCATATTTATATTTCATCCATTTCGTTGATTAATACTACAACTAATAAGCATCAGGGAAAGCCAACCGCACGATTTCATTCATACACACAGCTAGCCAGTTTCCAGTGGTTAGGGTCCATCAGAATTCGTCGCAGCGTACAATCCAGTGTTTCCTTTAGTACAGTGGTTTTACATTCCTTAGTACTCTAGGAACGTTCTTATATTCATTCAAGATCCTACAAAGGAAATATTCACTGACCAGTTTCCTATTTCCAAGCATTCTAGCAAAAAGTACTATTCAAGATTTGGTTGTATAATGGCATACTATGAGATCTTTGACAAATGGAAAACTGAATAAGCCACAATTCTGGTAATAAGGCTCCAGAGGCTATAGCCAATATTCTACACAAGTGCAAAAAAATCTAAACTTTATGTATAATAACAAATGCATATGTCATTTTGTATGTGTTAAATTTATGTAGTTCCTCAGAACAAATCCTTTTGGGTTCCGATTGTCTGACTATACAGAATGGCTCGTTTAGCATTCACAGGATGGCTGCTGTCGAAGTGGAGGTATTCTAGGTGGTTTGTTGGTTAAACATGGACAGAAGTTTGTATTTTCCCGTTCTTTAGTTTTACAATGACGTCCAGAAAGAATACTTGTGAAGTAGATACAGTCCAGGTAGATAATTCTAATATAGTCTATTCTAAATTTCACCTGGACACAATTTGGCACAAAACATTGGTCACCGATTATCACCCAGGCTTACAGAGATTAAACAACATACTGAAGGAAGGCTTCAAATTCTACAAGCTTCCAACCATACCAAGAATCTTCTCACAGAACCTCCCAGAGTATTTTTAAAATAGCCGACAAATCTGAAAGGCATGTTAGTTCACCTAAAACTTCCGGATCCCAACGCACCTAAACAACCTAACTTTCCCCATGGTTCTTTTCCATGCAATAAGCTAAGATGCAAAATACATCTTTCCTCCAACAACTTCAATAGTTCCTCTAGTAAAAAATAATTTAAACTTAAAGGTGTACAGATGTACAATAAAAAATGTTATCTACCAACTACAGTGCAGGTTTTGGCCAGTTCAATATATTGGCCTAACCACAGACAACTTAACACCAGGATGAATGGCCACAGACATGATGTAAAAATTCTTGGATATAGAGAAACCAACTGCACAACAAGCAGCAATCCACAACGTTGTCACTTTTGATTACTACATCACGACACAAATCATAAAATCACTCTCTTCAGACTGTAACCCCTCACAACTAAGATGGGAACTACCTCATCAATGGGTCACAAAGTCTAGAGAACCCCCTAATCTTAATCTTACAGTAGATGAATCATCCGTTATCTTTTCCCAACAGGCTTATAAAAAAAAAAATCGTCTGTGTTTCGACACTTAGCACAGATCCATCTTAGATTAAAACAATTCAGTCTTCTTTTTATACTATACTGATTGAGAAAGTAGACAGTGTTTATGAAATGTTTCAGAACTTTAGTGTTTTGTTTTGTGTGTGTGTATTACTTGTGTACTATTAGGTAATACCAAGGACCACTTTGCAAGATAAACCTCCGTCTCCTATCCATACAAAATCTAAACTAAGTTTAAGTTCATTAATTCTCCAATCCCCATAACTGTTACTAGGTAAATAATATGTATTATAATGGAAATAGGGTGAATAATATACATCCAATTTATTTAAAAATTTTATATTTATAACATAATTTTATCAAAGTTTTATTTTAATGATCAATAATAGTAAGCTCATCAATTCCCCAATCCTCGTAGCTGTTATCAGGTAAGTACCTGCGGATAATGATGGGTATTTTCCTTTGTTTCAACTCTTTCATTGCTATCTGCAACGGATCAGTCTCACCTTCAAGTTCCACCATCACTGGTGCACACATGGCAATCTGAAGGGCTCTCGTCCCAAGCACTCTTGCCCTCTCATACCTAAACAATTTCACTTTTTTATTTTGTAACTGTTATTAAATTATTGTTTTGTCTTCAAACTAGAGGAGTTTAAATTTTAATCAACAAGTTTGAACTGGTCAACAAGTCTACTGTTACAACATAGTTAAGGATACCTCAAAATCAAATGTTTTGATACATCTCTCTGCACTGATATTACTTTAATGCAAATAGTTTTTTTTAATACAAACACAGATTTCTCAAAAATTACAATATTATTCAGGTTTTTTCATAAAAATCTATGATAATTTCAAATTTCAAATATTTATTATAATTGATAAAAAAATTAGAAAAGCAATTAGCAGAGGAAAATATTAGCCTTAAGCAATAAATTAATATATTATTATTACACATTTGTTTAAACATAAGCAGTTATTTTCAATGTTAAACTAGACAGATTTTCATAATTCTTGTTTATATTGATGTATTTACCCTATATAATTTATGATTAATTAGATAGTTTAAAACTTCTTCGGTAACAAATAACATGGGAAATATGCACATTTGGGAAACT
Organism: Aphrophora alni; assembly: GCA_963513935.1. Taxonomy (NCBI): domain Eukaryota; kingdom Metazoa; phylum Arthropoda; class Insecta; order Hemiptera; family Aphrophoridae; genus Aphrophora; species Aphrophora alni. The sequence goes on from OY740775.1 coordinate 37,743,888, forward strand.
TGAGATTAAGGCTGATTTTCATAATTTCTTTGTTTTTGCTTTTAATATGAAAACCAATATTATTATGCTTTGATGCATGCTACAAGAGAGTATGTATTTTACCAAAAACATCATAAAGGAGTAATAATTCCCCCCCCCCTTTTTTAATGTGAAAACTTATTTATTTTAACTCATAACATAAAAAACATATTTTAAATAAAAAGTATTTATTTTTAGAATTGTTTCAATGTGTGATATTCTTATAGACAAGTATATATACATAGGGAGTAAAAACTCTACTCCGAAGTAAAATGTCTATACATAATCTTTATAAAAATGTACAAGCACCTAAACAACCACATTTAAGCGCCAATGTAAACTACTCTCCTCACAGCTTACTAGTATTGAAGCGAGCGGGGTAAAACAAATAATTGTTTTACATGACAGATGGCACTGATACCGTTATCAGTAGATGTGTTGTGATAAATACATATTTAGGAAGTCTATTTAGTTCCAAGATACTGCTGCTAGATCTCAGTCCATTGACAAAATAAAATAGGTTGAGAGTAATGTTGAAAACAACTTGTTTAGGAACTTACGGCAATTGCCGTTGTCAACAGGTTAATAGGACAACATAGCCTATTAGTTTAGATTTTGTAAGGATAGGAAAGACAGGCTTACCTTGGAAAGTGGTCTTCATTTTATACTTTCTACTGTTTGAAAAGGTGAAAAGTGTTTAGAAAATATTTCAGAACTTTAGTGTTTTACTGTGTGTTTTGCTATTTGTGTACCACTAGGTTAATACCAAGGACCACTTTCCAAGGTAACCCTGTGTCTCCTATCCGTACAAGATCTAAAATAAAGAATAAGAAAATTAGATTGAGACACTTAACTCTGTAGCATTACTCAGTAATCAAAACAATTTAATTCTTCCGTACTAAATAAATCTGCACTAAAGTTATCAACCGTCTACCTCTCCCAGTCCATCCACCTGTTCCTGATAAGTGGCGTAGCTCTGCGGCCTGCACTGAAAACTATCGTCCGAGCTAGGCTATCTCTGTCTCTTTCTACCGGATGAAGTTCAACCGAATGTACCGTTATCCCATACAAGTCAGTTCAGTTTAATCCTACTAGAAAATGTAGTCGCACAAAATCTCACCGGACTTCTTTTAATACAATGATCTGAAATCTTCGTTCCATTTCTTACAAAATCTTCCTACAACTTTACGATGCAATTAATCTTTCTACCGATGTCAGTGTTTTAGTGTGGTACAATTGATGTGTCAGTGAGCTCTTTTTTTTTATAAATACGGCGTAAGCCTTCATTCAAAATTTTCTCGGCACCTAACAACCTGTCCAGGTAACTTATTTCTCAGATTTTGCTATACTATAAGATTTGTTAATGTTTTAGGCTTTGTTCATTGAGATATGTGTTTGATGTTTTATTTTAGTATTCAAAATTTTACTGAAATTTAATAATTTATAAAAGCATTTCCTTTCTTTAAAACATAATTTACAGATATTTTAGGCTTTGTTCATTAAGATATGTGTTTGATGTTTTATTTTAGTATTCAAAATTTTACTGAAATTTAATAATTTATAAAAGCATTTCCTTTCTTTAAAACATAATTTACAGAAGCTAAATGTAAACCTTAAACAGTCAGACTTTGAGTATTGAACAGTTATGTTGAATTTTGAACAGTTAAAGTATTAAATTTTGGTCATATCAAAAAACTAGCAAAAGGTTTTTTTCTGAAGCAGAGTTTTTGTATTTAGAATATTTCTGACTCTTGTTATAAGTCTTTGTTTCAAACATAAATCAAGATATCCATATACTATTAAAAATTAACAACTAAAAGGACTTAATTATAACCTTTACTGGATTTCTATAATTATGATAATTTTCTTGATTTTGAGGAAGTAACTAAGCATTTTGTATAAAAGAAAATTTGTGCTGTTACATGTATAAAATTGCATGAATCTCTATTAGACCTGTGTTTCTTTCAAACAGCTAAAGCTGGTCCCAGCTTGGTGGAATTTTATATGCAGGATTTTGCAAGTCAATACAGCAAAGATAGGATGCCTGTTTAAAGACTCTGTTTAACTGTTCGAAACATGTTCGTAACAAAAAAAACTTTAAAACATCGTCATGTGCACTATGAAATGATTTTCATCTAAAATACTGACTTTTGTGAAACTGTTTATATATATACTGTATTTCTGTTCACCGACTGAACTCTGTTTAACAATAATATGTCCTTTACTGTCTATATGTGATTATGTGTAATTATTTATAATTTAATATATATATAATTGGGTGGTGCTGCATGCAATCTTTCGGTTCTAACAGCCCCAAAGGGGTTATTTCAAAATTAACAAAACAAAATTGACGTCAATCAAAAAAAATTTCATTATTTAAAAATTTTAATATTTTAAAAATTTCAGTATTTAAAATTTTTGCTATTTAAAAAATTTTCTTATGTTATAAACAAATTTCCTTTTTTTTAATATATATATGTTGGCCAACTTAGTATGTAAGAAATTTAATAAACAAAATCATGATATTTAATAAGTAATTTAATGATGAACTTGTTAGAATTAATATAACTTTTGAAACTAAAATATTAATCTTGATTATAGAATCTCTTTTTTTTATTGTTAAATTCTTTGTAACAGTTTATATAAACAAGGGGGGATAAATATCAGAGTTTAATTATTAATATTTTTTTTTTTTTTCTCTTTTACTTTTAAGGGCATGTAAACTTTTTGAAGATTCAATTTGTAATCTTTTTTTATTATTAAGCTTTTGGTCATGTCAAGAAAACTTAACCCTTTGACGAGTGCGGCCGTTCCTGAACGTCCCAAATAGCCAACAGCTGGTTAGTAAGTATTTACAAAGAAAATTGTTGTCAAGGAGTAAGAAAAATTTTTTTTTAAATAGTTGTTTTATTGGTTACAAATGTATAATAATATAATAATATTGTGTTAAAAACTTGTAAGAATAAAAATTTACACTGATAAATGTACTTTAAAAAAAATTTGCACTGAAAAATCATTGTCACCCGTCGGTATAGCAGACATACACAAAAACGTTTGCTGGGCCGCTTTTTTTCTACGAATCAATTTAGTATAGCCTACATAATGGAAAATATAACATTTCTTTTCAGTTTTCTTGGAAGCGTGTGTTGGTTTCGTTTGCTGATAGCGGTATCCCATTGTCGGCGGCATAAAAACACCGTGGCATTGTCACCCGTCGGTATAGCAGACATACACAGACAAAAACGTTTGATGGGCCGCTTTTTTTCCACGAATCAATTTAGTATAGCCTACATTATGGAAAATATAACATTTCTTTTCAATTTTCTTGGAAGCGTGTGTTGGTTTCGTTTGAGACGCGGCTAAATGTGTCAAAAGACTAGACAGAGGGGAATCTGTAAAAAAGCTTTGTAGTGTTTAATTTTTCATGTTTGATGTAATACGTAACATAATATAATGATACAAATCACTTATACTAGACAAGGAACATAGGCACAGTTGTGTGTAGGGGGGAAACAACCGCGGAGAAGACGATGCCATCGCCTACATTTACGCGTCAATCAATACGCATGGTGAATTCTCCTAAAACCACGCCCCCTGGAGTTGTCCTGCCTTACAATTGTGAAAAACCCGATTTCATGTGTTCTTAGTACTATTTCTTGTTGAATTGTGACAACACAATAAGCCATGACTAATTTGTTTTATGATAAATACTTTTATTGCTCAGACGTAACCTAAAATGTTCCGGAACGTCCATACTCATTTACGCAAACAGCACAGAGAACGTTCAAGAACGGCCGTACTCGTTAATCGGTATTTCCCTGTACTCTTCAAAGGGTTAAGGTGATATTTTCATAACTGTAAATGGTAAAATCTGATCCGTCGAAATTTCTTTTTTTTTAATTCAATAAATTTTGGCCTTGTTGATTATATAATTTGTCTTTGTCTTTTTTTATTAAACATTGTTACCAGTTGGTTCCACCTTTCGTTAATTTAAGTCGCCTGGTAACAACTCTTGAATCCTTTAATAGTGTAAGGGTGAGAAAAGAACAAAAGTTAGTAAAGAGAGATCTGATAGAAAAGATGACAGCGCAGGATATAACCAAAGACTAGATGGGAAAAGGTGTAAATCCCTCTAAGTACTTTGGTATTGCTGCACTCTCACTCACTGTAAGTAAACCCCTGAGTCAACCTAAAGAGTACAATCATTATCATTCTTATCTACATATTAATACCTTCTTCAGATGACGCATTTAGTAGTAATTCTATTACCAAAGTCGTCTATGAAATAAACTTTCTATATTAAGACAAAACTAGGAATGAAAAAAATTGTACAGAATATGAAAGGTAATAGTTGAAATTTCTTTATAATTTATGGAAAATATCAAGACCTTGCTTCTGAGATTAATATTTATTTAACTAAATAACTCAATCATCAAATATTGATGTTTTTACATATGTTATCAATTACCTATTAAATAAAACACAAAAAAATTGTGTTTTATTTGTTAAAATGGAATTCTATCAAGTACCGTCGGTCATCAGTGTAAACAATTACCTATTACACCATTGCTCAGCACAAACAGGCAGTTTTCTGTACAGGTTAAACTATCACATGTGGGAGGGGGGGAGAATTAATTGGTTTCATCAATTACTTTAAATAAACTGCATTATATGTAAATATTTCTTTTCATATTAGTGCACTAAAAGTTTTATGTTATAAATATTATTGACAATAATCAACAACTTTCTTTCTAAACAAAACAAGAGACAGTTAAAAAACTGTATATCCTCAACAAAATACTTAAAAAACTAATTAAAGTGTAGTAAATATGATTAGTACCAAACTAAATTTCTCATATAATTGTATAATAAAAAATATAATTCAAATTGTAGTTCCGTTTCTCTAAACAACATGACAACTTGTGTTCAGCTTTTTCAACTTGTATGATATTCTCAAACTATTCAATGTGTTAATGAACTGTGATAACTACTTATTTGTAACAAAGCTACATAATTTAATAATTGCTCTAATTGAATGCAACTTACTTTGTCATAAATGTCGTTGTAATTCTGTTTGTCTTCTGTACACTACCTCTCGCATCCCCTCCCGCTAACAGTTCGATGTTTTCTCCTTCTTCCTATACAAAAAGACAAACATGTTTTTAGACAGCATAAGATTACATATATTTCCTCAGGCATAAAAAACTAATTATTAATTCTAGATTTGTCAAAATGTTCTCATAAAATAAATTAATACTTGAAAACTGAAACCATTTTACATGTAGATGAACACTAGTTCATATTTGTTTATTACATGTCAGTATAGTAAAATAACTTTTTTAAATATTAAAAATAAAAAATAAATTTATGTTTATAGTTTAATAAATACTGAATTAATGCAAAATCATAAGAATATTCATAGTAATGAAAATGATTCCATGGTCATTAAAATTGATATACACAAGGCCGTTCGGAAATTAACCTCTGTTGCAGTGCGAGAAGTATTAGGGCTAGCAGCATTAGTCCTGCAGTTATGTGTTCAGTAGCTAAATATGGGATCACCTGCGCTATAGGAAGCTTGTGTTGCAGTTTATTTATATGTACTAACATTTCAAAATGTGAAGTATGTAATGTGATAAGATTTCTAATGATAAAAATTTGACAGCAGCAGTCATCCAACGTGAACTGTATATGGGCAAACAATAATGAGTGAAGGTGTTGTGTGTCAGAGAATTTGTTTGTTTAAAAGTGGGAGAACAAATATTCATGATGAGGAAAGGGTGTATGCTAAAAGAGGAATAGAAAGTAAAATTAACACATAAATACATATACAATATAATTTATTTGGAAGACCGTGAAGTTGTTAGTGTAAAACGATAATAATATATTAACAATATTAAATTCATACCAATGCATTTATCTTAAACTGAGGGTCCACAAAAAACAGAGACATGACCTAGGAAAAAGTAACAACAGTACTACAAAAAACCAATTGTTAAAAACATATGTTTATTTTATAGTTCAAAATATGCCTTCTATGTATGTTATTATATTATGTAGTTGTTGTATGTACAGTGGCAGGCCATTTGTATTTAGTGATGAACTCGGTCAGAAAATTGATGTAAAGGCCCATGAAAATTGACAACCGTATTTTAGTATGCAAAAGGAGTATTGTTAATGGAGTTTATGAAACATGGAACGACCAAACAACCATCAATTCTAATGTCTATTGTAAGGCTTTAAACAACTATTAAGTGCCATCCAGAACCAACGCTGTAGTTTTCTGACTTCTGGTTTCCTGTTTTTGCATGACAACGCTCTCCCTCACACCCCTCGGCAAACAAAAGACCTGTTGCATTAATCAAATATGTTGTTTTCGATAATTCGCCGAAGAGTCCAGATTTAGCTCCCAGTGATTTTCACCTATTTATGCACATGAAGAAGTGGCTTGGCACATCATACAGATGAAAATAATGACGAGAAAGAATTTCAAGATACGATGACAGGCTGGCTTAAATCCCAAATGACAGAAATTTATGAAGAAAAGATTTCGAAACAGGTCCAGCGCTATGATAAAAGAATAAATTTAATTGGTGATTATGTAGACAAATAGTGGAAAGCTGTAGTTTTAAGATGTATTTAATAAAGTTTCTGTATCTACATCTCTTTTTTATTTTAGAATCAAACGGAGATTAGTTTCTGCCCAAATACAACAATCAAAATATTTATAAACAAGAAATTTACATTACAATAAAATTGCGCAAAACTTACTGAAATAATTATAACCAATAGTTTCCTAAAATTTGTGCACACTCAATAGTTCCATTGCTAACCAAAGCTCTGAAGTATATTGGAATGTGCGGGATCCTGCTATTTCGGCAACAACTGTGGAATTCATAAACTTCCCCACAGATATTTCACATAGATAAATATACTTGACAAAAACATTCCATAAAGGTCAGAAAATATTGGTGTCTTCTTATTCACAAAATACACATTAGTGTTTCCTTCTCAAGTAAATAATATACATTATAAGAATAGACTGAATTTCTATGTTGTTCAATAAAATTAACTTTGCTAAGTCGATCTACTAATAAAGTAAGATATAGTGTTCAAGTAGTACATGATGATAGTGAGAACTTTATTTCTAATACACGTACTACCACCAAGTTGAGTATGATTGGTTATAATGGGAGGTTAAAAAATTCAACATATGTGATTAATTAACTTTACATGACCACCAATGGGTAATAGATTATTTATATTGTTAAAATAATAATGAAGAAATTTCAATATAGTTATTATATATTAGATCACTCTAAAATATTTCTTGTATTATGCATTAAATTATAAAATTTCTTCGAAACAACTTAAACACAACTAAGAAGCTATTACTAAAACATATTTAATTAAGTAGCTACATTTAAATTATTAAAGAAAATTGTCTTTCTTTTTGATATAATTACGAGTTGTGATATTTAATCAATTCACCTTGACTATGGGTTACTTTACGAAAAAGAAAAAAAACTAAATAAAAATGTCAAACTTCAGATCGATTTCTAACGAATACAACGTTATTATTAATAGTATCAAATGCATTAAATCCAAGAAATTAATAACATAATAAATAATATGTTATATAACTTGCTAATAATAAAAATCTACCTCTTGTTGATCTATATCTTCAATATCCCCATCATCATCTACTTCATCAAAATCCTCTCCAACACTGAAAGAGAACCACATACTTATTTACAATAATTTTTACCACAAGTTTAGTTTAGCTATTATGATTTTAAATAAAAAATACACATACATTCTTAAGTGTGCATATTATTATATAACTATATATATTATAGGTTAAATCATAACAACAATAAGTAAATAGGGGTTAACTGACAGTCAATGAACTTCCCCCCTCCTCTCTAATTTCCTAATCATAACATTGAAAGTAAACAAAAATTAAGTTTCTTAAATTTTTCAAAATACGATTTTGTACAAAAAATTGTCTCAGCTGTATCCTTCAAGATGTCATATAAATAAAACATTCAGTTTTGGAAGTAATAGAAAAATTAATGAACAATTTTATTTTTTAAACCTTATGCCAATAAAGATTGAAAGTTATATCTCAAATCCATTCAATGTTCAATGAATCCGTCGATTGTTTGATAAATTTAAACAATGTTAATGATCCAATAAATATATTCTATTAAAGTATATATAAAATAAAATGTTCAATAGTAACAGAAGGAAAAATGTATTAAATAAATTGGACCTTATACTATTTAGTTGTAATGTCTATTTAGAAAAATTAAAATTAGGTCTAGCCCCAGCTTGGGTAACTTTATATGAGAGTGTATTGCCGAATTAGACAATTACAGCTGGCGGCGTATATTTAACAGTTAAGTGGTGTAGTAAAACCGCAGACAGTTAAATTTATTCCTACTTCCCTCTATGAACCACCTTGGAAATCCATTTGGTATATCAATTGAACTGGATGTACCGACGAAGATATACAACCCAGGTAAAGATCTGAGAAGGGAAATACTGGCAATGATTGCCACTAAATACCTGACACGTGTCAAAATTTATATGGATTGGTTATAAACTTTAAAAATGGCAGAACAGGAGCTAGATATTTTATTGAAGAAATGAGTGAAAGATATTATGTTTCAGAGAACACAAAGTCAATTATAGATTACAAGTTGTTAGCAATCAATACAACATTATTTCATTGTCTCAGAATAAAGGAAGTCAAATTATTTACACTAAAAGCTTCCTTACAAGAATAAAGATCACAGTTTACTGTGGTGTATCCAGGAATTAGACAGCTGACAAAATTGCAAAACTAGCATCTGGAATGTGACCAACACAAAAGTTTTGCATCCCCCATATTCCAAGAGAAGTGAATAAATAGATCAAGATCAGATTGTTATAACAGATACAGATCTAACTAAAATGCCCAGCCATATACCAAGGAGTGTCACATACAACAGCTATCATACAGCTAGAGCAAGAATTATGTATATTGTAACACAGCAATACCTGCATTACTTTAATCTCAGTGACTCCCATATGTTAGGATTACCACACTGGAAAGGAAACTTTGGAGTATATCCTACCCCACCTTAAATCCTGCAAAGGAGAGATTAAGAGGAACAGTGGGAGACAGAGGTTCACTCTAAGAGATTCTATCAAATAAGCAAATTTGGACACTGGCAGCGGTGACATTAATGGATATCAGACATCAGCGTTACTTAAGGTTCGATGCCTAAACTAAGAAGTAAGTAGGCTAGTAGACAGTAAGTAATCCAGAACTTTGATTACATCAATATGAATGTTTCTACACACAGTTGATACATATTGCGATTATGGTGATTTGTTTTGCTTGGACAAAAATTGACTGTAGCCTAATATTTTTTAAAAAATTAATTCTGTATGTTAACCTAAAGAAATGTTGAGAGAATAGTACCAATGGCTTTAAAAATTTATTTAATTTAAACTTTTATAGACTATGGTACCTATTAAAAAAAACAAATTGAGCAAATTTGTTTTTTACGATGAAAATTCAATAAGACTAGTAAGTAAAATACAACAAGTCAACGCATAACTAACAACCAACTAATGGTAACTTTAACAAATTAATTTCTATCAAAATTTACAGCTTAGTTTAGGTTCAGTTAATTGAAATTAAATAACTTATACTTAAAATGGAATACATTTAAATTTTAATGAGAAACTGCACCAAGAACAAATCCCACTCCAGCTTCGGAGTGACCAAGGAACAACAAAATCTGTCATAATCCCCAGATAGGCTACCACCATTCTTTCTTGAATTTAGTTCAAAATAACACATCATTCACAAAGAGTATAATTAAGAGTCTTATATATTATATAACCATAAAATTTGCAATTACCTTATGTTACGGTGAAGTGGTTTTATAAATGTATTTATTAATCATAGCCTAGGCTAGTTGTGAAAAAAATTAATTTGTATGGCATAGTCATACTTATATTATAATAAAATAGAATTAATTACAATAACTAAAAATGCAATAATAATAAAGTATAAAATGATTAGTCAACAGATATAAAACACTACAACTGAAATAATAAATAAAAATACTATAAAGAAAATTTTAATTTTCTTTACATTGATATTAACTTTAATTGAAATGTAAGTAATTAGCCATACTTTCCAAACTCTAAAAATAGTATGAAAATCAAACTGCTCCGAAAGAGTGAAACAAGACACCTACCAATAAACACAGTTTAAATAAATACTGCGTAAACAAATAAACAACAATACACACATTAAAATTCAACTTAATATTAGTTATAACCATACATTCTTTCAATAATGACTATTTACCCATTTGTAACTGAGAAACTTCTATACCAATTAAAAGGTCCCAGAAAGTAATACCTTCACAGACTGTTATTGGTATTAACTTGTTAGGGAGCTTATTCAAAAGAATAACAACAGTTCTTTGTAGCTTTCAAATAGTGATGCTTCCATTGGGGGGGGGGGGTCATTCGCTTTCTTGCTATTATATCTATGCAATTATCTTTTGACAGTAAGCGTATATATAAATTTGTTTTACACAAGTTCAAATGTACATATAAGGGAAGGTTAATATTGACGGTGTGTTCTTGCAATCATATGAACTACATTTTCTTTAGAGCACATTGGCAACTGGGACACTACTACACTAACATACTGATTTTTCCAGACCTCTATAACAATAATTGTAATAATCTTTTTGCTACTTGAATTTTTACTTTCAATTTTCACACCTAAAAACTCAGATAAATTTTCTGTTGATGTTAAAATATCCTCATATGTATTAGATCGTTTTTGCAACAACAAAAACATTAGTCTTCTTGCAGCATTTACCTAAATAAGTTAATAAATAATCCAAAACCTATGACTTTAAATGTGCTAAGCTAATATAGACACAATACTGTTGCACAACATTGCGGTCAGCATGAAGTACTTCAATTAAAAAAAGTACTAAGTTACTCTAAAACCTAACGTTACAGCTACCCAATGACAAACAAAATTATTTCTATCTGTTTTTGACCTAATTTAGCAGGTAGGCTTATTTTTAAAATGTTACTTATGTTACAGAATTTATATAACATTATTCTAAACTACAATGTCAAAAGGTAATGTATCCAAAAGACAAAATTTATGTTAGCTTAATCAATGCAGTATAACAGTATTTTGTACACTTATTAAGATTAATTTGAGTACTTGAATAATGCATATACAAGTTAGGTAACGTTGTAAGCCAATAGGCCTACGATTTTATGGTAATTGTGGGATAAGTCAATGTTGTAATTACTTTAAAAAAGTGTGTAATCCGTTTACTACATACTTTATTAAGAAATAATAATATAATATTTTAATGTGCAATATACTTTTTCACTGAAAAATTACAAATTGAAAACTACGAAACAGCACATATGTGTAGGTTATGTGCACATAGCAATGGGAATTCGTAGGTAGGTTTACTAGATCTAATGGTGATGATTTCAACAGCTGATTTTTTTTAAAACCCACATCTTTCCTAAGAAGAGCTGATTAATAACTTTGTAAATATCTATTGTACATCATTATAGGATTTTATTATGAAAACTTATGAAATCGTTAACTAATTACCTTGTATTCAAACAATCAGATCTTATTTTTTGTCGGAAGACACGTTTCAAGTCCCAAAATGCATTTATTCACTGTCAAATAACACATAGAAAACAAGGAAATCCAGCTCTGATTACGAAAGCCTACATTAATATTTATGACTACATTTATTAGTCAAGTTAGTGGATGTGTAATCATTTGATGTTTATTTACATAGTAAAAAATATTTGTTTTAATAGGTCTGGCTAGATAACAATATATTGTATAGAGCCTATATAGGCCTAGTGTCCTGCCCAAACCTATTTCTCATGATTCTTCAACCATACAATGTCATAATATTCAGCTGTAATGCACATGCATCATATAGACTAGTCACCTAGGCAGACCTAATGAAATAAGCGATCACAAAATTCACTGACTTGACAAAGGTAGTTACCAATATTAATGTAGGCATTCATAACCAGAGCTAGATTTCATAATTTTATATTTCTTATTTCCTACTAAAATAATGTATTTTGTGACTTGAAAAGTGTCTTGCGACAAAAAATATGAACTGATTGTTTGAATACAAGGTAAATAGTTAAAGATTTCATAATTTTTAATAATAAAATCCGATAATGATGTACAATAGATATTTACCAAAAACTCTATACTCACAATTTCTTACATACAATTACTGGGTCATTTCTTGTAGGTTGAAAGATCGCGTATAGCAAGAAAAATTACCATGCATGATGATTACCAAATTAATGGTAAATTGAATACCATATGCCAATTACGATGCAATATGAGAAAAATAGCCTAAATACTTTCAACATCCGTGGCCTTTCAAAAACTGTATTTAGCTTGGTAAATATTGATTGTACCTCATCCTATAAAAACATATGAAAACGTAAAGTATATACCTTGTAATCAAAGGATCAGATCATATTATTTATTGGAAGAAACATTTCAAGTCCCAAAATCCATTAGTTTAGTCGAAAATGAGTTTTATAAAAGTACGAAATCCAGCTACATATGTTAGAAATGCCAACGTTAATACTAATAACTACATTCGCCAAGTCGCTGAATGTATAATTGCTTGTTTTATTAAGTCTGGCTAGGTGACTATATATTAGGCATGGCATGCATATTACAGTTTAATATTGTGATGTATGATTGAAGAATTATGTCTATTGGTGTATGCAAATTGTGTTCCTTTGCTGTTTGTAATATAAGAACATATTTTCAATGTTAAATAATAATTACTTTATTAGGTCTAGTCAGGTGGCTATATATATATATAACTATCTGACCAGACCTCGCCTAGATGAGTACATATATATTCATCAAGTCACTGTATGTATGATCGCTTGTTTTAGTCTGGTTAGGTGTGATTATAGGTGAGGCTTCTCCTATGTCATTTACATCCCGCTGCGCAACTATCGCAACTTAGATGCTACTCACTGTAGTCAATTTCATACTTTAATCGCCTATTTTCTAATTTACTAGAAATATACTATATATATATAGCCACCTTACTTGACCTACGCGTAAATAAAACCTAAGCATTACACCTGTAGCACTTATTTTCTTTTTACAATATTGTGACGGACATAAAAGTCTTGAATTTGTAAATCATTAAAATTACCGACATCGAGCAAAAGTAATTCACACATCCATCTTACACTCCATGTTGACTGTTCAATGATTTGAACAACACTAATGCCATCTGAAATTTTGCAAACATGGTATAAAAGTGGTCACCCATTCAAGTAATAACCACGCTCAATGTTGCTTGATTTCGGTGAACAGTCTAAACATTGCTTTTGCCATGTAAACTTAACCTACAATTACTTCATTGAAATATGTCAATTTCGAAGTGAAAAATATTTTTGTTTTAGTGTTCACATTCACCACAGTGCTCATTGAACATCTATTCTTATGAAGACAAGTATGTAGTACAAAAATAATGAAAAAAAATATTAAAATTGGGGCGCTACAGTAAACAATTACCCCTTAAGTAATAATTATTCCCATACCTAGCCTAGTTAATAATATATTTCAATACAATGTTTACATACTCATCTGCTTCAAACTCATCATCGGCCATTTTGTTCTAAATAGAAAATGTATATAAGAAATTATAATTATAGGTATTTCACTTGTTATAATATCACTATAGTTATTACAGAACACACCAGTAATACACTGCAACCTCCAACTTCCAAGTTCCAATGACTAAATTTCAAAAATGGCCGACAAGTCGTCAACCAGGAAATGCTACATTTAAACAGTGGTGCCAACTAAATTGCATTTATTTCCCTCAGACAATCTTTCCACATCTTAGGTAGAACTTAGGTACAACTACAAAATTTTCCTCTTTATTTTTTCACATACAGTACAAAATATGTATATATTTTTGTTGTTTGGAGAAAGTGATGAGTTGAAAAAATTGATATCAAGATTTTTGCTGATATATCAGTTTTGAGACCTCTTGTGTCCAAAAAAAGTTTTGGTTTTTTTAGTGACCTCTGTCTGTCGTCTATGCAACGGTGTGTAACCAGTGCCAGTGTAACCCAAACCACCCAAATGCCCTAAATCGTTTTCAATCAATTATTCTGTCCATATCTAAGGACTTTTTATAGATTTTTCCAAAATTAAAATTTGGAGGAAGAAAAAAAAATTACTATTGTATCTAACAGTTGAATTCAAGTTAAAATGGACCTAAGCAAAACATATATTAGGTCATAATCCCTCTTCTAAAAAATATAATTCAAAGACATCATGCATGATTAACTTTTACTTTTTACTTTTTAACTAAGTAATGGTTTTGGCTGGTTTTTATCCATCAATGTTTTTGTACTATTTAAAACATTTTTATTACGATGCATTTTATATATCAAAAAGTTCAGTTGTTATATTATTTTCCATACCACTGTGTTGTATTCTAAATTTCTCATTGCAAACGAAATTTTAATGAGACTCCAAATTTACCACCTTTATTTTTGTACCAATTAAGCACTACCCTACAACAGAAAACCATAGAAGCGAATTTTATTTTTTTTCTTGTTGTTTAAAGAAAAAAAAATCTTTCCGTCATCATCGCCTTATGAAAAATAAAGAAAACATAATTTAATGTTACAACAGTCGGTACATGACGGAATTCCATGATAATGGAATTGAATAATCGTCTCATTATTTCCATTAAGAAAACATAATACAAAGATCCATAGTCTCCATACTCTATATAGAGTCAGAGTGAGAAAAGAATAAAAGTTGATCAGGAACAAGGCGATTTAATAGGAAAAATGAAAATGAGGGCTCTAACCCAAGACTCTAAGATAAAAGGGTCCACTTACTCCCTTGGGATTCTACATGAATAAAATAAAAAAGCATATATCACTTGTTGACTGACATGAGCTCTTTTTTATATTAAAATACACTTTGTCAAATTATTTTAGTAAAGTAATTGACCTGTGTTAATGGCTTTTTAAAAGTAAGAATTTTTCCCTAAATTTTGCATTGTGTTGCTTGGAAACTCAAAATTTTGTCATTGGCAAACTGAATTAAGTTATAAACAACAAATGGTGATGACAAAACATTAATTTAAACAAAATTGGAACTATAGGATAACTATATTTTAACTGGACCTGTGATGACAGCCTTTCTACAATATTAATATGTAGTCTATTATTCTAGTTACAGTAATGGTAGCCTTAGACTGCCAAGCCTTTCTAATTTTTAAGCAATAAACTAAAATCTACAAATCAAACGCTTTAGTCTAGAAGAATACTCATCACTTTTCCTTTTTATCCCTTCAATATAAAGTTCATTAACTCCACTATTGTATTGTATCTAATATCAACTTTCCTTTTATAAAGCCATATTGACTACTAAACAGGATATTATAGGCCTACTCATTTAAATATGTGAGGGGGGTAGAATCAAAACTCACATAATCCAAAATTTACGAAATTGAGTTAGCAGTGGTTTGTTATAGTATTTTCTGCGAGGAATCTGAAATTGCTGCTAGTTTGTACCAAAACGCACTTAATCTCACCAAAAAATAAAGTCAAAAGTGGTGGTTAGTGTCAAAAGTCACATAATCTCAGGGATAATGTGTGTGTTGACTCTAGCTGTTTTCAACCAATCAGGTGTTTGTATGGAAACAGATGTTTGGGGTTAGGTTTGTGATTTGACTGTGCAATGTAAAGCCAAGGAAGTGAGTGTTAGTTATTATTTTTGAATTGTATGTGTATATTAGTTAAAATTAAAGGCAAGAACAATGGAACTTAATGTTCAACCAATTCAAGATGGTCAACGAGGACGGAAAAGTCCTTCTGAATGGAAGAAAAATAATGCGATTGAAAAAAAAAAAAAAAATGAGTTGAGTGTTAAGAAAAAAGAAGACGTCGATAAGTTGCTGAAGAAACATTATGGGAACCAGTGGAGGCAGATACCTGAACTGAAGTTCTACGAACATGTTGTTTATAACTCAACAACAGCAGTCGTCCCTAATAATGAGTTGTGTGAAGAGCAGGAAAATGAACTTAATCTCATGATTTAATGATTTTACCTAATAGAAATTCAGTAGGCCTAAGTCGGTGTTAACTACTGTAACTTATTGTATTTTTTTGAATTTGTATCTCAGTTTTAAATTTTTTAAATATATTATCTCAGTAAAATACTTTTTGAAAGAATGTCAGTTTATTAATTGTAATTAAAAAACTTGTTACTGTAAACTACTTTGTTAGTTCTTTTGTATTTTCCATGAGAAAGTTTGGGGCATTGATTTTTAATTAAAGGAACGTTTTTATTAATAGAAAATGCCAATCATTATGTTAGCCTACATTCTCTGCTTTAGTATGACAGTGATATGGAAAGTTGATATTACCAGAGTCAAACCTAACATAATCCCAGCCTGCCAGAATCAAAACGTACAAAATCCTTAATTCAGAATCAAAAGTCACATAATCCAAAATTTAACTTAAAATAATTGCCAAAGTAATATATTTTTAGTAGTTTTAACAGTATATTAACTATTCTGAGTTTTTTAACTATTTTGTGATATATGATCATATATTTTTCTAGGCAGGAAATGTAACAAACTCGTTTTATGCTTATTGCCAAAAAACAACTTTCGGGATTATGTGAGTTTTGTAACTATACCCCTCATGTATGTACAACAAAAATTTTGAACTGCATAATTCTTACAAGACAGTAGAGGATTTCGTAGGTAATTTCATCGGAGCATTACGTCATGCCCCATTAGAAGTGTCATGATAATCATATAAATGGTTTCAAAATTTATTCATTTGGAATCAAAAATATTGGAGAGAAAAATTTTGACCCTTTTTCACCTTCATTTCCCTCTGTCCAAAAATTCCACCTACTATCATCTCAACCTTAAGTCCCCAATACTTTAAAATTTGATGCTATAAAAAATTCTAAACTCACCTAACCCATTTTGAAAAAAAAACCCTCTTCCAAATTTATACTCTATTAAAAAATAATGTAATTCGAACCAACCCTTTTTGAAAAGTTACACCCCGCTATTTACTCTTTCAGACCTACTCACCATTTTGACCCTTTACTGATCACACCTAACCCATTTTTGAACAAATATAAAGATATCTTTCATAAATTATTCAATCATCCCTTTCTATCCATCACTTTTAAATATGTTTATAACCTTCCTTATCATGTGGACATCTATTTTTATTGTGTCCATACAGCAGTTTCATCAATACCTTTGTCCAAGGCTAAGGACAATTAACACATATCAAAATCACACTACACATCACAATCGAAGAGAACACCAAACACAGAAGATACATAAATGGATGAATATTAACATTGATTGATTGATTGATGGGGTACAAGGTATGTTCATGTGCAAAATATAGCCTCTCCCATACCTCTCTGTGGTCAACCTCACCTCCACGAAATAATAATATAAATAAAGTGGTGCACTCTGTGAATGCTGACAAGGCTTTGGCGACCAAATGTCCATCGGTATAAATGGATAATTACCTTTTTCCTATCTAAATCCTTTTTCATTCAGAAACACTCAGCATACCTTATCTTTAGCTGGTATTTCACTGTTTTTATTTTCCTATCTTTCTTCTGCTTCTCTCCCAAGATGCTCTGGGAACAAGTGGACATTCATTTCTTCTTGACTCCAACTATCTTCACAATCTGCCTATTCCCTCAATCTTAGTAGGTGGAACGGCATATGCCAATGGACACATGGTCAGAGGGAGGTCTGATCTTGAATATGTGAACTCTGGATACCAGGCAAACTCCAGTTTCAACCTAGCCTTACCCATACACTAAAGGGCTCTGTATAAGAGGACGTCTACATCCATAGAAACTTGTGAGTTTTTATGGAACATAGTAAACCAGAAAAAGTAGATGACCTTTGGAAACTTGCAAAAGATGACTCAAGGGGAAACAACCAGATGAGGATAGAGGAAATAGGGGATGAAAACACCTCTCAAGAATCTACTCCTCAAACCCTGCAGCAGGACGTAGACACTCGGGAAGTGCTGACTTACCCTGCTTGAAGAGAACATCTTGATATCACCAAAAAACTACTCTCATTAGCGCAAAAGCTAATTTAATTGTAATGGGGTTACAAATTAAACCCAGAAACAGAAAACCACATGGAGAAAAAATGTATACGGAGAGACATTCAACATAAACAGGGGAAAGCTCGAGAGCAACAAACCAGGCTAGTCAACAACCCAAAAGTCTTGCAGTTTTTTCTTCCACCTAGATTTAGCAACAGTAAGTAACTTCAAAGTTCATCTTGGAACTCTAACCATGATTGGATCAAAAATTAAATTTTGTGGGACTCCACCTATCTGACATGTTTTGTTTTATTTGCTAAAAGTGAATCCCTTTAAATTAAAGGAAATGATATATTGTTTGTTGAAAACATGCTTGATAACTCAACAGTATCTGGCCTTATTTTTTAGCAAAATATATTTAATTCAACATTTTATTAGTAGCAAACAGTACATTCTGATGGATATCAATAACATTTTTTATTATTGAAATTATTAAAAACAATTGCCCGCCCAATACCATTAATAACGTTTAAGATATTTTTTAAATCTTGAAGACACTCTTTTGAATTTACATTTTCATAAAATTAATGTTCTAGGTAAAGTTTATTTTGTAATAGTGTACATTTTTAGTTTGATGATCTTAAATAGAATGGGGTATATACGATGATTTTGGATTGAATGGGGTATACGTTGAACTCAATGCATCATACAGAAAACGTATTTTATTTTTTCGAATAAAATCAATAAAGAATGAATAATTAAACAAAATAATTAGTACAAAATGATCAAAGAAATTTATTGTATGTATTTTAATATTTAAAATAGATATAAACCTACCTAATCATAAGAGAAATGCAGTGTAAACATTTTGTAGACAAAGTATAAAATTTATCCGTTAACCGCCTAAAATAAAACCGAGTTAGTCTCTTCACTCTTTAGATCCTTCAAAGCGGGACCATGCTCTTTTGATAGACATGTTCGTCTTAACGAAATGGAAGTATAAAAAGAAAGTGTTTTCTTGAGAAAATAAGAGTTGTTTAATACATACTGTATTATGAGTTAGTTTCTTTTGAGTAAAAATAAACTTTCAGAAGATAAAAATATTTGATTTGATAATATTGGGCAATGGACAATGTGCATTACGCAACCCGGAAAATGCATATAAAAAAGATTAAGTTTTTTGTGTTTTTAAAGAATACAAAACAATTTGAGTATAATCTTTTAAACTAATAATGAAGTAATAATGATTTGAATTTGCCCCTAACCACAATCACTGGAACTTAATAAAACACAATTATCTGATTGATTGTTCTTTATTAATTATATCCACTTAATGCCCTGATGTACATTTCAATAACATTGTTTTTAATTTTTTATTTTTTTATTTTAGTAATAGATATGTAAGGTTAGATTTAGTTTATAAGCAAGACCCTCCGATGATGATAACCATGTTATCGAAATGTACATCAGGGCATTAAGTGGATATAATTAATAAAGAACAATCAATCAGATAATTGTGTTTTATTAAGTTCCAGTGATTGTGGTTAGGGGCAAATTCAAATCATTATTGTGAATTTCACCACAGTGCTCAACAAGATTGTATCTTAATAATGAAGTGAACAATTGATACGTTCTTATATGTGAAGTCGAGAACTGAAAAAGGTAAATTTAAAAACAGTAGACGTGATTTCAGTGAAACGACGCCATGTGACTACAACCAGGAAAAGATGTTTTTAATTGAAATTTATCTAAAATAATAACGCATGTCTGGTACAACATGCATAAACTATTCTTCATATAAACTATAACATATTTGTAATTTGTGATTTTGTTGAAGTTTTAACATTATGTTTGTAGATTTGTCTGACGTTTTCTGTAAGAAGACATGATATGTTTTTCAAGTATAATTTTCAAAATCTTCAATAAGTAAAAGATTTTCTTTGTTAAAAATTATGATTTTGATATTTTGAATTTGAATTTAAAAAGGAAATGAAGTTTTTATAAAATTAAAAATAAAGTAAAAAGAATATTAACTTTCAATACATAAAAAAATTTCAATTTAAAAAAGTAGGTTGAAACCATAAATAAAGTTAATAAATTGAATAAATAAAGTTAAATTTTAATGAATATAATCTTGATAAATTAAATATGTAGGATGTTTTATATGTAATTTCATTTTTTACAGATATTATCTGATATATATGTATTCTTGTGTTACATTATGTTGTTTTAATAATAAAATCTGCATTTCAGAATAAAAAGATTTCTGTACTTTATTCAGTATTCTACTAAGTACACTTTTTTTAAAAGAATTCACGACCTGAGATATTTCACCTTCTCTTCAAGAGTGATAAATTTCATAATTAAATTTTTTATTTATTTATTTTTTGTAATAAAGCATTACAAAATGGCGCCCAACTTATAGAATAAGCATTTCAAAATTTCTTGTTCCCTTTATATTAGAATTGTTTCAATTTTAATTATCTAAAAAAGCAGTGGGGTTTTTAGGATTCACCAATTTTGATAATTCTTCTCCAGTATAATATATAGCTACCTAAATATGGCACATTCTTGTTATACATCTCAAGGAAACGCAGTATGATTTACAACTGTTTTCACTTTAGGTTCACTAGCCTAATTAACCATTTCTTCAGAAAGTAAGTATTCTAGAATGTTTCTATAAACACCAATTCAGTAATAGTCACTTTTTGTATACTGGTATAAAGAAAGTCTTCTATTAAACAAAGTTTATTGAAATATTTTTGATTTTCCTCATTGGTTATTTTTGAATGTATAGATTTTTTTACACAAGATAGTTATAGTTCACAAGATATTTTCTTGTTGTTTAAAGGCGAAAAACATTCCTGTCATCACTGCCTTGTAAAGAAAAGAGGACAAAATAAAGACCTCTAGCCCTCAAATACTCTAATAGTCTTAGGATTGGAAGAGAGCAAGACCTAGTCAAGAGAGACATGATTGGAAAGATGAGAGAGGGATCTAACCCGAAACTACATGAAAAATGTGTAGGAGGGATCCCTTGAAGTTACCACACCCATACTAACTATTGTGAAAAATAGAACTAAAAATAACAGGATCTTCTTAAATAAATATCAATATAAAAATTAACACCAATAATGAAAGTGCTGGTTTAACACTGTGCCTGCCAATGAGCCGATATTTCAATGAGAAAGTCATCATGCTCAGTTTAAATCTGTTCACAATTTAGTTGACTATTTAAGTTTTATGAAAAGGTCTATTTGTGTACTACTAGGTAATATCAAGGAACACTTTCCAAGGTAAGACTATGTTTCCTATCCATACAAAATCTAAACATAATAGGCCATGTGCCCTAATAAACTCTAACCTCCAACTGTAACATAAACTCTAAACCCTTCCTTTAAAAAGAATTTTCCCATTTTTCCTTCCTTCAATGTAGAAACATTGCCTATAACACCTATTTTCTAATCGCCATTTTATCTCCACAGCTTTATTAAAATATCTTCCTAGGTTCAACAAAAATGAGTTAATAAAAATTCACTTTATTTTAATTCAAATTAATTAACTTTAATTCTTATATTGGTATTAGTTTTGGAAGAACATTTTTTTTTCAATTTTGAGGGATAAATTATATTTTACTATATCTTAAAATTTAAAAAAAGAAATGTATTAAAAAGGTGCATTTTTTTCCCTCTCTCATGGGTAGCATGGAGACATTTATATGATAAGACAAACACATTAATGTTGAGTTTTTATGTAAATATCCATTTTGATGTTCTCTGAGTTCAAAAACCGTCTTTTTAGAATGTTTGTACATTAATAGGAAATTACATTAAATAAAATTGATGATATACAAAGTATTCATAAAAATATTTTATTGCATTTGTATTGAATTTTTTATAGCATATAACACAGTTTTATAATGGTAACTTAAGTACATTAATACTACTTATTTAAATAAAATATAAATATCTAAAATATAACACTACATAAATAGTGAAGGGTGGTATAACTAAAACAATTAGACTCCATGAGATTTTTTTGGACCTTATTCTCACCAATATACAAGCTACACTAATAAAAAAAAATTTATATTCGGTTGAATAATATTTTAAGTGAAGTTAAGGACCACTTTTTAAGGTAAGCCTGTGTCTCCTATCCATACAAAATCTAAATACAATAGGCTATATGCCCAATTAAATTCTAATCTACAGTACTACATCGTTTATCCGGACCTCATTCAACCGGATGTCCGGATTATCCGGATCGATCCGGAACAAAAAATAAAAAATTTAATCAAGGATAAAATAAAGCAAAAGCTTAAAGTTTCAAAATATTTTAATAATTACTGTATTTTGAATAATATTTTAAATAATATTTTGAAACTTTAAGCTTTTGCTTTATTTTATCCTTGAATATGGAGTTTCAACAAGAAATATCTGCTATTACATTAATGTTGATAAAAACGTGATTTCCTCAACACTACAGTGTCGCCTCGAGGTATTAGGGCGGGTTGTTGATGCACTGGGAAGAGAAAGTGGAGGAGCAATGACCTCTGCGTCACCATCACCCTACCCCAATGCGGCATGACAGTGACCTTGTCTATTGTCTATGCCGGCGGGTAGTCTATCACGTGCTAGCGACCGGAATACATCATTCCCAATTAGTCCGGATAAACGAGGTTGTACTGTAATTGTAAAATTGTAGCTTTAGCCACTTGAAATGAAATTAAACCGTATTATTTATTAGGACAAAATAATTGAAATTCCTGAATAATGTTTCTTTTGTTGATTTTTATTTGCGGGAGTGGTGAATAAAAAAAACTACTATACACCACGAATCACGTCCGTTAGGTAATAGCCAATAGGAGAGCAAGAGTAGAGGGTGGTCGTCAATTCGAACAGCTTCCTGCACAAGGCTAATCCCCGAACGAGGCTACCGACAACTTTCAATACTAATAAGGGTTGTCTAAATAAGTAGTTTTATTATGATTGCATAGTTTTATACGAATTAAACAATAGTTTTTTGTTTAAATAATTTAAACATGCTTAGTCCAACCGTATTAGATACATTAACATTATGTCTGAAAATTATTGAAAATATTAATTTTTTTAACATTTTTTGCTTTAACGGTAATAATTATTTCGCTTGTAATAATAATAATAAATCAGTTCAAAAATAATATAATTTTTTAATTTGAGTGTCTTTCAATTTAAGGGGAAAGATTTCTATTATATTAATTTTTTTAGTCAGAAAAATATTGTTTATGTTGAGATGTTTCTGATAATTTCTTTTCAAAGAAGGAAAGCAGCAACTAATGTATTTTTTTAAATTGTTCATTAAATTAGGCTCTTTCCAACTGTGATCCAAAATTAAATGCTGTATCTATGATTTTTTCAAGCGCCTAAAATGAAAAAACGCCTTCCCTTACATAAATATGAATTTGAAATCTCATTTTACATAACTAAAAGAATATTTTTTTTTTAAACATAAATTATTAAAATTTATATTCATGAGTTTTGAGTACCTGCATCATCAAAGTCCTCATTCCCTAATTGATTGGTCTGCCGATGTTTTAGTTACACCACTGGCAAAACATACGATAGCATTAAAAATCAAATAAATCAGATTTTATTTTTTAAAGTTTGTCTAATAGAAAAGTGTTATTATCCTACAAATTAAAATAAATTGGCTTCATTATCTTTAACTCTTCTTATTTTAACAGTTTGAAAGAGCATTAAAATCAATCTCTCATTAAAACAAAATTAACTTATCTAAGAAACATTACTGATTAAGACACAAAAAGAAATAAACTGGCTTAAATAATTTATCTTATTATTATTATTTTTTTACTTTTGCTTTAAATAATGTATAACAAAACTGCACTACCAGTTCATTAAAACTAAATAATCATTGACTTATACTCAAAGGCTATATACTAATATTAAGTAATTGTTATTTATCCATATTTATTAAAGAATATGCAACCACTTCTGACTAGAAATATTGCCAAGAAATAAGTACTATTTTAAAATAAAAAGTATGGTAACATAAGATTTGGTTAAAGAATATTTGGTGTAAATGCTCACTTAATAAATACATTTCAGAGAAATCAGCACCAAACAAATATGATAATAAAACAAAACTAAGAAATGTTTTTCTTACGAGCAATAACGAAAATCTCGATTTTATGATGAAAAACTTAATGATTACTTAAAATTAATATCTGTCGCCATAAAAATATATTCTTATAAATCAACATAACAAGTATAGCAAAAAAAAGTATATATCAATATAAATTAGAATAAACAATGGTTTGTTTTAAATATAACTTTAAAATAAATAACAGTAAACAGATCATATTGACGACATAAACTTAACCAACTGCTCATTATTAACCAAAATGGTTGCTTATGGCACAATCATATTAAACTTAACTAAATTTTTGTAGATTTTTGTTTTAATATATATGGGTATGTGAGAAAGTTTATGCAATATTTTTGCATTGATTTTAGTTTGACTATGTATATGAGTTTGAGAAAGTTAGTGCAATATTAGATTTTTAGTTTTAATATATATGGGTATGTGAAAAAGTTTGTGCGATATTTTTGCATTGATTTTAGTTTAACTATGTATGTGCATTTTGAGAAAGTTAGTGCAATATCTTTCGTAGATTTTCAGTTTTAATACGTATGGGTATGTGAGAAAGTTTGTGCAACATTTTTGCATTGATTTTAGTTTGACTATGTATATGAGTTTGAGAAAGTTAGTGCAATATTTTTAGTTTTAATACGTATGGGGCGCGCGTATCCGTTGTCTATATATTAAGGTTGCATTACGCTACTGTGCGTGACGTGATTTCTATTGAAAAAGTCCATCCCAAAAGTTGCATTACGGTAGTGTGCGTGACGCGATTTCTATTGAAAAAGTCCATCCCAAAAAGTACCCGACGCGATTTCTATTGAAAAAGTCCATCCCAAAAGTTGCATTACAGTAGTGTGCGTGACGCGATTTCTATTGAAAAAGTCCATCCCAAAAAGTACCCAGCGCGCCAATAGAAGTTTTCACTTTAAAAATTGTTTTCTTTTTAGTTACCCAGTATAACAGAGTACAAGGTAAGTTTGGCAATTGTAAAAAATATTGATCTCTGTTTCTTGAATAATCATCATATTTCATGGCCTCGGGAAACTGAAAAAGTGATTTTCGACATGCCGTCTGTCTTGGTTGTCGTCTGTACGTAAGCACGATACCGGCCACAAAATTAATATAAGAACATGAAATTTGAAGTAGGGGGCTATAGTGTGCTCATAAAGAACTCTATTAAAATTAATATAATTCGAATTGAAAATGTAAAAATGGCAGCCATTTTAAACAGTTTTTTGTTCATATTTTGTGTGTAATAACTTATATGTATTCATAATTTATAACATAATAAATTAGATAAATATTTGTAAATTTCAATTCTGTATATAATGGTTTCAACGTCACCTCTCTACAATGGCAAATAGCAAAGTTATTGTCCAAAATGTAATTTTGAACCCTGAACTCCCAAGGAAATACGATATTCGTATAGTTACAATCTGGCAGAACTGAGTCACTGACACAAGCATAATGAGTGGTGACTCCTTCATATGTACAATTTCATGGCCTATCAGAGATGAGACACTGACACTATCAAAGCAATATACATCTACGAGGCTCATTAAGACCAAGTCAATGACAAGAAAGTAGTGACATACACAATTACGAGGTTCAGAAAACCTGTTTTATAACTGTTATACAAACTTACTTTACTGTATAAAACGAAAACAATTTAACATTTCCTACAAGGTCCAAAGACCAACTTTTTGGCGTTACATTATTTAGAGGATCTGCTCGTATTACATTGTAATTGTATGATGGGGTGAGTACGTACCATTTTGGACCCATCAACTTGTTTGCTCCTATTTTTTTTTACTTTTAAGTCCTGCAAAGTGGATTAGACATAGGCTACTAGTAAATTGTGTAAATTACAGTTAATTTTATTTCTAATCATATCCAATATCACCTAACCTAACCAAAATTGTTTGATCAAAACCCCTCTGTTATAACAAAATATCATAAAAACCCCAAATTTGTTTACTTGCAAAGAAAATACAATAACTGTAAAGTAAAAAATCACCACATTTGTACATGATTATACATTATGTACTTGTGAAGGAGAAAGAACGTTTGTGTAATATTTGGGAACCATTTTGTTCATCTACAAAACTATTCGTTACACAAGTAAACATGGTTTCAATTAGAGTATGCTTATCCTAATCTAAATTGCTGTTTGGTTTATTCTTTGTAGGTGAATCAGCTAAATGTTACTATAATGATCTTGTATCTATAATTACAACATTTCTTTTCTGTATATTTTAAATGGAACATCTACTTAATCTATGTTTATTAATTATTTAATGAAAAAGAGTTATAACTAAAACCAAATAGTTTTAATTACAGTGTACATAATACCGTTCTGATAATCTCATTTTCACCTGGGTTAGTTTCGTTAACTAAGAGAAAAAGAGTGCAATGTGACATAAAAGAAGTGATATACGATAAGGTAAATCTCTACATCTCTGAAATTCAAAACACAATGATGTTACTACAGAATTTAAATTTGGTGTTTAAGATTATGATGGCTAGAACACTAGAAGGCAGTCTACATCAGTGATTATCCCTGCATCCATAAAACAATCTGTAAAATTAAAATTGTTGATCAATATCATACTTATTAATTAATATACAAGCTGACTGACAATACCCAATGTTAAAATTGTTGATGTTAAGAATTATAATTATCCATCCATGACTCCACTGCAAAACTTGGTGTACAAAAAGTTTAAATAACAAATATCAAGCAATTAATTGTTTTAACTTACACTGGTGCGCCTAACATCTTCAAACAAAAGTCTACTCATGTCATTGAATATGGGTTTAATAAGCTGCGAAATATATCCGACTCTAAACCTTAATCCCTACGCTCGTGTCCTTGACTTCGGCCTATATGAAGTTTATGGATATTTTCGTCACTAAACATACCTCCATTCTCGTAACGTTTATTCAGCCCATTCTGAGAGCTATGGAATAGTATGTTCATATTTAACACATTTACTGATAAAAACCAATAACGTAGGTGCTAAATATTTGTACAATGTTTTCCCTTACAATGTATTATGTCGAGATATTGCATTCTTTCTGGATAATTTAAGTTATATATTTATATATATATATATATATATATATATATATATATATGAGAAGATGAAATTTTGAAATATGAAATTTGTCAAAAATTTAGATGCAGAAAACATTTCTTACCTCATTCCATACCAACTAGACTAATCCAGAAGATTGGTATTGACATAATGAAATTAAAAAAAAAATTTACTTGGTACTTATAGATTATTTTTCCAAATAGATAGAAATATCTAAAATAAAACATAAATCTATAGAAGAAGTCATTTCAAAATTAAGAACAGTTTTTACCAGTTTGGGTCATTTAGGAAGTGTTAGAATATAGTATATATTTTAGTATGGTAATTTTTTCAAGAATTAAAGACAATAAATGTTAGTTTAATAGACTCGACAGCAAAATAGGTTAGGAAAGTCTAAATAGATGAATAAGTTTACTATCATATCATTATCAGATGAAAGGCTTGTAAGGGTTGTTGGAAACACCCGTATTTAATAACAATTAAACAAAAAAATCAATAAATAATAATCAAAAATAATAATTATGGGAAGAAATTCAAACAAAAGAAGTTGTAATAAAATTTATATGTAAAATAAACTTAGTGAGAATACAGTCGACTGGCGGATGTACAAGCGGATGTGTTGGATTGAATTTCATAAAACATGACGCCTGCAGTTGAACAGTTTCCCAAGGAAGCTATATTGATGACAACCAGAATGTCTGCAAGATTGTGCGAAATACAAAAACCAATCAGAACCATTTAAAATTCAAATAAATCTAAATTATCCAATCAGAAGAAAGGAGAGAAAAGAAGTGGGAAACGTTTCTCTAAAAACCGCGGTCTGTCTATCGCCATCTCTCTACAGAACAACACCTAAATATGTCATCAAAAGGTTGCCAAAGTTATTAAATAATTTATTCGAAATTAAAAATATATAACAAAACTAATCATTCTATCATATTAAAAGTAAATAAGTCTTTCATTGTTTAAGTAAAAGTCAGTCTTTAAAATAAAACTCAACATCAAAGTGAAAACGGGAGTGTCTGCGTAAAGCGTAAAAGTGTAGTGTAATATATAAAAATGTAGTATAATAAAAGGTTCAAATATATAAAAAAGGGGTGCAGTGTCTAAAGAAAGGAGAGAGAGTATTATGTAAGTAAAATTTAATATTTGTAATATGTATTTGTAAGACAGATCTCGGTGATTAAATTATAATTAAATCAAATACCAGATTTCATAAACAATAAATGTCAGACTAGAGTAAATTAAAATTTTAAAAGGTTTTGTGTCATAAGAATTAGCTGCCAGCATTAAGCAAAAAGCAATTGGGAGCATAACCTTTGTTTGATTAATAGCTATTGAAGAATAAATTAAAGGATAAGATGTTAAGGGATGTATTTTATTTAAATAGTCTAAAATAGATAAATAAGATTAGAACTAACATTTATTGTCATATAACGAAAGAATTTTAATGTATAGTTGGGAGTTAAATTAATGATAGAAGCTTAGTTAAGGGTTTACTTTTGTAATTTAATTTTAGGGTAGGTGTTCATTGCATTGTAGAAGAAGTAGTATAAAACAAAATTTAAATGATTTATCAATTTATCAATATACTTAAATATTTCACATAGCATGTCTCTGTAATTATTGAAAACCTAGTAGTTCTTTTGGAGTGCCTCACAAGCAAAGCAAAATTCTGACTCGTTTCAAGAGTCTGGTGGAGCCCCCAAGGATAAAGGTAAAGTCTAAATATAAGTTTAAATTCTAAAGGCTTACATAATTAAAAATAAGCCAAAATCTTACAAAGGTGTAAACACTTAAAAACCTAAATTTAAAAGAAGAAGGCCTTACAGGCTCTATGGTTCATGAAAAGTAAGCAAGGTAAGAAGAATGGTTTTAGTGATGAAGTTGTAGTATGATGACAGAAAATATAATGATAGATGGTATGGAAGAGATAAATTAAATAAAGAACAATATAATACATGAATTGTAGATATAAGAATAATGGAATGATATGTTAATTTTAGATAATGATTAGTGTTGGTTTATATCATTTTATTTTATATCAGAGAAAATATTGGTATTTCGAATATATTTTAAGAATAAATATATGTGGCAGGAATGTGTGTAGTAGTATTAGAATTAGAAATAACAAAATAAATTTTATAATACATGTTATACTGAAAAAGTATATTAGGACAAAGTCTTCTGGAAGAGATGAAATAAAATCAAAATGCAAAATAATTAGTCCAAAGATGAGAGAGACAGGACGTTTTCACAGATTGAATGTGAAATTTAAAATTAAATAAAATGTTGAAAAAATTAATAGAGTGACAGTTATTTCTTGTTAGAAAAAAGTCAGAAGTATGGGGAAAATGCTGAGTTTGAATAAAAGTAAAATTGGGAAGTGACAGGTTTAAAAAGTGATTCTTAAAAATGCATGATAGGCTTTAAATAGAAGCACAGTTTGGTAAACTGGGCATTTGGAGATAAGTTATTTAAAATGAATCATTGATATTGGAGCATAAAATGGTAGAGTCATTTTCTCTTGTATGTAGAATTAAATAATAGAAGTTTTGAATTCAAGATGAAAAATAAGAGATATATGTGAGAAGAAGGTCATCACGTGACAATAGATTTGCCTATTTTAAAACATCATTAACATCCTAAATACTTTTTAAAATTTTAACATATTGAAACCTGATTAACTGTTTCAAGTAATAAGAAATAATAGACCTATGTGTAATTCCCTTTTCGATAAAATTAGATAAATGAACTTAACAATTCATTCTACATATAAGAACTTGTGTTTTCTTTACGTGTTTTAATATGTTGGTGTGTCTTTATTTTTGATTAATTGTATTAATGAATTTTTGATATAATTCTATGTTGCATTACAGGAGTTTATACTTTAAAAGAGATAACCGTGAATAAATATGAATTTTTCAAAAATTACATTTTTTGTTCTTAGTACACTTTTCTAAAGAGCTCACAACCCTAAGAGAAATAAATGAATCTAGATTTAATCTGCCTTACAGATGAAATAAATAATAAAATAAAATATAATAATTTTGAATGACATGGAAGAAAGAAACTATTTCAATATTTTCAAGTCCAAGGTATCAACAAAACAATAGTATGGTGGAAAGGGCAGTGGGAATGACAAAACAAAGACTATCTAGTGGCTCTGATGGAATATAGAAATACCCCAATATCAGGAATTTTACTATCACCTACATAGATGATGTTTAATAGAAGATTGTATACTAAATGACCAATTACAAGCAAATTTTTAAATTCTGAATTAATTCAAGATGTTTCACAACATTTGGCAGTCAAACAAAGGAAGTATTACAAAGGAAATTGTATTTAAAAAAATTCTATTATGATAGAAATGCCAGTGTTTTGCCAAAATTAGAAAAACATGATAATGTTATAAAAAAAAATTCCGAGGGAATAACTTTGAAACATGGCAAAGTGATTAATAAACTTCAAAATCCGAGATTGTATATGGTACAAAATGAAAAAATACATTTTAAATCAGATGATAAACAATGACAAAAAAGATAGAACCAAAGACATCTTTAGCTTCTCTAGTTTATTTAATATTATTATTTAGCTTCAACTACATAATCACTAGTATGTAAGAGAAACCCTTCAACAGTCTCTGAAGACCTGTAAGGAGACAGTAACTGGAGTAGTAAGAAGTGGATGGATAGAAAGATGGGAGATCAGGAATGAAATTTATAAAATACACTTTAAAATAGCTATATATAACACCACCCAACACCCACAATGTTTGAGACAGTAATCATTGAAACTGTTTAATGTGCACAAGCCCAAGTAATATTGTTTGTGTTCTTGCCACTTTTCCTATGGTATCAGACACATCTTTTTTGGGAGTTTAATTTGAGATCAACTTCATTTTTGATAGAAAAAGTAAGCTTTTCATTTTGCAACAAGAGGGTGAATCGGTAGTGTTATAGTTAGAAAGAATCACACTTAGGTAGAAATAGTGTAGGAGCATTCTCCTGCCCCTTTCATTGAGTGAAAAGTCATTATAGATTTAATTTGAAGAAACATGTAGAGGATGGATGGATTTTTGTAAACCACCTCAATGTTTGATGTGGATTTCAAATTTCAGATAGAGTAATATAACTCAGCAGCCAGCACCCTCAAAGCAGTATAAGCAGCACAAAATAACGCAGCACTGCGGTTAATTAGTAGAAGTGTAAAGAGTGCACTTTCCTGTAGTTGCACACAGGTCATTTGCCAACTGTTTCAGAAATAAACTTGTCAAGTAGTCACCTCCTTTACTAATATTTAACCCTTATCACAAGCAAGCTGGACTAGGCGATGGGAACTGATCCAACTAAAGATATTTGAGCAGAGCCTGGATTACAGTGGGATGCAATTATTTAATAAACTTCCTGATGATGTTAAAAATATCCCTGGAAAAAAATTTGCTCAATAACAACACTTAAAAAAAAAATTACTACACAATTGATGAATATTTGGTGGATTCAGACTTTTGTAGGGAAATAAATTCTCCGTGTTACCTCAAATAGTGCTGTTCAAAATAAAATTGTATAGGTTTTAAAAATGATTTATTGAGTTATGAGATTGTATAGACCAAATTTTATAATTTTAAATATTTAACTAATTTATGTTTTTTTGTAACTTTATCTGTAATTTTGATTTTTTTCATTGTGTATAACATAATCCATGTAACGTAGAATGACAATTCACCTATCTAATATAATAGATGTTATGTGAATGTAATTAGAAATTAAATAAATAAATCCCTATCTCTCCACACCTACTATTTACCCATTAGTAATCTGAGGCATCTTAATATTCCCAAGTATTACCACTCTGCTCAGCAATCAAACTAATTGAATATCAGATAATCAACACCAATCTCGCTCTTATAACAGAAACAAAGAAGCAATATAGTCCCTCTGCAGTGATATATACCTAAGAATCTTCAGAACCCTGGAGGAGAAATTCCTGTAAGGCTGGAGCAGAAATTCAGTGTAAACTGTTCTCACACTACATCTCAGCAGGTGAATACAAAGACAAGCTTCGGGAGAGAAAATAAAGCAATATCCGTAGCTTTACAGTCCTGCTATTCAGAGCATTAGCCTTCAAAAAAGCCATCCTCCACATAGACTGCAAATCTGCAATACATCAAATAGACAGCCCACAAACCAAACGATAAAAGAAGGAAGAAATACAATACATCTACTCAACAAGCAAGAGTAGACAATAACTTTCCAGTAGGTTCGCTCAAACGTGGGGATAAATAGGAACAAAGTGTAGCTTAGTGGAGCTCAAACAAATACCAAAATAATAGAAAAAGGAAAAAACATAACTTAATAAATTAACAACATTGAATAAACTCCTAAAAAGCTTCACTTGCACTATTTAGAGCACGAATCACGTGGTGGGCAGAAAGGAGGAGAGATGTGAAAGCAAGCTAAGAGTCAGTCCTCCCCTAGGGCCGGTATGGGTTGGTCGTTCGCGTTAAGCCATGATTTTTTTTTTTGGCAGAAATTTGTAACTTCTCTTTATTTTAATGAGGAGGGGAGTCATAGGTACTTTTCCTTCATTTTAATATTTAATTTATATTCATTTAATTCTATTATAAGCTACTCATTTCAAATTTGAATCATTTCTGTTATTTTTTTTTACATTTTAATAAACAGTAATTTTTATTGTAAACTTGCATTCTTCTTGACTTGCGCCTAAAATCATGATCGCATCGGTCCATCCTGAGAGATTTTCGGTCATTGTGATTACTCAAGCTACCAGCTGGGAATTCCTCAAAAAGGAATTTTCGGCTGCAAAACAGCAGGAGGCATCACAAAAGCAACCATCATCTAGTAAAAAAAGATACAACTATATGGGAGGGGAGGGAGATCATACAATTTCAAGACAGCTTGTTAAGAGCAGAACTAAGGAGATGTTCTTCAAGGATGCTTACATAACATCCAGCAATAAACAGCGGAAACAGGGAGCTCCTGGAATAAAAACAAAAATCTACGAAGAAACCAGGTGGAAGCAAATTTTAGACTGAACACTGGACTTGACTACCTTGCTGCATACACTGACTGCATTAACACTTAGAAATCTCATCACTGCACAATTTGGGAAGATCGTACCATACTAACAAATAGAGGGTATCTCATAACACGCAAGGACTGGACCGTACACACCAAAAAATGAAGAAACTACCTAAGCTATATTGGGATCCCAAGAGACTAATACAATAATCCACAAATCTGTCATTAGAAAACAACAACTATAATGTTGACACAAATTAACCTTCTTAAGTGTTGACACAGAATCATCTGCATCTTGCCAAAGCTGTAACAACACTAAACAATGGAAAGAGAATGATTTCTAATAAGAATTCACAGAAGATTTCATGCAGAGACAAAGAATTATTATGGCGTGATGTGCTATAAAAGGATATGATTGCATTCCTGTCAATGTGATTGGCTAAGGACATAGAAATTCAAACAATACTAGATGCGGGAGTTGCGTTAGTCCAATGCCAACCAAAACAGAAAAACACAACTCAACGGAACGTTATAATCACTCGGTAAAATGTCGGCGAGAGTGTCGGACATAAGTAACTGTTGTCCTAGAAGCGAGTCTGTATTAAAATATTGAGGGATGAAATAAGTGTTGAATGATTATATTGAAGTTCTTATGTTTGGATGTACCTATAAAGGTGATAAACTGAACAATTAGAGATGTGGATTAGGTGAAACTGTGAGGACTCTGTACTGTGGTCATTGATAAACAAGTGTAATATAAATTGCTTGATGTAAGATACGTAAAAAATAGGTTTAAAACTTTGTTTACAACATTTTGAATTGTTAAAAAAAATTGATAATTAAAATTTTCCTTCATGTTAAATAAAGTTTGTGTATTAAAAAGGGGAAAATGTTAAGATGGATTTTTAAAAAGATAACCCAAATACACCTTTTCATCTAAACACGTTGAATGATTTTGAGGCTGGGAAGTGCAGAGCTGAAGGAAAAAATCTAGCAAGTAAAAATTTATTATACTAAAATAGAGCATAATTTAATTTTTAACGCTTCATGTTACAAAATAACGCCCAACCTGGTTTTTGGTCAAATAAATTTTTATTTGTAATACTCACATTACAAAATGGCGCACAACATGGGGCACTCATTCAACACAAGTCACGTTACACTGTCAGTCATTTCTTACACTGCTCTGTTTCATGTGAAATTCTTAGAGCTACTTTGACTCATAAGGAAAAGATTTGTTTTCTTCTAAATATAAGCCTATTTATTTAGCTTTAACATATTTCTAGTGATTTACTGAAAATACACCCATCAGAGGTTCACCTATAATGACTACAGGTGTAGTAATCTTGAGGTGGAGCTACACCTTTTTTCATCTAGTCTTGGGGTAGATTCCACTCTTTGATATTATCTATTGTGTTCTTTACTGACGAAGAAGCTATTAGAACATTCAAGGGTTAGGGGGTTTCATTTAAATCACACACAAAAATATTTAATATAGAATAAAATATAGATATATTACCTGCATTTATCTAAATTTGTCCCATTGTTGCCAGTATTCTTTGGTTTGCATTTCTGATAGTCGAGATACTGTTCTATCAAAGGCAAAAATTTCTTCATCTCCAGTAAAAAGATTAGAAGCTGCATTTTCCTATTTGTAAAACAAACAATACAATGCACAATTAAAATTATT
Source organism: Aphrophora alni (assembly GCA_963513935.1). Classification (NCBI taxonomy): domain Eukaryota; kingdom Metazoa; phylum Arthropoda; class Insecta; order Hemiptera; family Aphrophoridae; genus Aphrophora; species Aphrophora alni. Next base: position 37,779,077 of record OY740775.1, read on the forward strand.
ACCTTTCATTTACAATTTTAAGAACAATTATTAATATACAGGGTTATTAGGGAAAAGTGTCAATAATTTATATATTTGTTCAGGTGATCTAAGCAACGTTTTCTAAAGAAGCTTTGTTTGAAAACGTTCCATTTGACATCTTTTTAGGTTTTTCTTAAAAATTATAATTTCAAAAGAATGGATTTAAATACTAAATTAAAATTGTAAGTAATGATCTTAATTAATTATGGTGGATAACAAACTATAAAAAATTAGAAAAATTTAACAACATTGTTTCGAAACGGTAACAATTTTAAATTTCATGTTATATTTCAAAATTCATTAATTTTACAAAAAACTGTGCAAAAGACAAAATTTGTTACCTTTTAAATACAATAGGGTGTTTCTGAACTTTCATTACAAACTTCAGGGTATTGTTCCTTGGGTAAAAATAAACCAAAAACTTAATACAACACGGGATTTATCTGATTTTGTTGTCTATTCATATATATTAAAACACAGCTCTACAGAATTGAACCTAATTTGGATGCATTGTTCCTATTGTTAGTTTCAGTTAGTATGTTAAAGTTTCATTATTGTAATCCAGCTCATTTCAAAATGGTGACCATTCAAAGTTTTAAAATTAAAATAACACTAAAACTAGCCATTTTACAAAAAAAAAAAATAATAATAATAAAAGAACAACTTTTTAAAATATATTTTATGACAAATCCATAGTTGCTTTGGTTTTAAAAAAGAGTTAAAATAAACTAGATTTAAATTTCTTGTTTGGGCATGTATTTAAATACATGTAAAGCATTCCACAACAAAAAGATATATCACCCCAACATGATACACTTGTAAAAATTTATATAAATGCATTATTTGTGACATATTTGTGGCATATTGATTGTGGGGATATAAAGAAGCTTACAAATATTATACATTATCATATAAAATATGTAAAATATATAAAGTGGTAAGTTAGAGATAGCAGAGAAGAAAAAGTAAAGGAATATGTCACACATGAAATTGGATTTTTTTATTTGGACACTTGAGAGATTTCGGCAAGAAACTTTCTAAAACATCTACCACTAGTTTTTAATAGAAATATGATTAAGTTTAAACATGTAAAGAATAGACTTGTAAGAGCCACATGATCAAAGCCCTATAATGGGTTCCCTCAAAAGTGCCTGGTACTAAAGTGAGTAAGAGAAGGATTTTAATGGTATCCTATACGCTTCTCCAATCTGAAAAGGGGTGTTATAATATACAAACTTGTTAGTTCGACTACAGATGTTGTATATAACTACAGAGCTTAGAAAGATCATTACTTACAAGATTATGGGGACAAATAAGGCCATAGTACTTTCTGGAGTCTCACCATCTACTTAATGGTTGAAGAGAGGGAAAAGGAAGATTGTAAAGATAGCTCGTTATGATCTTAAGGAGAGATATTAGACACGAGGCAACTAGAGTAGTTGACTGATGATGATTTAGGTTACTGGATTAAGAAGCTGATCACTGACCTGATACTACAGGTTACACGGTGATGTGGAGAAATTAACTACATTACATAAGCATGGGGAGTTACCTGCACTACTTTAGGTTAAAGAGTGACATAGATTGCATAATATATTGTGGACAGGTTGATAAAGTGGAACACAAGTCCTTCTACTGTACAAGGTGGCAGTCGAACAGGGAGGAACTAAGAACTATGTTGGGGCGTTAGAGAAGGATAACTATGCCAGTGAACCATGTGCTAAATAAGAGGCAATTTTGGCAAGCAGCATTGACATTTTTAACATCTTTTTTTATCTAGAAGAAGGTAGAGAATAGGATAACATACGAATAATACAAAAAGTAGCAAAGACTAAAGCATCGTTTACTAAAGCAGCAAAGACTGAAGTAAATGAGGACGGTAAACACTTTAAAAACCTTGACATAGCTTGAAGTAATGTGATGCAAAATCCCAGGATAGGTCTATGTAAAGAAATTGAGAGAAAGGGGGGGTAAAGGATATGAGATAACGAAATAGGTTATCACCTAATTTTTGTAGTAGTCAAGATAATAGACAAATATCCATAAGACACATCACTATTACATACTGATAATACGATTTATGATACATAATATAGAATATATATATTTTTTTAATGCAGTACACAACAGACAAATATATATAAGCTATGAAATTAATTTACAGAAGCTCATAATTTACAGTAAAATTGTTGTTTTGTAGCTAGACAAATCTACAGCTGAACCATCATACAATATAGTATAATACAAATGGAATTGAAGAACACCACTTTCTTTGACATAAACAAACAAAAGCAGAACATGACTTCAGGAAAAACTGAAATGTCATCCAAACCTTTGATGCGTTATTCTGACTATGCTCTGTGATGCCATGTTGTCCTTGTCTGTTAAAGTTATAGGATGTTCCAGAAGTATTAGTAAGTACACTTTGCTGTGAATTGAGTTACATACAACATTCAAAACAAATATACAGATATCCTTAAAATAGTATGAGTAATTCAGAAATCAAAAAATATTTTATAGATAACATTCCAGACCTAAAATATATTAGTATGTATAAGATTTATTAAACTCTATCACACTTTTTTTATCTAATTTTTTTTCAACTTTCTCATAAAAATAAAATTTATAAATCCTAAAAATATAGATTTCCTTATACTCTTAAATATAATTATTAGTAATATTAACTTTATTTTATAATTTTTAACAAATAACCAGTAAATAATTAAAACTTCTACCATTTGCTAAAAACTAAATGACACTAACTCTGCATCAGCAATGGTCATTCTAATTGTCTGCTAGGTTAACAGCAACTCAAAATTATAATTACTTCGCTTATATAACTAAACTAAAATGATTACATAATGCAAAAAATAAAAATAAAATAAACAAATCTAAAATGTGAATGAATATGGACATACACACATGTCATAATTTATATAATTTACAGAAGAAACCAAACTAAAAGATTTTAAGTGAAAATCAATATTATTAAATATATTTCTCAAAAATTATATTCTTTAACAAGATCCCATCTAAATTCCCACTAATATTTTTAGGCATTGCACCTAGTTTTCACCAATCCCGCCTATTTACATAAAGTGTCAAATTAAAACTTTGACAATATCTTTTTAAAAACTAAAATTTTGAAACATTTACAAACATCTCCCAATATAATGAAAAACAGTTTCGTTTTCTTAGAAATTGCAAAGAGAGCACCCTGGGTTTTTGTCAACCAGCAAAGGTTTATAATTTAAGTCAATTAATTTCGCTTCACCACTTTAATTAACAGTACGTTTAACTTTAAATGTACTACATGGAGTGTTTCTGTTGGATACTCAATATACTCCAATTTTATTAGTTAATTTTTTCATTTTTTAATTTTTTATTCGTTTATAATTATAACAATTAACATAGTAGATTTAAAAAGTCATTTTCATAATTGAAAAATGTTGATTATTTTTTCAAAAATTAATATTTTTAATATGAAAGTGTTTCAACTTTTTCCTAACTTTAATATAGCAAATAATCTAAAAAAAGATAAACTGTAAAAATTAAAATTTGTAATAAATAAAAACAATATTTAATAAAAATCACTAATTTAATTAAAACCTGCCGACCATGGTTTCGCTTGTTACATCATTGTCAAGGCAAAGGTTAAGTTGTCTTGACAATGCTGTAATAAGCGAAAACATGGGCGGAAGGTTTTAATAAAATTTGTGGTTTTTTTTTTTTTATTGTGTTTTTACTTATTAAAATGGAATACCACCAAGTACTAATGGTCTTTAGCATAAATAGATTAATACTTCCCCTTAATGGAAATTAGGCGCAACAGGGAACTTAGCTGTAACAGTGGCCATGTGCTAAGGGTTAGTATTGGTTTCCTATGCTTTTTACTGATTATTTATTGGACTTGTACCACAAATAAATCTAAAAAACATCAGTAAAATAGGTTTAATAGCCGAAATTTTAGTTGGAATTTCAATAATATTCTACATATAGGCTGTATGGGTAAAATTATACTTAAATGGAACGAAACTTGGTTATACAGTACTTTTTTAATTTGAGTTTTTACTTAGATGAGATTTTACTTTTAATTTGTTACTCTACATGTCAGCATTGGACATGGCAGTAACGATTGCACATGTAGGTTATTATATATTGCATCCATTTTGTAGTGAAGATTGACCTAATTTTGTTAAACTAGTTTCTAACACTTGTTACAGGTGTGGGAAGAAGACAGGTGTGAAGCTCAGAATCTGTCTTATAGCAGTGGCAGTCCTCCACTTTTGACTAAACATCTCTTTATCCTTGTGGTATCATAACACCACACTTGAAACAACCTATACATGTGTTTTTGAATTTAAAATTAATATTGGCATGAAACTTCACTTTACTGTTTCATTTTACATCAAAATAAATTCGTTTTTCAACATTAAATATTTAAAATCAATAATTCAAACTTACAGAGCCAGGTTGAATGTTTAAGTCATCCATTAGCATTCTTTTTTCATCAGTGGTACCGTCGTCTCCATGTGCAATAAACAATTCTCTGTGCGGGGCATCTGCAGAGATTACAACACGTACCTGATGACAGAAAGTTAAACATAAAGTATATTATATAATACTCTTCATATTTTATAACAATTCTACATTTCTAAAGTAACTCAATATATTTCTTACCTTATGGTCGTAAAGTGTATCAATAAGAATGATGAATCTTCGTACTTGAGAGCGGTATTTAAGACTGAGGATGGGTACATCTCGAATAATTATCGTATGAAATATTTGTGATATTTGAAGATAATCATGAGCACCTATTGCCTGAGCAAAAATAAATAATTTATTATAACAATATTTAACTTATCTGTATAAAAATATAAAATGCTTTATAAAATCATTGTTACGAAAACAGAAAAAAACTGTATGTTTAGTGTGTCTTATTCCATATTTGAAATAGTGGTATAACAGTTACCCTTATAGGTGAGTAGTACACCCATAAAATAACACTTTTACTTTAAAAAAACAAATTCTTCTTATTTAGAGACGAAAACCCTCTTGGTTATCATCATCTACTAAAAAAAAATTTTGTCTGCATATATAACGATTTTCAATATATCTGACTCCACTTTGCTTTAGTGAAACATGTCAACTTCCATGAGTCAAAGCTGGTTTCAATAACTTATTTTGTTCTTCAACAATTCTGTTTTTATTTTATGAAAACACAAATAAAATAAAACATTTCTGTTGAACTTAGACCATCTTAACATACAGTAAGAATGATCACCACTTCTCCTTGGAGCCCTGTATAAAAAAGATATTAGTAGATGTCAAACTTGAGAAGATGAACTCCAAATATCTATAAAACAACATGTTGTTTGTTAACATAACATTAAATAACACTTGATTTATAAAATACTAACTATTTGTTTTTGTTAACCTAATTATTGAACTTACTCGATCACATAATTCACTAAATGTGGTATCCAATATTTGTCCGCAAGTCTTGTTAAACACTACATTACGCTCTAAAATATTGATAGTTCTTGGTCGTATTATATCGTTTTCAAGGGCACATAATATTTTGAAAATTTTGTTGATCCCTCTTTCTGCTTCATCATTGTTACCTTTTTTTCTATAACAAAAAAACAAACATGGAAACTTTTACAATCACATCAGCTGATTAAATTTAAAGGCTTAAGCATTAATTAAATTTTCGAATCAAACATTTTGTTTATTCCTCCCTTTAAAAATATATATATATTCACAAATACAAATAAACTAATAAGCAATATAAATAATATAATGAATATATTATCAAATAAACTATTAGAAATTACTTCTATATATAAAAAATACAAAACAAAGAAAAACCAAGAAAAGTATTGCCGAGGGAAATAATTACAAACACACATATGGAGTAAATTTAAATTGACCCCTATCCATTTTCAAGACTAAGATGCATTTGAAAAATGTATAATTTACACACCACACATACACACGTCATACATGGTCACCGAAACATTAAAAAAATTAATGAACAACAACAAACAATTAAGACCCACAAGTAACCATGTAAATAAACTGTTATTAGATTGGGGATATTTTTTAAAAGATCACCATACTTAGTATTTACAAGTCATGTCCACAGTAAGTACAGTTTTGCTAACACAGCAATTTCAACACAAAAAATCAATCACCCATTTCACACAGAGCTGACCATGCAATTTGACTGGGACACTGGGAGCATCCACCTTGGAGCAATTAATAGCCAGCCAGCAATATGACTATGTCTAAAATGCTGTCTGACAATGGTTATAATCACAGGCAGAATTATTCTATGAAGAAGGTATAGAAAAGCTAGTAACCCGAATTGTCAAGTGTGTTAATAATGGTTTAAATTGTGTGGATAAGTTTTAAGATATGCTCTTTCATTAAAAAATATTTTAGTGTTATAATTTAGAGGGATTTTTTCTTCTAATTATGTTTTAAAGTATCATCAAATAACTAAAATTTGGAGGTAACTTGCCATAGGAGAAGAACTTGACCAAGATTGTTGAGAATATTTCCTAAGGTCCCAAACAAAACGTATATATTGCTGAGTCTGTAAAAAATGCTAGTTCAGTTTACTCTGAACTCTGGTTGGTTTTTGTTTTAAAACCATCATTAAATTTGATATAAAAAGGTTCTCAAAATCAGTTCCACATATTTCAATAACATTTTGATAGTGTATGAAATTTTTTAACCCTAACCATTACATAATATCTCAAATTAATATATATTGTATGATTAGTAGGCCTACTTAGGGGAAAAAAATTAACCTTGGCCACTATCCATTAAAATGATTTCAAATTATTACGAACTATAAACTTTAAGGTAAGTTTATGACATAAACAAAGCAAATAAAACCTCTTTTTAAATAGTAACAAATAAAGTCGAAGTGTTGATTTAAATCCCTCTGAGGAGGGTGATAGCTATAATACCGAATATACATAAGGCTTTATTAAACTTTCTAATGTTAATTGTGGTAGTGTTTTATTTTTGGTTTGAGGATTACTCCATTATATAATCAAGTTGATGAAACGATTAAAACAAGGGTTTAAAAGAACACAACACCATTTTAACCTGTAAATACTTAACCACTTTATTTATTTAAATATAAACAACTGCAATGTGGCTGACATATAAGCTTAGTGGGTTCCTTACAGTACTCAAAATTTTATTTCTGTGCTTTTTAGCTGTACAATACTTGTGCACCATTTAATTAAATAATTTCAACAATGTTGTGTTTACCATGAAGACATTGATTCATGAAAACATTTATTGAAGACAAATGATTGATGTAATCTACAATCTTAATGACTTTGATGTTTATTAATTATTAAAAAATTAATTATTGTTGTAGCCTAACTACTGACAGGTTTATAGTTACAAGTTTCCTACTTATTTCAGTGTCTTATCTATACATATGCAACTTTAATTATTTAAAAAATTATAATTGATTTTCTATTATTATTTCCCTCTTCAATCTCCAATTCCAAATGTGATAAAAACTTTAATATAATTAGTTTATATTTAATTTGTTTTTAGAGGTAATAATTTTCTATTCTTAAACAGCTTTATTTTAATTATTAAAAGTATATTGTGCTTGTACTGCATAATTTGTATTTTAGTACCAACCCCATTTTTCAGATGTAAAACAATATTGTATTATGATTATAAGTTTAGATGTGGCATGAGCATCGTTTTATGAGATTCTGGTAAACACTTCATTTTGAAACACTGTATAATCATGGCAATCCCGAGGGATCCTAGCTGTATCTACACCTATTTTCAGAGCAGTCTTGGATTATAAAGCTCTCTTTAATATTAAACTTAAACACAATTTCTTACAAATATTATGTTTGTTAAATCAAATGTGTTTCAACGACAATGTCACCATCTTTACGAGTTATAATTTGATTATTGTAGCTCATACATACATCACTGAAGGTGGTGATATTGTCATTAAAATATGTTTGATTATTTGTGTTTAAGTTCAATTTTAATTTTAAAACATCTCACAAATTAGTTCATAATTTATTTATTAGATCTCTCTCTTTCATCTTTCCTATCTGGCCTCTCTTGTTCTCTTCTGATCCTGACAATTTAGAATATTCAAAAGCAACAGGTCTTTATTTTATAATCTATACATCTTTTTTTTATAAGACGATGATGACTCAGAGTTTTTTGCCTATAAAAAACAAGAAAAAACTTAACATTTTGAAATGAGACCTAATTTTTTTTTTAATGTTCAAAGCATTCTCAAAACAATATCGGAAAAGAAAACTAGTCGTTCGGGTTGAATGTATGTTACAAATTTATAGTCGTTACTACATTCACAAACAGCTAAATCCATTTTCATACAGTTTATATGAAGACATCTTTCCGTAGTCTAGTTGTGTACTATGAAGACCAATTTTTTTTAATTTGGGTTATATTTTATTTTTTTTAATATTACTGTTTTTATGTCAAACAAAGATTCCACTACAACCAGACAGATAAACCGATTTTAATATTCTATTTCTTAAATACACTACTGTGTCTAATTATTGTACGATTTTGTATATCGTTTTTCCGTAAATTTACAAATGTGAGTTTATAAATTTTTCATCATTTAACATACCCCAAAAGTTAAGTTTAATAACTATGTGGTTTCAATAAAAAGTCATGCTAAAAAAATATTAAAATTTCCCTTAAAAAATTTTAAAAAATGTGCCGAATAAATACCATGATGAAGCCCATAAACTTGTATAATTTGACTAGACTGGTTTTCCTACTTGTTATTTAAAGACGATAACCTCTCGGTCGTCATAGCCTATTACAAAAAATGAAGAAAATAATATAAAATAAAGACTTCTAGCTCTTGAATACTCTAATAGCACCAGGGTCAGAAGGAATCAAGGGTTGGTCAAGAGAGACCTGATAGGAAAGATGAAAGAGAAGGGATCTAATCCAAGACTGTGTAGGATCCAGATAGGTTCCCTCGGTATTGCCAAGCCTGTATTCACTATAATGGGCTCCTGAGGGTTATATTTATCATTACTGTCCTAATGAGCTTTTTTTTTTTTTAAAGTTCATTATTCAATAATGTGCCTCAGATTTGTCGGATATTATTAATCTTAATGATTTTGACTTGGTATCATAATTTTAGTAATAATTTAGCATAATATAAAACTGTTGTTTACCGACCAATGTTTGTTCTTTCAGGTTACTGGTACCAACTAATTATCGCACTTCATAAAAAAAAAACTAAGTAACTTACACAAAATATGTTTTTTCACTGGCAGGGTTCGTTTTGACTCTGTAATCAATCCCTGAGTCCAGAGAAGATATCTCACAATGATCTTTAAGCACTTTAATAAAAGGCACAAAGTTGGATCTCTGTAATCCATTCTTGTACAAGTCATCAGGTGGTCGGTTACTGGTTGCTACGACAACAACGCCGTAAGAAAACAACTCTGTAAAAAGCCGTTTTAAAATCATAGCATCGGCAATGTCTGTTACCTGGAATAATCAAATTTAGTTTCAGTTATATGTCCACATAAAAATGGTTTTATAATATCAACAATTTTATAAATATTAATTTATTACTTTAAATGACCAGAATAATTTTGTTAGCAATCAGTTTAGAAAATAAAACTTTTAAAAATTACATTAGTGCTAGATAGTTGCATACCACAGTCTTATTTATTTTGTTGCATATGCTATGAATATAGAATGTAGTGTAATTGGGGAGGCCCTAGGGGGGAGGGGGATAACTTAGTGATTTTTCCAGACGATTTGAAGTCCTAACTCCAAAAATCTTTTTTACCACTAAAGTTTTTAATCTATTTGTGCTTTGAGCTGATTTTAACCTACTTATTTTTTATATACAGTCATATTTTTAAATGTTCAAAATTAGAAACACCTGCTAAAAGATCAAACTTTTTTATTGAAATTTTACTTAAATACAGCACCTAAAGAACTCAAACAACACATATCGGTTACCAACTTCTCCAAAAATGTCGGATTTGGAATAATTAATCAAAAAAATATAAAAAAATGTGTTTAAATAAACCTAGAAAAATCTCAAATTCAGATCAAATGATTTAAATTAAAATTTGTTGAAATATAATTGATTAAGATCAAAACCTCAATGTGCCATTTGAAATGTGGAAAGAAAAAAGAAAAAAAAAAAGTTTTGGAATATGGTTTAGATAGTGAAGCTTCATATAACAACAAATTTTACTAGAAATAGCTTCGGCCAATATAACCAACAACTTTTGAGTCCAATTACACTTTCGATCAAATAGTGAGAAATATTTGTTCTTTACTCTAGCTTTTTTGGGAGTGATTTCTGATAAAAAATTTAACTGGAAAAAAACATAATTAAACTCTGTCATAAGACGTATATATTTTATGGCACACAAATTTTTAAGACATGAACTTTTCCCCGAAATTCAAAATTTTTAAATTTTGGTAAGCTTATGAAAATTACCTGCATATTGTTTGAAACGGTATCTCATAAGTATTGTTTGGTAAATTTTCGATTTCTGAGAATAAAATTGTTCTGTAATAGTTGATAAAATTGTAAAAATCAAAATTTTGTACATTTAGGGCCGTTATCAAAACGGGGGAAACTCAAAAAAACAATTTTTTTTTAATGTTTACTTTTAAAAGACTGTTAAAATGATGTATCACACTATACGTATGTTTATATTTGGAAATTCTTCAAAAGGCACATCACTCCCCAAACTTTGCCTTTTTGGGGCACTGTGATGATAGGAAATTCTACAGTTACTAATAATATAAATAAAATATAAATCCTCATCTCACAAAATTAAATTGTAAATAATCATATTTCATACCGTATGATTAATTAACATAAAATCAGCATATCATACATCATCATCATCATCATAATTTTGTTTTGTAAATATATAATGTGATATGTAATAAAAAGAAAGTGAATAATAACAGCAATAAAAGTAAGAAGTTGTAAATGGAAAAGGGAAAAGAAGAAGGCTGGTTTGGGTGTTGAAAACAAAAAGGGATGACAACAATAGAAATGAAAAAGTAGTGGTATTGAATAGAGGACTTGTTTAAAATTTGGATCCAATAATCAATAATCAAATCTAATAATAAAAGGAAAAGGATTTGAATTTGAACTACCTAAGAACTGATAAGTATGTCAAATCTACATATAAAATGAAATAATGCACTTCATTTGTACAACAAATGAAACAATATATTTCAAACCACAATTTTCAGCCTAGCTATTTTAAGTTCAAAGTTTTGAACTTGAATAACTTACAAAAAGCCAAAATTTCAAAAAAAAAACAATAGTGAACTTACCCATCGATTAATTTAAAATTTCAAAAGGCATCCTATTATATTCAACTCATAATCACCACATTTACAAATTAATCATCCATTTAATTAAATTAAATTAATGGGTGTATAAGAAAATAAATGCACTGTCTAATCACTTTTATTCTTTTTTGTACTTGAAATTTAATATTGGTTAACTACTGTATTCATTTTAATTGGTACAGTACAACACTTCAAATCAAGGTTTATAGATGCTACACAGGGCCTAGGGTAGAATAATAAACCAAATAACAACCTTGATAATAAAAATGCATAATGCAAAAAGAATCAAATTGTCATTGACATGTATTTGAGTTTGTCCTTCATATCAACATGAATAGCAATAAAAATTGACTGCTTACAATGCACCAACATGAATAAATAAGTAGGATGCAAATTTAAAATGGAGTGTTAGGTGTTAATTATAAGTCAATATGCAATATATAAAATCAAACCATGAAAGATATATTATTACTCGAAAATTAACTTTAATGTTCTATTTACATAATTATAGTGTGTTCATAAATCATACTCATAAATTTGATTTATTGCGATCTGGGTTTTTTGTACAGTTTTAGATGAAACTAATCAATCATGTGGAGAAATTTTGCAAATTCATTTTGAGCAACAATATAAACAAAATCTCAGATTTAACAAGTTTAAATCAACTGTTCACATAATTAAATGAAGCTAAACATTGTTACACTGATGGGTCTGGTAATTCTTCAGATATTAATTAATTTGGACCATTTTTTCCTCAAATAGTTTCAATGGGATTTTTTCAAAATAAATTGATGGGACCAACATGGTACTTACTTAGTCCCATCATACAATTTAATACAAACAGAGCCTCTAAACGTAATGGCCAATAATTAGTTTCTTGGGCCTTGTAAAAAATGTTTAATTGTATAGGTAGATCAATAAGTCTTATACAGTAATGTGTGTTTCTTTAAAACACACAGGTTTTCTGAACCTCAAAATAACTTGATGCCATGAATGTGAAAATCTGTCAAAATGAAGATTAACATTTTTTATCATTACTAAATTTACCCTACTTCATGTACTTGATAAGTAATACCAGGACTCGCTGTAGAGTGGACTATAATTAAATTTCTTAATGATTATTTAAAGCATAATAGTAAATTTTATGTGAATGAGAGTAAGTTTCTGCTACATTGTATTTATATATGAAATTGCTTGATTAAGACATTTACAAAACCATTCATTTCAGTTGCAGTAACTTTTCCTACCCTAGATTTAATATTTCTTATGTTTTGTTATATTGATCACTATTAACACTTTTTATATTAATAGTTGCATTATCTCTCCTAGTATTTTAAATGTGATTTTACTGAAATTATTTTGAAGGATTTTTATTAAACTTATGAAAAATATATACTTTCCCCGAAATCACAGCATAGTCATGTTTAAAATGTGAGTTTAATAATACTTTTACTTTTGTTTACGATTTTGAAACAATTAACATCGGATGAAATAAAGTGTTAATTTTTTTAAAAAAATATATATGATTTTTTTTAAATAGTTAAATTATTGCTAAACTAAGAGCAACAATTTTTAAATTTTGAAAATGTTTAAACAATTTTCTGGTTAACAAACCTGCATAAAATTGTAAACTGTTTACTGAATTTGAAGAAAATGTGACAAAAATTGAAACCACAGAGTGCTCAAAACTATTAAAATTTTCACAACCTCAGGTCAGGTTCTAATTTTTTTTATCAAACAAAATTCATTAAAAAGATTTTTCTTTTTTTTTTATTCTTTAGGGGCGAAAAACCTCTCGGCCATCATCACCATATAAAAAAAGAAGAACATATAATAGAGACCCATAGTTCTCGAATGCTCTATAATGGTACAAATTAATAGAAGCAAGTCTAATAAACAAATAGGGAATACATATAATCTCTTCCAAATTGAAAATTGGGCTGAAAAAATGTAAGAAACCATAGAAATACTGGTAGTTGTAAAATATATAAATTTGTAAAATTAGGCCATTATCAAATAATTAATAATCAGAAAGTTAGACATTTTGAATTTTAATTGTAGCCAAGCCAGAGTATAGATTACGGGGTAAAATTTTGACCTATATTAAAAAAAGATTATGTAAAGTAAAAAATTCGATATAAAGTGTTTATTTGAATAATTAAAATTGTTAGAAATCATTTTTGGAATTAAAATATAGCTAAAAGGTTAAAACACTTAAAATGATTTCACGACACAACGAACTCGTTGCCTTGACAACGGATTCACCGGCCAATGAGAATGGACGAATCAAATCAGTGCAGTTGTAGCCGGCAAGCTTGAAGAGAGCAGAGCGTCCTTTTTTGATTTTTGAAGAGTGCTGAGAGAAACGCCGACAGAACAAGATGTGTATTTTTTATTGTGTGTGCGAGGAAGAATGAATTTCGCGGTCATACCGACAGAAGTTGAACGTAACAAGTACTAGTAAGGAAACACATAGTGAACAATTTGACTAAATTATTTTCATAACAAATTAAAATTTATATTACATGTACTTTTCTTTTGTATAAACAAATTTGCGTATAAAACCGGATTTCTTGGCCAGCACGAGCTCCCCTTCCCCGAGATAGTGTAATTTTGAAATAAAGAAACTTTCTGACATAAATCATTCAAAATTTGTATCATTAATCAATATAAAAGACAATCTAATTTGAAATTTAACTTAGTTAACCTAAAACTACTTACATAGCAAAGAGATATTGTTATAAATTGGCGCAACAACGTGATGGCTAAGAAATTTCTAGAAATAACCTATACCCTGGCTTAACTAACAAACATTTATTTTAAATATTATCATTAAACATTTAAATATTATCATTAAGAATGTGTTGTAGATGTAGATAGCCTATAGGCCTAGTGAATAAGGTACCATTTATATGTAATTCCACGTTAACCTATATGTTCGCGGCACAATTATACGTAGCCTAATTGTAAGTTCTAACCCTAAATCGTCAGACAAAATTTTTCAAATTATCTTTAAATTTAATTTAAAAAATAAATAAATAAAATGGAGGAACAACAGGACAGAAATACTGGCTATAACCTTAGAAGAACCACATCCCAAACCGAAAAGGCTAAGGAAGCTAAATTAAAACCGTTACGTCCGTCTACGTCCGCCGAATCGGAAACTAACCTAACGGAAAACGTAAGCGCAAATGTTGAAGAAACGGATAATGAACCAGTCAACCCATCGGGCAATCTACTTGAGCAAATTACGTTATTAATAAATAATTTACAGATAAATATAGACAATAAATTTAAACAAAATGAAAACAAAATGGATGACAAATTTAAACAAAACGAAATAAATATCGAAAACAAAATACAATTAAACTTAAACCAAATCAAAGGCGAAATAAAAAATATTACAGAATGTTTAAATACCCAAATTCAGGTTATTGAGGCGCAATTTAACGAGAAATTTGCGGAAGTAGAGACAACCGTCCATAAAACGAATATAAGATTACACGACTTGGAAGGCAAGTTGGATAAGGCGGTTAACGAGGAAATTTTCCGAGAAAAATTAAAGGGACAAGAAGTCCAAATCGAAAGTAAATTAATGGAAAACAAACGGATTATTTTACAGGAAGTCGAAGAAACCATCGCCAAGTTACCGAGGTTAAGTAACAACACTTACCCGCCGAATATACACGTCACCTGCGGAGGAAATGCGAACGATGGTAATAGCATATTAAACCAGACCCTACCGAAATTTAACGGAAGACAGACTAACCCCAACGAATATATACAAAGACTCAAACGTTATTATGAGCGATTGTCGGCTAGAAAAATCAACCAAACAGGTGAAGAACAAGATTGTCTTTTCGACGTAATCGAGGCAAGTCTTGAAGGAAGCGCTGCACGATGGTGGCAATTGGTTAAAGGAGAAGTGCGAAGTTTCGATCAATTTCGGGAGGAGTTCTACTTAAAATTCTGGAATAGGGATGTACAAAGGGGTACGCGACAAAAACTCGAAGTGGAAAGATACCGATCCGGAGGAAATCTGTCACGCAGCGAATACTTCATCGAGCGTGTGTTGACAATGAAGTCCATGAGACCCGAACCATTGGAAGAGGACATTATCGCCACACTAACAGAACATTTCGACCAGCGCATACAGGATGCTCAACGGGTCCAGAACATAATAACCATCAAGGATTTCGCGTCGTTATTACAACGGGAAGATACAGAAGAAAGGAATGCGGAAATAAGGAAACGAAACAATGACAACAACCTGAAACCAAGTGGATATACAGGACCACAAACAACACCGGCTAGACGATATCCGACAACGAACCACGATCAAAGAAATTTTAACCAACGACCACAGAACCAATACTATAGGAATGAAAGAGAACACCCGTATTATAACCCAAGGGGATATATACAAAATCGTCCAGAAGTCCAGAACCGGCAGCAATACAATGCAAACCATGGGCGAAATGAATATGATAGAGGCAGGACCAACAATAACCGACCACCGGGTCCAATAAGAACAGACATGAAATTTTCACCGCCACGACAGCCATATGCGGCGAACCAGAACCACATGAAGATGAATTCCAGCTATCCTACAAGAGAGCAACAACGGGTCTGCCAAATGATAGCTACAACTACACGACCAACAATGCCACGAAGTGAACCAGACAACGAACAGAACAGACAGGGCGAAAAGGAGTTAAACTCCAACGCACTGGTCTAGAGGATATAATGAAAAAAGGCTGTACAGGAGAAGCTTTAAGTAACGAGACTTCCCAACCTATACCAGTGCCAATAGAGTCAAACAATATCGGAAAACAGCCAAACAATGTTAATACACAAAAACCCGAATATCAAAGTTACAACCACATAATTTGTTCTAACCTATACTGCGACAAAGAATTTTTGTTAACGGAGGAAGAAGATTCTAACAATGAGCCCATTTTAAACCACAACTGTCCCGAAATAGAGGTTAAATTAAACGGAATAGTCACAAAAACCCTTGTAGATACAGGAAGCAGCATAACGTGTATTTCAGATTCTTGGTTCCAAACCAATAAAAATAAATTAGGACATTATGAAGAATTACCACTTACCAACATTTTTCTTACTACCGCTCTAAATCAGAAATCAAAGAGAATTTCTAAGATTCTACTTCTCAAAGCTGAGTTATTCGATTATGAATTTGATGTACAATGTATAATAGTGCCATATTTAATTAAGGATTGTATTTTTGGAATGGATATGATAAGATATTTGAAGATGGAAATAAACTTCGACGAAAATATAATGAAAATAAAGAATAATGAAAATAAAATATTTACATTGAAGTTTGACGAGGAAATATGTGAAGCGGTTGAATGCAGAATAGTGAGTTACGAGAATGGAAGAAAGATACGGGATGAATATAATCTAATTAATAATAATAATAATATAAATAAAAATCAAGAAATTAAGGAAGAGATAATAGACACTAAAAATATATTTAGAGAAAATGTTCAGTTGAACGAAACACAGAAAACATTAATGGTAAGATTGCTGCAAAAGTATGAAAGAGTATTTTCAGAGAAACCGGGAAGATGTACATTATACCAACATAGAATACACGTGAATAATCCGGAAAATTACAGAGCTCAAAGTTATCCAATACCGTTAAATCTACAAGATGCAGCTGAGAAAGAAATCCACAGTATGCTTCAAGAAAATATTATAGAACCTTCGAATAGCCCATTTGTAAACCCAATAATAATTGTAACTAAAAAGACAGGCGAACTACGTATATGTTTGGATATGCGACGAATAAATGCACTAATTACTCCTGATTACGAGTGTAACAGGAGTATTAATGAACTTTTGGCTAAGGCAACAGACTCAAAATGGCTATCGACACTTGACCTAACCTCTTCATATTGGCAAGTAGAATTAGAACCAATATCAAGACAATATACAGCATTCCAATTTAGAGGGAAGACATACCAATATGTTGTTACACCTTTCGGACTTTCCACATCTCAAGCAGCATTGGTAAGAGCACTAGATCAAGTATTTAGGAATTCCATTGAAAACTTTTCCCTAGTCTATATTGATGACATTTGCATAGGCCTAGTATCACCAAGTTTCGAAGCACACTTACAACATTTAGAGAGTGTATTTAGGAAGTTACTAGAGGCTAATATGACTATAAAACTATCAAAGTCAATTTTCTGTAGAGACCGAGTACCATTTTTAGGATTCTATTTGACAACAACAGGATTAGAGCCGGATCAAAGTAAAATTTCAACTTTTCAAAATTTTCCATCACCCACTTCAAGAAAAGAATTAAAGCGTTTTCTAGGAGGAATAAACTATTACAACAAGTTTGTGGACAAGTATTCTGAAACAGTACAACCGTTGCTAAGACTGACATCGAAGAAAATTAAATTTATTTGGACTGACAAGGAAGAAGAGACATTTCAGAAAATTAAGAAACTATTCCTACACACAAATGTATTAAGCCACCCAATACCATATAAACCATATTATCTACAGACAGACAGCTCAGATTATGCCATTGGAGGACATTTGTATCAGATTGATCAAGATAATAATAAGAAAGCAATACTTTTCATTTCTAAAGCCTTAAAGAAGTGTGAGTTAAGGTACACCACTACAGAGAAGGAGTTGTTAGCAGTTGTATATTGCTTACAAAAGGTGAGACATTATGTGTTAAATTCAAAATTAACTATCATCACAGATCATAAAGCACTAACTTTCCTAAAATCATGTAAACTTTTAAATGCAAGACTTACCAGATGGATATTAGCTTTGCAAGACCATCAGTTTGACATAATCCATTGTAAAGGAGCCGACAATGCAACAGCTGACCTTCTTAGCAGAAGGAAACCAGAAGATAAAATTGGGAATCAGTATACAAAACATTCTGAAATTATTCTAGCATATTTAGAGAGGCACAACGATTTAAAATTATTGACAGATCTCCAAAATTTATCCGAATTGCAACAGAACGGCTTGAACACAAAAGAAAACTACAAAAGAACACTTAATTTAAGTCAGGAAGCAACCAATGACGGGAACGCGAGATTTCAGATACATGATGGAATATTATATCAAAAACATCTCAACACTTGGATAATTGTAATACCAGAAGAAATCATCCAAAGTTTAATCTGGGAATGTCACCATTATTATTTACATTGCGGAGCTAAAAAGTGCTTGAATATACTACAAGAGGACTTCATATTCAAGGATATGGCAAGGAAGATTAGAACATCTTTATCTAGTTGCGACATATGCCAAAAGTGTAAATACAGCAATCACCCACTACATGGGGAGACAAGTGGAGTGAAATGCAATGGAAAGGGAGAGTTAATAGCTGTAGATATAATTGGACCTCTACCAAAAAGTCAAGGAGTGCAATATGTTTTCATAATTCTTGATACATTTACAAAATTTGTCAAACTTTACAACCTAAAAAGAGCAACTTCACAGGCAGTGATAAATAGAATGTTTAACCAATACATACCCACCTATGGAAAACCTAATCAAATTTTAACAGATCATGGCACACAATTTAAAAGCAAAATTTGGACAACAAAACTTGAAGACAACCAAATTAAACATATCCTAAACCCTGTATACCACCCTATGTCAAATATGGCTGAACGCCCTATAAGGGAAATAAAAAGATGCCTTCGAACATACTGTGCAAACAACCACAGGAGCTGGTCTACTTATATAGACACAATAAACACATTTCTGAATGAAGTGCAACATGAAACAACAGGTTTCATACCTAACGAGCTACAGTTAAACCAAAGAGACCAAAGATTCTGGGAAGAAATCATCAGAAACCCCTTCAGAAATGAAATACCTTTACATCAGAAATTGGAACTTACAAAATCAAGAATTAGTCAAGCACAAATTAAAAGAGCCAATAAATATAACACTTCACACAAGATAACTAATTTTAAAGAAGGAGACCTGGTACTAGTAAAGTCTTTTCCACAGTCAAGCCATGGATATGGAGAAACCGCCAAGTTATTCACAATTTATGTTGGACCACTGCGGATATTTAAAAGAATTGGAAAGTCAATATATACCCTTATTGACGAACAGCAAAAGACATATGGACCTTACCACATATCGTTACTGAAGATGTATCAACAAGCCGACCCTGTACAGACAAGACAAGAAGAGACCTGTTAAAAAAAAAAAAAAAGACTTTCTTTGTACACGAAATGTATACTAGTCCTAAGACATGAAATGACAAGAACATTTATCTGTGAACAATCTTTCCACCATAAACTATAAAAGACAATAATTAAGATATGATGTGAAAGATAATGTATTCCCTGATAGTGTATTATAATATATAAAACACCTTATGTAAATGACCCTAAAGTGAACTTATACAGAAATAGACTGTGAATGATACCCCTTTCATAAGAGAATAACCCCAAATAATAATACTAAGGTATTATTATGGTACTACAGAGATAAATGGACTAACCTGTAGAGTCACATGTGTTTGAACAATTAATGTCATTAATTCATGCAAGGTTTAAATAGAATATTGTTGTAATTTTTTTTAAAGTTAAACTGTTCAAATATGGTTGAATTGTTCAATTAAACTGTATAGCATGTTTTAGTTGAGATTTTTATATTGTTAATTTTAAACTCCATAAAGAAAGTTCTAGTTGATACTGTTATATAAAGTTGTAGGAAACTTCTCTGAGTTATATGATAAAAGTATTAGGTAATTTGTACATTATCACAAAAATTTCAATTCGCTACTGCTTATGAAATTATTGTGAGGAGCTATTATAATGGTACAAATTAATAGAAGCAAGTCTAATAAACAAATAGGGAATACATATAACCTCTTCCAAATTAAAAATT
The DNA here is from genome assembly GCA_963513935.1 of Aphrophora alni. Classification (NCBI taxonomy): domain Eukaryota; kingdom Metazoa; phylum Arthropoda; class Insecta; order Hemiptera; family Aphrophoridae; genus Aphrophora; species Aphrophora alni. Next base: position 37,799,402 of record OY740775.1, read on the forward strand.
GGGCTGAAAAAATGTAAGAAACCATAGAAATACTGGTACAGTAGTTGTAAAATATATAAATTTGTAAAATTAGGCCATTATCAAATAATTAATAATCAGAAAGTTAGACATTTTGAATTTTAATTGTAGCCAAGCCAGAGTATAGATTACGGGGTAAAATTTTGACCTATATTAAAAAAAGATTATGTAAAGTAAAAAATTCGATATAAAGTGTTTATTTGAATAATTAAAATTGTTAGAAATCATTTTTGGAATTAAAATATAGCTAAAAGGTTAAAACACTTAAAATGATTTCACGACACAACGAACTCGTTGCCTTGACAACGGATTCACCAGCCAATGAGAATGGACGAATCAAATCAGTGCAGTTGTAGCCGGCAAGCTTGAAGAGAGCAGAGCGTCCTTTTTTGATTTTTGAAGAGTGCTGAGAGAAACGCCGACAGAACAAGATGTGTATTTTTTATTGTGTGTGCGAGGAAGAATGAATTTCGCGGTCATACCGACAGAAGTTGAACGTAACAAGTACTAGTAAGGAAACACATAGTGAACAATTTGACTAAATTATTTTCATAACAAATTAAAATTTATATTACATGTACTTTTCTTTTGTATAAACAAATTTGCGTATAAAACCGGATTTCTTGGCCAGCACGAGCTCCCCTTCCCCGAGATAGTGTAATTTTGAAATAAAGAAACTTTCTGACATAAATCATTCAAAATTTGTATCATTAATCAATATAAAAGACAATCTAATTTGAAATTTAACTTAGTTAACCTAAAACTACTTACATAGCAAAGAGATATTGTTATAGCTCTAATAGCATCAGGGTCGAAAGAGAACAAGAGTTGATCAACAGAGACCTGATATGAAATATGAAAGACAAGGATCTAAAACAAGACTACATAAAAAAAAAGGTGTAATCCCAGCTAGATCTCTCAGGAGTGCCAGTACTCACTATAGTAAGCCCCTGATAATAAAAGATAGATCTTTCAAAGGTCTCATTAAAAATATATTATTTCATATATTTTACTTACTTGAAATTCATCAAAACATATCAACCAAGCTTGGTTACTTAAAGATCTAGCCACCGGAGGTATCGGATCAAATGGCTGTGGCTTAGTACTTGTTTCATCACGGACAATAGTCTTTCTAACTTCATGGATCCGAGCATGAACATCAACCATAAATGAATTAAAATGGACTCTTCTTTTATTATTAGTCTGTGAAAATAAACGTACAAAAATCATTACTTTTATAGAATGATCACAATAATATCAACTGGGTAATAAGCTGAGGTAGATTCAATGTGTATTGCATTTAATTAATTCAACAATGTTTGATTCTCTTATAAAACAAAATCCTGAATGAAATATTATATTATCAATTTTAATTTACAAAATAAGACGCAAAGTCTTAAGGAATGCACTAACTTGGTACACGAACTGATCTAAAATATCAACGCTTACTGGATGTCGACCCATGGAGAGTGTCAACCTAAGCCTGGGGATTCCGGCAACTGTATTTCAAGTGGAAGTAATTGTGCTGATTAAATGTGTGAAGATTAATATTAGATAGGGGATGTAGAGGAAAGATAATCTATATAAACTCGGACAACAAGGCAAAACTTTGGTAATTATACCTCCAAGATAGTGTAGGATTGTCATATCGCAATCAAAATCCTAGCAAAAACCAATAATGTAAATCTGTTGTGGGCCCCAGGACATAAGACTATTACTGGGAATGAGGAGGCAGACGGGTGTGCTAAAGCAGGAGCTGAACCATCCATTGGCCTAGAACCTCTGCATGTGGAGTAACTTATATTTTGCCATCAAGGTATGTCTCCCAATGGGTCTCTAGGGAACTTCAGAAGGCTTGGGGGGAAAACTGAAACCATGGTGTCTGTTGCCTAACTATGCACTGAAGTGTAGAAAAAAAGTTTGGTCCGATTCTGCTCATTTTTTGGTAAATAGACATATTATGTAATCATATCTTCAGACTTTTTTAAAATGTTAAATAACTCAAAATTCGGAAGAATCTGTCTAAAAACCAAAACTCAAAATTTTGATTTTCTTACTATCAGCACTACCATTTTGATCAAAAATTGAAAAATTAACCCCTGAGAACCCCTGAAAAATTAACATATTGTTTATTATCTCAAAACTGTTAGTTCAAGAGTTATGGATCAAAATGTGAAAACTAACAAGGAAATTCATCTAAAAAGATAAAATATTTCAAAATTGGATGAAATAATTTTGATCGCTTTTTGGTAAAATGTGAATGTTTAAGACATAAATCAATCTGTGCAAAAGAAAAGTACAGTTCTCTAGTGAAATGACTGCCATTGGGTTCATTTTAGAATTTCCCAAACTACTTGTGAACTGTAATTAACTTTTACATTGGTTAATTGTAGGATAATTGTCACATTGGTTTTGGTCATGAACTTTCATATTTTACTAAAGTTTTATCAAAATAGCTAGGATCAATTTTGAGATATGTCAGTATTTTCAAATAAATAAGTACTTTTGCTTGCTTAGGTTTTAGTTTTGAGTAGTATAAGTAATTTACTCTACTAGCTTACTCATGCATACCGTAATGAGTTTAGGTAGCCTATATAAGACAGTAAAATATTTGTGCACCATGTATTTATTATTTTGTTTAACATCTGAAACATTTTGATAAAACAGATCTGCAATAGTATACGAATGAGAGAAAACGTTCATAACCACCTCTTCAAACAGAAATTTTACCAGCCTCTACTATAAAAGACATAATATCAATTCAAATCAAATGAAGTTAGCCATCATTTCAGTACAAATTTTAACTTTTTGTAATATATTCATAAGCTAGTTACTTTCAAACATTTTAAAGTTGTATTTTTTTTACACTTATGGGTTTTATCTTTTATTTTTTATCTAAATTACTTTCCAGATAAAATTTAAAAAATAACATCACTATCCAACAGCTCTTATAAATTATCTTTATGCTATATTATCAGATAATAAAACTGAAGTAGCTACTAAAACTCAAAATAAAAACAAAAAATATTCACTACAGTACCCTTCAATATTGTCTATTCAGTTTTTGTTTTTTTATTTTTTCAAAACCTGGTTTAAATCAACTCAAACAGTGGTAATTAGTTTATATGTATTGGTAGTATTTGTATACATGTAACAACAGAAAATGATGACTTAGTCATTGAAACATAGTCTTAAAACATATAAAGTGTTTATTATGTGAAATCTGTTCTTCATTTGGTGAGTGGTAAGTAGGATTTTGTCATTTTTGAGCTATTTTAGTTTTCATTTTACTGTGCAATTGTAGTAAAGGAGAAGGGAGAGAACCTACTAGCTAACATAAACCCAATTTTGTAGCCTAAAATACCTAAATATGGCATTCATTATTTCTTTGTATATTAAAACAAACAAAAATCCTGACCATCTGTCCTACCCCAAAATAAGATAGGCCTACTGTGAATTAAATTAGCCCAAATTGGAATAGTTTTTCTATAGTTTTCAAAACTAGTCCCTAATATCAAAGGTCTAATTGTTCGGTAATATAACCTAAATCTAAATTTTTGTTTCTGATAAGTTAATAGAAAACTGACATTTCAAATGAGAAAGGATGACAAAAATTAGGCCACACAGGTTTAAGTAGAAATGATGTCGTTTGAAATGGTCTACAAAAGTTGAATTGACTCACAAGATCTTAATAGTAACAATGTTAGAGGTGTGTGCTAGTCAATTTAGCAGACTTAAATTAGATTTTATCAAAATCTCGGTTATCCTTTAATTTAGGAATAAAACAAATAATAAAAATATGTACCCTAAATCATGTTTTTAATTAAAAGAGCAAAAATATTGTCTCTTATAATATTTTTGTAAACAAATGATTATTATTTAAACATATAACATTTTAGCCTAAATGGATGTTATTTTGAAAAGAACAGTTGTAAAATTACAATTTTTAGTAAATCATGTATAAATAAATATTGATCTTGACTTGTGAGATAATATTAGATAGAATAAAACTCAAACACAAGATCTTACAAACAATATGTTTACTTAATCAAACACATTTCAACGACAAAGCTATACTTATAGTTATAAATAACTAGCCTATATTATAGTTTAGTTATGATAATTAGACTCTAAGGTTAACCACTATTATTTAGCATAATCTAAAACATAAGCACTAGAGTCTTATATTTCTTATATGCCTATATATTTATTGATAATGTAGGCTAGTCTTAGACTTTCAAGCCTTTTTTTACTTTGTTGTACACAAGTATTTTTTGTAGCTCACCCTGGGTAACATGAAAAGGTCCATTCTCTTTAAATAAACAGCTGTTTCTTATTACTTCCACAAAAATAAAAAATGGGATAAGAGACTAGCCTAGAATCCATAAATGAAGAAGGCTTTAAAGGTTTTCAAAAACTCTAGATCAAATGACAATCTCGGTCAAAAAGTTACATATCAACTTCCAAAAACCTAACACAGTTTTTGCAACAACAAAAATTATCAGTAAAAAAAATCATGAACTTTTAGCTTAATTTCTCGTTTTTTCATGGAGTAAAAAAATTCAAAAATGTTACAAATTTGTAATGAGTCGGTAATAATAAAGGGTAATTATGTACAAAGAAAGTTACCAGTACTTAAAAAAAAAAACATATTCTACATACCTTATTTCTTAATAATAAAAAGTTTTCAATGTGGAGCTAACTTTTTCACAGAAATAAAAAAACAATTTCAACTCTTCTAGGTTAAGGGTTATTAAGTGAATTACCTGTTAAAATAAGTTTGTACATGAATTTTTACATTACAAGGTAATTTACCTAGCCTACGCGTAATTTGAAAAAGAAATTCTGTATGATCCTAAGTGGTCACCCATCCAGTAGTCACCTTGACTTCGGCGATCTATAAATGTATTGAATTCTGTAGTTTTCAAATTGTGATTTTTTGATGAAAAAGTTAGCTCCGCATTGAAAACTTATTTTATTATTAAGAAAGAAGGTATGTAGAACATGATTTTTTTTTTTAAATCATCAAAATTACTGCTAACTTTCTTTGTAAACAATTACCGTAATAAAGTAACGATATTGAAATTAATATTACCGTACTTATTTTGAAAGTTTAAATTTATGGTGTTTTTTTACTTTGTTTCTTATTACCCACCCCACCCTTATGAAATAATTTCAAATTAGTCTTTTCATATAGTAAAATGCTATGAGCTTAGTAGTGTATATTCATTTCACTAATTAAATAAGTATATATAAATGCTTCATAATTAAGGACCAAGAGGTATACATTGTCATCAATTTAAGATAACAACCATATCATGAGAGATATTTATAAATACTCTATAAATCTCTTTAAACTAAAAAAAAGTATATAAGATAGTCTAAATCTTTTGTAATATTAAAATTTATTTATTTATTTCTCAGTGTTTCATTTACAGCTTAACATATAAATGAATATCGATCTACTGTAAGGTGTTTCATAAGTCACCCTATATTAAGTATAACAAGCTAGGCTACAGTTAAAAATGTTATAAATTTTTTTTTCCATTAGACTTACCTTACAACAATTATAAAATAGGTCCATTAGCATTGTCTTCCCACATCCAACAGCACCATACAAGTATAAACCATTGGGTCCTTTCTGCTTTTTAGGTTTTCCAAACCACTTATTAAACACCCCCTGTTTTATTGGTTGATAATTTTCGATATCGGTATATACTCGTTGAAGTGTTTTTGTTATTCGGATTTGGTGTTCATCAGATAAAAGTTCCCCTTTGGCTATTCTATCATTTAATTCATCAACTGGTCCTGAAATACTTTCAGATGTATTTTCTTCTTTTAATAACACATTATGTACATTGGAGTGAAATACTTTGAATATTAAAGTTGAACTTCTCGCTGGCACCAAGGAAAATGTTTTAATTATCTTCCAGGAAGGATTGCTTATGTTCAATGTCATTACTTTTACTATAACCATATTTATCTTCTTTTATGTCTACAAAACATAAAAAATTAAAAATATGAAGTTAGTTTCAAGTAGCAATTCTTTTTCTATAAAGTTGAAATTTTTTTAATAAAACCTACTTCATAGAGTTTAGGTTTTTGTCTTAGAAAAATATGTTTAAAATTGTAAATGCTTCCCAGTTGATTAAACAAAATTATTCCAAGTAAGCTGATGCTCATAATTAAAATATAAAAATAACTCCACTAAACCAACTCATAACTAACACTTACAAGATAGGCTACTGACAAAGTACACAAATGACAACTTTTATTTAAACTTAAATTTAGGTTAGGAATATGGGAAGGTTTCATCATAACCTTGGTTACTAAAATACCTAATCTCAAGGAAAAGGAAAACATGTGATTATTCCAAAGGAATACAGGCAACCAACATCTAAACATAATTCTCCTCAAATTTAAATCAAGTTAGGTAACAGAATATGGAAAATAACTTAGTGATATCAAAATATTATATTATGGCATACAAAATTACTTGAACGTTGTGAGTTTTAAAGACAAGATAATTATAACTATATTATAAGGACTTAAAATTGTATACGTATATTTAATACTCAAATTTAAACTTACTGCGTACTGCGTAAAAGGAATACTAAACATTTCTTGGTGTCACTAATAAACACCTTATCATTCCAAAACACATTTATTCCCTTACGCATTCCTTATTTTACACATTTTGAAAATTTAAATTCCATGTAATTTCTTCAGTCTTGAGCACTAACACAAATAATTCTATGATAGCTGAAATTAGTTTTAAATCTATTATGTTACTATTTAGTGAACACATTTTTCACATACAATACAAACCGTAGCAAACTGTTGACCTTGAAAAACCATTACAGTACTTACATAAGTTAAAATAATTAAATATTTATTGAGTTTGAACCTTGACATCATAGTGATAATATTTATTTCATTAAAAACTATTTATTATTTAATCACCCAAGTAAAATGATCACAAGTGTCATAAAATGGGAGTTTTAATCACAAACTCTCATTTACGAAAACAAAGATTATTATTAAAAATAAGAGATTATTTTTTAATGCGGCTGTAAATACGGCTTAATAATATTTATTATAGAATAAAGAAACACAAGTTTTATGTCAAGTCCACATATCAATGTATGTTTATACAATTTGAAACGCACATAACTATCAATCGGTACCTACACCGTACAAATGCCGACTTTTTCTACTTCTCGTTACAGTATAGAAAAATAATTGTTGACTAATGTGTTTTATCCTTATTCTCTCTTCGCTAATTTCGATGACTTTGCTCTTATCCAGCGAAGTGTTTGTCCCTGACCCACGATCAGGCACTGACTTGAAATATAGCAATATCAAAACGAAAATATGGCTTCAAAACAGAAATATGCTTATACCTAGTTTACACTTGGAAACAATGTATGTAACAGTTGACAAACTGTTTGTTTTTTCTTCCTCATATTTGCCTACAGTTTTCAAACTGCAAACCGTTCCGAACACATAAATGTTTGTCATTGTGTTGTGTCCATACTATCTAAGCAGTTTCTCAGGGTGTTGACTGAAGAAGTAGGTCTTCTAGCTTGTGCTAGATTATATTTAATTCTACACAATGTGGATCACTTACCTAGGAGAAGGTGGTGGTGGACTCCCAGATTTCTTGAAGAAGGTCCGTATTACGTGCAAAACTTATTGTCTGATTTAAGGTTTGAAAATGGTGCAGGTCTCAAAAACTTTACTAGGATGTCTCCGACTGATTTTGAGATTTTGTTGAGCCTTTTAGGTCTAAAGATTTAAAAAAAATAAAAAATACACGGTACAGAACCCCCATTTCAGCCGCTATTAGACTAGCTGTAAGCTGTAACTTTAATATATTTAGCAAGTGGTGGATCTTTTACAAGTTTGCAATGTACATTCAAAATTTCCCAACAGATTATTTCACGAATCATATCAGAAATATGTGAGGACATCAACGCAGTACGACGAGGTTTTGTAAAGGGCTGTTATAAACTAAAATGTAAAGATGTTTTAACTTCTTACCTCTTGATTGGTGCTTTCTTCTGCTTTCATGTGACTGTTTGGTTCAACAAAAACATGAATGATTCGTCTGCCACTTTTTTTCTCACACAATGCCTTATGTTCACAACAAAATTGAACTTTTAAGACTTTTAATTTTTTTTCTATTTCATTAGCGTTCACGTCAAAAACGCGCACGATTTCCTTTAGATCGTTACGTTTCTTATCCCTGTTCTTATACTCATAATAAGTTATGTCCCACAAAACTCGATCGGAATGAAACTCTTCAATTAAGTTTGAAATCTGATCCTGGTTCCTGGATCCTGGAATAGTAGCCATCTTTTCAGTTGACAACTATACCGGTACTGCACAAGTGCTTCATATGCCTGAGCAGAGTGAAACACTAACACCCCAGATGACTCAATGTAGCACGCTCTTCCTTCGCATCTTTTGTCGTCTATACGGAAATATGTTTGTGTGTTTTCCAATTTTTTCTCAGAAACAAGCTAAATGTTTGTCTTTTATTTGCGAACTGTTTTCAAACTCTTCGGAAACATTTTGAAAACATTCGGGTAACAATCGGAGAAACAAAATAAATGAGAAACACGAAAAACAATTGGAAAACAGTTTACAATTATTGCAAACAATGTTTCTGCAAACATGTTTGTAAGTGTGGACTAGGCTTTATATTATAAGTTGTATGTTTTGGGGAGTTAAATTTCATGTTACATCTCTAGCGATAAATGCTTAATATGACATTGTGATTGTTTTTCTTTTATTCTTATAAATCTTCATCTCTCATTTCTAACTTTTACACTTCTTCCCGAAAGTAGGTGAGCAATTGGTATAATATTCATTTGGCATCGTAAGATTTACAGGTTGAGAAGTAATTCAGTTATCTCCCGTATGACACATAATGAAAAGTGAACATAAAATCAAAAATAAAGATCTATCACAAACAAACAACCTTTTTGTGCACATGCCCTATTTCTGTTTATCTACTACATGTCAACAATGTATTGAAATATTTCATGGATAGATTGCGTGCCTGCCATTCGGCTAATTACAAGAAAAAGAAATAACATTCCACCTTTTACCCATTTAGTACAGAGAATTCCCCCCCCCCCATGTCATGTAAACGTTTCTTCAAGATGTAAATATGACGTTTTAATAAATTCCTATTGTATTTCTAATTAAAATTTATTATAAATCAACATTTTATTATTAATTTTTGGTTTTCGGACATCTTTATTACATTTAAATGATTTATAAATAACTTATTCTACGTCTATAGTAGTTATTCATTTTTATAATACGACATGTTTCAACGATACACAGACTGATATTCATCATTAAAGACTAAACATTATACACATACACATACATATAATACAAATTTAGTTTTAATGTTAAAATATATATACACTATTACGCGTCATTACTAAATTTTTATAAAAATCAAATGTTGTGGGCAAATGTTTATTCGAGAGGTTCAACTAGATAACTCAGTTTATTAAGTATTGTACCTCCAATATTAAATATTTTATTGTTACGTAATAATTTGCGTATAATTTTGTTGCCTAAAACTGACATAATGGTGAGAACAACGAAATACCCAAAAGTGACTCAGTTTTAGGTAGGGGTTGAGCTTGCATTTTTTTCTTATTGGTACTTTATTAGGTTGATCTTTTAGTATATACAGGTTGGCCAACGTGATTTGTGTAAACATGGGTCACAATGCAAAGTTCCGAGTATTTCCGGAAGATCCCGAAAGTTCACTGAAATCTGATCAGTCTAGAGTCTAGAGTTTACTTTCTGGGTTCACAAGAACTCTCTGTCAGCTATTATGTTAACTTGTGGAATGTATTCATAATATTTCATGTTTAAACAAGCCGGTTTTGCCGCTAAAAGCTTGGTCGTTAAGTAATTTAGTGTTTTGCAACTATTTCAAAGTCATAATACAGTATATGTCTTTTGTTTTATAGCTTTGTTAATTATAAGGTGATAAGTTTAATAATTGTAATAATAATGTCAGCAACAGAACAGCAAACGCGGAGTACAATAACACTAAAAGGCTCTGCGGATATTGTAATGAATTATTTGAGTAAGTGTTAGGATCAAATTTCAAGTTTAAGGTTAGAAGCTATTACAAAATTGATTTTGTTGATGCCCTTTATTTTATTACGACAGTTCTACTTATGTTATGGTTGAACATATTCATGTGGTATTGTAAGTAATAAGCAAACATTTTCACATAACCCCAAAATTGTGGTGCTGTTGTCCCCCTGGATTGGCATGACTAATAATTGCTCTAAAAACGAGGAGTAGAGTTCACTTCAACTATAGAATTTAATGTAAAAGTTTTTTTTCTCTTCAATTAGGCAACAAGATAAACAATATTTAAAACAAAACACATTGGGTTTGTTTTATGAAAATTTGAGACTTTGGTTTACATTTGATTAAGCTAGACAAAATAACATAGTCTACTGGTAATTGTTTACAAATAAAGTTACCGGTACTTTTGGCGATTTTCTTAAATCATGTTCTACAAAATCATGTTAATAAAAAAATAAGTTTTCAATGTGGAGCTTTCTTTTTCACGAAAAATTGCAATTTCAAAACTACAGAATTTAATGTATTTATAGATCACAGAAGTCAAGCAATATTGAGTGTGGGTAGTACTTGGATGGGTGATTGCTTGGGAAATAACATACAATTTCTTTTTTTTTAAACAAATTTACGCATAGGTCAGGTAAGAATTCGAATACAAACTTATTTTAACAAGTAATTCACTTAATGGACCTTAACCTATAAAAGTTGAAATTGTTTTTTTCCTTGAAAAAGCTAGCTCCGCATTTAAAAATGATTTTTTTAAGAAATAAAGTATGTAGAATATGATTTTTTTTTAAATAGCCAAAAATATTTATAACTTTCTTTATAAACAATTACCTAGTCTATTTTGTATCTAGAGTGTTCTTATTTCAAATAAATATAGCCCAGTGTACTTTAGGGGGGAGTGGTAATCATTGGTAAATATGTTTAGGTGGTTACCTTCTTTTGACATCTGTATGTTTAAGTTTATTCTTTAAAGTTAAATTTGTATACAACTCAGTGTTAAAGTTGAGTCCATTTTAGAATTGTTGTTAGATATTTAAAAAAAAATTAATAATTTTGTTTGCCCTTTTAACCTGAATGACTTTGTTTTTGTTGTAGTTTAAAGATAACCAAGGCATTGGTAAGCTCACCTATAATGCCTAGATAAAACAAGAAGTTTCTTATTGGCTTCAAAGGTTTTGGACGCTGTAACAAAATAGTGTCTGGTTTTCAAATTTTAGAGTAGGAAATAAATGGTTATATTTCTTTAATGATTGAGCTTCTGCGTATTTTAATTTGGGCACTCAGAAAATCATAAAGTAGCACTATTAAATTGTTATATTAATACTTCCAATACATTGTCAATTATAATATGAATGCACAACAAAATTTGGTATCTAGATCAGTTTAGTTTAGGTTCTTTAAGTTTAATATTTTGTGAGATATGAATGTTTTTAAGGAATAAGAATATTACCATACCTTCCTCTAGATGACCTTTATAAATTATGTTTGATCAATTTAATATTTAAAAAAGACTTATTATTTTTGTATGCTGTTGAGCATTCCTTTGTTAATATATGATTAATGTTATACAAACACTCATTCAAACTTTATTCTTCAGACATTGTTACGCCTAAATAAGGGTTTATTTGACATTAAATGTTCATCACTTTCTAATTCAAATACATATCCCACTTTACATACACTAACACTGACTGTGTTAAATGAAAGAAACACATAGTTTATAGGTTACATAAAAAATGTTTGGTATTATGACATGACATATGTTTGAGTTATAAAGAGAGAATATACAAGATTAACTTGGGGCAGCTTTGTACCTCATTTACTTATAAAAAATATACTAAAAGATTGAAATAAGGTCTTCCATTGCACTCAAGTCTTTTGTTAAAGTTCAGGGACTATTGTTTACTAATTTAATAGAATAAAACTTGAACACAAATAGTACGTTTATTAATTCAAACACGTTTTAACCATAAAGTCGCCATTTTTAATGATGAACATGGAGACTTTGTCCTTTTTAAATTTTTTTTCCATAATTCAACAAATTGGAAAGACACAGGTCTTGTGCATACTTACCGAACTTGTCATTAATTTTCTTCATCCATTCTTGAGAAATTAGTAGGTACTAAACCTTCACTTATTTTTTGACAGACATTTTGGATAAATTATTTAAACATTTTTTAGATACTATAGTGAAGATTTTCATTCTCCTAATTTTATCTACAAGTACATGTTTGATTTTAGATTATGGAATAAACAGTATTCTTTTCCAACGCGGTATTTACCCACCAGAAAGTTTTAATGCTGAGGAGCATTTTGGACTCTCCATCTTGGTGTCGACAGATGAGGAAATTTTGAAATTTCTTGAAACTGTACTTGGACAAATCAAAGGTAAACTAAACTAACTTGTTTGAAGATGTTTTATGCTATTGTTTCATTACTATAAATAAATTATTATTATGTTTAATAAATTTTAACCATAATAGATTATTATTTAAATAATAATCTATTATGTTTTTCTATTAAATTATTACGTTGGAGTGTAGTTCAACATTCAAAGTTAACCATCTACAATTTAATGATATTTCCCCCCTTTTTTTTTTTTTAAATTAATACATTTTATAATTAAATAATTTACACACAATAAATATACAATAGATTATAGCTTAATGATTATTTTTAAATTGTTCATTGTATTTAAAGCATGTTTATGTTCTCAAGTATTGTACAATATTTGTGTGCCACTTATATTATCATTCAAAATTACAGAGATTTGTACATAGTGTTTGTATTCTAATAATATATTTTGATTATAGAATGGTTACTTCAGCAAAAAGTCAGCAAGATGTCATTGGTGATATCAAATGTGACTACAAAAGAGGTTATGGAGAGGTGGGATTTCAAGTTGGAGTATGAAGCAAAGGATCTCAAAAACAATGAAAATGGCGAGGTCGTGGGAACCAAAGATATTAAAATTGTTCAAAAAGAGATCAAAGATGTTTTGAGACAAATATGTTCCACTGTTAGTTTTCTACCTTTACTTGACTGCCCATGTAAGTATGTAATTATTTATGTCTATGGAATTTAAGTTATCTGTGAAGGATTTTTGAAAATTGAAATGTAGGCTAATTTATGTTTTACTTTCCTAAGTTTAGCCTACAATATATTTTTATTTAATTAATTTAATTATGCGTTTTTACTCTCAATGGTAAATGAACACACACAAGGGTTTACAAAGTAAACAATTAAATGATTTTATTATATCAAAAACTACAAGAAAAACGATCATGAATTAGAAACAAAAAAAAGTTAAATATTAAAGGAAATACAATTGTTTGATAACAAGCACTAGTGAAAAATTATATTGTCCTTTTTTTTTAAATATAATAATAATGTCTTTAGATTCAAATAAGGTCTAATCCCTTGTTACTTAAGTCTCTATGGTAAATCACATCAATTAGAATCTTTAGCGGTTCTTAAAGACAAAATAGTTTATCTCTATTCATTATTGTACAATAATAGGCTATATATATATATATATATATATATATATATATTGTAAGGTTTTGGTGGTCCACCAGATTCGATTTCTCGAATCAATATCGCTTGGCTGTGATAGGATTTATCTAAATAAGTACAGAGATAAAAATTAAGTGATTCAAAAACTATTTAAATATTAACATAATTAAAGATTTACAATGTTTAGATGTATATTTTAAAATTTTATTTCTAGGTTAAGACTATACAATATTTAGTATACAGTCTTCCCAATATTTACCTTTATAATTTTATTTTTTCTTAATTTATTTTATTTTATTATTATTTTAGTTTTTTTTAAAGAGAAGGAAAATCCTCATGGACCTTTTCTTACCTGGCCCTGTACCCAGGTTGTGCCGGACTCGTACCAACTAAAAAAAACCTCCTCTGTTTTCCAGGGCTTTTTTGCCAAACACGGAACCACCTTCCGGCTATACCCATCATTTTGGCAAACCCTCCTTCCTAATTCTTCTTTTTAGTACTATTCCTTAATCTCCATGTGCTTGCCTTCCTTTCATGATGGTAATTACGAAATCCTTGGCTATTTTCCATTTTTCAATTGATTCCACCATTTGACTTATGAAGTTGTTAACATCCACTTGGACTCCCATATCTCTGTACATCTTTTCTCGCTCATCTTTCCACGCCTTTCATATGAAGAGCGTATGCATTGCATCATCATACTCATCACCACAGTGGCGGCAAACCTCCTCCTCCCTTATCTTGAATCTCTTTAGGTAGTTGTTGAAATTCCCATGCCCTGAAAGAACCTGGGTCAGATAGTAGCTAACTTCCCCGTGCTTTCTTATCCATATGTCTAAATTTGGGATTAAATGATATGTCCACCGTCCAGTGGCATCAGTGTCCCATCTCTTTTGCCATCTGTCTCGTAATCTCTTTCTGGCTTCTGTTTTAATCATGTTTGGCTCCATTGTTGTGGTCTTAATCCCTACATAAATTTCCTCCCTTTCTTTAGCCAAAAGATCCAGGGGTGGAAGACTGGCTATCAAATGTAATGCGCTTGACGAAACAGTTCTGTAAGCCATGGCTATTCTCAGCGCAAGCGGTCGCTGAGCCGACTGCAATTGATTTACTACAGACTTTTTAACGAGTGCGGAAGCCGACACCGGCGCTGCGTACAATATTTTGGATGTCACCACACCAGCCAGGAGTCTTCTCTTTCCTTCTTTTGGTCCATTGACATTGGGCATCATCCGTCCTAAGCGAGCTCCTACTTCAATACCTTGTTTCACTGCTTTGATGACGTGGGGGGTAAAACTCAGCCTCCTGTCAACCTCCACACCCAGATAGGTTAATTGATTTTTCCACTTAATCTCCACCCTGTCGATAATGAGTTTAGGATGATTAAATTTCCTCCTGTCTGTCACTAGAATAGCTTCGGTTTTTTCTGCTGCCATCTGTAAGCCTTTATTTTCTAACCACAATTTAGTTCTTCTCAGAGCCTCGTTGATTCTTATTTCTAGAGTCCTTTCATCATTCCCCCAGGAAACAACCATAGCATCATCTGCAAACCCAACGATGGTTGTATCTATTGGAAGCTCCATGTCTAAAAGGTCGTCGTACATGATGTTCCACAAGAAAGGGCCGATCTTGGAGCCTTGTGGTGCACCGCGTGTCATTTTTCCCTGCAGGGACCCCTTTTCGTTTCCATAGTAGACCATCTGTTACTTGGGTAATCATCCAGCATTCTCAAAAGGTACTTTGGAATTTTCTTCTTTTCAAGTGATTCTATAATCATGTTCCATCTTGCGGAGTTAAAGGCGTTTCTTACGTCTATGGCCACGAGGGCACATAAACCTTTCCTTTTACTCTTCTGGTCCTTTCCTCTCTTTTTCCTAATTTATTAGCCTACTTAATTAACTAAATGCACAATTTAAATTACTCACTATACATAATAATTATTTTGATTTAATTTAAGAAATATTTTTGGCTCCCTCAAAATAGCTTAGTTAGGTATCATTAGATCCTTTTATCAGCTTATTTATGATGAAGATTTTCCTTAATAATCAAAACACTTTTCACAATTAATTTCCCAATACTACACTTATTTTAATGGTTCTAGATTAGATTTGATTTTAGATTGATTATGATTTTGAACTGTCAATTTATATTTGATTAATTAGTTATGCTGTGGTTTTATATTATTTATTTTAATTCTGGATTGATTTTTAAATTTGTATTAATTAATTGGTTTTTTAATTTTTTTTTATGAGATCTTTCTTACATATTTTGTATATATATATATATATATTTTAAAACTATTTACAGATTTCTTTGGCTATCAAACCGTCGCACTTAAAGATTCACTTCACACACAATACGCTTTTATTTATTAATTTATTTTTATTGATTTCTCCCTTGACACTTAACACTTGAATTTTATAATGATTTTTATGGCTTTACTTGCCTTATGAAACACACTTGGACTTATTAACATATTTAAATTATTTTCACATTCTGCTCTGGACCGTTACTACGTCTAACTTGCATGGTGATAGTTTTTAGACTGTCTTAAGAAAACTTGCGTCTCTTCCACTTTTTTTATTCACATGGTTAAATTTTTCAATGTAGCATTGTACTTCCTTTGAATTCCATTGATTATTTATTCGCGGGCTTTTCTTGATTGGACGTTGCTTTTTGCAATCTTGTCTTTTACAGTGGAAATACTTTGAGTTCATTCCAGAGGCCAATTCTCAGGGTTTTATGTGTAGCTTGCTAATATTATTTTCTCTTGGGAAACTTAAGTTGAACAACCGTTCTGCCTTTACATGCGCAAGTTGTTCCTTGAGAGTGTTCTGCAGATGTGTAATTATCTTTATACTATCAGAGATCATTATTTTTAATATTTCTCTGACAATATATAAATTTAATAATTATTATAACAATCTCAGTGTAGGTAATGTGCCGACTTTATCTAGTCTCCTGATCGTAATTATTAAAATTCTCAACCAAACATTATATTAAATTTAGATTAAGGAAAAATCAATTTGAAAAATTTGATTTGAAAATTAGAAAGTTCAAAATAGTCTGGATAGATCTCATCGATTTGTCGTATTATAGTCCTGGTACTGTTTATTTGGAGTTCTGGTATTCTTAGCACTTATATATCCTCTCGTCAAGCACAAAAAAACTATACTTTTCTTCACTTTTCACAATTGAAAATTCAAATTTGTAGTCCATCGCTGTACGCATCATTACGTTTTTGATGTTAAAACTGGACTGTTCAAAAGGACGCCTTCTTCCCTTTGGCTTCTTTTCCAAAATTTTATAAGATGGCGTATGGGGGTTCACTTATCTTAATACAAGTTATGAAACGAATTTGTTGTCATAATTTTGATATATTTTTTATTTAATTTGAAAGATATGTAAAAGCTTTTTATGTTATAATAATTTTTATTTTTATTTTGTACGATCTCGTAATATAATTATTTCTCTATATTCCTTATAACTAAATATCTCATTTCTAAAAATTTTACATTAAATACTTTAAAATACGTTTTGAAAAATCAACATCTTTTGTCCTAGCCAATGAGATCGCGTTATCTTCAGTGACGTCATTCCCTCCTCCCCGGTTGCCTGACGTATGGTAGGCGTCGCCTTCCCGTCTTCCTGGTCTGCTATATCCGTGATGTTACATTTCGTTATATTTATTTGTAAAAGATTATTCGATTTGATAATTTTGTATAATTATGGAATGTTGCAAGCCATCTTAATAGATCGGTATTTATGTAATTTTAGTAAAATTTGAAGGTTTTGAACCAAACCAATTTGCAAAGACATGTGTGAAAGAAAATAGTAGTTCATGATTATATTAGATAAAAACCAAAATGAATTTGACTGGCTTCACGTTACAATATTTTCAGTTTATTTATCAACAATAATCAATTTTAGAAAGGGATTTCGAACATTAGGTTAAAAAGCCCCTTTATAATTCACAAACATTGTAGAGCAAGGATTGCTAATGAAGTGAAAACTTGTAATTCTGTAAAAAATCAGGCAAATTCTTGAGTAATTTTAAGACTACGTCGATAGTAAAAACTTTACATCAAATAACAATAGATTTTTTGTTAAATCATGTTACATTTTGTAACTGTAAGTCAGAAAATGAATATTCAAATGTTATTTTATCTTTTTGGTTTCTTAACATAATAAGTAATAATACCGAAATTCTTGACTTCATCTAACAGAATTCATAAACCACTGCCTATTTTCATTAATTGTTTAACTAGTAGTCCTCTTATTATGTAAGAATATTTAAAATTATGTAATTAATTGAAAACAGAAACGTAAGGGAGGGTAATTGTTTACTGTGACTGCAACCGGTCTTTTTGGTGATATTTTAAAAATCATGTTCGACATACCTTATTTATTTATAATTAAATAAATTTTCAATGCGGAGCTAACTTTACACTAATACATCACAATTTCAAATCTACAGAATTCAATGCATTTATAGACCACCGAAGTCAAGCAACATTGAGCGCATATATGGATGGTTTTTTCTGTGAAAAGTTAGCTCCGTGTTGAAAACTTGTTTTATTATTAATAAATAAGGTATGTAGAATATGATATTTTTTGAATAGCCAAAAATATTGGTAACTCTCTTTGTAAACACTTACCAAGTCTACTTTGTAGGCTATCTAGGGTGTTCTAAAAATAATCACAAAAAAAACTGGTTGCAGTCACTGTAAAAAATTACCATTAGGGAGTTTTATAATTAAAAGTATGATTGAGAGTGAGCCAATTTTGTTAAGCAGATCTGGCACTGTAGGATGAACCAAATTCTTTTTCTTTTCAGAAATGGGTAATCAAAATGTTGTTTATGATAAAGTCAGTGGCTAATTTACAAATATAAAATTATTTTGTACAGGTTCATTTGATCTTTTAACATACGCCTCAAACGATTGTGAAGTGCCTGAACAGTGGGGTGAAACACAGCCTGTATTTATAGCCAACTCACAGGAACTACAAATGAGGTCATTTTCTACGTCTTTACATCGTATGCATACTATTGTTAGTTATAAAGCAGATTCATTTTGAGACATTTAGAATAAAATTTGTAACTTGGGACAACAAACTTTTGTATTTTTTTTTCTTGACTATTGTTTTACAACAAAGCATTAATGTTTATAAAAATTCTATTGATATATTAGTTTAGACTAAGTTACAGTTGTGTTTTAACTATTTTTTCATTCAAGAAATGTTACATTGTTACAAAATTAATGTTTAGAAACAGTGAAACTGTAAAAAAACTATTAAAAAAATTATTTAATTCATGTAACCTATATTTAAATACATTTTATAAGTGTTTTTTTAAACATTATATATACATAATAATTTTTTTTTTTGTAATATTGATAAATAAAGTTTTTTCAGTGGTTTTAATGTATTATTTAGACATGCACAGTTATGTAGAACATCATTTCAATTTTGAATTCCAAACAATACTATTAATGTTTGAAAATGTATATAAAACACATATAATGTGTAAATCAAAAAATGTACTTTTCATCTCCACCAATAATTAAAAAAACAAGGTCACTACCATACTTCTTGTATCAGGTGATGCTGATGGTATGATGTCGGTAATATGCTGTCGCTTCTGTGAGAATTCTTGTTGGTGAGAATATGACTTCAACCTCCATCCTCCCCAAACATGGCCTGTCTCCTGTTGAATTGGGATGGTTACACCTTTGCAAATGTGCTCCACAGTTTCTTCCTTCATCCGGCAGGCTTAAGAGTTGCTTCATTTAGAGCACTGTAAGTACTGGCCTGTGATAATCAGTCCAATTATAACTTATGTAGCAAAAGAGAGGTAGTTTAAGACATATATTTTTGCAAAATTTTATCTATAATTCATGTATGAATCTGATGTATATAGCCGTTTATTAGTGTCTACTGGTCTTCACAGCTCTGTCCATTCCTTCTGTAGTCTTGCAACATGTTAGGGAATATTGAGTTACTTTTACTGGAGCTATTGCTTGCAACGAGTTTGGCAATCTCATAACCTAATCTTATCACTTTAGTTACCCTGCAGTAAGTTCTCTGGATAATACAAAACTATGTTTAATTTTAGCAGAAATGTGTGCAGATTTGTTTTATTTATATTTATTTAGGCGTTTCCTTTTTGAATACAAACAGTTTTATATGTTTTTATACTTATTGTGGTTATTGTAGGCCGTTTTAGTATAATTTAAAAATTGATACTAGATCAACCTCACTTTTTTTTAAATACAGTACATACTATCAACTAAATGCAAAATGGAGAAAATTCATAGTTCTCCAACAATAAAAACTAGTGCAATGTTTTAATACTGTGATGAATCATTTATGTACATGACTATTATACAGTCTTGTGGTTCAATTGGTTTTGAATTAGAACAGAAAGGCAAAAACTAGAGTACACTCGTAAAATGAAATTATAACCTTGTAAAATTTAACTGTTGTTTTCTTTGCAAAATAACTTCTTTTACCCTAAAGGGCGTAAATCAACATTTTGTAATGTAAACCTTGCAATATATTTATTTAATTATGCGGTTTTACTCTCAAATGGTAAATGAACACACACAAGGGTTTAGAAAGTAAAGAATCAAATTAATTTTATATCAAAACTACAAGAAAAACGATCAAGAATTAGAAAAAAAAAGATGTTAAATATTAAAAAAAAAACAATATAAAAAATACAACGATAAAAGTATACAATTGTTTGATAACAAGCACGAGTAAAAATTTATATATATATATATATATATATATATAAAATAATGTCTTTAAATTCAAATAAGGTATTAATAATCCCTTGTTACTTATAAGCCTTTATGGTAAATCACATCAATTAGAATCTTTAGCGATTCTTAAAGTCAAAATAGTTTATCTCTATTCATTTTGACTTATTTAATCATTATTATAACAATCTCAGTGTAGGTAATGTGCCGACTTTATCCAGTCTCCTGATCATAATTATTAAAATTCTCAACCAAATATTATATTAAATTTAGATTAAGGAAAAATCAATTTGATTTGAAAATTAGAAAGTTCGAAATATTCTGGATAGATCTCACCCATTTGTCATAATAAAGTCCTGGTACTGTTAATTTGGAGTTCTGGTATTCTTAGCACTTATATATCCTCTTGTCAAGCACAAAATTACACTTTTCACAACTGAAAACACTAAATTTTGTAGTCCGTCGCTGTACGTGTCTATACGTCTTCGATGATAAAACTGGACTGTTCAAAGAACGCCTTCTTCCTGCTTGGCTTGGCTTCTTTTCCAAAATTTTATAAGATGGCGTACGGGGTTCACTTATTGTAATACACGGAATGAAACGAATTCGTTGTCATAATTTTGATAGGTTTTTTATTTAATCCGAAAGATATGTAAAGGTTTTTATGTTATAATAATTTTTATTTTTATTTTGTACGATCTCGTAATATATTTCTCTAATTCCTGATAACTAAAATATCTTATTTCTAAAATTTTTACATTAAATACTTTAAAATTCGTTTGGAAAAACCGACATCTTTTGTCCTAGCCAATGAGATCGCGTTATCTTCCGTGACATCATTCGCTCCAGCCCGGTTGCTTTACTTTTCATTTTACGGTTCCGATTTCGTTGGCACAGCGCTGTGTCTCAACGGAAATTATTCATTTAGGCCTATGTTTGATGTGTAATTATATTGGTATCAGTGACATCGAATCCATCTCCTTTTTTAAATTTAGTTCCGAAATATAAGGTTGTGTTGTTACAGATAGGTGCCTGATGTATGGAAGGCGTGGCTTTCCCGTCTTTCCGATTTGCTATGTCCGCGATATTACATTTCGTTATATTTGTAAAATATTATTCGATTTTATAATTTTGTATATTTATGGAATGTTGCAACCTATAAAAATATGTAATAATGTAAGAAGATCTCAGAAGTTGTTGAAATGATAGAATTGTTTAGCTTGTAAACTGAATTAGTCCAGTTAACAATTTTTAACTGAAAATTGTACGTTAACTTTAATGACTATTCTACAATTTATTGTTAAAGCTGTGACACTCATCAGGTACATTTGACAATAAATTGTCGAAGAGGTATTTTTAAAATTAATAGTATGCTCACTAATATTATTCTAATCGCAATGATTGTGTTACCATTGTAAAGCTAACACTTTTAACGTAAAAGTTTGTTGCAGGAGTGCTCCAATGACTTCTAATAATGTAGTAAGCAACAAAATATGTCCTTTTCAATCATTTATTTCAAGTAGATAACTTTGCTTTATCATCTCCAGGTTTGCAACATTGAAATATCAAGGTTTGCAACCTTCCTCTTCAATATCTGCATTTTTTTGTCAAATATAAACCATTAGTTATATACAGTCAACCATAAAATACCTTAGTGAATCAATAAGGGCATTTGACAATGAAAATTGTTGAAGGCAATATTGGTTTTTTCCTTTTACAGTGTTTGTAATGATTCTTATTCTACTGGAAAAGTACAATTTTGATATCTTTGGTAGTAACATTGAGTCTTTAATTTAGTTTTCAACAGTTTGACTGTATGAAAGTGACCCTACTCTCACTCAGTTGCTTCAGCTAAGAATAAAAATAAGTATGTTATTATATTTTTGTCAAGAAATCATTTGTTTTTTAAAATGAAATTGATAAGAGTTCCAATCAAACACAATATTTTGTTTATTGTTGAGCATGTTGGATACATGTAGCTGTACTGGTATCCATTTACCATTAAATTAGAAAATGTTAACAAAAGTTAAAATGGTTTAAAACAACAAACGATAAATAACAGATACAGTTTATCATGCCATTGCAGTCAGTTGATCAAAAATCAAATACTTGATAGCAAGTCGTAAATTTCATCTTTTTAATTAATTTATTTAATGACTTCTTCCTTCGTACTACTAGACCATCAGTGACCAAAATGTAGTATCTTTAAGAGTTTATGATTTTTCTTCTTATCTGTTTATACATGTTGGACTATAAAAGCAATGAAGATGGGGTGTATCATTATGAACAAAACAATTAAAAGTCAGCAACAGGCTTAAACCTGGTGGTGGTAAGTCCATGTTACAAGCTAGAGTATTTATGACAATTAAACCAGTCCCTTCTTTAGAAAAGATGAAAGTAACAAAAAACTGTTTCAAACTATCATTTAAAAAAATTTCAGTACTTTCATTTATTTTTTTCCTTTTACATTTCTCTGGTTCTAGGTTTATCACATGATAACGGGCGTTGATTCTCAAACGATGTTAGATGTTCGATTAAACTATATAAATAATAATGATGGGCTCTTTTATTATCCGATAACTCTCCACAGTGCATTAAATGAGATATGCCAGGTAAATAATAATTTAAAACAACTATAGTTGTCTATAAACTTAACTATTTTCTTACCCAGTTAATGAACTAATCTATCAATTCATAAAGTCTAAAACTGAGTTTGCAAATTAAATTTGAGCAAACCGGACAAAATAAGTTACTTTTAGAGTGTTTATTAATACATATACACATATTAAAAAAAAAAACCAAATTATTTCTCTGGATACAATCGGTGGACATTTTATAGTCTATATTAGCGATGTTGATAATCGGATTAATCAGTTTTAAATGATTTCAATATTCGGATTATTATTTCGAATTCGAGTATCTGCGCAGAATGATTTTACGCATCAGATTCGAACTTAGCTTTACCAATCAGATTGTTTTAGAAAAATCTGTGTTTAATATAACCGAATGTTTTTTAAACTATAGTAGAAAACCCGGGTCAAAGATTTTTTGTCTGATACAACCTTTTAATAATCTGTCTGTCTGTATACAGTGTATAACAGCGTCCTCCTTTGACTTGTGTACAGTGTCTGTGTATATATATGTTATATTTCTATCTGTTTGTTCCCCCAGTCAAACATTTATTTATTTTTAAAAACAATATGTGATTGACACTTGTAATACGTAATTAAATTCCCTGTAAAAATACCCTGTCTCAAAACAAATTCAGTAATTTAACATAAGGACAATTATTACTAACATTAATATTTATTTAAATATAAAATAATAATTAAATTTACTATTTGTTAGTGTCGAAATAAATGAATATTATTATATTATTTTAAATTAGAACTTGTTACCGAATCTAATCATTTTAATTCCAAATCATGTTTAGTGAAAAATCAGCCTATAAACGAATATAATCAAAGTAGAAACACCGAGCATAATAATTCGAATTGATACATCAACAATGAATATCGTTGTTCAAGGTTATTATTTTGTATTCACACTCACACATTACTAACGAATATTATATCATCTCCTTGTTCTTAGTTACGAAGATTTTGTCCGAATCCAAGAATTTTAATAATTGGAACGTTCCGAGGATTTTGATACTCGGATTCACCAAATATTTTAATTCGAACTCTCACATCACTAGTCTGTCTTAAAATTTCCACTAGGTGAGTAAAAAGAGATAAAATCTGTATACTAGACATTCATTAGCAATGTACCAAAAACGTTTGAGGGTTACAATAGAAAACAATATTCATCAATATTTTATTTATTTTGTTATGATAAAAGTAGTGAAATCACAATCAAGGGAAGAAAGTGTGCAACAGTTGGCAACTGTACATAAGATACAGATAAAATCATGCATGAACAATGAATACAGTACATAGTACATACACAAAACTGCATAACATTAATAATTTTATTTTAAATATGTACAATTGCATTTTGACCAACATATATTCAGAGATAACCTAATCTATCAAATTTGTGTTTTTGTAACATCTTATGATACACAATATAAACATTTAGAAAAATAAATAACATTAAACTTTCTGAATTAAACAAAATTAAAAGGTGAAATAATGTGATGCGAGTTTAAAAGCGAGTCTGTGCTGTACTGTATGCATAATACTCGTATGTTACTGTGGGTAATATAACATAAATCACTCAGGACAATCCAAATTTGAAATTTGATGACACTGGAATAAGCACTTGTTCATTTCTGTTTTAATATAATTATATTTGTAGTCCTATCTTTTCTTACCGTAACATTTTTATTTCTGTTGAACAATTAAAAATTGGGAAAAAAACTGTTATATGATACTAAAAGGTAAAAAAGTATCTGAATCTGAAACGACAGTCCAATTCTTTTAAATGTTAGAAAATTGTTAGTCTTATGCTAAAAAAATAATAAATTGCTTAAAACTACCCAATAGGAGAGTAAAGAAAGAAAATAACAATTATTATTGATGGTTACTATGGGCACAATTTTTTGTTATTCCTTGTTTCGTCCTTTACATTTTTTGGTGATGTGAAAAAACAAATATTGATTACAAATTATCTTTAAACAGAGTTACACCAAAACATGTTAAGAAGGCGAATTAAGAGAAGGAAACCTTCAATGACATTAAAATATAATAAAGTAATTACTTGTACAGCATTAGATTATAGCAACTATTGATGATGTGC
Source organism: Aphrophora alni (assembly GCA_963513935.1). NCBI lineage: Eukaryota > Metazoa > Arthropoda > Insecta > Hemiptera > Aphrophoridae > Aphrophora > Aphrophora alni. Next base: position 37,824,577 of record OY740775.1, read on the forward strand.
AAGAATGTAAAAGTACAAACTATTAAACTAATTCAGTTAAGTTACTTTGTTTGTCGGCATATTACCAGTTATTTATAAATGACACCTACAATTATATACACACCACAATAAGTTAAAAAGTAATCTATTTAAATCGTGCCCCTTCTCCAGATATATAGATATATATAGTAATATGTTATTTTTTTTAAACTATTTATATCAATTTAACATTAATGAAACTTGTTAATTTATTCTCAATAAGAACAAAATACAAGAAGCAGACGTGATAATAGGAAAGGTAAATAATGACAAATGTCAAAATAAATTAAATTGTAATATAACATCCATCATTACTGAATAACTAACTTTAAAGTTAAATTAACAGAAATCAAATTGTCCTTGCCAGCTTGTTTTTACTAACTTTAAATTGAATTATAGGTTAAATTTAACCAAAAATGCATTTAAATAGTACCATCTTTAAACAATTAACTGATATATTAAAATTGGATGTCTGAGCTATATACACAGAGTGGTTTTCTTCGATGTTAATTGCCGATAACAATCGCTGCATTAACTGATGTTTCTATTAATGACATTTTTACATTACTTTAAAAAATGTACACAAATCAAATATAAAAATAACCTAATAAAAATGAAACAGCCAACATAAACACACCAAACAGTATGGAATAATTATTGAAGAATTCCATATGAAAGGATCTGTACACATTTTAAGAACAGCTGTTCTCTGAAATTTTGCTAGTACAAAAAATTAGTTAATACATTTTTATTTTCATAAAATGTTTCTTTATAACAGACTATATTGAATAAAATATGATATACCCAATAATCAAACTAGTATTTAATATTAAATATAAATTGTATAAGTTTTGAATATGGTAAAACAATATTATAGGTAGTTCTTAAAAAATATACATGTAAACACAGATAACAGCAATATAACCTTACTTACAATATGGCAAAAAATGTGTGGAACAACCAACACAATTGCGACAATGATTAACATTTTTAAAGTCAATAAGACTACTTTACAAATCGAAGATAATTAGTTTTAAACCAATGACAACCATATCAGAAAAACATGCCGATTATTTATTATTTCACATAATAAAAGCCTGAGTGAATGATTAAGACATCAAGTTATTTATTGAATTACAATACTGTGTATTTTAAATTGTTGTATAGTCCAAAAAAATTAACTTAAATCTTAATCACATTTACTTAGTAAATTTTTAAAATATGTGAATGTTGACATAAAATTAAGCTTTGATTTGGAAATGATTAATTATTTCAAATAAGCACACATTTGGACATTAACATAGATATGAGTTTATCAATTTATACTGTTACGCCTTTTCAAGAATGATGTTAACCTGCTGTTTGAATTGTGTCAATTTTAAGGAGCAGGTTTAAGAGACTATTACTCCAATTGAGCGTACTTACTATATCAAAATCACATATTTTGTTGTGAAAAAAAAATTGCACATTAATATGACCTCATCATTGCAGTTGTTTTGAAAGAAGATATCGGAGGATACGTTTATGCAATACTTAAACATACACAAACACTCAAACTAAAAGAATTTTATTTCACAATTTATATAATAAAAATATAAAATTTAACAACAATAAAAACAAAATTATTACTTAATAACACAAAATAAATAATAACACATTAGAGAAATGTACCCTTTTCAATAAATGAAAGTTGAACGTAGAGAAATAAAAATACTTGTATAATTTAAAAAATCGTTTATACAAAGAGATTCAAAATTATCAGTTTGTTATTAACAAACAAAATAATACAAATGTAATTAATGATTTTTCTAGTAACCTTTGTCTATTTATTTTTAGAGTTGTTGCAACTTCTTTGCATCATCATCAAATGTAAAACACAAACATTGTTAGTTGAACATAGACAAAATACATTTAAAAACAACCACAATTGCACTGCTTAATTGATATAATTTACTATTACTTAGTTTTTTTTACTTCCATATTGTATTCAATTATATGTGTTTGTTCGTTATTTACATGTGTAACTGTAACTATGTTTCCATTTTACATTGATATTAAAACAAACTAAAGATACCTCTACAGATAATTTACAATCTTCCTACACATGTGATATTGAAATAATTAACAGATAAAAATAAAAAGATTAAATAAACTATAAAGTATTTCTATCACTTACACAAGGTATGACAAAGTAAACACCTAACATTTAAAATTATTATTATACACAAGGATACAAACAACAGGTAAATTGAAAATAATAAACAACTTTAAATATTCTATATTTTATCTGTTGTATGGTATATTTAAATATGTATATATTTTTTAATTTTTTTTCTATTTAGTGTACTTTACCTAAAATATATAAAATTATAATTTAACAAACAAAAACGTAAAACAAATATAATTCCAACAAATCTAAAAGTAAATTCAACTATAAATCAATATTTAATAATTATAAATAAAAAAATATAATGTCTTTTTTAATGAAAACTAATACAAAAAACCTCCCAAATCACCGTTACTTTAAACTAAAGAAAATATAAAAAAGATACAAAATTCAAACAATATGTTTTAACAGTTTTAAATTTGTATATTGTATGTAATTTAATATTTTTATATGAGCATTAGTTTAAAATCATAACACAATTTGTTTTTTCTACGGTTACGTATAAACGCTAATTGAACTGAATTGTAAAAATATTGCCAAGTGCTAACTAAGTTTCCATTGTGGAGAAGTTTAAAATACTGGAGAATGCGATGAAAAGTTGAATAGATTGCTGCCACAGGAAGAGTTCACACATCCACGACCATCTTTTTGTGAATGTCTGTGTTGCCCACGACCTGAAAACATTGAATTGATTACTTAGTGTGTTATTCTTCAAAACAAACTAGAATAAATATTTATGATATAAATAAGTTATCTATAAAAAAGATTCCAGACTCTGAATAACTTGAAATAAACTAAATAGTTATACCTAATATGAAAATTATAGTATATTTATAAAAAATAGTTATAGTAATACAGAAACACTATAAAACAATGCATACTCTGAATAAGGAACTCTTACGTTCGAGAGACAGCATGGGATTATGTATATACAGACTAGGAACTCACTGACTGAGTGCCCATGAGCTGATGTCATGGGCTCTAGGAGTTGCTGTAAACTAGTCTTAACATTTTGTCTAGCTACAGATCAATACAACTCTGAAAAAATGCCGCGTCGCTACCAGCTGATTGTTGCATGATGAACTCTCCTGACATTTATAAACATGTATTAAAAAATTAATATATATTTTTGCGTCTAGTGATGTTGTTAAATCTGCGCACATGTTTATGCAAGACGTCCATGCATTGCAAAGGGTTAAAACTAAAGAAAATATATAACTTAAACAAATGAAAAAGTAAAGGTAGATAGTTGGTTTGAACTCACGAGCATTAGATCACTAAGCCGGAACTTTGGTACTGTATTATGGTGGGTTATTAGAATTATGGCCAATAAGTTTAGTTGTCGAGATACAGAAAGCTGATACAATAGTTTTAGTAACAATTATGCTTATATTATGCACAAATAAAAATTGTATTAATGAATAATACTAAATTAGAAGTTATCACACTCATTGTTATTAAGCCAATGTTCGACATTTGTAAATTTAATGTCACTCAAAATAATGTATGTCAGTTTGTGCACAACTACTGATTATGTACGGTAATAGAATAAATTCAGTTTCAATAATAAATTGAGTTATTAATAAAGATCCTGATGACCTTATAATTAGATAATAAGTGAAAATCAGGAAGACCACGCAATAGACAGAAGGACGAGCTAAAAGTTGATAGGAAAATGTCAATTGTTGCCTGGAGAAATGCAACGTTGGATTTTTGAACATGGAGGGGGATTGTGAGAGAAGCCAAGGCTCACCCCAAGCTTTAACCCTTGAACCGGTGGGCGACCACTTTTTGTCTAAAAAGGTGGTCACGACATTACTCATGGCTTACTTCACCAACTCTAAAACACGTATTTTGCAATTCAACATTACGCCCACTTAGAATTGTCCTATCGCAATAAATAAAATACCGTTGGAAAGCTAATGTTCCGTAGATGCATAATCATGCAAAAAACAAAAAAAAAAACACCACAAAACGTTATAAATAATATTCCAAAAATTGGTGAAGTTTGCATATTTTTGCGTAAAATCGTAGATTTAAACTGCGGTTTTTATTAAAAGTGACGCCATTTTTTCCCATGTGATTACAAATCTATTTTTCTGTCAAACGGGTCGACCAAAACACTGTTCTATAGATCACATCTTTCTCTTTCAAACCGTAGATTACAAATTTTTTTGCAACCATGGTATGGTAAAGGTTTTGTTTTCTTAAAAAATTCATAAAAAATATTTTTATACAAAACCTAACTTATAAGGCATAATTTTTCCTCAGAAAGATGCGTAGAATTCATCTATGTATTAAAAAAAAAAAAAAAAATTTTGAAACCGTTTTGGAGTAAGTATGTTAGATGTCAAAAAATGAAGTTAACATTTTTCAAAAAAACCTGTACCATCCAAAATCAATAGCTTACCACCTTTTTTCAAGATATACAAAAGTTTTGTGTAATATTTGTAAATATATTTTGAAAAAAAAAAAAAAAATTTGTTACATTAAAAAAAAAACGAAAAAAGGGATGTTGTTAGGCTTATTTTCAAAAATTCACCAAAAATAGTAATATTTATTGAAAACACAACATCTATATATCATTATATTCAGAAAGGTGCATAGAATTAGCTGTGTAATGGAAATAATGTTAGATGAAAAAAATTTGGAGTTATGTCAAATAGCAAAAAATCGGAAAGTAACGGTGGCAAGAATTTCACAGAAATTGGTAATGTACACCATACAAAAAATTGTTTTTGATTTTTTTCAAGTATTACTAGAGATTGTAATATATTTGTGAATAAAAGTTGCTAAAAAGAAAAATCAATTTATAAAATTTTCATTAAACATGGTTAATTTTTACGTAAAAAGTAAAAATTTCCTCACTATTTTCAAAAATTCACCAAAAATATAATTATTATTCAAAACCCAAGCTTTTATTACCTATGTTCTCGAAAGATATATAGATTTTATGTGGGTAATGCAAAAATTTTAGATGGAAACAATTTGGAGTTATTATGTACGGAATCAACAAAATTACCTTGTAAACGAGGCAAAATTCCACAGAAATAGGTATATAAACCAATAATTTTTTTTTATAGATAGGCCTATATAAATTTATAAACATTTTGGTAAAAACAATCAATTTATAAAATTTTCATTAGACAAAATTATTTTTATATGTAAATACATCCAAATTTGCTAAAATAGAAGACCAGATTATAACATAACCTCTATCTCTAAACAGCCTCAATATTTGATGTCTGACAATAACATTCACTCAAAACAATAAATTCTACAAACAATAATACAGATATTGTAATTTGTATACACAATTAATAATAAATAAAACAAACCTTCAGAATAACAGAAATATAATCCCGTCACATACCACTACGCCTTTCACATGTCATTTTAGTACACAAACATCACTAACTTCCAAGTAAGAAACAATAACCTATAAGAAACTCTAGGACATAGCAAATACCACCAACAGATAGAATGAAATCTTCTCTACAACATACTGTAAAAATCGGTTACAAAATATCGATTATCTTATTTAGTAAACTGCACCGAATTAAAAATGAGATTCATTTGGTTTGGTTACTACTTTGGTAAAATAGATATATCTCGCGATCTATGACACATAGAATAATTTGTAAAGCACAGATTGAAAGAGAAAGATGTGATCTACAGAACAGTGTTTTGGTCGACCTGTTTGACAAAAAAATAGTTTTGTGAACATCTGAGAAAAAAAATGGTGTCATTTCTACTTACAACTGCACAGTTCAAATCTTTGATTTTACGCATAAAAATATGCAAACTTTACAAATTTTTTAAATATTATTTATAACGTTTTGTGGTTTTTTGGTATGATTATGCGTCTACGGAACATTAGCTTTCCAATGGTATTTTATTTATTGCAATAGGACGATTCTAAGTGGGCGAAATGTTGAATTGCAAAATACGTGTTTTCCGGTTGTTAGACTAAACCATGCGTCACCGAACAACCCGAAATGGGGTCGCTCCGCAGTTGAAGAGTTACAGCTGGATGAAGAAGACATGCAGAGTGCACACACTAATTTACTATATTTAGATACAATTATGGACACAAAACAGGAGTACCCATCAGGAATGCAGAGGGAGGGAGGGGACAAAGTCCTTACATACTTACAGAACAAAATTCTTCAAAGTTAATTTTGCCATCTTCATCTTTATCAGCAAAAAGAATAGTTTTATCAACAATCTGCTGCAGTTGTGTGTCCTTGAGATTGTTTCCTACCATCATTTTTAATACCTACATCAAATCACAAGAATAACTTCTTTAATACATATTAACTATACTATAATAGTACTAATAACTGATTTATATAAAATGTATTATACTCTTAAGAAAATATAAATGATGAAATAAATAATTCTGGTAATAATTAAATTTAAAATACAATAATGACTACTAAAAGGTAAAAAACAAAACAAAAAAACATTGAACAAACTTTCTCATTATCTCTACATAATGATAACGAATTTTTATACTTTTTGTCTAAAGTAAAAAAGTAATAAAAACAGCTTAATAAATCAGCTGAATATGTGATATCCTTTGTATTATTAATTCATTTTATCAGATATTCAGATTGTCCAAAATTCATCTTTAGTTTTTTCTTGTTTTTTAACTTATATCTCCACAACCATCATTTTGAGGAGATGGTGAGCAATATGTTTGTGTAATTATTTAGAAGCTATATTTAAGCAAAAATTGATTAAAATCATCAAAACCAATTTTGGGAGAATAGACACTTTGTACTTTGATGTGATGTTATGTACCTCCATATTATGAGTTAGTAAACAAATGGAGAAAACAAGCCAAAATATGCCTACAAATTTATTTGAGTTGTAGATATTACATCATGGAGTATAGATTGTCCAACATTATTCCTTATTTAAAGTTAAAAAACTTATTGGTCATAATCGCCTCATAAAAACCGAAGAAAACAACATAGACCCTAGCCCTCGAATACTCCAATACTGTCAGAGCTAGAAAAAAACAACAGTTGGAGAAGAGAGACTCGAAAGAAAAGATGAAAGAAAGGGATCATGCACAAGACTACATGGAAAAAGGCGAATGTTCAGCTAAGTCCCTCATGATTACCACACCCATACTTACTGTAAGTGAATCCCTAAGGGTAACTATTTTTAGACTCGGGGAACAAGAAAACAGATATTCCCTTAGAAAACTTAATATTGATTTTGTTGACAAATCCTTCTTTATTCTGATATATATATGTATATATATATGACAAAAGGTAATACAGTAGACTCTCATAAATTCGGATCACGAAAATCCGGACCGATGGTAAAATTTTTTTAATAACAATTTGCCACTTTAGAGCCTTCAATTTTCACACGATCTTCTGCATTGCATGAATGATGTATTTTGTAATGATTCACGGGCAGTGGAAGTTTCCGCGCGGCTGAGGTAATTGACACGCCCTACCCTGTATTTTACTTAATTGCAGTCCAGTACTGTATTATGTACATTACAGTAACAGTACTATTAGTTAATGTGTCAGAGTGTAACAAGTGTTATTGGGTATCGGCATGGGCCGGTAGCGATTACATGTGCGGCTTATCACCGCTTGTATCGGCCCTGCGTCTGACTTATCTCCGACTCCGGGAAATCCGGATTTTTCTGAATCAGGACCAGCCGTCCACCACAATAGTCCGGATTTATGAGAGTCTACTGTATTTATAAAATTGTAAATTTTCTAATGTGAGAAAAATAAAACCATGTTATTGACAAAGCTTATTCAGAAATTTGCCATTATTTGTATATATACAAATTAATATAAGACGTTTGGATTAACTCTCATTACCAAGTAATAAATCTAGAACACAACAATCATGAAAAGAACCTAAATTCAAAATTTACAATTATTGGACCAAATATGTTTGGTTAATTTAGATTTACCTATTAAGACTAAACACATGTTCGCATCTTCAATAATTCATATATTTAGAGATATTTTGGTCTCAACAATTAAACCTTTATATCTGAAATTCTATAAATCAATAAGTAAATATTACTAGGTATGTATATTTTAATTGCTTCTTTCTAGAATTTAGTTTTTTATAATATTGTAACAGAATGTTTCTTAATTACATTTATTGACTATATCTATTGCATGTAAAATTAGCCGAAGGACAATAAAAAAAAAATTAATTGATATAATACTAAGGGACAAGCCAATCATTAACAAAGAACAGAATTGAAAATAAAACTGCTAAATTCCTGAGAGAGGGGACTAAAGATTGTTTATTCAAATAAACGGTTAGATAACACCAGGTTGAGACGAACCTCTTGGTTAGTTGATCTTGGTTCAACTATTGATTTTACATACTAAATAGACTGTCAATCTCTATGTAATGATTTGAAGTTCAGAAATTAAAGGCTCTAATCTTGCCATCTAAAGGCCTACTTCTGGTAACTTAAAGAACAGCATGCTGTATTGCATGCTCAGAGACTCCTTCCACAATAACACATTTTGAATCTGAACAGACAAAACTACAACCATTAAACTTAAATATTGAACCTCACATTATCGTATGCTATAGGATTTTTTCTTAAATATAAATTCTGATTCAAGTTGGTACATGTCATTGCATTGCGTATAATAGCGTTATGGTTTTATCTGATTAAGTTTATATAATGCCTTAGTTATTTTAATAGAGCAGACTTGATTTTAGCCCTGGGTTCCTTCCTTAGGTGACTAGTTTTAATTTCCAACCCATAAATAAGATACTAGGCTATGGTGTCCCTTTTCAAGTTTGTTATGTTCTAGGTATAATGAAACAGGTTCCTGATAACCTCTTGAAACATTATGTATTAGATTTGATATATACAAAATAAAAACTCTGAATATCCTATATTAATAATATGAACAATAAATAGATCATCATCCAATAACTTAAATAAAATTTAGATCTTTAGTTAATATACTTATGACGGTATTATAATTCTTGAATTACAGACCATTGTGTTAAATTCCAACTTACTTGAAATAGTTCTCCATTTGAAATATATCCATCATTATCCATGTCGTAAATTCTAAAAGCAAACCTTAACTTTGATTCCTTATCTCCTTTCACGCTGAATTGTGACACTCCTTGAATGAATTCTGAGAAAATAACAAGGTTTTAATATAGTATTTTAAATCTAAAATCATTACAGCGACGGCTTTAGCTTATGTTCCAAAATTTCCCTTAAATAAGACATTTATATTTAATTTTAGAAAATAACTTTTGTAATAATTATGACAATTCGAAATGGTTTCAAAATGAAATACTGTATGTATTAAAAAAAATTAAGGAATTCCATTGAATTGAAATATTGATACACACACACACACACACAGCACCTAACCGCAAATATGCAAGACTCCAATCTAGTACCACTAAAATTAAAGAAAATCTCAACATTTCATCTTAATATAATTAAATAAAATTAATTCGTTATATATTTCACCCATATAATCCATATCAGAACTATTCTAAATTATTAATCCACAGGCCAATAAAGCAACATTTCGATCAATTAGATAAACAACTTTAATGTAATAGCAGATATTTCTTGTTGAAACTCCATATTCAAGGATAAAATAAAGCAGAAGCTTAAAGTTTCAAATATTTTAATAATATAAATGAGCTACAATTGTTTCACCTTGCGGCATCATCGGGCAATAGTTGTCGATGATGCCGCAAGGCGAAACAATTGTAGCTCATTTATATTATTAAAATATTTGAAACTTTAAGCTTCTGCTTTATTTTATCCTTGAATTAGATAAACAATTATGTCCAGGAAGGCCAATTTTTCAAATTAGATAAACGATTTAATGTCCTGGGAGGCCAATTTTCCAGAACAACCAACGATTTAATGTCCAGGAAGGCAAATAAGACCAACTTTTCGATTGAACTGTGGAGGCGATTTGAAGAACATAATAAGACCCTTCAGAACAAAATGTTAAGCGAAGTTCAGGAGCACCATAGCTATATATAAAAAGGAATGTATGAACATCAATCATCAAACTAAAGAAGAGGTTTGTCTCAGACTAGAAAAACAAACCAAGGAAATTTGAGAACAGCTTGTCAAACAGAAGGAGCAACTGCTGGAGGAACAACCGAATTAGTTTAAATGTGGTAGAAGTTGATTTGTCATAAAATGGCTAGCCAGGTGAGAGTTATCCATAATGTAGGATTGGTGTATTGACTGTGTGAGTGCCCAAAATATCAGTTTAACTAAAAGATCCACGGACCAAACATTAACCAAATATTATGACAGTTAAAGGTAAGAATTATATAGGGTTCCCACGCAGCAGCATATGTGGTCAAGCCATAACTTTAAATCTGTCGATCCCCCCATCCTCCTTTTGCCTTGCAATTTCATTTATTCATAAAGGATAATTTCAAAGAGAAGTGTTGTTATATAGTAATTTAGCACATCAACGTGTGGATATTTTAATTTTGTTTTGCCATGTTAAAAATTTGTTGTTGTATAATATTCTCGAACTAAATCATTCAAAGAAAAATCATGTAATAAAATTACTGAAAATTACACTGAGTATATAGTGTGTGAGTTTCGCTTATGAAGAAATAGTATTCTAGCAGTATTAGAATGAATTGATTGCTATGACAACAACAAAGGCTAGTCTAGTTTATGGGGGGGGGGGGGCTAAAAACCTCACTTGGAGCACCATATGGCACTTGTTGATTAGCATGAGAATTAATAATAAATACCAGATGGTTTCATCATTTTAAATGGTTATGTTCATTGTGTTGTAACTATTCAGTGTTAAATTTTAAATATGGAAATAAAGGAACATGATGCAATAGTTGAAAATAGTTATTATGTCATTTAATTGGTTGATGGGTTATATTACATTTGGTTACATACTTAATCAAAACTTTTTATACATTTTGCTTTAATAGCTAAAATAGCTTTTATTTTAAAAGACAATTTTATTGTCTTATTTTTATTTACAATAATATCATTTTATTAAATTGTAAAGTCTCACCTTTAAAATCTACTTCACCGTTACCATCCTCATCAAAAATATCTATAACACGTTGAACTAGAGGGTTCTGTTGGAGCTCTGGTAGAGACATAAACTCATCAATACTTAGTGCACCAGAATTGTCTAAATCCAGTTTCCTGAACCGTTTTCCTAATCTTCTAATTTCATCTGCGTCAACTGTAAGAAAAAATACAAGTGATATTACTAAAATTATTAAATGTGCTCTATCTAGAACACATATTTTTAAAGGCTATAAATGCAAACAATCATAACATAGTAATCATCAAATGTTTGTAATATACCTATTCCACACCTTTATAGTTCAAAGGCCTCAATTAAAAATGTTTTAATAAATTTTTAACCTATTTAAAACCAAATCCATAAAAAAATCTCACCGCCTTTGTTTTTTTTTAAATGAAATTATGTTTTCAACAAAGGGAATTGTTTCCATACTTTGGCAAACTTATTCCCGAAACCAAAAACAAAAATTATACAAAAATAATATCTAATTAATAAAATTAATATCTAATAATTAAAATTAATTTAATTTAAATTAATTAAAATAATATCTAAATAATAAAATTCTAATTATTGATTGTAAAGATTTGATTAAGTTAATCAAATCTTTACACTCAATAATTAGAATTTTTAATGGCAGTCTTTTAACGACCAAAAATGAATAGTTAGGTGTCTTTTTCTGAACACAAAATTGTGAAAAATATGGCACGTAGTATTTTTAGATTCAATTCTTTAAGAAATATTATTAATTTTTAGATATATAATAATTCAGTAAGTATACTTACAATTTGAGCAGAGCTCCATAGGCAACGAACTTTCATTACCCTGAAATAAATAAACACACTCATATTAAAACAAAAAATATCTTATTAACAAAGTAATAACAACAAATAAATATTAAATTTCTCAGAAAATTACCCAAAAAAGTCCAATTTACCAAAATCAATCAAGTGGTAATTTACACATTAGTGGTAGATAGACAGACGATAGAACGAACATGGTATGTAAAAACTAAACTTTATGGCACAACAGCACAAGAAGAGTCTATGCCTGCTAGATGGCTTTTCAGTCAGGTAATGTGTGATTAACACATCAAAATTCCCGTCCTTGTTGTCCAAGCCTTCTCGACCAGAGTTCTCTACTAATTGTAGCTTCCTAATTTTCCTCACAAAGATGGATGAACTTTGTAAAGTTTGAGCCTCTGGAACCTCTCACTCGTGAAGCCAAGGCGCTATAACTACTAGACCAACTGAGTCAATGTTTACATTTAATAAAATTACAGCAAAGAACATAAAGAAAGTTAGCTGTAACTAATAACTGCATTTAATTTTTTTCCTTGTTGTTTAAAGGCAAAAAACATCTTAACATCATCACCTTATTAAAAAAAGAAGATAAACTAAAGACAACTCTAGCCCTCAAATACTCCTAACAGTGTAAGAGCAAAAGAGAACAAGAGTTAGTCTAGAGAGACCTGATAGGAAAAATGAAAGAGAGGCCCCTAACCCAAGACTACATTAAAAAAAGGTGTAGATCCAGCTAGGGTCTCTTAGGATTACAATGCCTGTACTACATACACAGTGAGCTCTCTAGGGCATAACTGCTTTCAACCAAATATGGGTTCTTTCTTCATTAAGATAGCATATTTAAAAAAGTAATATTTTTCCAAAGAAACTCATTTTTAACCATGAAATTCAGACATGGTGCAATAATTGAGAGTTTTTCTACATTTTAACAACTATGGTAAATTTAAAAAATCAATGTATTATTATTTTTCATTACTGTTGAGACCGAAGGTTCTTGGTGGAATTCCATGTTTAAAGAAAAAATAAATAAAACAATTAAAAAATTTTATTTTTATTTTGTAACTTCCACATTTTATTAGTCTAGCCGACCAATGGTTTCGCCTGCTCCTCTGGTTTTCATTTTTTTTAGTCTGATATACAGCCTCGTCAATGCCTTAGCAGGTGAAACAATTAGTCAGCTAGACTAATAAAAAGTGGAAGTTACAAAAAAAATTTTTTAATTGTTTTATTATTTTTTCTTTAATCAATATATTATATATATATGACCCACTTGCACTGAATATCATGGGCATCTCTTTATTTTATGATTATTTCATTAGTTGTAATATCGAATATAAACAGTATTTTATGCAAATAATAACTGAATTATGCTAATATAAGATAAAAATTTAGATGTTTTCAAAGTTTTACTGTTTCAAATATTTTTTTATTATAATTCATTAATTGTTAATCTTACCTTAAAGAAAAATAACACGTTAATATTAATATGCTATTAACTTTTTTACTGTAAAAACAAAGTTTTAAAAGTATCAAAAGTATCAAACCCAAAGATTATGTATATATCATATAGGAATTCACCAGCTCACGTAAAACTGCCAGTTAACTAATAATTACTACAGTAATTTTATTATTAAGAATAGCGTGACCATGGTAACCTCCTTTTTTTGTACATGGCTAAATAATAAAACTTAATTTCTTCTCTTTCATTTTGTAGCTAAGCTATACCATATCACTGTTAGGAATTCATTGATTAAGGCAACATTATCAGAATATTGTATTCTAACAAATAGGCTTAAATATACATTAATTTATATAAAAAATAGGCTTAAGGTAGACCATGGATGTTCATTTTTTAACATACAATGTCTATAGTGTTGTGATAAGCCGTATCATAATACATGTTACAACTACAGCTATGATGTCATGAGAAACTATTTATAACCGAAGGTTTAAAATCTATGTTAAGTATAGGCCTACATAGATACACTCAAAGTTGTTGATGATTTTATAATCAATTATTTAGGTTTCCCTACTCCATTGAACTGTTCAACATAATATGTAGCCTTAAGTAAGTATTAAAAAATAATAAGCATTATATTTAAAATTGACATAAGTGAGAACTAGGTTAGGTTTTTAGTTATAGAAACACTGCATATAGGTTAGGGTTATATATATATATATATATATATATATATATATATATATATATATATATATATATGAGGATTGATTAAATTAATATAGTTATATATATATCACAGTACTGAGTATTATAGCAAAACTGATTGTTTACGTAAAAACAAAATATTTAATAAACAAGTCCTGTAGGTAAATTGACAGTATACATGTCGTTACGATTTAGTAGTAAAAATTATGCAAATCATGTTGTACTAACCTCCTATTGTAACCATTAGATCATCCTTTCAATCTGTAAACCCGTTTGAATTACACAAATCTATTATTTCTATAAAAAAAATAAGCTGTTAAAATGTGTGAATTCCTGGCTGTATGAGGTTAAGGCAACTGTCTACATTAAAACGACATTGTTAGTCAATCTATTGAATCTAGAGATATGCCAAAAAGAACAGAATTACTATTTCGGAGCAGTTATTTGACAGGAACTGTCTTTTAAAAGAACAGCTTCACAAAAACTATCATTTTACAGAGGCACGCCATGTTCATTGCTTCACCTACTACTCACTGGCTACGCCCCATGTCACCCATGACTCATTACTATCAATAAAGGCTTGTCTAGGTTTCCCTTCTTATATTTTTGTCATATTTAACAATATATTTTTTCCTTATAGGTACCTCTTTAAAACACATTGTATATTTTTCGTTCACTAGTTCCATGTTTCATCGTCTAAAAGTCTTTATTTGGACATTTGGTGAAACTGAATCTCACATCACTTGATGAGATCTAGTAAAATAATTACGGGTCTGGGAAGTTACCTTACCAGACCTTCAGTTCATTTACTAGGTCTGGTTAAGTCGACACCTAGCTTGCGTCATTATGAACTTATACAGTGTAGTGATATTAACCAGTCCAATGACACTATTATCGGTAACTTCACACGGCTAGGAATTTGCACTTTTTAACAGTTTATTTTAGACAGAAAAACGGAATTTTTGTAATTCAAACGGGTTTACCATAAGGATGATCTAATGGTCACAATAGGAGATATGTATAAAATAATTTGCTTAATTTTCAATACTAAATTGGAAGGACATGTATACTGCATATTTACCTTGAGTAGATAAAGGCTATATTTTCTATGGTTTATCAAAATAATTTTTCTATTTAAAAATTGAATATACTTACTGAAAACTCAGTGACCCAATTCTAGGTTATTTAAAAGAAATCAAAATGGGTAGTGTAGGGTCATACATTTATACATTTTTTATTATTTTATAACTATATATATTATATCTCATTATTTTCTATGGAAGGCAGTTGTTGACAATATTAACTTGTCAAAAACAATTTAGATATTTTAAAAAGAATATTAAGTAGGAAGTAAGGATTTAAAAAAAAAAATCAGTAAAAGTACATTATCATAATATAGGCTAGGATATTTAGGAACAATCAATTTCTTGTACACAGAATTTAATATATAAAAGCTAAAATAATAAAACATGACGTGTTTTGTAAATACCATTATAAAAAACCATTTAAAATACGAACATACTAACCATTATAACTCTTAGTGTAAAGTAAAATTCACTAATAAGTTGATAAAAAAATCCTAGGCCTATGCACTACACACAGCTGACTGGTAAGCTTTTTAGGAGTTAATTCCCTTTGTTTATTTCAGTCGCTGGGAGATGACTAGATCACAAATAGTTAAGCAATTTTAAAAACCTTATAATATTTTCAAATGAAAATTATTAAACTACAGTAACGTGTAGTTAGTAATTTTATTGCTAACAATAATTTATTTTGTGTTTTTATCAAGTATATCTCACTCCCCCCTCTTTAAATTTAGGAAAAAACACTTGAATACTATATATATATGTTTACATTAATGATTACATAATTTTACATATATCAAAATAGTTAAGTAGTATAAGTAGTTAGAATTAATTTAGTTTTAATAATACTGACTATTACCTTCACAATAAATTTGTTTTAACAATAATTTCATCTTCTTATATATGCAAAATTTAAATATTTAATAAAATAACAAATTAGTTAAATGTGTTTTATTTACTAGTTTTATGAAGTTGTCAGTACTGAGTTTATGATGATAAGAATAATATTATGTTTGTTATCCTTTATCATTATCAATTCTGTCTTTGCACCACTGGCAAGGAGGAAGGTTGTTTGTGGGTTTCTGGGTAGGTTAAAATCAAAATTTAGTGATTTTCTTTGTGGAATCTTTAAATTGTATCCACAAAAAGTGTTAACATTTTGATTTAATTTACGTGCTTTAAAAAGTGATTTACCATGGATAGGTATTCAGAAAGCAGTGATAGTGATGGACAGACAAACGGCGAAACAACTTTGGATTTTTCATACTTGTTATTAGACTGTCAAACATTAGGGAAGAATATTGAATATTTTGGAATGGGCAAAAAAACAAAAGAAAATAGTACAGATAACATTCACACACTTTTATTGGGGCAAAATCAATTGGTCAGTTTGCCTGAAAGTATTTCGAAATTCCATGCTCTAAGGGTTGTTGATATCAGCAACAACAGGCTCAGAAGTTTGCCTGAAGTTCTTTCCACATTTCCACTGACTACATTAATTGCAAAAAACAATCTTTTAGAAAATGAAACAATACCAAAATCATTCAACTCCTGGAAGAATACTCTACAGAAATTAAATTTAAGTGGAAATAACTTTTCACACTTCCCATATCAGCTGTTTGACCTGTTGTGTTTGAAATATGTGTACCTTGGAGGTAATCATATAGAAGAAATTCCGAAAGACATCTATAAATTGTCCAGGTAAGGATTTAATGAATATTTCTGTTTGCAACTGGTTAGGTTAATTGAGATTATAAATAATACATACATTTATTATTTTAATTCTTAGAAAAGGAAACAAAAACTTTATTAATGTTCATATATGCAACTACATTAGTGATATTGTAGTTTAGCCTGTTAACATTTCTGGTAATTTTGTAGTGTACATCTCTCCGCATTTTAGTGGCTAAAAATCACAAAATCCTAGACTATTTACCTTGTTTTTGATTAATCAGATCTTTTTTGACCACGAAAGACACTTTTCAAGTCTCAAAATCCATTAATATATCATTATTTCTCAAGAAAATCAGAAATATGTCAGTGGGAATTGATATATGAAGTAAGAAGCTATCTGTGCATATGGTTTACACGATGCTAAGACAATCACGTATCGCATGACATCGCAACTGTCACCATAATATTATAACGTTTGATTTAAGAATAATAAAACATGATTTAGGGTAAATATGGATTTATTTCGTTATTACAAATTATGAAATCGTTAACTATTTACCTTGTATTCAAACAGATCATATTTGTTGACGGTGAAGAAACTTGACAAGTCCCAAAATGCATTTCTTAACTGTCAAATAACAGATAGAAAACAATGGAATCTAGCTATTGTTAGGTTAAATCCAGCTCTTATTACGAACGTCAATATTTATGATTACAATAGTCAAGTGTCATCGCTCTATGTTTATTGTTAAAAGATATATTTGTCATCGTAAAAAGTACTACCTTCGTCAAGTGTCATCACACGATATTTAATATTAAAACATATATTTGTCATTGTAAATGTATTTGCAAAATGAAGAGGGGTAAATCACAATGGTAGGTAAGGTTATAAATGGTAATAATGATATTAGTTAAAAGGCATGATTTTGGAAATATATTTGTGTTAAATATAACTGAAGACAAAGTAATAAAATAATCATATTATAATATAATAAATATGAATCCCTATCATGATATAAAGTAAGAAATCCTTGAAAAAAACTCTTACCCTTCTAAACTTAGTACCTAAATTAAATATTACTTAACTTGTACCTAACAGATTCTAAGAAGTAAATCTTGGTCAATTTATATCCAATTTTACTAAATTTAAAAAAAAAATAATATCCCTCACCTACTTCAATAAGGAGTACATACATTAGAATAAGGAGACTTTAATGATAGTATATGAAAGATGTTTAGTAACAATGTGAATTATGTTAAATACTGATAATTAGGTTTTAACAAAAAGCTTCATTTCCCCTATCTTTTATTACTTAGGCCTATATAATACTCACAGCACTTGCTTTATTTCAAACAACCAATTTTTTTTTTTTTATAGGCTACAATTAAATGAACATAGTTTGTTTCTATACGGATAATACATAGATTGATTTTCCTCCCATGTTTAAAGGAAAAATTTCTCTGTCATCATCACCTTATAAAAAAAAGAAGAAAAGAGTTTAAAATGAAAACCTTTAGCCTTCGAATACTCTAATAGCATCAGGGTTGGAAGAGAACAAGAGTTGGTTAAGGGAGGTCTGATAGGATTCTAATTCTCTCATGAAGAAAGGTATATTCAGCTGGGTTCCTTGGGTTTCCCGTACCTATACACTGTAAGTGACTCCCCGAGAGGTAGATTGATTGAGGGGAAAGGTTCAATAATATGTTTAGCTATATAACACTAGTTTCCAAAGAACAAAACTTATATCCAGAAACAATTCATTCGATGTTTGCACCTCTTTTTATGTTTATTATTATATTTTATAATGAATTTGTAAAATACTGGTTTAGAAAATAAATCTCCATTTTTGATAAGAAACTGTTTAAACTAAAATACAGTAAAACCTCATTAATTAGGGCTGATTGTTGTCCAGAATAATTAATGTTGGGATTAAATAAAATAACCTAAATAACATGAAAAAAGGTACAATTTTATATAGCAATCTGAGTTAAACTTCAAGTTTTGTTGTATCCAAGGTTTTAAGGTAAAATATATTAAATAAATATGATATTACTTGGATTGTCTGTGATGTGACTATGTTTAAAAAAAACTGTTATAAAACACAATCCCAGTTTCAGTTAAATATTAAATGTTCAATCACTTAAACACATTAAAGCGCACAAGACATGGGTTGATGTAAAATGTACTGCTGACCCTTATATTATCATGTTTAGCTATCAATGTGATATAGGCCTAGATCATTTGATCAGAAAACCTCTTTCCCCCCCCCTTTTTTTTTTAACAAAGTCACCCGACTGACTTATCAGGTAATATAATATATTTCTATATTTTTTATCGGACAAATTTTATTTTTCAAATTCAAGATTTTATAAGACAGTTTATCCTGAAGAAAAAGCATTTTATATTTCTGTTTCTTTCATACACGAAGTTTACTTAATGAGAGGTATACTTAATAGAGGTTTTAATAGAATATTTTTTTGATAGACAGTATCCTATTGGAATTAATTAAACAGCTTAGATGCTGATTATTGTAATTTTTACTTAACGTGGTATAAAATAACATATTACATAAAATAACAAGACAAAATAATATTAACAATTAAATCTAATAGCAATAACAACCACAAGATAACAGATGAACAAAAATTCAACAATATTTAAATATATAAGTTAATAAATAATGCCTGACATTAATAACATAAATCGAACTGAACAAATCCCTAAACCTCTTTCATAGTATCACACTCCACTCATCACTTCATTCTTGAAGGCTGCATCACTGGTGAGACCAAAGAAGTCAACTTTAAAAGAAACATACAGCCTCAGTAAATGGGAGATGGTTCCATGGTAATCATAATAGGTGGGATGATGCCCTCTGGCGAACAAATGCTGGTAGTGTATTCGGGTAGGAACTCTAAACTCTACAAACAAAGTCAAATCCAAAATTTCAAACCTGTTGAGAAATATAACATCATGGAGCCACCAACTTTTCTTATGAAATACAAGACCATATTCCTTCTCAAGAATGTCCACAGGTATTTTCTTGTAGGCATATCCCAGCTTCATACCCACGATGTGGACAAAACGTCTTTCCCTCCAGGTGGTCAGTTTGTGTTGCATAGTTTGGTGAATAAACCACTGAAATATTTTTGAGCAGTAGAGTTATGCCTTAGTCTAATGGCTGCAGTTTACTTGTATTGTCAGGCACAAAAATTCTCAGTTTATCATTTTCTTCCCCCCACATTGAATTGAATCTTCTCATTATTTTTTAATATCCGGCATAAAGTTGACTTCGGTACTATAATCTCCTTATTTCCTCCCTCAAATTTTCACTCTCTGAAGCATTGGTTATTTTTAGTTTGTCACCAACTGGAAAACACTTGAAGTTGTGCTTCGACATACTGATTCTAAACAGATTCTTCTAAATTCACTATTCCAATCACTGTACGTACCCTATTGCTTCAAAAGATTGACTGACTTATTGCTCTTCCAGATTCTAGTCCACACAGTATTATCTGCTTGGTTTGAATGATTTTAACCCACTCTCTCTTTCACACACATCTCTCTTGATACAATATAATGTGTACAGTATGCTACCACGTCTAGTGTAATATTCAGACAAATTAAAATTCTACTTATAGAGGGACTTCAGTCCAAAAATGACGGTGTCACAACTTTGTTCCAGTTCAGAGGGATTCCACTTACACAGGTCCCACTTATTCAGGTTCGACTGTATAAAAAAAAAAAAAAGAAAAAGAATATAAAATAAAGACATCTACCCCTCAAATACTGTCATCAGGGTCAGAAAACAAGTGTTGGTTAAGAGAGACCTGATAGGAAAGGTGATAGAGATGGATCTAATCCAAGACAACATGAAAAAGGGTGTAGATCCAACTATAATCTCTCAGGATTGCCATACCTGTACTCACTAAAGTGAGCCCCTGAGGGTCATTTTGTTATAAATGTTGAATAATAATTTTCTTTTATATGTGATTTGTCACATTAGTTTAGGTTTTTAACGTTTACCTTTCATGAACATTTTTTAGGCAAATATAAGATAGGCCTAGGTTTAACCTTTTAGGATGGTGTCAGTGGTTTAACCTTTCACCAAATACATTATAAGGAAATTTTATTAAAATTATTACAGTTGATTTTGATTAATTCAACATTTTATGTTAACAGAAGGTATCCCCAAATTTTGAGTTTCAACAAATCGAATAATTAAAATTTGCTGAAAGGAACGGCCAAAATTCTTGCTCGTAAACTAAATTTGATAAAAAATATATCCACTCATTCGGACTGTAGCACAGTCGAATGTTCAACATCATTCCAAAACCATCATTTTTTGGACTCAGGAAACGTAAAATATGATATTATCATGAATAACTACATATACATTTTTTTTTTGACAAATCATGTAATATTCTCTATAAATGAATCTTTATTATAATAATCTTAATTATTATATACTTTTTATAAGCAACGAAATAAAAATACTGTAGTTTGTTTTGGCTTTACACGAAGAAGAATGAAAAGACGAAAAGTTTGAAACCCATATATAAACCTTACAGCCTTCTTAGTTCCTACGATATAAAAGATGTTTGTATAGAGACTAAAATAGGAATTCATGATATTGTTTAACAACATGTACAAATAAAAGAAATGTTTTGAATATTTATATATTTCCATCAAGTCAATTTTATGATTTTAAAAACCTGTTTCATTTTCTTGCCTTGTCATCAAGGTTACATGGCTTGTTTGCTTAATATTGAATATTTAATTTCAATTTCTTATGTGACTAGAACACAAACTATGTAGAAATACCAAGAGAATCACATTTAAAAACTCTATCTTTGTAAATTACGTGCCATCCATCTATCCATTTTGATTCATTTTCTTTCAAAATTTCGAGAAGACATTTTTAATTGAACTTGTCACTTACACTCCTGTGATCAATGGCATAATTGAGTTTGGAAATTAAAATTGCCCTCGAAACTATTTGAAAATGGCTAGTCTACCATTTAAATGAATTTTTGCAAATAAGTTTTTTTTCTGTAGATTTTATCTGCATTTAATGTAAATTGACAGTGCATCCAGTATTATCACTAGTTACTCTCTGTACGACAAATAGAGAAATTATCTCTAAAATTTGTTCACCATAATAATATATAAATTATACAAAATAAATTGTAAACTCAGTCATAAGTTAGTTTGATTTCATTCAATATGGCCATGTAGAAGACATACTGTATCCATTTCATTGACGGCTGTATTTTTCTTGGTTACTTTGTAAGGTTTTGCAATACCGGGGCGAAACTGATCCATCCGGTTGTTTGGATTTATTCAGAAACATCCAAACTTATCACTTATAGAAAACACAAGTTTTAAATTGTTAATATTTCAAATTATATTTATGTATGAACAGGAAGGAAAATAATAAAGTAGGAATTGCAAAACACTCTTATTTGCTGATGACAAGCTAGCCTTGACATTAGTAGAAAAGTCTTTAAAAGTTAACACAATCAGTTTCATCTAAATTTGTTGTAACAAATTTAATTTATATTAAATGTATTAAAATTTAACAAAACTCAAACACAGCGTATTAAAGCAGCTTTTTGATTGAAATAGAACAACTCAAAATTATTGTGTTGTAAAATTTAAATAAGAACTTTTTTCCTTGTTGTTTTAAGTTGAAAAACCTCTTGGACCTTATACATACATAAAGGAAGAAAGGAATATAAAATGAAGATCACCCTCCCTCAAATACTCTAGTAGCATGAGAGCTTAAAGATTACAATCTTAAGGCATTTTCACTCCTCTATATTTTGAGACAACAAAGACTCCATTTTATGAAAGTTGTAAAATACCTAATATTGGATAGTGTTTTGAGATTCTCGACTGAATCAGTAAGACACCAAATCAAAGAAAACCAACATTTTCCACAACCAACACTTTGTTTAAAATAAAACGATGTTTCAATGACTAAGTTATAAATCTTCAGTTGTTACATGTACACAAACCTTAAACACAGTCCAGACTAATGACTTCCAAAATATTGTCTTTGTAATTGTAGTTAGAATAATTTTACACATAAAGAATCATAATTATTTGTTAATTGTAAGAAATCTTGTAGACAAACAAGTTTCTTATATTATTCAGTATTTATATTTAAACAATTCTTATTTTAAAAAGAAATAAAATTTTACCAAAATCAGCACAAATACCAAATGTATACTCAATTACCAAACTCATTTATATGAAATGGGACCATTTTATGCCAGCTTAAACTTCCATACCATAAAATAAACTATTTGTTATAATACTCTTATCATTGCACAGATCAAAATTTTGTATACAATTAATTATGTTTCAAATTGTATGTAGAAATTATTTAATGTTCATTGTTAGGTGTCCAAGTCACTTAGTATAATATAATAAGTAATAAATTATTTTATATTACCTTATAGATCCGTCATGTGACTTTTATTATGTCTTTATTATAAAGACACGTTTCGGAGACGTATCTCCATCTTCAATTATCACTCCGTAGAGGTCGTTAAAACATTAATATCATATAAACATTGACACTACATACACAATTTAATAAATACACATAAACGTTGATTTTACTTTCTTTTTTTTTTTTCCATGCGCACTGTTTCATGTTTCGCGAAACATATATATATAGATATATATATATATATATATATATATATATATATATATATATATATATATATAGATTTTGTATGGATAGGAGATAAAAGTGGTCCTTAGTATTACCTAGTAGTAGTCACAAATAAAAAAACACAGAATAAAATACTAAAGTTCTGAAATATTTTCTAAATACTGTTCACTTTCTCCAAGGTAAACCTGTCTCCTATCCATACAAATAGGCTATGTGTCCTATTAAACTCTAACCATATTTTAAAATATGTATGCTTATATAATGCTTCAATAAATCAAATCAAATTACTAACATGACTGAAGTATGAATATATTAAGTTTTATTAAAATAGAAAAACATTAATTTTTTTATTTCACGATTTTTTCCAATGTATTTCTTATGACAAAAAACATAAAAAATTGAAGAGCTTTTACTAACTTTTTGAGGTACCCTGTTTAAATTTTTTGTAGATTTAAAAATTGTATTTTGTAATGCAAAACTAGAACACACAATGCAAAGAATAGTAATGCAGTATGAAAATTGTTTTAGCTATTTGGGTGAAGAGACAATACATTCAGACTTCCTCCAACTTTTTAATGGATATTGATTTAGGTCTGAATAAAAAGTTATCAAACGCAATATTTAAAATTTTAAATGTTATCTACAATATTGAAATACTGGAACATAAAATGCCACCATTTCCGATGCAAATGCCGCGCATAAAAGTGATAAGTTAGGTCAAGCTAGTGGTTTTTTAAGGTTATCCTTAATCACAGATAAGTTGCTTTTTATGTAAACTTTTCGTAACCTTTTGAAAATATTAAAAATGTTTTTATAAAATGTTGTTTTGAAATTATAACTTTATAAACAGAAACTATTCTTCGTATTCAAATCATTTCAAAAAATGTTCCTGTACATTTACATTCCTGAGTATAATAATATTTCAAATTTAAAAAATTTGAATTCATTTTGTTTAAGATTTCAATGGCACCTTTATTTTGACAACAGTGTCTGATCGAAGTAAAAACATTATATTTGGTGTGTATGTACAAATGTAATGGACTGTGAACAATAAAAATGTTGAACATTTGAAATGTTTACACATTTAAAAATAATAGGTAACAATTTGTAAAAAAAAAATTTGTTGAAAAATTCTAGTAATGTATTATGGTCTTCATAAAGTTCAAATATAAAATACATTTTGAGTGTGTTTTAAGATTATCAGAACTGAAAACATATTAACACAGTTTTGTCCCCTCCTATTCTGTTATCTATATGGTGGTCAGCCTTAAGAGTGTGCAGTACAAGAACGAAATAGACCTATGCAGCCCTCTTTATCACCACCTTTTTATCTGTTTGTAAAATGAACCTTACATTTAAGGTATTCCTATGGAAAAAGTTCTCTGGTGTTAGGCCTGATGGAGTGGATGGGGGGGGGGAATGTAGCAATTAGCTGAACCATTTAACTTAAAGTGGCCTTATCTTTCTGAACAATGTTGTTTGGAAGCTTTGTATCCACTCTACAAAGTTGAACTCTCAGCTCAAGATCATCTTCATTAAGGGGGGACTAATGGAATTTTCTCCCCCAAAATGCACTAGACACATGATTATAGGAATCCTGTTTACAATCGTCGTAGTGTTCATCTGGAGCATTTAATAAATGTGTACCTGAATTAGTTGTTTTAGTTTGTCTATAGACCATTGAATTGATTGGTTTCCTTTTCAGAAAGATAAAACTATGGAATTTGTTTACAAGAATTGTACTTAATATCTTTGTTTTGTATTTATGATTTGTGTAATTGTAAATAACTTATACTTATTTATTTTAAAATATAAATTGTATTTATTTATCTATTCAACTTTTGTGAAAAGCTTGAAGGTTGGATGGCATGATTAAAAATAAAAGACATTTCCTCCAAGGTGAAAATGTCTTGTCATCTTGGTTTTCAAAAATTTATTAATAAGAATTCAATGTTAAAGCTTACAAGCTGTCATTAGAGGCTATCGTCAAACTGCTAGATATTAGCAAATTAAGTGGAAGATGTTTAAAGGTCATTCAATGCCATGAAAACCAGATTTGAA
Organism: Aphrophora alni; assembly: GCA_963513935.1. Lineage (NCBI taxonomy): Eukaryota > Metazoa > Arthropoda > Insecta > Hemiptera > Aphrophoridae > Aphrophora > Aphrophora alni. The sequence continues at coordinate 37,850,309 of OY740775.1, forward strand.
TATGCAAATGTAGAGAATAAAGAATATGTAGGTGTAATAAGGTCTGGAAAGACCAATTCACTAAAGTTTTAACGACAAAAGAAAAATAAATTTAATGCTTAGCATTATATATGTATGTCTGTGTGTTTTTTATGTGAACTCTTAAATTTAAAGAGCTTTAATAAAAAACAAACTTTAAAATTATATATGACTACAAGACATAATCAATGTTAATCAAATTTGATATTCTTATATCAGGCTTGAAGTTTTATGCATGGGCGGCAACCAACTTTTAGAAATCCACGAAAATGTTGGACTGTTAAAAGATCTGAAAGCTCTTATACTGAGCAATAACTATTTGGAAAGTCTTCCCAGATCAATTGCAAAACTCAAGAATTTGAAAACACTTCAGTTGCATAAGAACAGACTTCGCACTCTCCCAACAGAGATAATCGCACTGAAATGTCTGTCAGAGGTATAATACCTTTATTTTACTTTATTAGTGTAATTAAAAGTCTGTTATAGACTGATTAAGTCACTTGTATCAATACATTTATTTATTAGTTTATTGTATACAGGTTTAAATATAATTGGTTTCCAGTGGTGTCAACAGGAAATAATAGTTTCAAACAGGGGACATCCTATCCCTTACCTTCATATAAAGTCATTTATCACATTGGACTAACTAAGTTATGTCAGTTTGACCTGTCAGATCAAGAATATAGCAGTGGTTAAGATTAATGTTTATATACAGGATGATTCTGGTGAAGAAACAGAAACTATCAAGACATGCTCTACTGGTAAAAATAAAGAAAAAACTTCATATAAACATAGGTCCGAAAACGATTAGCCAGGTATCTCCTGTCTATCTGCCAATATTTTTCTGTCTTACTAGTGTACCAAAACAAAGACTTTATTTTGTATATTTTCAAAATAGGAGCCATTTAAAATATTTAACTTGAATATCTCTAAAACTGCTAACTTAAAAAAAAATATACGAATTTAAATATTTCTCTCTTTTACCGACAAACACAACATCAGATAAAATTTAATTGTAGGTTTTTAGGATAACCAAGTTATCAACAAAAAATTTAATTTCTTGATAATTGTCTATAACAGCCAGATTAGCCAAAAAACAAAACAAAACATTTCTGAAATTTGATAATTTATCTTCGAATCTTTTTAGATATCATAAGTTTTGTACAAAATATTTTCCCAGTTCTTTGCGAAGACATTTCTCTACTCACAAGGTATGAAATAATTTTGTAAAATGATGGGGCGACTCCACATTTTGTTTGGTTCTTAAATACTTCTTTTTTTTTGTATGTTACAGACTAACAAGTCCTGAAGGTTGTCTGTTTTTTCGTGAATCGTCCTGTATATACAGGAATATAAATGAACTCTGGAATACACCAATATTTAGAGAACAGTTTAAGTTAAAAACTTCAAATTTGGTATATGTTTGTTAGAACAAAGTAGATTTTATTTTTTGACTTTTGAATGTTTTGTCAGGCATATTTAAACTAACTTCAAAATTTTAAATAGAGAGGAAGTCTTGTGACACATTGTTTACACTGGCTAATGATTGTAAAATCAATGCTGTGACCAGTTTTTTAATACCCTTTTCCGTCTCAAAATATCAACCATTAACTGTGTTGAATAAAACACTAGGATAGTTTATGTGGTTTAAAATAAAGTTGTTGGTGGGTTTTTATTGTTTTTGCTTCGATTTGAAAATGTTGTAAAATAAACACTTGTCCTGTAGGCTATCAACATCTAACTACAATAACAAGGAAATTGTAGAAAATATTGTGATAAATGATACTGGGAAAATCCAGCCTTGTTTCTACTGTTAACATGACCAAAGGTCATGAAGGAAATTTATCATGGAGGTCCCCGGATCACTGATTTCAATAATTAAATTGGTATATAATGTAGAAAAATTATAGCTATCATGGTTTCAATGAATAGCATTATCAGATGTTGTTTGAGAAAACTCTACACTCTAATTAGATCGTTAAATGTTAACAAATTTAAAACATGAGGACACATACAAAACAATAAGAAACAACATCTTTAAACCCAAGATTGTTTGCTGCTGTACCATAGTTGAAACAATACTCAATTGTATTATCCAATACGATCAATATCTTGAGAACAAAATAAATACAACCAAAAAGAATTGAAAAACAATGTGTTACAATCTCCTTCCTATTTAAAATTATTAAGTTAGTTTCAATATGACTACCAAAAATTTAAAAGTACAAATTTAGTAAAAGCTATTAATGTATACTGAAGTTTTAATTTTAAGCTGTTCTCTAAATATTGATGTGTTTCAGACATAATTTACACTTAGTTCTCATATATATATTGTGTGTCCAAAAAGTCCCACACCTCCCACTTAATATTTTTATTTTCTTAAATAACCAATTAAACTTTGGCACATCTTTCTAGCATAAGATATAGTAGTTTTTTACGTAGTTTAGAGTTTCATCCCCCGCCTCGAAGTAGGGGTTGCTGGGGGTAACTTTAAAACATTCAATAGTAACCCCATCTTGCTACCCCTGATTTTAAAGGTCTTTAAAAGACAAAACCTTAAATTTGTTTTCCATGACCCTATAACAAATGGCAGCTAAAAATGTTCGGAAAGATTTTAGTTGAACAAACTACTGTCAATGGTTATTGTTAGCAGATTATGGGATACCATACTACAGTATGAGTTTAGGTTAAATTAAATCTTTAAAATCAAGTACTGTTTAAAAAAATTTTAAATGTATGTAACAGAGGGTAAGTGAAAAAATCTTCCATTTCAAACACTTTTAAAAGGTACTTTTAAAATGCACTTTTACAATTAGTTGGAACAATTTAAAAAAAAAAAAATTCTATTTACATTTCCAACTGGACTAATGCTAAAGACTAACCTGTTTTTATAGTCAAATTAACTGCTTGAAATGGCCACCATTCACTTCCTGAAAGTCTTGATTCAAAGGCTTTCCTCATGTTTTCTAACATCTGTGGTGTAATCAGATGACAAGAATATACAATTCTTTCTCTCATCAATGTTTTGTGGTCTCGTTTCATAAACTTTACTTTTTAAGAACCCCCAAAAGAAAAAATCTAGTGAACTTAGATCCAGTGAACGAGCTGGCCACTCTATTGCACCACGTCAGCCTATCCATCTTCCAGGAAACCATTCATTCAAGAAATTGCGTACTATTACATGATAGTGTGATGGTGCACCATCTTGCTGAAATACAGGATCATAAAAATGTTGAGCAATACCATTTATTACAGGAACAATATTCTGTTCTAACATTTCCAAATACTTCTGCCCGTTTAAATTACCGTCTACAAAAAACGGTCCTACAACTGAATCTCCTAGAATTCCTGCCCATACGTTCACTTTCTGCTCACATTGTGAATGTGCTTCTACCATTCAATGTGGATTTACATCAGACCAATAACGGCAGTTATGTCGATTGACCACTTCATGTAAAGAAAATGCTGCTTCATCACTAAAACATACTTGTGAAATGTAATTATTATTGTTATTGGTCTCCACTAAAAACTGCTCATGAAACTGTTGTCTTCTATCAGGATCATCCTTGTTCATTTCGTGATGAAGCTGCACTTTGTAAGGATAAAACTTGTGTTTCCTTAACACGTTATGCAAACTACTTTTCGAAATACCTACTTCAAGAGCTGTAGATCGCAGAGTTGCATGTGGATTCATGGCAAAGTTTGCTATAACTTCAACTTGAACATGTTCAGTAGTAATGTGCGGGTGGCCTGATCGTGGGGCGTTGTCAAACTAAACGTTGTTGTAAATTTATCAAATTAACGCTTCATGTATGCTCTATCTATTGCCATATCCGGAAACTTGTTGTTAAATAAATGCACAGCTTCATGTACATTTCTTCTAGCTTCACCATAACACAAAATCATTTCAACTTTCTCTTTATTAGGCTGAACCATTTTCAATAACTAGTAAAATTGCAAAGAGTTTTAGGTGCAAAAACGAATGGTGAACACTGACCAATTGTGTAACAACAACTGATAACAGATAACAGAATATCTGTCCCTCTGGTTTTCCCTGGGTACAGACTTTGGCCGAAAGTGAAACAGAAACTGGATTGTTATTGATAGCTTGTTAGCAGTGGCAGTGATAGCGAGCCCTGAGCCTTGACCAGGATTTTTCGGGAAATTTTACTGGGACCCGGACCCGCGACGGGCCTTGTCACACGGGCCCCCCCCCTATCATAACAATATTTGTCAAGAAATTACTAAAATAAGGTAAAATGTCTTCAGACGAAATTCTATTAAGTGATGTCTACATCAGTAGCTAAAACTAATAAAACTTAGTATGTTGTGAGTCAGTAGTGGAATGTTCGCAGAAAGGTCTTTGCCTGCATCCACCCACCCCCCCGCCAACACTGCTGCACCAAGCCCAAGTGCAAGCTTAGGTGGAAATACCCGTAATAATGTTTTTTAAAGATTATTGGGTGAGGGGGGGCCCGATGAACAAACTTGCGGGGGGCCCGCGAGTTCTTATCGCGGCCACTGCTTGTTAGCTTGTATAAGGGTTTTAATTCAAGACCTTTTCAAACTCTAAACATGATTTAATAAGTACCTCAGTAAATAGAGAATCAAACAATTATGTTTTTCAAAACACTAATTACTGGTACAAGCCACCATTGTTGTACATGGTTGGTAAAAACTTTTTGAGTATAACCCTCTTTTTCTTTTATCAAAATTAATAGGTGATTGAATGGAAGAGTTTTTGCTTAGCCTCTGTTGCATACATTAAAAAAAAAAGAAGTAAAACAGAACTAGATTTTAAAGATGTAATTTAACCTAAACCCATACCCGTAGTATGGTGTACCATAATTTGCAAACAATAACTATTGACAATAGTTTGTTGTATATCTCTATGGTTTTCCACTACTTCAAGACAGCTGGTGACTAACAACAATCCTTGGAACACTCATTTCAAAAGGGATGATTTCAGTTTCTCAACTTTTAGATTTTGGAATGAAGCACATAGACTCATAGTAGTTTATAATAATAGTCTTCTTTAAGATACTCGATTCTTGTAGTGGCAAAGAGCAAAGATTTTATGTCTCACTAAAAGAAAAACAATTCCCAAGTATAGTCAGACGATAAAAATCTGTTTTACAAGCTTTCATGCATCCCAAGGTGCTTCACAACACATCTGTGTGTTGTGAACAGCCAGATATGCCTATAACAAAACTTTTAATATGTGACATGACGACAACAATTTTTTGCTTTCAATGTGTCTATTTAATCTGTTGTTACAATAGAGTAACGAATATTATCTTTTGTATTTCCTCTTTTTGTATTATCTTTTCAATATATGTCCTTCTATATTGGTGACTCCTCTTCTCCAACCCATGCTGTTTCATTGGGAAGAAAGTCATCATCATCATAAGTAAAGTCCTTTTACAGATCCACATTTCTATTCTGTAAATATGACCCTCTATCTCTCTTTCTCTCTTTTGTGAAACTGATCTTTTCTGGACAATCTTGTAGTTTTCTTCTGTAGTACAGTGATACATGTAGTACATATCCTTATCAAATACAGCGTCGTTTCATGATCACAAGAAATCCTTATGACTGCTTTCTCACTTTATTCTAATCTGTTAGATGGGTATTAAATAACAGACAAAACTAAGCTGACATTTCATTATTATTATTTTTATTTTAAAGTTATCTGCTCAGATCCAAATAAAAAATTGACCAATATCATTAAATCAGTTTGTAAACTAATTAAATAGATTAAACTGATCTAAAATGGTAGCCAAAATGTTCAAAACAAAGTTCAGAATTGTTTTTAAATTCATTATTTTGATAGCTGAAGAGATGTACAAAGATAAATGATGAACCTTGAGCCTCAGGAAAGCAAAAAAAATAGGTGTAAAAACAAATCTGTATAAAATATATAGTTATCTAAATTGAGTTCTGCTGTTGTCCCTGTAATACAAATATTTTTTATATATATTTCAAATCGAAAAAAAAAAATTTTAATGGATGTTCAAGACATTTCATTTCAGAAGCTAAGGACTTCATAAAAAATAAATACCTCTAGTATTCGTTTAAGAAAGATTCTCTTTTCATGTAAACTAAAAAAAAATTTACTTACTAAATCCTACTTTACTATTTTAATTTATTTGCATTATCATGACTCATCAAAACTATATATAATTCCATTAGCGCTAAACCTTATCTCTATTTATATAAAGAATACCCTACATCCGCTTTATTTTTCAACAGCAGTTGACTGAACTTTCCCATCAACATTTTTTGTTGACCGGATCCTGTCACTCAAAATCTTATCTCCCAGACAGCCGTCTATATACTTTTTCTCGTCTCATCCTCTTTGCCAAGACGACATTTCTACATCCTTTGAAAATCTACATCCATCTCACACTATTCATCTAAATCATTTTTTAACTTAACACAATTTAAATCTTAAAACCTCTCATTCTTAATTAACATTATTACAAAATTATTTACTTATTACTCAAAATTACTTCAATTCACTTTAAAACTTTTCAATTGTCATTTTACATTATTATTTATTTTAGTTTAAATCCAATAACTATTTATTCTTACTTAAATTCTTAATTACTCTTTGTCTCGCTGGGATAACATATTAACTACTGATTTTACAATTACCAAAAGCTCTCTTCTTCAACTAAAATTCAAAAATATAACATCATTATTATCAAAAAAATAAATTTACTTACAAAACTCATCTATTTATTTCAAAACTACCTCTCTACAATTGTATTGTCTCTCAGTATCCTATCTTAAAATTATTTCCATCTTATCTTTCATATTTTAATAATCAAAGTTGCATTAATCCTCAAAAAACCTCTTTATCATTCATTTATCTCTTTATCTCAACGTAGCTTCCTTTAAAAAATCATGATCATCGTCGTTTATTCGCAGAATTCCTCAAATCTCCCTTTATTTCATTAAAATCGTCGCATATTTCCTTTATTTCATTAAAATCGTCGCATATTTCCTTTATTTCATCGTAGTATTCAAAAAACCTCTTAAAAACTAAAAAATTACCATTAATGCAACTTAACTACTCTTTTTATAAAAGCTTCTTAACAGAACAACTTCATTTTAAATACCACTTTACTCAACAATTCTGTAAAGTCATCATCTTCTTATAAAAACTCAAAAAATCTCTCATTTAAACTACTTCATATTAAAATCTTCTTAATCTTCTATTACATGTATACAAAAACTTCAAAAATAATAAAATTTACATTGTTTCCCAGCTAACACCGTATTTCATCAAAATCTTTAGACACCTTTATCAATTAACTTCTCACAATCATCTATTGTTTTAAATTCAAACATTATTTATCAAAAATCATTAATTGTTTATTTTATTTATAAATTTCATCAAATCTCTCTTATCATTATTAATTTACTATTCCTTCCTTTAAAAAACAAAAACTTAACCTCCTTCATTCATTATTTAACATCAAAAAACTTAAAAACTTTATTATTATCTGTCTTGGCAAAACTCACATAGATTCTCAAACTTTAAATAACTATTTTTTAATTTTCCACACCATAAATCACTTAAGACTAACAACTTTTATCTCATATTATCTAATAGTTCTTAATATTTATCAATGTCAAACATACAACTTATCATTTTACAATTTAACATCTAATTACCTATCCTAATCAGTTAATCAACATTTTTACAATTTTATAAAACTTTTCGTTTCATTTCAAATAAAAACTCCCTTCCTGTCACGTCCGGTTTATTTCTAGGCTTTGTTTCTTAACAAACCCCCTCCTTTCACCATGAAAGCATTGTCCCATCGTTCCTTGACCACTTCCTTCAACATCTGTTTCTACTTGTTAGAATAGACTCAAAAAAAACTTTTCCTATATCTATGAAAGTTTATGACACTTACAAACAGAAGTCATTGTTTATGTTTTTTGCCCAAAATTACATGTGACAGAACTTTAAACAACTACGTTGGATTTTTTGATAAGTTTTCCAATTAACTCTAAATCACTACCTTCTAGAAATGATATCTTAGGCCTTGATCATATCACTTCTCGAACATAGCTACATCCTGCCTCGAAAGACAGTTCGCCTACCAAACTGTATATTTTATAATATAATCAAGAACTCTAGGTTCTCTCTTGAACTTCTTCTACTAAACTTCTGTATTTCTCAACACAAAATAAGAACTCTTTGCTCTTAAACTTCTCAAAATTGTCAAAGTTTTAACTATATTTCATTTACATGAGTTGTATGACAATTTTTTGTTTTTGTTTTTTTTTTTTTTTTTTTTTTTTTTATATTTTTTATTTTATTTTTCAAAACTCGGCCGGACTTCATCACCGTAACAGCAAATAAATAATACTCCTCTGTTCCGATGATGAAGTTCTGCCGAACGTCGATTAATAAAACCCTCCAACGTTCCATTTTTATTTTGTTTTTTATTTATACCTTTTTTATCTGTTTTTTATGAATTTTTTATTTATTTTATGCATTTTACCTCCCTAACCTCTCCTACATAGGTTCTTCTAACCGTCTACTTTATACCGTGCATACTTCCAATTGCTCTTTAGACTCTTACACAGAGTAACATGTTGTGACGTTGAAATGTGCAATGGTTGAATGCAATATCTCTACTAAATTCAAGATAAAGCCCAAAACACATCCCTATTTCACAACACGCCCTCCATGCAGTCTCAGAATGCCTTATCCTGACGAATAAAACATTCTATTATTACTACATAAACTCCTACCTCCTCCCAAAATGTTCATGTATTCCTTAAATGCATTTACACGAAGAAAATTTTAAAATTCATAAAAAATTTCATTTAAATCGTATCATCCGAAGTTGAAAAAATGTTTATTTTACCAAGCTTATTACTAGCATCGTCGATTTTCTGTTTATTCAATCCTTTCTAGATGTTATTATTCCAATTCAAAAAGAAAATTTTATTTTTTTTTTAAATTTATTCTAAGTTCTTTACTTAGAAATTTACTTTTAATTCTATTAAAGTTATTTAAGTAATCTACTTTTGTTCTTATTTACCTTATTTAAAATCAATTATCCTTTATTTAAGTAATTTTTTATTTGAAAACGCAAGTTAAATTGGAATTATAAACCAAAAGTTTTTCATTTTCAGAACAGCATATTCGTAACACCCTATATCTCGTCTCAATGTCATACGCAATAGAATCTTAGGCTTGATTAAAGCATAAACAAGTCCCCTCGGTATGAGACAATCCTTATCTGTCTACTGATAAGAAGTGAAAACCTTTTAGCTCCAACTAGATTCAATCTCTCTCGTCATTATTGAATATTCAACATTGAATCCTCCTATTTAATATTGAATCTTATTTCTTCAACACTACTCTGAATCTTTGCTTCTAACCAATCTGTTTTATCCTAACACGTAAAGTCAATATTTATCTTAGAATAAACAACACTCGGTTATTTACTAACCATCTTGCATCTCCAATAATCTTTTCTTCTAATCAATCTGTTATCGTCACGTTTTCTAAATATTATTTCTTCTATAAACATATAAAGTTATTCACTGCTATAATCCAGCGTCTTTACTTGAACAAATACTGAAACCTTTCTTAAACTAAAACTTCTAACATTTTACGCTTGGCTTATAATTATTTTCTATATTTCTGTCTTAGCTTACAAAATTTATCAGTACACACAAATTATTAATATTCATAACTCCTAATTAATCATTATCAAACTTAAACTTATTTATTAACAAAATTCTTATTCTATTAATTATTTTTCAAAATCAAGTCCTTGTGTTATTATAAAAATGTCTTTACATTATTATTAGTCATTCCAAATATTCAATTGATTACAACAATTATAAATTATCCATTTTTTTCGATGGTTCCCCGATTGGTGAAAGATTTTGTAAAATATAGCCTGCTCTCTTAACATAATTACAACGTTAAATACTTCTGTCCACACGGACAGTTTGTCTAGCCTAGTCATCATAACAGACCCTTTCCTAACAAAAGATCCCACTTTGTTATTGTCTCGGAGTATTGACAAAACAACTTTTCCTTTCTCTCTTACGGACATACCTACATCTCTCTTTCTCTCAAACATCTTAGAATCTACTGACCTAATTTCAACATCTGTTAGTTTAGGATTTATTACCCCACAAGACCTGTATCCTATTATAAAATCTTCTTTTGCACATATGTTTTCATACTTATTTTCAAAGCTACTCATTTCACAAAAACTTCTAATTTCTTGCTCTTGTATTCTAAAAACATTTCTAAATTCTAACATCGTGTATTTTTCAAAATCTACAATCTTATGGTAAACTCGTTTTTTAAGATAAACAGCTGATTCCTTTATTATTAGATTATTTACCTTTACTTTGTTTTTTGAATTAATTATACCTATTTCAACCCCACCACACTTGGTAACCCCATCATTTTTCTTAATTTCAACATTATCTATTAACTGTTTTAAATCATTGTTTTCAAAAGATTCATTTTGACTTATCTTAAGCCTATTCATTATTTTAATTTTTAATTTTTCTATCTCAAATTTACTGTTCATACTTTGCCCAAACTTTTCTATTTCCCCCAACATCTTAGACTTAATCTGACTATTGTCAACCCCACCATTACCTTTTTGATTTTCATTTAGCAAATTACTATTTTTATTTACTGAATCACTTGAAACTTCATTTTTTCCATCAAAATCATTAACCCCACCATTTTTCTTAACTTTTAAATTTTCAGTATTATCTATTTCATTGTTTACTTTATTATTATTACTAAAAAACTCATTCTTTATATTATCAAATTTACAATAATAATCATCTTTTTCTGCTTTATTGGTTATCACTCTTACAGCTACCATAGTTACGGGAGGTACTTCTTCTAATAGCCTATCCTTCATTTTTTTATAACTTTCATTTCTCGCTTTAAACCCAGCTAATATCATGTTTTTTATTTCTTTTTTAAATTCAGATTCCCTTTCTATTAAATTTTGTCCTAACCTTACATGCCATTGTTTATCTAATTCTTCCCTACTCATTGTTATCCACCATAGGTTACAAACTCTCCCATCACTACTCTTTGCTGCTAAATTTACACTACACTCTTTATTTACATTTAAAAAATACTTTTCAACTTCCCGTTTTATTGCTTCACCTTCTGCATTAATCCTCTCCACATCAGTTATTAACTTATTATTATTATCTCCCTCCATTTTAATTATTATTATGTTTACCTTTAGTTTTAAGTTTAAATTTTAATTACTAAAATCATCATCCTAACCTGTTCATTATTATTCACATTTATATTTTCTAAACCCATTTTATTTTATTTTACTTAACACAACAGAATCTATTATTTAACCAACACAAAATTTTAAGAGAATCTTTCTTATTATTAATGGTAGAGTCCTTACCTTGATTTTAAATGTTCCCATTACCAAAATCACTGTTTATTTCGACTAAAAAAGCCCACAGTTGCGGCGACATTTGTAATAGTTTAAAAAATGAGGGTGTGGCTGAATTTATGATTAATATGGAAGTTACTTTTGTTCATTAAAAAATGCCACACGTTGAGCGACATTTGTGACAATTTAAAAAAGGAGGTGAAGTTACTTATTTATTTGTTATTATCTTATTAAATTGCTCGACTTAGGGCGCCAGGTTGCCTTAGCATACCAATTTAGAAAAAAGAATGAATTTAATTATTTATAAAATCTCTGGGGTCGCAGGCTCTTTTTACAGTGTACTTACAGTGGATTTTGGTTTTAAATGAGAACACTTTGGCTGAAATGTTACAAAGAAAACATTTATTAAATAAAAATCACAATTATTTCTATACAGTGACATAGACATATCCTGAAAACAAACATGAATATTATTTTCCTGATTAAAAATCTTTTATCTGAATTTACTTCTTTAAATTTGAATCAAAAAACTAAATTTTATGAATTTCATACTTTGCATTTTAATGTTGCAACAAAAGAATTTAAATCATTAAAAAATTAATGTTCTGTGTCTCTAAAGGAGACTTAAATAGGTTTAAAGAAATTTTTATAAAGTTTTAATTTTAAGGATTTACCTTTTTTATTAAAATTCTAATCATCTATATATTCTATATCTAATATTGAACAACACAAATTCTATCAAATTCATACATGGTTTAAAATAAGAGTTTCTGAAACGTGGATACCAAACACGTTATTGTTTCGTTGAAAACACTTTGAATCCGTGGTTGACTTCTCCTATTGTCCAAGACACCATGATCCCGCCTCGTGGAAATGCTCTCTCCGTTATAATGACATCCTCGAATCGTTTCTCTCTTTGATTTATGGAATTCATATTTATTTTCTGTTTATCAAAATGAAAATTAATATTCATTTAAATTAAAATTTCTTTTGATATTTCTCACAAATAACAGTCTTGTCTATAAATATTATCAACTCAGCATTAACACTGAACGTTCATGTCTCATTCTACAAGTTTAAACATTAGCTTAAAAGTTCACTATTTATAACAATCACGTTCAATACTTTGAATATGGGTTTATAGTCCTATTGTCCAGAAAATATTCAGAACTCAAACCTTTGACTCATGGAAGCCATTGCAAAGAAAAACCGCATGGTAATTCATTCTACTATTTAACAAAGTCTCTCGTAAAGTCAGTCTCTAACAATTCTTTGTACACTGATTTTTCACTGTCTATACCTTATGTCAATATCAACTCTATTGTCCCTTCTAAATTATAAAATCTTACATTCTATCAGTTTTTTATTGTTCTATTTGATAACGCACAAACGTCGAAATACGTCTGAACCCTTCAATCACTGAACTGAGACTGTTGTTGCCATGAGGCAAAATCTTACTTCCTTCCTTTTTTAATTGGAAACCGGCTCTAGCCTCCTCCATAATTTGTTTCCGCCGTTCCACACAGTCCACACACCCCTTTCTCTACACACATTTTATTAATTATTATTGATAGAAGAAAACACTTGTACCTAATCCCACAATACTAAAATTACACATCTATACATTTTAATTTATACCTACACTAAACATCGTAATTCATTATGTTGCCTTGAAAATCCATTTTACTTCCCTTACATAATTTGACGAAAGCTACGCTTTATTCACTGGCTTCTCCCACTCTCTGTATTTTTAATCTCGCGCGTTTAACATCTATTACAAATTTGATTTTTCACATTGTCACATCCCTACTGGCCAATCTGTTAGTTTTATGTTCACGGTATAGAGTTATTAAAAGAAAGAGTGATATAAAGCCTGTGTGCCGTTGTTTGTGAAGAATTTTAATCACAAAAAATTCAACCTGTTTTTTTCAATTGTGACATTTCATAGCATAGCCTAAGGAATCCGTAACTAGCAGTGATTTTTGATATGCTGTCCATATGTGATTAAGTACAAAACTATCATAAAATAGAAAATTGATATTTGATATGGAGAATACTTGTGCACATTTTATTATCTACTGAAATTTAGAAAATATAGTAAAAATTTCAAAGTGGTAGCCATTAGAATTATCTTGTGAGTAATACAATCTATAATAAACTAAATTAGGTTGGTCTTTGAAGATTTAAATGTTCCTTATAATGGTATACTTTAACTATTTATGGTGGAAAAAACAAAGTTATTTTCAAAATTATAATTTAAAATTACAAAAAGAAAATATTTGTATAGTTATGAAGAATGCCAGCCGAGTCCCTGACAAAAACAAAAGTTAAAAAACATAAGAAAGTAAGACAAAGAAAATTAAGTGTTTATGAAATATGTCAACACTATAATGTTTTATTGTGCGTTTTCGTATTTATGTACTACCTAGGTAATACCAATGACCACTATCTAAGGCAAGCCTATGTCTCCTATCCATACAAAATCTAAGTTAAAAAGCATAGTAAGAGATAGATTTTTCACATACACACAGCTTTGAGGCCTGCTAGTAAAGCCATTGTCATGAGTAAAAGTTGTGTATACCTACAACATTCATAAATGCACAGTAACATAAAAAAGATTAATATACTGTATGTATATATTTATATACTATATATGTCAGGGCTGATGATTGCATCTATAAATTTATTTCAATGGTTTTTATAAATATGATAAAAAATATAAGGAGTTGGGTTTTAAATTGATTTTTATTATTAGATGATTAATACTCTTGTAATATCATATATGATTTCTATATACAAATTATAACAAATGTCCAAATAATCTATTTGAATAATTGATGGAAAGTCTTTTATATTAGATGCAAATTATGGAAAGATAAGTAATTTGGAACTTTACAATAATTTTAGTTCTGCAGATATATGAAATTAAAAAATGTAAATTTGTCATTTTACAACAATGCTCTGTTTTTGTAGGAGTGTAATTTATTATTAATAAATATAATGTCATTGTTTATATCTAGAAGCAGATATGTTTTGTTTCAAATTTGTAAATAAACTCAATAATAATTATTGACTCTTGATAATAGGGTGGTGCAAACAATAGGTAACTGGAAAGTAATACACAAAAGTTTCATTTCAAAAGTATGAAAACTTTTATTGCTACACCATAATAACATGCTCTACATATTTTCCTGCATTTGTTACAATATATTCCATGCGGTTTATTAAAAAGGTAACCATGTCAGCACATTCCTCTAATAAAATGTTTCTCTAATTGTGATGGTTTTTCGAAACTGAGCAATGTTTCATGGGACAGGCCGAAAACACAATTCCTTAAGCGTACGACATAAAAATTTATCAAATATTGTAAGATCTGGACTTCTTGGGGGAAATGGAAGGTCTGTCAATCTTGAAATTAGCTGTTCTAAGAACAGTTGCTGGAGTAATGTCCTGTTTGTTTCTATGATCAGTGTGTGCAGTTGTTTCGTATTAAATGAAAACTTGTTTATCAAATTCTAGGTTGTTAATAAATGATAAATTGTTTGTAAAACTCCTTTAAATCTGTTAATAATTTACTCTATACACTTTTGTATTACCGGTTATGGTATTCCTATTATTGTCCTCAATGAAATAAGGTGCATGAGTTAAAACAGCTGCTCACGCTTTAACATTATAGAATGAAGTGTTCTTCAAGTTTGTCCCAGCCTAGGAAACACATGTTTGCTTATTAACAAAGAAGCATGTGACATTCATCAGACCACCACCAGTCATCGATGTAATTTGGATCTTCATAAAGATTAGTTAAAACACTTGTACAAAAAGTTAGACATGCCTAGAAGAAGCCTGTGGGTTTTAATTCATGATTGTAATTGATTCCAGTGTCTTTCAAGATGTGAATAACATTTGTCCTTTCTATTGCTAATTCTTTTGAAATCTGCCTTGTGATTTTCTTTGGAAATTAGGACAACCTTATCAAATACTCTGGCAACATTTTCTCTGCTTCTGGTGATTCTTTATTTCCCAGAATTTCTTTTATTGTGGTTTATTACGGACCCACTTTCTCTAAACCAAGACAGTTGTTTACTTAGACGGTGAAACTTCATTTAAGATTCCTAAAATTCTACCATTACCCTTGACAATGTTGTCCCACGATTTCGACCAATGCCATGTCATCTCAAATATCGTTACACATCAAATATGATCTTAAACACTGTACTGAAGCCATGATGAATGCTTGAATAAACAGTAAGTTTGGTAATGAATCACAAAACCTGAAATCACAAAAGTATTGCATTGAAATTATTTTAAAATCACCTGATTTTTATTTTAAACAACTGTAATATATCACTATATCACTTACCTTTTTCTTCTTTTTTTTTTAATCTTATAATAGTGAGTTGTAAAAGTATCAATTTATGTTATGGAGACTTATTGTTTTAAACTAATTAAAATTTTGTTGGTTTTTCTTTTCAGTTGAGTTTGCGTGAAAATCCACTTGTTGTTAAGTTTGTCAGTGATATGACTCATAACCCTCCCAGCCTGCTAGAATTATCTGCACGCAGTGTAAAGACCAACGAAATACCGTTTAGTGAAGATGATCTTCCGCATAGTTTAGTCGAGTATCTGAACAGTGCACATCATTGTGTTAATCCAAAATGCAAAGGTTAGAAATATGTAATGTATACTATAGCTTAGGTTTTACCAATTAAATATTTATGATTCCTTTAAATTAAGAGTCAACCCTGCTAACCTAGGCCATGATCTCATTATTATAGCCTTTATAGGATCAGTTCTATTGACATTTTCAAGATAACTTGGACAGTTGTAATATCTAATCATTTGTATTAACACTTTCATGCTTATAAATATTGTTACAACTTAAACTGCCACTTAAAATATTTCGACTTTATAAAAACTGTCCCTACATGCTACGGTTTCTAAGTCATATGAATTTAGCACATTCTGGACCCTTTTATTTTCATTTCCGAATTGTACTCTTTGTATCCTTGTACTCTCTATCAGAGAAAAGTAGATCTAAATATTAAAAGTATTCTATTAACTTTTCCAAAATAAATTGAGAACATTTTGATGTTTGAAGAAGATTGTGACAATTCAAAATGTGTTTCAAATAAAATATTTATTAAAAGAAACTATTTAAGCCATTCAATTGCATTGGATATCAACACAGACGGCACCTAGTGGCAAATATTCAAGACTCTGAAAAACAGACTCTGAAATTACAGAAAATTTCGACTTTAGATCCTAACATTATTAAATAAAATTATTTCCTGACATCTTTAATCTATATGATGGATATCAGAACTATTCTAAATTATTCAACCTATCCGGGAAAAATATAACATAAGATAAATATCTGAGTTTTAAGATAGCAGTTTGTAGGCCTAAACTATATCAAATTCTAGGCGGAAGGCTCCATAATAAATAAATTACAAGGAAACAAAATTTTAATTAGAGAAACGAATACTACCCGTATATTAAACAGAACATTCATCTTAAACATAATGTCTGGTGTAGCCTCCTAGATTGTGTATTCAATGAATATATTATAGGTTATTTACCGTAATTTTTCCATCAGACAATCCAAATTTCATCCTTGTGGATAACCGGTAAGGGAATATACCACACAACCTATAGACTGTAGTTGGTTATCAACGATTGCCTGATACACACGTTTATCTCTTGGACATTGACACAAACTTCAGTATAAGCGGGCAGCAATTGTTTCAAAGATTATACATAAATGTATCATCTGTTTATATTTATTGTGTCAATGTGTCATTGTTTAAACAGTTTTAACAAGTGTTTTTCAAGAATTATGAACTCAATAATAATCACCATTTTTAATGAGACGACACTTTCATATGGCTGAACGACTTCATGAATTGTTGGATTTAAATAATCTACTATTTTTATTAAAGTAAAAGTTCAATTATTAAATATAATAATTGAACTTTTACTTTAATATTTGTTTTATAACGTTTCAGACTCCATACATAGTCATACTAGTAATCAATGCAGAAATATTGCACTAACTTTCTCACATACTTACCCTTATATATTAAAACTAAAAATCTACAAAAAAATTGCACTAACTTTCTCAGACTCCCATTCATAGTCAAACTAGTAATCAATGCAGAGTTATTGCACAAACTTTCTCACATTCCCATATATATTAAAACTAAAAATCTACCAAAAATATTGCACTAACTTTCTCAGACTCCCATACATAGTCAAACTAGTAATCAATGCAGTAATATTAAACAAAATTTCTCACATACCCATATATATTAAAACTAAAAATCTACAAAAAGTATTGAACTAACTTTCTCAGATTCCCATATATAGTGAAACTAGTAATCAATGCAGTAACATTGCACAAACTTTCTTACCATCATGCCTTGACCATCATCTTAAACAAAACTGTTTAAAATGGTTATTTATAACACTTTTGTGTATTTGAATGCCATTTGTTATGCACTGATAAGTGGATATACATTTAGTTTTTCTGTTATTAAATGAAAAAACTAACAAGAAGTAAATATCAAGAATATATAGTCACAAAATCTATGACAATATACAAAATACAGTAAACTGTTTTTATTACACTTTTTTTTTTTTTTAAATACTGCCCTACATTTGCAAAGTAATATTAATATTAGAAACATTGAATATCGTATGTAAATTGAACATTGTACATGTGTTATCAGTTCAAGGTTATACTGATAACCTCTGTCTGGCTTCAAAGTAATGTGCTCCCTATGTGATAACTTAATGCCTAGTTAGAACAATTTATTGCAATACAATGTTTCTATTTAAAAAAAAAATATATACTTAAATTAATTACATTAAGAATTTAGAAAAAAAAATTGTTATAATAACCTGTTGTGGTGATAAGTAACCGGTAGGGGAAGTGACATCATTTACCCCAGTCCGTTTATTGTCATTCAGCCGCACTGATACATCTGGTTTTAATATATACTGTATATAATTTTTAATATTACTCAACATTAAAGAAACCAAATTAAAATTTTTAACTGTTTAAAACCCCAGTGAAGTCTAAATGTGTTTTGTAAGATAGGATATAAATCATTATTGCTAAAAAATTCAACTTTTAATCATACAAATTTAAAAAATTAGGAAAAAAAATATTTATGCAGTACAGTAAAACGGGAAGTTCCTTTAAAAAACTTTTTTTTTAAGTTTAAAAAAACATTACGTTAAAAAAAAATTAATAGAAAATCTCTCTTTACAAAGTGAACATGAAATATTTAGTTTTATTTAATATAATTGTCTTTTGACATAAATCAAATCAGCAGGAAAATATTGTAAAATCAAGAAATCAAAGAACGATAAAACTTGAGGATGTCTAAACTTTTGAAATGTTATCTATAGATATATTAAATAATATTATAAAATTCAAAGTTATTAAAACAAAGTAAAATTCAGGTTATTTGAGTTTATAGGCTTCAAAATATTATTTTAAATGGTTCAAATTTATTAAGTAGAATCACAAAGTTATTTTCGTTCATATCATTTATATTTTCTTAATCACATATGAGGATTTCACAAAACATTTCCTTCATTGTGCTCATGGCTCATGGCTGCTTAGATACTGTCTATTTCAGTTTACATAAAATTTATACATAATATATTATAGAGTCTTATTCTATATCTATAGTTTCAACTAGGGGCTAAGGTCCCAAACAATTAAAATAAATATAGTTCAATAAAAAGTTCAATTAACATGTATGAAATGGTAATGTGATTTTTAAATGGATAAGTCGAGTTGGGAGTGTTAAAATTGTTCATATAAATTAAATTGTCTATCACACATGAAAAGAAAATATCACAGTTTTATTGTTCTAGCCTTAGCCTTATAGTTTTTACTAGGTTTCTAGTATTTAGAATCAAAATGGGTGCAACTGAATATCATAAAATGGAATGATCTCATCAGTGTACTAAGTTTAGCTTTCTTTATATTCTTCCTGTTGTATCTCGACTTGTCATAGAAAACACTGTTACTAAAAAAACACACTATTTAAAATCTCTTCTGGCAAACTAATCTGGAGGATGTGAGCAAATCTGTTTGTTTTTTTCCCGGGCTTTTCAAATACGTCTGGTCTGCTTCAGGCCTCAACAATGTTTTATTCCCAGGATGCACTAAATCGGCATCTTGGAAGTCTAGAAAATCGCTTCTTCTATATTGCATTGTATCATTTGCATATGTGTTAGTGTAGTGTATTGGTATGAATTATGAAATGATTATTCTATGAAAAATGAGTTAATAATATAATTTTAGGGGCAGAATATTTAAAAATTAAAAACTAGATTTTATTAAACATATTAAAAGGTTAAAACACTTCTCTTAATAGTTACATATATTGATTCTTTTTTAAATTTTTTTAAGGCTGTATCTCCCAAACTTTTCGATTTCATTATTTTTTTCTTTCTGTGATGTGTAAAGTTAGAGCTATCGAGTTCACTTAAAAGGGCGTTAATATAACTTCTACTCTAATCTTAGAATTATTTATTTACCAACAGTAAATATGTATGAAGTTGTTGGGAGTCCCGAAAAAGAAAAGTGAGCAATCCAGAAAGTTATAAAGTTAACATAGTTAAAGAAGCACGAACAAAGAGTCAAGAATATGTTAATCATTCTGGACGATTTGTAGCAGCTAAACAGCCTGAATTACTTTAGAAGCAAGTAAGTTACTTTAGATTTATTTATGTTAAAATAAGTTAATTCTAATAATAATTTAACATTAGTTCTAACTCATGTTTAAACAATAGTCTAGTATTTATCCTAGCATGGTTCTAAATAGCTGTTTCTCAATTTGTAAAATTTTTAACATCTGATTCTTCGTTTGTTCTTTTAAGTATGTATGCCTGTTTATTTGAAATAATACTGCAGGCCGATAATCTGTAGTTAGCTTACCTAAAAATATGTAGGCTAATAAAGCATATAGGTTTTTAGACTTTGGCATATTTTATAATTTACAATATATAGTTATATATATAACATAATGTAAAAGTATATAATATGATACGGTTACATGTGTAATGGGAGCCTAACTTATCCTATGATAGGCTAAGCATTTTTATTTTCTGCTCCAGATGTGTCAAGAAATGTGTGGAGAAATTTGTTTATGATATCTGCCTTGATTCCTTCTGCAAGTTTTACACAATATCTACCAATGATCAACAGGATTTGTTTTTGCAAGGTCTCGTCGATATTGTTGATGTACAAAGAAGACGTCCAAACAAGAAATATGAAGCTTCAGAAAGAGGTGGTAAAGTGGCGTCATTTAAATACAATGTTGTATTGGGAACATTTAGAAAAAAAGGAATGTTTTCCTGGATTTCTTTCAATATTCGCAATAAATGAAAAACGAATAAGACTAATCAAACCTGAAGCTCGTAGGAAAAACTCCATTGGATAAAATGGGCAAACATGTTAGTAATACTTTGCCACCAGAAGATCATAACAAAATTCATGAACACATCAGATCGTTTCCATTAAAAGAATCATATTACTGTGGGAAAAACATATTGAGTGCTGACCTTATTCTAAAAATAAAAATGTGGGCACTGTTTTGTGAGAAACACCCACAAATAAAAGTAAGCAAAATAATTTACTAGAGGGTGTTTAGAGAAAACTTCAACTATAGGTTTGGCCACCCTCAAGTTGATGTTTGCTATAAATGTGACAAACTAAACCTTAAAATAAAATCCCTACTTTTGAATGATGTTGTTAAAAGAACAGCTGTTGCTGAACTCTTAGTATATAAGAGAAAAGCAACAGAATTTTATAATGCCCTCAAGCATGAACAATTAGAAGAAGGAAAAAAAAGACACGTTTTATCACTGTCTTTTGATTTTATGAAAACTATTACAGCTTGCCTAAACTTCCTATACAGGAACTTTATTATTTAAGACAGCTTTCTGTTAATATTTTTGTAATTCACCAGATTAAGAAAAACAGTAGTGTGATTTATTCTTGATCATGAGGTTTAGGTAAAAAAATCCCAATGAAGTTTGCTCTCTTTTTGAATGAATTTTTGAAAACAGTTCCTAGTAAATACACTGAGTTACGCTTGTTTTGTGATAACTATGCTGGCCAAAATAAAAATCAGGCACTTTCTCACTTCTGTATGTACTGACAGATTGTGGAAGGTTTGAAAAAGTAGTTCAATACTTTCCTGTTAGAGGGTACAGCTTTTTGCCCTGTGACAGGGATTTTGGTATTATTTCAAAGGCTCTAAGATCACATGACAGAATATTTTCTGTGTATGAGGTAACAAAGCGTATTTTGACAAGTACGGCAAGACCAGGAAAGTTTATTGTGAAGGAAGTCTCTTCAGAAGATGTTTTAGACTTCAAAACATGGCACCCCCAATTGTACTAACAATCTTGCATCTCGCAAGAAACAAAAGGAAAAGGTATAAAGACAAAAGACAAAGTTTATTTTCAGCTTTTTTTTTTTTTTTCAGTTTGAATATTCAAAGATGTTAAAAGATTATGTAAAGGCTTTTACATTCAGCATTGGCGTGGTTTCCCACACGTTTTCTATGACAAAAAGTAACGTTCCCGTTTCACCATCAACCACGTTGGTTTGTCCGGAAATAATATTACCTATCAAGATATGTAACACAGAAGATTTAAAAAAATTGAAAACTTATATACCCAATGAATATCAAGATTAATAATGAAATATTCAATTGCCTCACAGTGGAAGCAGCTGAAGATGGTGCTGAGAGTGATTTCCAAGAAGATGAAAATCTTTTGATTTAAAAAAATGTAAACAAGCTTATTTCAGTAATTTTTATAATGTACAACTTAAGTCATTGTTTAAAATTCCATTGTTTTATGAAAATATAATTTTGTTTTAAAATAAAACTTCTTTCTTGAATTATTATTTCATTTCCCCACTAAAAACAAGTGATTTCATTTAAAAGGGCGATATATTCCAATATTTAATTGGACATAGTATCTATTATCTTGGTTACATTAAGATGAAAATTGAATGAGATGTCTGTCTAAGCCAGTACTTTACTTTTAAAATATTAAAACCTGCAGTTTAATAATTTAATTAAAAACTATGACTATTTTCAATTCCTGAAACTAATTTTTAGTACATATTTAGGGATAACGTAGAAATGATTTTTGTTGTAGAAATTTACGATATACCTAGTGACGTAATTCCTTTTCTCCGTTGATCTCTAATTATTTCACAATCTTCAAAATATTGTGTTAGGCCAGAAGTCTTTTTTACTGTAGGCTTTTTAAACTGAGTTTAAGATTGAAATATCTGTCTTAGAAAAAAAAAACCATAAACACAATTTTTGGTAAATTCTACTTTTTATTGAGTCTTGCCGACCATGCATTTATCATGCTTGTGACAGCCATTTACAAGGCAGCTTAACACAGACTGTACACTAAGGTTTCAAGAATTTTGGTTAGTTTTCCTGAATAGAGGGATTTAGTTAGATTAATTTTGATATGGAACTTATGGTGTCAAAATGTTGGGAAATATTTTAATTTTGAATTTTACTGATTGTATATCTGGAAATTTATAAAAATTAGGTGATTTACTGGTTAAGTGTTCTAGGCAACCGCTAGGTATTGTGGAGATCAGTTCTTGAATTCAATGAAATATTTATGATTCATTTTTGGATTAAATTATCGACTACTCATTTCGAATTGTTCCAAGTTTCGCTTTTTAAGAGGAGAGAAAGGTTTAAAAAAAAAATTTTTTTATGCTTATCTCCGAAGTATGAATTTTCATAAAACATGTTTCTGACAGATTTAATGATCATAAAATCCCCTACATGTTAATTTTTTGCTTGTTTCTATTACATTAATTATGACTAAGTTATGGACCTTTTTAAGGTGGCATTGAAACTACCTAAATATCGCACACATGATTTTACAAGCTTTAATTGTTAATAACTCGAAAACCATTCTTCGTATCAAAAATTCCAAAAAATACGCATTTTAGATAATTGAATTGCCTAGGTACTTACTTTTTGCTCTATTATGAAAATTGACGAAGATATGATTGAAATAAAATAAAAATATGTTTACATACAAAAATTAAAAATCGATCAATTCGTGAAGAAATCTAGTCAAATATCAAAATGATAATTAATGATTATGTTGACTTGTTGAAAGTCTTTGTAATTCTTAATAATTCTTTAAAATTGTTACAACACTGTTTCACTGCTCACTGGCAGTTTCTTCAGCCGTAAAACACTTAAACGTAAAGTGTCACATTTATTAAATTTACATATTTACACAAACATAGAACTCCGAAGGTAATATATGTGACAGTTAAAATTAAGCATTTTACGACTGAAGAAGCTGCCTGTGAGCAACGAAACAATGGCGTAGTAAATAATAAAGAGAAATTCAGAATTGCAAAAACTTTCAACAAACCTAGGTACTTTTGTTTGAAGTTATTTGTTAATGATGGAAGTTCAATTTTATTATTATGCATTTTTCGGACATTTGCCATCATTTTACATTAGTTTTTAGTCACTTGGTAACGGGAATTGATTCTTATTCCCAAAACGTCGTGTTTTTATTTCTAACACACAAATGATGGCAAATGTCCGAAAAATGCATAATAATAAAAAAACCTAGGTAATTATGATATGTGCAATTCGTGAAAGATAAACAGGTGATATAAAATAATAGTGGTTTGAATTTTTTTTTTTTTTTTTTTTTTTTTTTTTTTTTTTTTTTTTTAATTTCCTTCAATAGAAAGTCATTCTCATTTTATTATTTTCAATAACTAGATAAACCTTTTTATATAATAGTCATTATTTTATCTTTAATGTACAAAATTAGTAATTTTAAAGTTTTAGTGTTCTTTGTATCTTGTTGAATTTCTATTCTGTATCAAAGTCTACACAATCTAACGAAATATGTTACTTCTTTTTACAGGTGTGTTTTTCGATAATCGTGTTGAACACATTAAATTTGTGGATTTTTGTGGTAAGTATCGAGTACCTTTACTTCAATACTTGTGCTCATCTAAATGTGTGATCAACAACTCAGTTGTACAAGATGGGAGTTGCAACGATATGATGAAGAAAGTTCTACTTGGATAAAATAAATAATTTACCTTTTTAAAAGGTATTTAAAACTTTAAAAGTGTATCTTGTATATTATTACTTCAGAACATTGGTTTCCTTCCACAATACATCCTCAATAGGGCTGTGTATTGAAGAAATTGTGATTTAAAAGTAAAAAAGGGTTAACTATTACCAAATTCTGTCTTTATACCTTTATCTACATAAACCTTTTGAACATTCAGTGAAACATATGATAAAAAACAGGTTTTGTTTAAATATAAGAAAATAGTTCAGTAATTTTAAATTACTACCAACGTTACCAACTGACTTTAGTTGTGAATTGCCAAATAAAATACTATCGAGTTCACAGTGTTTTGCTTTGAAAAGTAATTTTCATTATATTTTATATATGTAAATAATACACTCCTGTTATCAAGCAAAAAGAAATTTATGATATTTTGAGAGTTTGAAATCAACACAAGATCGTAAAATCTCTTTTATAGCAAAAAATTATATAGCTGATATTTTTGCCTAACAGATAAATTTTGAAAGTAAATGTTTTATTATTTAAAAATTTGTGAAAGTAAAACTAAAATTAACACTTTTTTTAGTCTTGAATAATTATGAACAGATATATAAATTACTTTTTTCCTACAGTGTTTTAATTCTTTCAGAATTTTGCTACATGTTTAAATATGATTTATTTGGCGTAAAATCTCACTTTAGCACAGATGTCTGTGTTCGTCCCGATAAGGACTTTCTGACCGAGGATTAGAAATCTTTATCTTTTTTGCTTGGTTGTCTTGGTTTCCTGTCCAGAATTAGTCTTACAATCGTAGACTTAATGTATGGATATTAAGCAACAACAAAAATTGACTTTAAGTTTAAATTTATCCTCATTACATATCATTTAAATTACTTGAAAGTTCTTTAATTATTTTCGATATCAAAATAATAATAATCTGTTAAAACTTGCTACTGTGAACTAAACAATTTTGATTTGGTCAGATATTATGTTAATATAAACAAAGTCTATAATGTTCTTTACAAACATCTATTTCTACATCTTTAGAAACACCATATAGCATAAATAAAACTAGCTTATTTAAAAAAAAAGGGTTAAAATTATTTAGGCCTAATATTTTATTTTAAAAAAAAGTCTTTAAAATGAACAAAAACTAATAATATAAAAATGTAACAAAACAAAAAAAAATCATCAAAACAAATCAAATTGTTCAAAAGATTTGTATCAAATGTATTCTACATAACCTAAAATTTATGTAACAACTTGTAAACAAATTTAAGCTTTAAAATTACGTAATGAAAATGTTTTGTTTTCGAATTATGCTGTTATGTTTTAGTATTACTTTTATTTACATAATGTAAGAAATTACATTTTTGTTTTCTTTTATATATATTTATTATGTTAAAAATTCAAGATGAATATTGTTACATAAGCTTTATTTTAAAGTTAGGAGTAAATTTATATTATTAAAATAAGATTTCTGATAAATAAAAGTATGATGCTTTTTTTTTAATGTTTACAATTCTTTTATTACTTTGTAAAGTTGTATATTTTTATAATATTATATTTTAATACAAACCTAATATTTTTTTACCAATATTTATAATAAAAAAGTTGAATAAATTGTTTGATTGTTGGACAGCTATAATTGAGGGTGTAATATCGTAAAATCATGTTCCTTAAATAAAGAATTTTATTTTAACATAGAGTTGTCATTTTTCATTTATTTGTGATTTTTCTTGGATGTGGTAGTGTGTACATTATATATTACTGTTTAATTTGTAAATATATATAAATATATATTTTTTGGTATTCTTGTATGAATCAGATTTGCATAAAGTGCCTGAAAGATATTTTGTATTTATCTGTACTGCACGAGAGAGATGTATATAGTTTGAATACAACATTTATACAAAAAAAGTTGGATTTTTAATTTCTTTTTTAAATTTTTTTCATATTTAGATTAAGGAGCTACGATGGGTTGGACAGATGATGTAAACCAACGGTAAAAATAAGATGCAAAATGAGTGTACACGCTTTCTCAATTAAATAGTTTTTTTTTACCACATAATAAAGAGTTATAAAATAATGGTGGTATTTCAATCAGAGAAATATTATACATGAAGCAAAATACCCTTGTTGTTAAAGGTAAAAACTTCTTAGACATCACCTTCTTATAATAAAAGGAAGAAAAGAACATAAAATAAAAACCCCTAGCTCTCAAATACTGTATTAGCATCAGGGTCAGAAAAGAAATAAAGTTGGTCAAGAGTAACATGATAGGAAAGATGGAAAAACCAGTACTAAAGTAAGCCCCTGAAAAAGAATTGCCATTACAAAGTCAACAGCTATTTACTTTTACATGAAAGCAAAAAAAATGGTTATAAATAAATGGTCTTTAAATATACAAGAGTCTTTAAAATGTTTATACAAAAATTACTTATTAAAAATGAACGGTAAGACCCTAGAGTTATTATTCTTACAATAAGAAAGTCAAAATAATAGATTTTTTTGAAAAATCATGGATATTAAAATGTCTTACATATGAAAACTACATGAATCAAAAGATTTAGATATTACACAAACTCTTGTTATTATTCTATTTATTTCATAAGATTATATTTTATTTCTGATGTTGGTGCCACCAAAATTCTCTATATATTTGTTCAGAGTTTTTAATTTCAACCACATGTGTTAATGGGGGGGGGGGGAATCAGGTAAGTTGTGAATTTCTGTCTCTTTTGTTGTGGTGTTACATAAATTCCAATGGA
Source organism: Aphrophora alni (assembly GCA_963513935.1). NCBI lineage: Eukaryota > Metazoa > Arthropoda > Insecta > Hemiptera > Aphrophoridae > Aphrophora > Aphrophora alni. Next base: position 37,877,655 of record OY740775.1, read on the forward strand.
TCAGTCGCTTTATCTAAAGATTGATGCTTTTAATAGTTAACAGCAAAGCAATGAGCAATTTTAGAAATTATGTTGGCAGCACTGGGTACTCCAACTCCTGCAATTGGTTTAACTTCTATAGTAAGGAAGGAAAATTGCCAATGGTTCAAAGGAACAGGATCTGTTGTTAATCAAAACTGACCTGGTAGACTAATATCTTGAGGTATCCCTTGGATAAATTATATAGTCGTCCATAAATCCTACGTTAAAACCTCAACATTTCATAGTTGTACATCAAAGGCTTTAAATACACACATATAAACAATCAAACTATCTGATGGACATTTTTACAGTTTTATAGATAAATTTTATGAAAACAAATTTTTTTAATGATGTGATTTCTATAGTTAAAGCTACATTTCACATAAATGGTTCAATTATAGACACAATTCACGAAGAACAACTGAAAGTCCACAAGTGTTTTTGAGAAAATATGTGATGCTCAAGGTTTGAAGTTGTTTAACACAAAGTTATATGATTCTGGATCACATATACCAAATAAAGGTAAATTAGTATTAACAGTGATCTGGGGAACTCTATTCGATTAATTATAGATTTATTTCTATCAATTAAGACGGTTTTGTTTCTCCATATTTTAACGTAATGGTTTGCAATGAAAAATGTCTAGTTGAAAAAGCAAAGGTGGCCTCTATTATAAGCAAAAGTTATTTTTCCAATGTTCAAAACTTTATTGTTATTTTATGGTAAATATCTCACAATTCAGCTCTATGAGTGATGTAAACTTATCTTCCTTCTATTTTTGGAAATGTTTTTTAGTTGCTAAAAATAATACCATTTAAAAAAATAGAAGAGTACTCATATCTACATCATAATTAATAAGCAGAGATTTTTATTAACTATTAAAACTCTAATTTATTTTATTTATTGTTTGTGAGTGCTGTATTACTTTGAATTAAATTCAATAACTAAAGGATCAATGAAGTTATCCAGTGGTACTTCTGGATCTCTTTTCCTGCTAGGCTGGAGAGGGATTCTTCTCATCTCTTAAAAACTTATCATTTCAAAAATCCAATTTATGTCTTCAATTACTCTGTTTCTGATAGCTGTTCATAAACATGGGTTTCCCTCCTGGGACTTTATTATAGTGAGTATGAGCATGCCAATCCCAATGGTTCTAGCTGGATCTACACATTTTTTTTTATGTAGTCTTAAATTGGATTTCTCTTTCATCTTTCTCATAGTTTCCTATCTGGTCTCTCATGATTAACTTTTCCGACTTTGATGCTATTAGAGTACCGTATTCAAGGATTATGGATGTTTATTTTATATTCTTAAATTCTTTTTTTTATGAGGCAATGATACCAAGAGATATTTCACCTCTAAACAACAATGGAAAAAATAAAAATGGGTCACCTTTTTTTAACAAATTGTTTATTAGGAAATCTTCTCTGAGTCAAAAAATAAGATATGACCTCAGACTAAAAAAAAAATTTGTTTAAAATTGAGATACGTTTCAAAATAATTATGAGATGAATTCATTGGCTTTTGAACTGTTATAACTTCATTTTGCTGTAACCTAATGAATAACAAAAACAAACCTAATGAATTACATTTGTTGAATATTGTTAAAAAACTAATTCTTTGTGATTGTCTAGAACAAACAATAGGTTACTATAGCATCTAAAGTTTGGAATCTTTAACAAAACCAAATTTGATTTTGAAATTTTAAGTAACTAATAGCAGGTCCCTGAGCTATTTTCAGTAATTGTCAGTCTATTTCCTATTTTCTTTCTCTTTTTTTAAGATTAAATTTTTTTAGGGATGTAAAATTATAGAATGTACAAATATAAAAACACAATAAAACACTAAAGTTCTGAAATATTTCATAAACACTGTTCACTTTCTCAATCAGTAGAGAGTATACTCAGTATCAGTAAATTTTTATACTCTCTATTGAATGAGAAAGTGAACCGTGTTTACGAAATATTTCAGAACTTTAGTGTTTTATTATGTGTTTTCTATTTGTATACTACTATGTAATACCAAGGACCACTTTCCAAGGTAATCATGTGTCTCCTATACATACAAAATCTAAATATAATAGGCTATGTGCTGTTATTTAAATCTAACCTAAGACTCTACAAATATTCACCGATGATAACTTAAAATGTGGTACATTTCAAAATAAACATCCCAATTACTCTAACAGTGTGCCTGTATAATTTTAATCACTAATTGATTAAAACAATAAAAGTCATCAAACAAAACATCAAAAAAATTTCTCTTCCTTTTTTTCTACTAAACAGAATATATAAATACTCTATACATAAAGTGTTTATTTATAGGTATTATCTAAGATAAGATGAAGCATAAGAACAGTTGTATCCGTGACTTTGTTTTCTTAATTCAGTTGCCCTATAGAATTAATTATATTATGTCTGTATTAATCTGAGTTGATATCAAAAGGTTATCCATTCTTATATGAATACACCACCAAAATACATCACGCTTTCAACACATGGTGCAATTATTGGTATTTAAAGCAAAATTTTCCTTATGAAAATGAGTTTATTTAATTATAAAACAATTATAGTTTTTTCATTCAAAAGTAATACGAGCTAATGTTGATGTTGTGTATTAACACTGACTTTGGCTTGAGCACTGTGCAGTTTATGTTGCAAATTATGTTTTATTGATAGTGATTTGTAAAGCAAGCCAAGTGCATCTCATTAATAGTTGACTAGACACCAGATCTCTCACATGTAGACCAACTGGCTGTTGTGATAAGGTATGTTAAAGAAGATTGTTCTCCCATTGAACATTTTAATGAAATTCCTTCCCAAAACTGTCCATAGAGCTGAAGACATGTTTAATGCTATTATCAAAGCCTTTGTATGCAATGGTTTGGGCATTAGTAATTGTCAGGAACAATCCTACGACAATGCAAACAACATGTCTGGAGTCTATTCTGATCTCCAAGCTCGAATCAAAGAACTAGATAGCCATGCTGATTTTATCCCATTTTCTGCACACTCTTTGAACCTTGTAGGAACTAATGCAGCTGAATGTACTAATACGGGTAATGCAGCTGAACTAATACGGGTTAGTACTTTTTTTCTGTTTTTGCAAGAACTGTACAACTTTTTTAGTTCATCAACTAGTAGGTAAAATTTACTTCAAAGTTCCTGACAATAATGACCATAGTACTCGGAAAAACGTCAATTCTACTAGATGGTCTGAATAGGATAACACCTGCAAAGCTCTGAGAAATAATTGCCAACGAATTCATCAAACTTTACTGTTACTGAACAATTTTTAAGGACCCAAAACAAAAGGCAGGTTATTCACGCTGAAGCAAGAGGTTTAGCTACAGAATTTGACTGGCTAGAGACTGAATTTTTGGGTTTCATACTCCAAAGACTGAATGATAAGAATAAGAAACTCTAATTTGTGGAAATTGACCTTAGATCAATAGTCTAGTTATACAACTCATTAATTAAGCTCATAGAATCAACATGCGATAACTTTTATTATTTTGAAGAAAGAGCCCAGGACTTGGTGCAGGACTTGAAAGTGTGTGACGAGAAGAAATGTATGACCAAGAGAAAAAGATAACAATGAACTATGTGGAAGCAAAGGAGACTGTTCACTCCTCATGAAAACCTGAGGATAAATGATTCCATTATAATCATTGATAACCTGAAAATGCAACTTGAAAATACAAAAAATGGTTACACTGACATAAGCCAAAGTTCCAAGTGTTAACACAAATTAAAGACTTGAGCAATTAAGACTTAATAAGGGTAGGCGAGCACCTTGTTAGGGAAGATCCAAATGATTTAGAAAACTCCTTCTTGGATGAAATTATTAATTATTTTAAATGCTTTCTGGAAGAAACTTTTTTAGAGGAGTTTACAAAAATGGAGATGAGAAAAAATAACCAGGCAAATAGTTAAAACAAGCCACCAATAAAGGGTCAATTTTTTTTTTCATAGTAGCCTATTTGATTTTCTCCTTTATACATTTCCAATTCATATTTATAGTATTTGTCATTATGTACCATAACATTTTATTCATTATTAAGACCATTATAACACACATTACAAATATATAGGTAACACCCATTTTGGGGAATTTCTGTTTTTTAGAAACAAATAAAATGATGCCATGTTTATCAAGTGTACAACACATAACATCAGAAGAGATCACTTCTTGTTTATTGCAATCGGAATAATATTCCTTTCGCTTATCATTATTTGTTTATCACTCAAAGTATAAAAATAGAAAGAACAAACAACAATGCGCAAAGTAAGATTAAATCACTATGTTCGTAAAACAAATAATGAATTTTTAACTAAGCAAATTATCAACCTATTGTAAGCATTGACTAGGGTCAAAGATATAGAATAATACAATAATCATAGTGGAGTTCAAACTTCAACTAGATGAGATAAAAGAAGTTTAACTAGTGTCTATGTATTCAGCAATATGATTTGTCAATATCATAAGGTAGTCTATATTTTGATTTTTTCCATGTATTATTTTCTATAGTAATAATTTTCATATAAAAGTTTTAGATTTTTAATCTGGTGAACAGAGAATTTACCAATGTTAATAGATTTTCAAAAATTCACCACCTCAAAATATATATTAATTTTGGAAGCAAAGCAACACTCAAGAATCCATATATTATAGATTGATGGTAATGGTTTTTTGTGTGCATCTTACCTCACCCGTGTAATAATTCTAAAAGGGTGTTGAAGTTATTATTTAATTTTATTAATTTGTTAATTTGCTCGACTATAGGGCGCCAGGTATGCTTTAGCATACCAATTTTGAAAAAAGAATGAATTTAAATATTTAAAAGAAAGAAAAAATATCTGGGGTCGTAAGTTCTTTTCACAGTGTACTTACAGTGGATTTTGGTTTTAAATGAGAACACTTGTCTCTGAAATGTTAACATAAAGATTTATTAAACTATTAGACAGATATAAAGTTTGAATAGTCATATTCAACATCTTACACTAACACATCCTATCAAATTACTCCTATTAAAATAATATTGATAAGAAAAAGATCTGAATAAAGTTTATTTACTGACGTTATCTTACTTGTTGCAACATACAAAAAAAATGAATTTAATTGAAATAAGAATTGCATCCTTTTAAATTAATGCAAGTTATATTGTTTTACTGAATATCAGAAAATTTATAATTTGTTTTCTTCATGAAGTTTTAAGTTTAAGGATTTACCTTTTTTATTAAAATTCTAATTATCTATATATTCTATATCTAATATTGAACAACACAAATTCTATCAAATTCATTCATAGTTTAAAAATAAGAGTTTCTGAAACGTGGATACCAAACACGTTATTGTTTCGTTGAAAACACTTTGAATCCGTGGTTGACTTCTCCTATTGTCCAAGACACCATGATCCCGCCTCGTGGAAATGCTCTCTCCCTTATGATGACATCCTCGAATCGTTTCTCCCTTTGTTTTATGGAATTCATATTTATTTTCTGTTTATTAAAATGAAAATTAATATTCATTTAAATTAAAATTTCTTTTGATATTTCTCACAAATAACAGTCTTGTCTATAAATATTATCAACTCAGCATTAACACTGAAACACTGAACGTTCATGTCTCATTCTACAAGTTTATACATTGGTTTAAAAGTTCACTATTTATAACAATCACGTTCAATACTTTGAATATGGGTTTATAGTCCTATTGTCCAGAAAATATTCAAAACTCAAACCTTTGACTCATGGAAGCCATTGCAAAGAAAAACCGCATGGTAATTCATTCTACTATATAACAAAGTCTCTCGTAAAGTCAGTCTCTAACAATTCTTTGTACACTGATTTTTCACTGTCTATACCTTATGTCAATATCAACTCTATTGTCCCTTCTAAATTATAAAATCTTACATTCTATCGGTTTTTTTATTGTTCTATTTGATAACGCACAAACGTCGAAATATGTCTGAACCCTTCAATCACTGAACTGAGACTCTTTTAGAAACAACCTGTCACTCCTAACGCTGGACTCAGACTGCTGTTACCATGAGGCAAATTCTCACTTCCGAAAAGCGTTCCTTCCGGTTACTGTTCAACATTTTACCGCACTGCCGTAAAATACAAATAAATTACATTTTATAACAAACAAACTAAATTACATTAAAATTAAACATAATAATTCATATTGTTGTCTTGAAAATCCATTTTTCTTTTATTAATGAAGTTACTACATTTAATTTATTATTTGAATCTCTTATCTGTTTGGCTTAACCGCGTCTTTTAAATGAGTCTATATTAAAATCTGACTTTTCACATTGTCACAAAACCCCACAAGGTTTGTATTTCAATACAGGTATTGGAATACAAAGCTTTTATATATATATATTTCAAATCGAAAAAAAATATTAATGGATGTTCAAGACATTTCATTTCAGAAGCTAAGGACCTCATGAAAGAAAATAAGTATCCCTAGTATACTTAATTTAAGAAAGATTCTCTTTTTACATAAAAAATTAAAAAATCTATTTATTAAAAATCCTATTTTACTATCTCAACTTGTCTGAGTCATCATAACTCATGTAAAAAAATATAATACGAATCAATTAGTGCTAAGTCTTATCTCTATTTATACAATAAAACCCATCATCAGTTTCCTTTCCAACTTTGTTGGCTGAAACTTTCCATCAACATTTTTTGTTGACAGGATCCCGTCACTCAAAGCTTATCTCCCAGACAGCCGTCTATATACTTTTTCTACGTCTCATCCTCTTTGCCAAGACGACATTTCTACATCCTTTGAAAATCTACCCTTGACTCTAGATATTCATCTGAATCATTTTTCAACTAAACACAATTACAATTTAAAACCTCTCATTTTTAATTAACATTTTTACGAAATTATTTACTTATTACTCAACATTGCTTCAATTCACCTTAAACTTTTCAATTATCATCTTATATTATTATTCATTTTAGTTTAAATCCAATAACTATTTATTCTTACTTAAAATCTCAATTCTCCTTTGTCTTGCTGGGATAACATGTTAACTACTGATTTTATAATTACAAACTTCTCTTTTCTTCAACTAAAATTCAAAATATAACATCATTATTACAAAAAAATATAAATTTACTTACAAAACTCATCTATTTATTTCAAAACTACCTCTTTACAATTGTATTGTCTCTCAGTATCCTATCTTAAAATTATTTCCATCTTATCTTTCATATTTTAATAATTCAAGTTGCATTAATCCCCAAACAAAATTCTTCATAAAATAAAAAAAAAAACTCCTTATTATTTACCTATATATTATTTCATAAATAATCTCCTTATTTCAACGTAGCTTCCTTCAAAAATCATAATAATCGCCGTATTTCGTAGACTTCCTTAAATCTCCTCTTGTTTCATTAAAATCATCGCATATTTCCTTTATTTCATTAAAATCGTCGCATATTTCCTTTATTTCATCGTAGTATTCAAAAAACCTCTTAAAAACTAAAATTTACCATTAATGCAACCTAACTACTCTTTTTATAAAAGCTTATTAACAGAACAACTTCATTTTAAATACCACTTTACTCAACAATTCTGTAAAGTCATCATCTTCATATAAAACTCAAAAAATTCTTTCATTTAAAATACTTCCTATTAAAATCTCCTTAATCATCTATTACTTGTATATAAAAACTCAAAAAAATAAAATTTACATTGTTTTCCCAGCTAACACCGTATTTCATCAAAATCATCAAACACCTTTATCAAATAACTTCTCACAATCATCTATTGCTTTAAATTTAAACATTATTTATTAAAAAATCGTTAATTCTTTTATTTTATTTATAAATTTCATCAAAATCTCTTCATATCATATTATTTATTACTCCTTCTTTTAAAAAACAAAAACTTAACCTCCTTTATTCATTATTTAACATCAAAAACTTAAAAAACTTTATTATTATCTGTCTTGGCAAAACTCACATAAATTCTCAAACTTTAATCAACTATTCTTCATATTTTCAAACCACAAATCACTTAAAACTAACAATTTTTTATCTCATATTATCTAATAATCCTTAATATTTATCAATGTCAAACATACAACTTATCGTTTTACAATTTAACATCTAATTACCTACTCTAATCAGTTAATTAACATTTTTACAGTTTTATAAAAATTATACATTTAGTTACGTAAGTACTCCCTAATAATGTCACGTCCGGTTTATTCCATGTATATGCAGCTTGATCGCGTCTGCATATATATCCTACAATTTATTTGCCTTCAACATCTGTCTAAAATTTATTACATGAAGTTTTTTTTTTATGTAATAATGTCACACTTACTTATGCATTTTTCTTCCTAACCTTCCCTACCACAGTCCTTCTAACCGTCTACTTTATACCGTGCATACTTCTAATTGCTCTTTAGACTCTTACACAGAGTAACATGTTGTGACGTTGAAATGTGCAATGGTTGAATGCAATATCTCTACTAAATTCAAGATAAAGCCCAAAACACATCCCTATTTCACAACACGCCCTCTTATGCAGTCTCAGAATGCCTTATTCTTACGAATAAAACATTCTATTTTGACTACACAAACGCCTACCTCCTCCCAAAATGTTCATGTACTCCTTAAATGCATCTACACGAAGAAAATTTTTAAAATTCATAAAAAATTTCATTAAAATCGTTTCATCCGAAGTTGAAATAATGTTTATTTTTTACCAAGTTTACTACTAGCATCGTCGATTTTCTGTTTATGTAATCCTTTCTAGATGTTATTATTCAAATTCAAAAAGAAAATTTTATTTTTAAAACTTATTCTAAGTTTTTTACTTAGAAACTTTACTTTTAATTCTATTAAAGTTATTTAAGTAATCTACTTTCGTTCTTATTTACTTTATTTAAAACCAATTTTCCTTTATTTAAGTAATTTTTATTTGGAAACGCAAGTTAATTTTCGATTATACGTCAAAAGTTTTTCATTTTCAGAACAATAATTCTGTCACACGCTGTATTTCAGTCTCAATGTCATGCAAAGAACTTATACCTGACTAAGGAATAAACAATCTCCCCTAGTTGCATGATGCAATATATCTGTCTACTGATAAGAAGTGAAAACCTTTTGGTTCCAATGCGATCTATGGATGAATCTCAACTCTCGTCACATTTTATTGAATATTTTATTGAATCCACCTACTTAATATTGAATATTATTTCTTCAACGTTACTCTGAATCCTCGCTTCGAACTAACTATCTTATCTATGTCACGTAAAATCAATATTTATATTGGAATAAACAACATTCAGAGTTATCTACTGATATAAACCTAGCGTCTTTCACTTAGCAAATACCTAAACGTTTTCTAAAACTAAACTCTTAATCATACTAGCCTGGCTTATATTATTATTTATTAATACTCATACTATTGTTATTTCAAACTATAGACTATACATTATTCAATTTTAAAACTACTTATTAACAGAATCTTAACTACTTTTTATTAATTATTCTTCAAAATCAAGTCCGTGTCATTATAAAAATGTCTTTACATTATTATTAGTCATTCCAAATATTCAATTGATTACAACAATTATAAATTATCCATTTTTTTCGATGATTCCCCGATTGGTGAAAGATTTTGTAAAATATAACCTGCTTTCTTAACATAATTGCAACGTTAAATACTTCTGTCCACACGGACAGTTTGCCTAGCCTAGTCATCACAACAGACCCTTTCCTAACAAAAGATCCCACTTTGTTATTGTCTCGGAGTATTGACAAAATACCTTTCTCTTTCTCATTCTCAGGCATACCATCACCCCTCCTTCCCTCAAACATCTTAGAATCTAATGACCTAATTTCAACATCTGTTCGTTCAGGAATTCTAATCCCACCATTCTTATACACTAGTACAAAACCTTCTTTTACTATTTCTACATTTTTACTTTCAAGATTATATTTAAAGTTACTTTTTTCACAAAAACTTTTAATTTCTTGTTCTTGTATTCTAAAAACATTTCTAAATTCTAACATCGTGTATTTTTCAAAATCTACAGTTCTATGGTAAACTCGTTTTTTAAGATAAACAGCTGATTCCTTTATTATTAGATTATTTACTTTTACTTTGTTTTTCAAATTACTTATACCTATTCCAACCCCACCAAACTTATTCACTTCAACATTACTTGCTGTTTCTGGATATACCTTGTTACCTAACCCATTATTCATCTTTTTAGCAATTTCTTGAACACAGTCATTTACACAATTATCCTCTATTATTATTAAATCATCTGACATCTCTTTTGTTTCATTAAAACCGTTAATTTCTACTTCAGCTACTGCTTGATCTAAATTGTTATCTAAATTATTAATATTTTCTATCAAAACACCTTCTACATTATTTATCCGTTCAAATTCTACTTTTTTCTCACAATAGCTTAATTCAAATTCTACTTTATTATTAGTTTCCATTACATTAATTTCCATTTGTTTAACTTTCAATTTAAGATTCCGTTCTAATTTTACATAATTTGGTTTTAATTCAACCCTCATTTCTTCAAATTTTTTACACATTGCTTCTTTTAAGTTTAAATTATCTTGTCTTAAGTCTAACTTGCTTTGTTTTAAATCATTGTCTATTTTATCCAGTTTAACATTATTCTGTTCAAGTTTAATATTGAAATTTTCCAGCTTAGTGTTAATTTCTAGCTTATTCTGATCAAATTTATTATTAAAGTCATCAAATTTATTATTTAAATCTTGTTTCAAATCTACATTATTTTGTTTTGTTTCTAACCTACTCTGATTAATTTCTTTTTTTGTTTCTAAGCTACTTTGTTCAAACCTTTTTATATCCTTTCTCATTTCTATCAGCATTTCTATCATAAACGCCTCATTTTGAGATTTTTTACCTTCATCTAACCTATTTGGTTCAATTACCCTAACCTCTTCAGCCTTTAGATTATTATTATTAGTATCCTCCATTTTAATTATTATTATTATTAGTCTTTAGTTTTAAATTTAAATTTTAGTTATCAAAATCATCATCCTAACCTGTTCACTATTATTAACGATTATTATTACTGTATCCATTTAAATTTATTTTACTTAACACAACAGAATCTAATATACTTAAACACAAATTTTTAAGAGAATCTTTCTTATTATTAATGATATAGTCCTTACCTTGATTTTAAGAGTTCTCATTACCAAAATCACTGTATTTTCGACTAAAAAGGCCCAACAGTTGTGGCGACATTTGTAATAATTCTAAAAGGGTGTTGAAGTTATTATTTAATTTTATTAATTTGTTAATTTGCTCGACTATAGGGCGCCAGGTATGCTTTAGCATACCAATTTTGAAAAAAGAATGAATTTAAATATTTAAAAGAAAGAAAAAATATCTGGGGTCGTAAGTTCTTTTCACAGTGTACTTACAGTGGATTTTGGTTTTAAATGAGAACACTTGTCTCTGAAATGTTAACATAAAGATTTATTAAACTATTAGACAGATATAAAGTTTGAATAGTCATATTCAACATCTTACACTAACACATCCTATCAAATTACTCCTATTAAAATAATATTGATAAGAAAAAGATCTGAATAAAGTTTATTTACTGACGTTATCTTACTTGTTGCAACATACAAAAAAAATGAATTTAATTGAAATAAGAATTGCATCCTTTTAAATTAATGCAAGTTATATTGTTTTACTGAATATCAGAAAATTTATAATTTGTTTTCTTCATGAAGTTTTAAGTTTAAGGATTTACCTTTTTTATTAAAATTCTAATTATCTATATATTCTATATCTAATATTGAACAACACAAATTCTATCAAATTCATTCATAGTTTAAAAATAAGAGTTTCTGAAACGTGGATACCAAACACGTTATTGTTTCGTTGAAAACACTTTGAATCCGTGGTTGACTTCTCCTATTGTCCAAGACACCATGATCCCGCCTCGTGGAAATGCTCTCTCCCTTATGATGACATCCTCGAATCGTTTCTCCCTTTGTTTTATGGAATTCATATTTATTTTCTGTTTATTAAAATGAAAATTAATATTCATTTAAATTAAAATTTCTTTTGATATTTCTCACAAATAACAGTCTTGTCTATAAATATTATCAACTCAGCATTAACACTGAAACACTGAACGTTCATGTCTCATTCTACAAGTTTATACATTGGTTTAAAAGTTCACTATTTATAACAATCACGTTCAATACTTTGAATATGGGTTTATAGTCCTATTGTCCAGAAAATATTCAAAACTCAAACCTTTGACTCATGGAAGCCATTGCAAAGAAAAACCGCATGGTAATTCATTCTACTATATAACAAAGTCTCTCGTAAAGTCAGTCTCTAACAATTCTTTGTACACTGATTTTTCACTGTCTATACCTTATGTCAATATCAACTCTATTGTCCCTTCTAAATTATAAAATCTTACATTCTATCGGTTTTTTTATTGTTCTATTTGATAACGCACAAACGTCGAAATATGTCTGAACCCTTCAATCACTGAACTGAGACTCTTTTAGAAACAACCTGTCACTCCTAACGCTGGACTCAGACTGCTGTTACCATGAGGCAAATTCTCACTTCCGAAAAGCGTTCCTTCCGGTTACTGTTCAACATTTTACCGCACTGCCGTAAAATACAAATAAATTACATTTTATAACAAACAAACTAAATTACATTAAAATTAAACATAATAATTCATATTGTTGTCTTGAAAATCCATTTTTCTTTTATTAATGAAGTTACTACATTTAATTTATTATTTGAATCTCTTATCTGTTTGGCTTAACCGCGTCTTTTAAATGAGTCTATATTAAAATCTGACTTTTCACATTGTCACACCCGCCTTACAACTTTAAATTAATTGTAAACCAATCCTATATAGAAACCTATACAATTTACAAATAGAAGGAGAATAGATTGAAATTATCGTATACCCTAATCCTCAAATGAATTCCATGGTTAAAATAGTCCCTCTAGTCGGTTCTCCCCTGTGGGGTGAGATTAGGCGCCAACATCCTGATCAAAGAACAATTTTAACATCAGAAAACATTAAAAGAAAGAAAAACAGTCTTAACGTTACAGCTTGGAATGTGCAAACAATGTTGCAACTGGGGAAAATAAGAGAGAATGGAGATCAGTGAAGCGGCCAGTCAAGTTGGTGTTATCCTTATAAATAAACTCCCCAATAAATTAATACAAATTCAGGATAAGAATCCCTTTAGAAACAGCTTGAGAAAGTTATTAGATGGCAAAGAGATGAGAAAATGTTCTACAATATGTGAACGTTATATTTAACATTTAAAACATAAATGGGAATAATGTTTCTGTGGTATTTGAAAGCTATAATAAAAATAATACAAAATTAGTTGATCATTGAAAATTCATCAATTTAATTGCGAAAGTGAATTCAAAAGCAGAAAACTTAACATCAGCATTTAATTAATTTATCTAATATTCTTGGTTTTCCTTTTGTTGCTTAAAGGTGAAAAACCTCTCAGTCATTATCGTCTTAAAAAGAAAAGAAGAAAATATCATAAAATAAAGACAACTACCCATAGAATATTTTAAAACCGACAGGGTCAGAAGAGAACAATAGTTTCTCAAGAGAGACCTGATAGTAAAGATGAAAAAGAGGTATCTAGCCCAAAATTAGATGAAAAAAGTATACATCCAGCATCCAGCTAGGTTCTTTCAGAATTACCAAACCCGTACTCATTATAGTTGATTATCTGAAGGTCTAATGGTATTTGTAGTATGGTTTGGATTTGTTTGGTTACTAATAATGAATGATTTAATGTACAAATATAGTGTTTTAATTATTTTTTGTGTTGATATAAACTACTATTTAATTACATTACACAAGAATTGTTATCTGATAGTGTTATTCAGAATTGTTGTGAATCAATATATTTCAATTTTGTTACTTTTGGTTTCATTGTTTTTTTTTAGCTGATGACTTATAGTGACATGGGACAGATGTTTATTTAAAAATAATTTTTATTGCTTTCTGTCTTACAAATGACTCATAGTAAACAAAAAAAAATGTATAAAGGTGGAGAACCTCTCAGTGGTCATCACCACCTTACCAAAAAAGAAGAAAATGACGTAACATCAAAACCTTTAGCTCTCGAATACTCTAATAGTGTCAGGGTTGGAAAAGATCAAGAGTTGAAAGAAAACAATTCACTTTTAAAGAAAGTGTCATTTAAAAAAAATTGTTGTGCATTTCATTTATTTAGACTAACTATGTTTGTGTGTACGAATTGCTTCTTTTTAGAATTTAGTTTTAGTATATTATAACAAAATATTCTTAATTGTATTTATTGACTATGTCCATTAGCTATAAAATAGATTTAGTGACAATATAGAAAATGATTGATTAATGGTTCAAATGCCAACTCTTATCAAGTGAAAAACCTAGATCATAACAAACTTCAAAAGAGCTATCATAGCCTAGTAATATGTTAGAAAGCCATGTTGAAAAAAAGAAAAAACTCAATAAATCAATCTGATGTTGTTAAATAATCGAAATGACAAGACAATGTATATTAAAGATGACAATCTAAAGATGTTGTAGTGGTGTCTGAGTATATAAAGTTTTCCTGACTCCTAACTCCATTTAATAGAGAAATTTATTTTCTAAAACTATCAAAGTCTTGTAAATGTTATTTAATTTTAAAATTTTGAAAAATAATTCCCAAACACATAGAACATGTTCTGTTTTTACATGATTTGATTCTATACGATACTAAGTTAGCATTTTACAAAAGAGCTACTTTTGTTAAATGTTTTAGAATTAACAAGATTTGCAAGATGTTTGCAAAAGAAAAAAACAAAATTCTTTGCAAAAGAAAACTAAAACATAGACAAAATTGTAACCTGCTTTCCAACATTATATGCAAGATTAAAAAATATAAATTCTTTACAGTCTATGTGATTCAAATCTTTTATTAGAACTAGATCTAAAAATAGCTGTGTACAGCTCATTTAATTAGTGCCCACACTTAATGCTACATTGGATCACTTTAAAAGAATCTATCTACAGGTGTAACTGTGGGTTAGTAATAATTTTATACAGCCAACTGAATAGGGATGGAAACATGAATGTGATTTTATAACACCAGTTACAATGAATCAACCACCACCCTAAACATTTATTAATATATATATTTCTTTTTTACAAAAAAGAATATGAGAAAGATTGTGGAAACAGAAAAATTGGATTAAATTGCACCACTGCTTATATCTTGTCACAGATATAAATGGTGAAAGTTTTCAAAAAATCTTTTTTGTTGTATTTTGAACAATTTTGTAATAATTATAACATTTATACAGTTAAAACTAAAATAAAACTGTAACACAATTTCTTACAAATATGTAACCCTATATTAAACCAAACATATTTCAATGACAATGTTGCCATCTTCAGTGATGCGTGATAAATGTACATGTATAACTCATGAAACGTGTTAGATTTAATAAAGTTTTGTGTGAGAAATTGTGTTCAATTTTAAAACATATCACAAGCCAAGCTTGATATTTATTTATATATTATGTAGTTACTTAAAGAGGGTTATACAATTTTTAATATAATATAAAAAAATTCAATTAAAAAAAAAATTTTAAACTTATTTTTAACATTAATTTGTAATTACTTTTAATTTATATTATGTAGTTGTATGATTATTTCATTTTTAAAGTTTTTTTACTCAATTTTATATTATTTAATGTCAGTCATTTTGAATCTAGAATTTAAACTTGTTATATGATTAGCACTAATTATTGATAGTTACTATAAATTATATTAAATAACATTGAATAGTATAAATTCATAATTTTTGACTACTTACAGCTTTACTGTTTTGAATACACCATCATATTATTTTATCTCATCGCTCAAAACCACCCAGTTAGGATTTTCACGCCAGACAATACAATATGTTTGAGGTTATTTAAATTTGTTTATCAATAATTACTAACAGATGCAAGTGGTTTATATTAAACATATATCTTTGTTTTCATAGTGTACAACAAAACACATTGAAAGAAATTTGATATAGATTCATTAAAAGAGACTGGGTTCTTACATAAAATACTATCGATACTCCAATAAATGCGAATAAAATGGATATAGTGCTTCTCCATTATCAGACATTATATACTATACTCTACACTATACTAAACTTACACTGTACTAGACTTCCGGGAACTTTTAAATACAAACCAATAGAAAAATTTTAATTTTGAGTATTCATAGGAGAAATGAGTTTCATTAAAATCAATTGAGGTATCAAATTCAGTTGCACATTAAAATTGTTTTTAGAACTGGTGATAAATTATGGTGTAATTAATATTTTCCTGTAGATTTTATTATAATAACTATAATTCTTGTTAAATTTAAAAATAAGAAAAAACAAATCTGAAAAAAAAATGTGTATTCAAGCAAACTACATGTTCTAATATAAAAGAACATTTGAAATCTCTTTGTGGTTCACTTTGTTATGGTAAAGATAAAATAAGATAAAAATCCTTGAACACTTTGCGTGTTAACGCCTTACAGATCTCTTCAGTCACCGTATTATTTCTAACATGTTACTTTGTAGGATTTCAATTTTATTTTAGTAATACTGTTTCAATTATATTATTTTAAATTCAATTTGAGAGTATAATTTATGTGCTTGCTGTTATATTTTACATATAACTTATATGAAGGCTTTAGTTGTTTGTCTTGTGGTTTGATACTTCACTTAAACGTGGTTGTCACAAGCAGGCCAACAGCAGAATGAAGTTATGTTGATCATTCTAATGAAATCGATAGAATTATAAAAACTCACAGAATGTAATAAATTCCGTTATTTTATATAAAGTTACCCAGAACATAAAAATTATGTTTGAATGAGAGGAAATTCTAAATAGTACTAGGAAATTGTCTTGCAGTGGATTATTTTTTATTTCTTACTTGATATTAAAAGGCATAAAACCACTCGATCATCATAGTCTTATAAAAAGAGGGAATAAAAACCCTCAGGGTTTTCAGGGTGGGAAAAGTACAAGAGTGGGTCAAGAGAGACTTGATGATAGAAAAGATGAAAGAGAGGGGTCTAACCCAAAACTACATGAAAAAATGTAGATCCATTTTCCTTGTTGTTTAAAAGCAAAAAACATTTTGGTCATCATCACCTTATTAGAAAAGATCATAAAATAAAGACCCATAGCCTTCGAATACTCTAATAGTGTCAAGGTCAGAAGAGAACAAAGAGGGGTCTAACCCAAGACTACATGTAGAAAGGTATAGATTCAACCACAGCCACACTCAATATGAGTGAACCTCTTAGGGTACGTGTAGATCCAGCTAGGTACCTCAGGATTGCCATGTTCATATTGAGCCCCAGAGGGCATGTGTTGCAGTGTAAGGGTTATAACGTATGTTTATGTCCTGGAGAATGTTTCATACAAGAAACAATTTCATACTTCCATTTTTTGTGTGGTTTTTAAATTTATAAAGTTATGATCTATTTTTAAATATACATGTATTAACCATAAAAATAAAAATAAATAAACAAATATTTTAATTTTTTCATAATTTCAATATTTTAAATATATTTAAAAAAATCTAAACTATCTCATTGGTAAAATGATAAGAATAAAAATATTTTAAATAAAATAAAAAGCACATTCATATCTTCAATATGTGTTTAATAATAAGTTGTAAAAAATTGTAAAATGGAGCAAATTGTAGGGCTATAGTATTTCCAACACAAAATCATGTGGCAACTAACATGTTTATCAATTTTAAAATGGCCAACATTAATATTTTTAAAAAAATCTTCTTACCTTTTGATCTTAAAAACAAACATTTTATACAGATTGATATTATATATCCAATGATTTACAGTTTACAATCTACAATATTAATATATAGAGTTATGACTACATAAGTTTCATTGAAATCAGTTCTGTAGTTCTTGAGAAAAATAATAGGTAACAAATCTTATAAGTTCTAGAGGCTGAAAGCCTAAAATTTAAATTTAATTAAAATCAAAAATAGCATTTGTATTAACACAAGTCTACTTTATTAAGGATATAAAAATGCAAAATCCTTATTTTTAGAATTTGTCATCAAAACCAAAAAAAAGTAATATTCAATTATAAGTCACTTTATTTATTTAAATTAAACATATTTATTTCTCAGTAAATAAAACAATCTCACTATGGGAAACTAGTCATAACTTGGATAAATTTCAAAAGAATGTTTAGCCACATGCGTTGTAGCCGGATAAATTTAAAATCATTTCTTTTATCAATAAAAAACTTAAAACTTAATTTGTGAATAAGAAAAGTGAATCTTACCTTGAGTTGGACTTCATAGCGATGCATTTTATTTGATCCAATTAATTCAAAAGTCAATTGGGCAAAAAATAAGAGCAAGACAACAGAAAAGAGTGAAACCTAGATATACTATGAGCTAAAACACAGTCATCTGTGCTGGGCTTATTGCCAATGTTATTACTTAAGGTGTTTGTTCTGCACTATTGCCAGTCTTCACTCTGCCGCGATCTCTCTTTCTTCTTTTAACACAAAGACTATTTTTACTTTCTAGTATTTACTACATTTTAAGGTTACGAAAATAATTTACAATAACAAATAGTTGGAACGAATAGAAAATCATTTAGATTCTTGTAAAAACAAGTCTTCGTTTAGAGAAATAAACAGAGAACCAACATTCTCACATGTAGACATTTGTTGTTAGGAAATTATAAATTTTACTATAATCAACAATTTTATTATAGTTTTTAAAACAATCATTTCTAACCCCAAAAATCAATTCAGAAAAATTCGCACAGTTTGTTTCCGTTTTTATATATTTAAATTTTGAATGATTACAAGTATAATTTATAAATATCTGTGGGAAGCAAATTTTTATTAGAAAAATATTTATTTTTAGAGCATAAAACTATGTTATTACTGGCTAACAGAAATGAAATTAGAATTGAAACAAACATATCTAAAAATTGTATGTTTTTTATAAATGTTACATATACATTTTTATCTGATTTTTCTGTCACTTTCAGATGGTGGAAATTTACATTTTCTAAATATTAGATATAAACAAGGTACGACTTTTTAAGTGTTTTTCGATAGCTGCTATTTTGTAAACTGTAAGTTTATGTAATATGCTGATTAATGAATATAACCAAAATCTTTGAAAGAGAGAAAAATGGACAATTTTTGGAGCAATTTGAAAGTCACACAAAAGTACTATAAGTAATTTTCTCTATCTCATAATTAGTTAATTAATTAGCAAATTCAATTTCAGTTAAAATAGCTCCCGTTGAAAATCTTAAAAATAATATCTTAGTTTACCTTTGAAATTTACATAATTTTGACTTACTGTATACAATTTTTTTACTATGCAATTGAAAAAATTTAAATTTATTTATGTTCTTTTTTTTGTATTTAGTGTGTTAACAAACGAGATATGAACAAAACACTGTTTAAAGTGTCTGGCATTTTCAATTAAATTTGACTGAATGAGCACACTATAGTTCCCTTTATAAAATTCCTTATTCCTATCTTAACATTATTTGTGGTTCTAGTTTTTACATACGACTGACGGTAACATGTCGAAAATCAATTTTTCAGTTTCCCAAGGCCATGAAGTGTGAAAATCAATCAAAAAACAGATGTCGAAATTTTTTACGATTACCAAACTGTCCCTATACTTCTGTACTGAGTAAGAAAAATGAATGAACAATATCCACTTATCCAATGCATTTCTAATGTAATAATATTATGTTTGTTCCCCTGTTTTATCTATTGGTCGTTCAACTCAAACAACTGTTCTCTTCATTATTCAACTATTTATTTCTATACTTGTTAGAATTTTTACAGAAATGTAAAAACAATTTTTTTACAGGGGAAATGCAGATACTAATATATGGACATTAACATGCTTACAAGACTTTGAACATTGTTATTGCTCATTAATTTATTTCCACGATATTTTAGAAAAAAAACGTAATTGCAAAAAAAAGTGTCTAAGTCTAAAAATCATTAAAATAGACTGAGAAACAGAAAAATGCTGGTCTCCATTAAATTTTTTAGATTGGATGATTAATTATGATGCAATTCGCTAATTTTTCCATACAATAAATATTATACCATTTTTTCTAAATTAGATGAGAGTACAGAGATTTTTATCTCGATAAAATCATTGCTTTTCATATGGAAATTTAATCAACAATTAAGTGGTCATCTTATGGATTAAAAAAAAGAGTTTTTCCTTGTTCTTTATAGGTGAAAACCTCTTGGTCATTATCACCCTTATAATAAAAGGAACTAAAGAACATAAAATAATGATATCTAACTCTCGAAACCTCCAGCGTCAAGATCAGTAAAGATCAAGAGAGACTTGCTAGTAAAGATAAAAGTGAGAGATTTAATCCAAGACAACATGAAAAAAGGCATATAACCAGCTAAAAACATCTAGCTCTCGAATATTCCAGTGTCAGGATTAGAAAGATCACTAATTGGTCAAGAGAGACCTGATAGGTAGCTGTTTTTTCTTCCCTTTCTAAAGGTTAAGATCAGTCTAAAACCAATATTTCATTAAATTCTGAGATGATAATATTTACGAAATTCTTTATTTTAAATATAGGCTACTTCAAACTAAAAGGGGCTAGACACCAGATTATTCAAAATGATTACATGAATATAGTATCATAGTATAACATTGGATAATTTCCTTTTATTCTTGTAGTATTTAGAAAACTGTCCACATGTTATTGAACAATGGAATCTTGCAGTTCACATATTGTTACGAGAAACCGTAAATATTTGGTATTTTCAAATGAAATTGAAGAAAAAATTACTGTATTTTACTGTATTAAAGAGTATTTTTAAATGTATTTTCAGTGTTTGTTTACATTAAACATAAATTAATTTAGTTGTCATTTTTATTCTCATTTTATAATAGTCTTTTAAGCAAATAAAAACAAAATATTTTTTGAAATCTTACAAAGTCTTATTATGATTACTTTATCCACTATACTAAAACGTCATATTTGTTTGTATGATACTCATTTCATTTGTTAATTTCTCATGTTGTTTGTGGTATAAACATTCTTTTGATGTTAATTATTACAATTATTAATGAAAGTAGCTATCAGGAGAGCCTCCATATTTCTATTGCAGGCCCTAGATTGTGTGTCCTTAGGTGGTGGAGAGGGGAGGGGTAGAGATGTAGTTTTTTAGTATGGCAGAGAAAACTAAATTTGTTTAGGCTAAATTAAATGAGAAGCCCCCAAAGCTCATACATTGTTTGCCAATTCCCTCTTTACTCTATGTTACACGAACTTGACATTGGCTGGTTACCCATCTAACTGCTACTTCCTTTGAACTGCATACATTTTCAGCAATACTTGCAGCACACAAACAAATGTGGTTTAAATTAATTAAATGAATTATTAAATTTAATTATATATATATATATATCTTTGTGAACTACATAAGTTTAAAAATATATATTATACGGTTTTTATAAAATAGATTTAGTAGCTTACTAAATCACTACTGACTACATTCAAGCTATATTAACAACTTCAAATTTTTATATGAGTGAAGTCATTTCAATGAAATTAATTGTTGGAATCAGAAAGAATGTTCAACGTCAATTTGAATGTTACTACAAGAATAAAATACTCACATTTTATTTTTCGTTCACAAATTTATTACCAAAAAACTATCAGTCAAATTTACTATCTAATATTTTAAATTCATTATCTTTTACAACTTTCTTGTTATGTAACAATCTTACAATCTTTTGTAATTTTATTAACTTTGGAAATACACAGTTGGTTATTGAAATAACTAATTTTTATAATCATTTTCATTCTTTGCCTAATAAAACTTTCAACTTTAGGAAATTTACTGTTTTAGATATTGATCACAACTTTTTCATTATGTTTTTCTCTGCAGAAATTCTAAACTGTCCATGTCTTTAGATTGTTTTCTAAAAACAATGTACACTGAAGCCACGCATGTCTCCGTAACACAAATTTTGAACCCATGAATTTTGTTGCGGAACTGAGATTTTGGTTGCATTTGTATGTGTGTTCCCAATTGAGGTAGGGAGTTTACATATTTTCTTCTTTCCCAGCCAGCAAGTAACACACACGTTTTTGGGACCAGAATGGAAATATTTATAAATAACAACGAATAAAATAACAGAATTACTTAAGAAGGTCGCGTGTAGGAAATCAAAGCCTGGCGTCGCGCTGCCAATACTGACACGGCTTCATTAATTCAATGACTGCTCAAATAACAAAAAAAAATTATTAAATGAAAAATGTATAAGACATAATTCAGAGAAACTGAAAGGGATGAATCATGCATATAAGCGAGCCTATCCTCGCATTGTTTTAAACATTTGGAACACCACTCCAACCTGTGCCTGTGTTTCTGTCACAAATCCCATGAGCGTGCATATGAAAATCAAAGTTGGCGAACCTCTATATATGAGCCTTGAGAGGCTGCTACAACATGAAGAAGGATCTTCAAAGACAAACTCTACGGGAAAAAATTATGCTCTAGAGTGGTTAGAATACAGCCCCTTTAATGGACTACGATGCTAGTGGCTATCATCAGTACATCTTAAACAAAAAATGTCGGACCAATTTACTGAATACAACCATAACCTTTCTCAGAGCTCTTACCTTGCAGGAGTTAGATAAGGATGCATCCTCTCACCTATAATATTTCTAATGATGATGGATATGATCCTAAAAACGAAATTGACCACCCAACTGAACTCTTAAATGACAAGAAATTGTTTTGATGCAAACCCCACCAGTTGTTTGAACTGATAAGCCAGCTGATTACATTACCGAATTCATCTGAAACACAGTGCACTATGTAACCCCGGCACGGATACAGGTGTAGAAAACATTATTATTTGAGCGTGAGTGCTATGAATGTTATTGCATAGTTTGTTTTTAATCACCTGACGATGGACGAATAATATCCGAAACATGTGTTGTGAAATTAAGAACTTAGTTTGAAGAAAACTTCAAAATGATTGCTGGTGGTAAGTTGACAGAATAAAACAGTTTAATCAATGTTCATTTTCAATCTTGTTTAATAATTATACTCAAAGGTATTTTACCAACAATTGATAAAAATCAAGAGATAACCTCAAATTTTTTACAATATGTAAAAAAGCCTTCCTAGGTCAGCTATTTCGGAAGTATAAAGAACAAATTGCCCTAAAGCAAAAAAAGACCCCTTTCCGATTTTTGTATTTCGTACTAATTAAAAAAAAAAAATTGTCAAAAAACCATTTTAAAACACAACAAAAGTACCCTTGTGAGTTTGAGTCACATGGTCATGTTCTATATAACAATATATAAATTATTGATCCTTAGACCCTATGCTTTCCTACACTATTCCTATCTCTGTAGGTTGAGTGGGCGCAGAGTTCTTAATTGTACAAAGATAGGTTAAGCCTAGCATAGACCAATGTGAAACCATTGGAAAGTGTTTTATATTTGAGTTTACATATAAATTGAGTTACCATAGCAAGTAATATAACAAATCCATACTTGAAACAGGTGATTAAGCCCAATAATCAAAACTATTATAGTGGCCAATGCCAGAATGTGTAAAAAAAGTTTTTATATATAAAAATGATTTTTTTATTTGCAAATAATGGCATTATGTTCTTTCATTTAAAACAAACCACATGAAAATTAGTTCGTTAGAACTCCAGAAATAAACATGAATAAGGTTGTCGCTAAAACCACTCAAAAGTGCATTTGTGGGTTAGGTTACATGGTCACTTCATGTATATACTATCTCGCCAATGAGACCATCTCCATAGGTTGAGTGCGTGAGAAATTCTTTAGCAAACATATTTAGGCTCTGCTGAATTTATATAAAGTAGAACTTGGATAATTCAAAGCTGAAGGGACCAATGGAAAAATTCCAATTATAAAAGTTACAATTTATTTCCAGTTTTAGGTTCTCAAATGCTTGAAATAATAATTAAAGTGTATAATATTCAATTAATAATAATTATGTTTATTATACAAGCTTTATATCCACAAATCAAACGTTAATGAAGATATTTCATTATACACAGTACTAGTAATTTTATACACATACAAGTATGTATACACTAAATTAAAGTTTGACAAAGTATTGCAAAATGTCCGATTGCCTAGCAGAATTAATTCTTTTAAGGTTTGCGAAATCCTCAATACGTTCAGAGAATGAAAAACAGCTTCACTTACATGGGTTTGTTCTTCAATGTACCGCCGAAATTCACGCAATAGCTGAAGAGCCTCTGACGTTGTAGGGATTTGGGATTTTCAACTTCAACTTGTCCTTTTTCTAAATTCGACACTTTCTTTGTTTTTTATTTCTGCCAATATGTCAATCAGAAAGTTCTCTATACGTTTCTACTTCTTCATCTAAATTAATGTACTCCTCAAAGGTGATGTATTGGCTTCCCATCTGACAGGTAGAAGGGGAACATCTTCTAAATGTTCACTTGGATTCTGGTCAGATTTCATAACGAATCCAGCTTTTTTAAAAACAATTTGATATTGTTTTAGTAACTTGGGACCAAGTGTTATGGCATATTCTTGCTGCTTGAAGGAGATTGATGTTTGAACTTTTGTTGCCGTTTTCCAATGAATCCGTCAAGAGTGTTTGTACAATAAGTCGCTGGTAAAAATGCTTAAAATTTTTTATAATGCTTTGATCCATTGGCTGTACAACTGAAGTCATGTTAAGGGGGGGGGGAAATAACCTTAATGTAAAAAATAACACAAATGACTGTGACAAGCAGAGGCACAATACTGTAACTAGAAACCGAGACTGAGTAGAACATCAATCGACAGAAGACGAAATTCTCGGAAGGCGATTGTGCGCCTGGAATTAGAACATATGTCCAAACAATAGCGTCTAGGCTTTTATCCCCCGGCAGTGTCCTATTCAGTGTATAGTATAGTTCTTGGAAGGCAGTCCCTTTTATAGTACAGTACAAGATTTTACTTAGTGTTGATAAAAAAATTAAAAAAATCAAATTAAAGAATTTGACTTCGAATTATCCATAATTATTTTACATTGACATCATATAAAGTTTAAGGGACCAACCCAAAATTTCTAATTGAGGGCAATTTCAAATTAAATAAGTTCGAATTATCCAAGTTCTACTGTTTAAGGAGATACAGAATCCTGAGGAACCAGTAGTTGCTAAGAAATTACTGCTGACAGTTTGGATTCAGTGGACCTATAAACAGGTCCAAGGAATGGTGTAAAACATTACATAAATTTTCTTAGTAACCCATATCCAAAACAAACTGAAACTAATAGTCACCAGAAGTATCATTGAAATGAAAGGTGTCCATCAACAAGTGGAAATGAACCATGGGCAGTCTTTGAAAAATATTTAAGTAAGGTCTAAACTTGTACAATGAATGTATATATCCATAATTATTTAATTAAAATAGAGCTTTTAATGATGGTCGTCAAGGTTTATTTTTTACCAATTATTCTTGATCTGTAACATTTTTCATTTACAATTTTAAAAACAGGTTTGGGTTATAAATAATCTTCACATCCCATAAAATTGGAATGAAATAGGTAAAGCCGAATTTGGGAAATTTTATATTTTATAACAGCCCCATGACCTGGAATTATTGAAAAAATGGTGAATACTACCATCTAATTAATGTATTACATGACACCATAATAACTCAATTGATAAGAAACTGTTTTCCTATCTTCGCAATGGATTGACAAGGAGCAGTGTAGTTCGAGACAATGGGCGCACTAGATCTTGTCAAATTATTTTAATAGTTCTGTGTTTGTGACTTTAATTTATGTATTAGTGTGTTTTGTGTATTGACTTTATGAATATTATGTGTTTGAGGAAAACAACAGAGAAGAAATTAAATTTGATAATGGCTGAATAGCTGGAACAGCCTTCGCTTACAACGAAAGGACATAATAGACTATTGATAACGTAAGTTGGCATAACTAGTCAGAATGGCATAAACAAATTAAAATGGTTTGTTTAGGTTTGGTCAAAATCATTGAGTTGAAAAAACTGTAATTTTGTGGTTTTTTAAATGGTACCTAATCACAAATTTCGAGTTATCAGAAAATGTAAAAATATGTCCCAGAGATATGCCAAAAATTTCTACATAACAACTTTGATTAAAATCGATTTTTTAACCCATCAAATATTTTCTCTATACTATATATATGAGAAAGGAAAATTTTGTCCTTAAGATTAGATTATTGGGGTATGAAGATTCAAGATCCTTGTACATCAACACTATACAACTTTTTCTCTATATAGTGTAAGAACGCAAAATATTGCTTGTGTTCAATCTTTACCTTCAATATAATAATTTTGTGTATTTTGTCATGAATACATTTAATAATTTGGTCTGATATAGACGAGATGATGAAAATCTAATAACAAGATTTTGCCTGCTTATAACTTGTAAACTACAAATGATACTGTGATTAAAATTTTTGTGGGTAGAGGGTTTATGTCTGTATTTAAAATGGTGGGTAATAGGAGGTGTAGTTAGTGCATGAACACTGAAAATGGCGATATAGCAGGATAACTTTGGATTGTGAAGAGATAGGTTATTGAAATTGGTGTAGATTTATATAGAATAACAGAATCTACAATAATAACTGATACAATTTGTAAAGTTATAAGCCGTGTGTGAGTTGATAAAGTTACATATAAAATGAAATATGAACAGAAATATAAAAAAAACATAGCAAAAGGTTAATTTACATTACGCATCAGCATTTGTCAAGAATGAGTTCGGTTGTTTGTAATATTTATGATCGCTTTCGGTTTACAAGAGGTTTGAAGGCAATTAGTTTATAACATTTTGTTGTTAAAAGAAGTATTTTCAAAAGTTGATAATCACATCTACAACAATGTTTATTTCTATTACCACCAGCTTTTGATTAATACAATTATACTTCACTCATAATCAGCAAGACTACATTAATTTAAATCTTATGGAGTCAAGCTTTAAACGGTTGTGACTGTATCCACGGAGTCAACCTTTGAACTTTTAAAATTTAAATACTTATTACCGTTAAAATCAATGAAGATGAGGGAATGGCATGACCAATAGAAAAACTAAACAATTGAATTCGAACTTGCACAACTATTCCAAATCAAAACTGCAGTGAGTTAGAAGTGTGCTTTAACCGATTAAGCCATGCCACACCCATTTAGAATTTAGAAGGAAGGCTAGGTACCGCACACAAAAATAAAACTACATAGGGTCAATGGTTTATTTTTAATTTTATAATTTCTAAACAACTATCATATTGATTAATATTATCCTAATATATTATTAATTTATATTAATAACCATAATAGTATGAACTGGATATGATAGACAAAAATTACAATTATATTTTATCTAGTATTACATACAGCAGAACATTATGTACAGCAGTTTGAAATTAAACAATTTTTTTTTCAAGGATAAATGTAGTGAAGAATAAAAAAATAAAAATAATTAAAAAAGACAACAAAATGGCCATTTATTTATATATATAATGTATATTGTGGGCTTTTGTACCATTCAACTTGTTCTAATACAAAATATATACTAGCACCAACAAAAATTCAAGTCAGGCTTAGCATGTTAACAACACAAAAACAGTCAAAAATAGCAAGAAAACATTGTTCTTCGCAGGTTCAAGCAGACTGATACACTCATTTTTATTATCTCTTACAAGTTTAGTTTTTTTTTCTTCGGTAACATTTCGTTTGGCAAAAAATATACAAATGGAGGAACTTTGTACATCCACTGGCTGCGGTCATAGGTGTTATATACAGGACCAAGTAAATACCATTCGTTGAATAACAATTCAAGTTCGGGTAATCTGACCAGATTAATTTTTTTAAATAATTTGTATTCAAAATTAAATTTTGTTTAAAATATTTCTATGTAGTACTTAAACTGGTCGAATTGTTACAAATTAAAATAGAAACAATTTTTCATTAAACAAAACATGTACTTTTACATTTACAATACTCTTGTTAAACATTTTTTATTTCATGCTAGGAAATTTTATGTATGAACATTGGCGTATAAAAGATAACACAGTTTTAGTTCTCTTAAATTTTATTTATAACCTCAATTGAATTTGTTAATGATAATGAAAAATATATAACATACATTGTTACAAACATTTAACCACATTTAGATTGACTGCGAGTAACACGAGTTTGTTGTAACAAAATATAGATCTTATAACCTTGTATGTTTATTTTATAGAAGTATAAAAGTAAACATTACTTTCTTTAAAAGAGAATATTATATAAATGAAAAAGATTGATACTTCTATAAAATAAATTATAATCTTGGAATACTGAAGATCATTTAACAAACATTAAATTCTTTCAACAACTCGTTCTTATCACTTTTCGAGAAAGCAGCCAATATGTTAAATGCACAAAATCTGTAGTACATTATGCCGAATTCCAACACTTTTATTCCTATTGAAAACAAATGCAACAAAATAACAATGAAAATGATGAAGTAAAGAAATTTTTGTTTGTCTAAGGCTAGGAATTAAAGGACTCGGTCGAGGCTTTCAGTAGCCGAGAATTGTGATGTCAAACTTCGAGAAGCACACAGAATTTTTGTATTTACAGTCACAGATCATTTAAGAGTCACATTAGCACACTTTACAAAAATTCTTACTTAACTACCTTAATTTTGTTTCACTTATTTAAGAAAGAAATTATAAAATTGGAATTTTTAAATGTTAACAAGGTAAAGAAATAAAATTAACATGCATACATGCACATACATACACGCACACAGAAGCTTTTAAATGTCTATACAAGATGTAAATTTTCAAAATATTCCTTTCACAATGATTTCATTTTTTCGCTGTGTGCACGATTAGTTTTTAATATAGAAATTGGTGCATTAAAAAAGTATAATTTTTGTTAATGTTTGAGAAAATGTTGCATTTTCATCTCAACTTTGATATGTTGAAAAAACAGAAAAATAATCATCTACTGTGCATTATACCTGTGAGAGTTTTGCCTAATTAAATATTTTGTCTTTACACTAGTTTTCTAGAATAATCGTTATATATATAAATTTGTTTGTTTATACTAACATACAATGTAGAAGGGCAAAAAGCACAACAAATAAGCTTTCCTACAATATCTACAGCACCTCACATGTGAGGCTGTTAAGTTCAATAAATATTAAGTTGTACAACATTCATTTTTTAAATTCCTTTGTGTTGAAAACAGCTGATCAACAATCACAAGAACACTCCCTTCCCCACACTATGCCCTTTCAATTGATATTCTTGACACTGCCAAATATTTTAAAGGGTATTTACGAAAGCATATTAATTACAAAGTAATAAATTAAACAACAAAATATTAAAGCTTGTAGCTTCTTATTTAACACAACAATTCTAGGCTTTTATTATGTTTACTGAGCAGAAAATTAAAATATTCAAACATAAATATCTGGCTATAATAATCAACAAAAGAGAAACGATTATACATGCAGGGCTTATTGAACTTTAGAGAAACAAGATGTCATAGTTACTGAAATGGATCGAATAGTTTTAGAATTCCATCATAACAGTTTTAAATTTAGATTCTTTATTCACCTCCATTCATAATGTACTAGTAAGAAGAAGGTACATTGTCAAAGATAAAGATTTTATTGTTGAGAGATACTTATAAAATATGATTAGCAATAATTTTATTTTTTTAATATTGGCTGTTACAGAATTAGGAAATTCAGATTATTACAAGTATGTTTTACGATGAGATGATCAATCTAGAAAAAAGATCTTTTCCATTATCTCTTCACATTTTCCTCTGTTTAATGAATTTTTGCAGTTTTTAAAAGGTTACGTTATATTGGATCATATTAATTACAATTTTACTAAAACCTAATCTGATGAAGACGCTACCTGTTTACTGTAAAACAATCCATTGCTGTGTACTACAGATTCTTTTAGTGTTATTTGAAACTATAAATTTTAAATTTGTATTCTATCACCTTAAAACTAGCAACCATTAATAAACAGGAACTAATCGTACAAATTAGTTAAATAACAAAGGTTATTTAAACAAAAATGGAAAATATCTGGACCACTAATAATCGTTCATTTAAAATTTCTTATTCAATCATGATGTTTTTTGAACATATGGGAATTGTTTGCTATGCATCAAATTCTATGTCCACTATACAGAAATGTCTATAAATTGACAAGTAGTACAACTTTTTATATCCTCTGTATAAAAAACAAAACAAAAGAAAGTCGTGGAAGAATTAAAGAGTTGTATTGTACAAGTGCCTAACCTACAAATCTATTAACAACATGCATAAATAAAATGCAATATACAATTTTTTTTAAATATAATACTCTCTGATATTTCCTCTATCTATAGTAGACAAGGTATGACACTGATGAGAAGGAGGCTAGAGTAAAGCACTAATCAGGTTGAAAGGGATGATCTTAGGATTGTTTGGTCGGTTGACATTCACCGTTTCCTGAAGACATCTAAACATAACAGAGGCATGAGTCATCTTGCATTAAGTGCAGGGAGATTAAAAGATTATTCTCTGAAAGTTGTTATCGACATTTATTCAGAGAACAGACATCCTGGAGCTATTAAAGTTTGCAAGAACCACAGTTAGGTATAAGATATGGTAGTACGTTTTAGTATACAGGCAGGTCTAACTATGTAGCATTTATTTGCTGTAAAATAAATTAAAACAAAAGCCTTTCAATTAATTCCAATTGTGTCCCAAAACACTAACTACAAATTTTGATTGAATTAAATTGTTTATTATCACTTTCTTAAACCTCTGTTATATAAAACTACCGCTTCATACAAATAGGTAATGTAAAGACGTAGTAATTATACAACGGTCTTACAACTTTTTTATCAAATGCTAAACACAAAACTATTAATTTATTCCGTGTTCATTTTTACAGTTTCAATATTAATTTATACAACAGAGTATTAACTACTGTAGAGGCCTATGTAGTATGTTCAGAATTATAAATCTAAATTTAATGTTTTTAAATCTCATTTTCGTAATGTTACATTATATGAACCTCGCAATGCTTCGCGTCTCTCTAATGATTAAAAATTGGAATGTGTTCATATGAGAAATATGATAAGAAATATGAGCAGTAAATACACTGATATTAATATAATAACATCAAATGTAATTTGAGAGGGATATTTCCCAATTGGAAAAATAAATACATATTTTCTTCTCAAATTACACTATGAAACATTTGATTTAAAAAATTCCTTTTCGTTATTAAGATTCAACTTTCGATTGGTTTCTAAAACGGTTTTGATATGTAATTATTATTAAAATTAAATATCTTCTGCCCAGTAAAATTAAAAACAATCTTAAATTACTAAACCTTTAAGACACTACATTTCATATTAACCATAAATAAGGGATTCAAACCTCTTTAAAATCCATTATTAATGGATTTCTTTTAACAATATTTAATATTCAAATGAAATATCGTAACTTATAATAATTTTGTCATAATTTTTCAGATATAAAATAATTTTAAAAAACACATTTTTAATATCATTAAAAGTATAAGAGTACAAGAAGCCATTTTATACTATATTTCATTTATATATATTGCACTATGTTTCTCATAAAGAAATCAAATTAGTT
This sequence comes from Aphrophora alni, assembly GCA_963513935.1. NCBI lineage: Eukaryota > Metazoa > Arthropoda > Insecta > Hemiptera > Aphrophoridae > Aphrophora > Aphrophora alni. Next base: position 37,909,475 of record OY740775.1, read on the forward strand.
TCTCCGACAGTTTCGACTTTTTTTTTCACATTTTTATCACGAGAAATTTGTCAAAACCACCAAACAACTTTGCAATAATACGGAAACAAATTTACAAATCAAATAATTGATTTTAATAAACTAGTCAACAATAATAGTAATTTCTGTTCCCTATTTTAATTTAATTTAAGGAACACTCATTCCACGTTGAAAATTCGCTGTCCATAGGCTAGTATTTTCCCCAACCCTCTATAATAAATTATTAAATTACAAGGTAGACACCATGCTATATTACTGACAAATATTATAATATAACAACAAAAATCTGCCGAAAAAAAATGAGATGGTTTAAACAAAAATTAAATATATATGAATAAAATAAACGACTCAAAAGAATAAAATCTGTACATTTGAATTTAATAGCCTAAATAGATGACAATTATGGTGTATACGTCGGTAGAAAGATTACAGCCTCTGCCTTTGTTCCCTGCCTCCATTTTGTTGTCTAAATGTAAACGACCCTCTGAAACTAACGATAGATATAATTAATTTAAACATCGTATTGTTTTTAGTATACAAATTATTCTAAATATAAGAAAAACATACTTATTTTTCGCTATAAGAATTCTTTTGTATTTCTTTATTTACAAGCTTTGGGACTGCAATCTCACCAAATTTTCTAACTCATTTGGAGATAATTAACAAAACATTAAAATAAAACGTATATCTAATAATACAATATTATGCCTAATATGTATTATAATTAGGCAACACTAAGACATGTTTATGATAGAGATAGATGCGTAACAAAAAAGACTTTTTAGAAGGAATTGTTAAATTGGACTAAAGAAACAAATAAAGACTAACAAATCGTTATTTTTGAAGTTATTTTAACAAATGTATTTATGTAGGCTATGAGAGAGATGGACAATGGTCCCTACCCCATTCTTCCTCTGTACAGTCAGCTAAAATAACTGTCGCTCAAAATTCACTCTTAGGACATAATTTTTTTATTTATATCTTGTTAACCCTACAAGTGTTAAGTCGCAAGGCTTTAGCAATTATGTGACAAGAAATTATGTTTTTTGCAATTCAACATTTCGCCCATTTAGAATCATCCTACCGCAATAAAAAAAATAGTGTTGGAAAGCTAATGTTCCGTAGATGCATAATCATGCAAAAAAAAAAAGTTAAAAAATAAAAAATACCACAAAACGTTATAAATAATATTTAAAAAAATTGCTAAAGTTTGCATATTTTTATGCGTAAAATCAAAGATTTGAACTGTGCGGTTGTAAGCAGAAATGACGCCATTCTTTCTCAGATGTTCACAAATCTATTTTTCTGTTAAACAGATTGACCATAACACTGTTATGTAGATCACACCTTTCTCTTTCGATCCGTGCTTTACAAATCGCTCTATCTGTTATAGTTTTTATTATATAAAAATTAAACAAAATCAAGAATTTTTACACACTAAAAATTACATTTTTCAATTCAACTTTTATCCTAGTAAATATTATTTTATCGAAATGAATTATATATCACTGTAAAGATAATGTTTCAATATTTTATATTCATGGATACCAAAATCCTTTTCACTAAAACTAAAAATTGAACAATTCACTCAAGTTGTCGACTATTCCGCTAGATAGCTTGACTTGACGTGACGGAGTTTATAAGGAAAATTTTTACTCTGTGTTATATCATTTTACGAAATGGTAATACTTGTCCAAATACCATAAGTTCACAATATCTTATAGATCTTTTCTTCTTCTTTCGAACTAAGTATTCAAATTTTTTCCAACTGTAGTAGTTTTTGAGTTATATGTTTCTTCAAAGACGTGGCAAAAAAAAAAAAAGAATATTGGATAACTCTACCGCAGATTGAATAACTCAGTGCAGTTCATATTTTGTAAGGCAGATGTCATACCATTGGAAAGAAGACAATCTCGTCTTTCTTATGGTATAACCCAATGAATTGTAGAACAAGGAATCAAAGAGGAGTTAGTGTCTCAAGACGGCCATTTTTCAACCAGTTTTCGTTGAAATCTAAGCGTTCTTGCGCCTTATCCAGTATATTGAGTGAAGTGTTTTACGGTTTTGCATCGAGTTTAGTAATGTAACACAATTTATTTATTATAATATGTTCGTACAATTTAAAATATGTATTTCAATTGTAGAGTTTTGTTTTTCTTTGAGTGAATGTAATAATTACAGAGTTTTTCCTCTAGCCTAGCCTAACCACGTGTTTCATAAAAGTTTTCTTATGAAATATTGAGTTGTGTAGAGTGTAATTTGTTCATACAAGTTATAATAGGCTGTTATTAGTATATTTTTGTTGAGTGAATGTAAAATTTACAGAGTGTTTCCATATGGCTCCATAACCTAGCCCTCAATGTTCCACAAAAAGTGTTTCTAGGGAAATAATGTGTTGTAAAGAGTGATTCATTTATTACAATTTATTTATACAAGTTATTGAATGTGTCTCAGTGTTTCTAAAGTTTATTTTTTTGAGTGAATTTTAATTTTTGCAGTGCTTTTGTTACACCTCAATTTTTATTATTTTACATTTATATTTTGAACTAATATTTGAACATAAATTAGTATGGCATTCAATAGAAATTTTAGAGATGCGTCTGATGATCTGAGGGACATGTTAGTGGACCCAGATTTTTCAGATGTTGACAATATTTTGGAGGATGAAATAAGTACATCTCCTTCGAGGAAAAATCAAGAAGGTAGGGTCAATGTCGAAGATGATCTGTCAGCAGACGATATGATTGGTGACAGTGATTCAGACGACAATTTGCCCGAAGTTACTGATTCTTCTTCGGATGAATATATCCCCGTAGTTGAAGATCTGGAAGGCTCGGACAATGATTTACTTCCTGATATTTTGAAAAATAGACAATCACCTACACCTGGACCATCACACACAACACCTAGGCCTAGAACTTGACCTCGTACACAAACACGCAGACAAAGACAAACAACACAAATACAAACACCGGTGGTTCCCTGGGTAATTGTACATCCTCCAGAACAAGAGCAGGATGTAGCGACTAGATTTAAAGTAGCTAATGTAGAGCCTAGAAATATCCCTAATACTTCAAACCCTTTAACTTTTCTTTATCTCTTCTTGACAAATCCTATGTGGAATCTTATGGTCGATGAGACCAATAAGAATGCACAGGAAATGTTATGTCAAAGGTGAGATGTATCAGGCAACATTCCAGACCATCAAAGTGGAAAGATGTAACCGTAGAAGAGATGAAGAGATTCTGGGGGATTTTGATAAATATGGGGATAAATCATAGGAAGAATCTTGTAGGTCATTGGTCGAGCATTCCCACACAAACTATGCCTCTTTATTCCAGGATGATGACCGTCGGACGCTTTCAATTAATTATGTTTATGTTTCATTTCCATCCAACAACTGTCCACAGCGGGGTCAACCAGGGTATAACCCTTGGTTCAAAATCCAAGACTTTGTTGATATGATGAATGAAACATTCAAGACACATTTTGTTCCTAAACAAGAAGTATGTATTGATGAAAGTATGATAGGTATGAAAAATCATTGTTCTTTCATTCAGTACATGCCAAATAAAAGACATTGTCGTTTTGGGATCAAAAAGTTTGAGATTTGTGACTCTGCGACTTCCTATGTTTTACATGTTTCACTATACAGTGGTAGAGACTTCTTGGCCGATAGTAACGACCCCTTCACCCATAAAGTTGTGAAAGATCTGATGACTAAAGCAGATTGTTTAGGAAAAGGCTACCACTTGTTTACAGATAACTTTTATACAAAGATACCTCTTTGCCACTTTTTGTTATCGAACAACACCTTTTTGACAGAAACGATAAACAAAAGAAGCAAAGAGTTATCTAGAGACTTTGTTCAAGCTAATCTTGCTGCGGGCGATACCTTGTATTTCAGGCAAAGTGATTTACTTCTCGTGAAATACAAGGAGAAGCGTACTAGGAAGCCTGTGCATCTAGTAACCACAGCTTATCACACTGAAAACATTGCTGTAACAAATAACAGAGGTGTAGCCAAAACCAAACCATTAGTAATTCATTGGTACAACTCCTTTATGGGTGGTGTCGATAACAAGGACAAGAGTGTTTATCACATAACATTTTCTCGTCCTTGCAACAAGTACTGGAGAAAAATAGTTTACAATTTTGTTGATACGGCAATCTTCAATGTTTGGATTCTGTTCAAGACACAAAACCCACAGTATGGGAGACGCCATGACTTCATTGTCAACTTAGTTGGTATGTTATGTTCTGGAAGTAGCATCGACTCTTCTGCTCCTGGTCTGACAGATTGTCGATTATCCATACCATCACCATCAACAGCCTCCACTAGCTCGATATCTTTAACCTCTCACAGACTCACAAAATGGTCTACAATTGGCAGTACAAAATTTTGTGTTGTCTGTAAAGAGGTTAAAAATATCAAGGCAAGAACCACATATTATTGTCCACCATGCAATGTCGGTGTACACCTGATATGTTACCCTGACATGTTTTATTTTTCAAAGACAGGAAGAGGAAATAGGAAACTTAGGTTTCCAGATCATCAATGAAACCTCCAAGTTACACCTGGAATGCAACATCTACAAAAATTGAATGTCATACAAAAACGTAAGTACACTAAATCTATTTTATTTTACCTTATATTTGCTTTTATATTATTATTACACATGTTAGAAGTATGTAATTGTATTTTGGTTTCTACAAATATTCTAAAATAAGTTTTCAGCTATTTTATTACTTGTATTGGTGAATTTCAGAAAATACACCTAACCTAGCTTTTCAGCCATTTTTGATTTTTGATTTTTTCTTCTTCAAAACTTGTATATTTTGGAGAAATTAAAAAAAAAAAAAAATTATATGGTTTATATACCTATTTCTGTGGAATTTGGCCTCGTTTACAAGGCAATTTTGTTGATTCCGTACATAATAACTCCAAAATGTTTCCATCTAAAATTTTTGCATTACACACATAAAATCTATGTATCTTTCTGAGAACATAGGTAATAAAAGTGAGCAAATTTTTACTTTTTATGTAAAAACTAACCATGTTTAATGAAAATTTTATAAATTGATTTTTCTTTTTAGCCACTTTTATTAACAAATATATATTACAAATCTCTAGTAATAATTGAAAAAATCTAAAACAATATTTTGTATGGTATACATTGCCATTTCTGTGAAATTCTTGCCTCAGTTACTTTCCGATTTTTTGCTATTTGACATAATAACTCCAAATTTTTTACATCTAACATTTTTTTTCACTACACAGCTAAATTCTATGCACCTTTCTGCATATAATGATATATAGAAGTTGTGCTTTCCATAAATATTACTATTTTTGGTGAATTTTTGAAAATAAGCCGAACAATTTCCCTTTTTTCTTAAAACAATTTTTTTTTTATTTTGAAAATGTAACAAATTCATTTTTTCCCCCTAAATATATTCACAAATATTATACAAAACTTTTGTATATTTTGAAAAACGGTGGTAAGCTATTGATTTTGGATGATACAGGTTTTTCTGAAAAAGGATAACTTCATTTTTTGACAACTAACATAGTTACTCCAAAACCGTTTAAAAAAAAAGAAAGAAATTACATAGATAAATTCTAAGCATCTTTCTGAGAAAAATGATATCCTATAAGTTAGGTTTTGTATACAAATAATATATTTTATCAAATTTTAAACAAATGAAGAAACTTAACATGAACAGTTCTAGGGTTAAACAATTATTATAGGTTAGAGTTTAACAGGGGACATAGTCTATTAGAATAGATTTTATATGGACAGGAGACACAGACTTACTTTGGAAAGTGGTCCTTGGTATTACCTTTGTTCATACAAAATCAAAATATTGATTATTATAGAGATGAATGTGAACAAGCTTTTCTGCCTGACAGATTACTATACATCAACAGTTATACATTATGTCCTTTGAATTGTAGGCCTAGAATACATTATTCTAATACACATTTATACCTGACATGGGCATGATTATTAACAAGGAACTGATCTAGTGATGGAAATGATAATATTGCTAGTATGCATTTGATACTTCACTATATCTGTATTTATTTACATTCGAAGACAAATTATAGGTCATGTATGACATAGATGAGCAGGAACTATCTACAAATTGAATAAATCCTGGTTAGTAGATAAATTATTACTGATTTTTAAAAATGATTTAGGTTATATGGTTAAAATTTATCTTTTTAATAATAATTCTAAAAATTTGTGTATAGTGAAAAATGCGTTCGGATACAGATTTTTACACTGCATACAATAAGCTATTGTTGAACTTTTAAGCAAGACTATTTCTAAAAAAACTATGCAATATATTATTTTACCTCAAGTGTTCAAGCCATTTCAGAAGGTTGATGGGTGGCATTGCTTGTGTTAGTAGTGTCAGCAGTCATGTTGGTTGAATTATCAGTTACTGCCGCTGTAGGACCACCTGATCCTCCTTCTGCACCTCCGACACTTTCTGTTCCGGCAGTGTGTCGTGGCAGCAACACTGAGTTCAGCGAAGGCTGAATGCTTAGTTCTATCAATAGAAAATTATATAAGTATATGTGATAATATAGAGAAGTAAGAGAAGTACAAGTGTCTAGTAATATATGGGACCTACGCTGAAAGCTCATTTATAGATTAAGAGCTTCCCATATTTCCATAAACACTTTGTTATTCAGTATTTTAATTACAATTAAAACTATTAAAACATTTATGAAAATGAATGATATATTGAGTACAAGTTTAATACGTTGTACAAATTTTACAATTATGTTCTTTAACATGTCAATTGAAAATTACCATGTTTGTTTCCTGTGTCAATGTTTGGGCCCTTAGTCCAACAGTCTGTAGCCATTGCAACATAACTTATCTATGTTCTTTAATTTAAATTACAAATTTTCTCTTATTTATGCCATTGACGACTGCAAAGTTTTTCACCTTTAGGCTACACCTCACAAAAATCAAAAAGTGAAATTGACTAATGAAATTACAATGTTTAGTCCAACGGTTTCATTTGTGGTTTAAAAGTGAAAAACCTCGGTCACCACCTTAAGATAAATTAAAGGGAAAAAAGAGTATAAAACAGAGAACAATGGGGCACAATTAATGGAATACTTGGTGAAAATGAACAAAGGGGAATTAAATCACAAGATGGTAGTTTTTTGGAGGAACCAAAATTAACTGCTGACAAATTTAACGTAGATTTTATAAATACCCACAAAATTTCATAAATAATAGTCTAGATGCAATATGTAACCTGAATTTGCATTTGATGGCTAACTCTTTTTTTTTGTTTCTTGTAAGTGAAGAGAAGTTAACTTATGTATTTATTCAATAACATCAATTACTTTAAAACAAAATTTAGATTATTTATAGTTGTAAGTCTGCGTTCTTACAACTTCATTACTATTTACCTGAAGGGTAGGGTACCAAATTCATTTGTACTAGCAGCTATTCATACAACGTGGTACAGGTTAACACAAATTATCTAGCCAGTCATAATTAAAACAAGAAATCTTCGTTTTATTATGTTATTAAGAAACAAAGACATTGATATCATCAAATTAATAACTTAAAGTCTAAATTTCAATCATGAGTGAATACGAATTATTACAACATGTAAAACAGTCCAAATGAAAGTTTTTTATATTTTAGTTCAATTTAACACCGATATTTCATAATGATTGTTTTTTCTGTTCTTTGCACTTTACTCACGTGAAGCCAGTCCAATTCACTTTACATTCTATAAGCCCTCTCACCTCATCGCAACTATTTCACAATTACTACAAGTCCACCATTTTGTTGCTGATTTGAGTCTCTCCAGCCGTCAAGTCAACACGACTGTTCCCCAAAGTGGTTCCAAAAAGACTGGCTTAGCAACGCTTTCTTCTTGGTTGGAAAGACGCTCTCGCAAGGCATCATGGGATATTCTTGCTTGGCAAAGCTAATGCTCGCTGACTCATGTGAAGTTTCTCCAGGGTTCAACTTCCTTTATTCATGTCTATTAATTCTTTATCGGCGCGCACATTTCGAAATTTAAACTTTCAATGTTTTACATTGTTTTAGAACACTTTACACTTTTTTTTATTTATCTCTAATATTTATTCTGAATATTATTACTACATTAATATTACTTGTACTTTATTTAAACTTAATATTTATTATTTATTTTGGTTGGAAGATGTCCCATGCTTACAGAAACCCCCTCCTTCGAGATTCTCATTACGCAGAAATAAGAATCTCGAAGAAAAAAAAACATGGAAGCTGGGACATTCCAACCCCTTGCCACCTTTTACGGAGAACAAGAACAGTCCTAATAACAATTTCGAAATAATTTTAATTTATCATTTAACAATTTTAAAAACAAAAATATCAAAAAGTTATAACATCATCAATTTTAGTAAGCATTATTAAAATTTCAAAAACATAATAAATTCACTGCATTATTACAGATTTTTCAAAAACATCATCAATTATTTTCCAAAAACATCATAAATTCTAAAAATGGTACATTCAACATAAACAGAAATCATTTCTCAACATGTTTTTAACAAAACATAATATTGTTCATGATACTTCAAACTACAGAAATCAAAAGTCAAACAAAATCAATTACAGAATGCTCATCACAGAGTAATTTTTTAGCAATTTACTACATAAAATATACTGCTCGATTACAGAAAGTGATACAAAGTATATTATTCATGACATAACCAATATGAATTTTTTAAATGAATCAAGTAACACATCATATTACAAAGTATACAGTATAAAATCATTTTCAATTTGTAAACTAGTCACAACAGACAATATTAAAACATATAAAATGTGAACCAGTAGATAATTTTCAAATCATATCATAATGCAAATGATATTTAAAAACACAAATTTGACATCATATAATTCATCATCAAAACATAATCAAATGTGCATAACGTAGCATCATTGTTAATTCATTATTATTTTACAACAGCAGAAGATTGTATAACATAGTACATGTGAACAACAGAAATAAATCATCAAATCATAGACAAACAAACTTTTGTAAATTTTCATATCATAAAATCAAACATCACATATCAGCATCATTTCAAAATACATCATTAAACATGTTCATCAATACAATCAATTATTATTATTTCAAATCATCATCTTTTATGATTCACTTTTTCATCATTACAATTTTTTTTTATAATTAACTCTTCCATCATTATAAAGACATCTTTATTCATCATCACTGTTACATTTATTAAAATCACAATCATCTACCTTTATTATTATCACATCTTTTAAAATCAAAACCATCTACATTCATTATTATTATTACATGTTAACAAATTTATGAAATATATCACATTATAAAAAATTTTTTAAAACATACAAACATATTTATTTTATGGCTAAAAAGAAGATTTCTTTTCCAATCAAAAAACCCATCCCTCAAATTCATAATTGAGAATTCATATTTCCCTATCATATTTATCTCTTAATCAAATCATTTTATTATTATTATTTACCTAAGATTTCAGGAATCTATCTCAACTTCATCTCTAACAGTTATTTGGTACATTGCCTACTTTCATTTTAAAGAAAAAAAAATTTTAATAAATCAGTTCACCAATAAGACTCTCTTGTCTTATAAAAAAATCATCAACCTCGTAGAATGAGAGTATTCCCTTTGGAATCCCTAAAAATTACCATCAAGGATTAGCGTCCATTTTGGAACCCCTAATCATATATATCATCGCAGCAAAATCGTATAAAAACTCGTAGAACATCATTTAAAGATCTAGCGTCACATTGGAACCCCTAGTCTATTATTTATCGTCGAACCTCATCGCAGAACATCATCACTTGACCCCCTCAAAAACCTCATTACTCTTACTGATTTATTAAAAAAAACTACATATTATTATTTATTAACATTTCCTATTACCAAATACTAAATCACAATCCAAACTATTTATTATCTTCCTGAAATCATCCTCCTTACTAAAAATTTCATTAACATCATCTCAGTATCTCCTCAAAAAATTATTTATTATTCACTTTCCTTAAAACTCTACATCATCTATTTATTAATATTCATCAAAGCTTCATCAAAAACATCTCATCTTATTTAAAATATAATCACCACTGAATTATTTATTATTATTTTTTAGCCATTTGTAAATCCTGTATTATTATTATAAAGTGTTTAAAGTTATATCTATGACTTTACCATTGTTCACTTAAGTTCTTCTGCTGAACTTTATCTATATTATTATTATTAAGAATCAAGTCAAGTATCTTAATCATTATCATTTATTTATTACTTCTTATTTATCTAATGTATATAAAAAAATTATCAACCTAACCTGTACGTTTGCTATTATTAACCTAACCTATTCTATCGTTACGTTTTACACTTAAAATTACGTACATAACCTATAATTGGTTTTAGCATTATTAATGCTCACACACCCAGTCATTCTTCATCATTCAACATCATCCTGGTGTTTTCATTAATCATATCTTATTATATGTCAGATGTAAATTATGTTTATTATTATATAAATCTTATTTTTATTTGGAGTAGTCTTGGCTTCTATCCACTTTTCAACTCGGTTTAATTTAAAAAAATTTTTTATTCTGAAGTTATATATCATCTAATCATCAGTTTAAAGTTTCTTCTGATTCTATCGCTAAAAGGTTTATTTGTTATTGAAAATTTATGAGTTAAGTTAAAATATAGATATTGAAATTCTAAAATTTATCGATTTTCTAAAGTATATACTTTATAAATCATGTTTCATTTATTTAAATTTTCGTATTTGTTCTTTCCTCAAATACTAATTCTAAGTTTGGCCTAAACGGGTTTTAAGGCTCTAATCGTTAATTATATTATACTTATTTAAGTTTCGTATTTGTTTGTGTACAAATATCAATTTCCAACACTGGCCTAAATGGGTTTTAAGCCTATCTTTAAATTAAATTTTATTTATTCAAGTGTCATATTTGTTTCTTTACAAATATTAATTTCTAAAACTGGCCTAAACGGGTTTTAAGGCTTATAATCAATATTAATCTTAATTGTGTTTTACATTTAAACATATTACCATTTATTATTATTTTAATTTATTTTAGTTGAAATTTTAAAAATTTGTTTTAATTTTATCCATCAAATCTAATATTTAACCACTTGAACCATTCTCTACCATTTCTATGTCATTCTGATCATACTAATAAACACTTATGTCACTACAGAATTCACCTCCCTTTGGTCAAAATGAGTTTGAATATTCAATACCTACTTGGTTCAGTAAGAACCCCACAATGACCTTAGGTTAATGAACCCCTGTGACACTGTTTGTTCCGAAGTTCTTTTTTTTTTTTTGTTCACTTATAATTTTATTTTAACCCATTATTTATTAATGACCCCCTCAAAACATCGTACATTTTAAAATTATTTAATTTATGAATTTGGTAAATATGTCCTTCAGGATACACCTTCCATTGGGTTGGTGAATCTTTACTCTAGGTTACTCCTCCTAATTTAGCCTAAACTGTCCTCGTTTTAGTTAATATAACATTTTATTATCATAATTTAGTCTATTTATCTTAGGTTATGCCTTAACTTATTCAGAAATTTATTTAGGAATCTATTTAGATTCTATTTTTTATTTAAAAACAACTTTATTCAAATTCACCTTAAAATTTATTACATCTGCACATCCATTTATGATTAATTACGTTATCGTCCTGTCTGTTACATTATTTTACTTTATTTTTAATTTTACTGTCTTCCTGATCAGTATTTCTTTTCTTTTTATGGTTTACACCCAGTCTAAACACTTTTCCCGACATTAACTTTTTCTTATGGTTCTGGCCTAGTCTAACAACTTTGCTAACACTAAATTTCATCTTGTATTCCTGCCGTAACCTATAAGTCCACTTTCTAGAATATTCTCCATAATTGACCCCCTCTATACTCCTAATTTCTTTGATTATCTCCGTAGAATCAACTAATGTCTTTATATATAGTACCCCATAACACCCTTGTAGCCTAACTGTACCTTTATCTAAACTTTCTTTTATAACAATGCTCTTATTTACCTGATCCTGTATACTAAATTCATCCCTAATCTTTTTGATAAAAACTTCCTCATAACCCATTATCATACAACTACTTCGTTTCTTTATCTTAAAATCAAACTGTACTTCCATGTTCTCAAAATTATTGTTTACAAAATTCCTAACCTCAATTACATTGTATTTACTATTTGCCTCAACATAGCCTAACTTACTCACATCAATATCTGTTTTCAATGCACTATCTTCTACTAAAACACTAACATCATTTTCTTTCTTTAACCCTAGTGTAGGCTCAACGTCATAATTACTGTTTTGTTTCAAAATGTGAATTTCTTTAGATGAATTACAATTTATATGGTCTATTACTACAACTTGTTCATTACTAATTTCATTCTTAACGTCTTTGTTAAATTTATTACTTACTGTGTCAAATTTCTTAACTAAATTTTCAAAGCCTATTCTTCTCTCAACCATAATTTGTTCACATTTACTATCAAGGTTTTCTAGTCTATCATTTATTTCTACTTTTAATTGTTTAATATTAGCCTCACATTTCTCAGATTGATTATTCATATCTACCTTCATTATTTCAAATTTATTATCAAATTTATCATTCATTTCCTTAAAATTATTCTCAGACTTTACATTAATTTCTACATTATTTAACTTCATATCATTTTTAAGTTCTACTCTTAATTGTTTAATATTAGCCACACTATCTAATTTAATATCATCCTTCATACTAGTTAGTAATCCTATCAGATCATTTAATGATATTGGTTTTTCATCTTTAGGCAACTTAACCTCTATTGTATTAACCTCCATTGTATTCTCAAGCTTACCGACCATGCTTGATTTGACTAACTTATCCTTATCCATTAATATCTAATTAATCCATTATTATAAAGTCTCAATTATGTTATTATTATGTTTACCAAATATCCCTTAACTATTTAATCATTATTATTTTAAATTTAGAACTGTGCATAACCATGTACCACGCTATAATCCTAACTGCTTTTTCGAAATGATAAGTAGAATCGGGCGCCATTTTGTAAGTGAAGAGAAGTTAACTTATGTATTTATTCAATAACATCAATTACTTTAAAACAAAATTTAGATTATTTATAGTTGTAAGTCTGCGTTCTTACAACTTCATTACTATTTACCTGAAGGGTAGGGTACCAAATTCATTTGTACTAGCAGCTATTCATACAACGTGGTACAGGTTAACACAAATTATCTAGCCAGTCATAATTAAAACAAGAAATCTTCGTTTTATTATGTTATTAAGAAACAAAGACATTGATATCATCAAATTAATAACTTAAAGTCTAAATTTCAATCATGAGTGAATACGAATTATTACAACATGTAAAACAGTCCAAATGAAAGTTTTTTATATTTTAGTTCAATTTAACACCGATATTTCATAATGATTGTTTTTTCTGTTCTTTGCACTTTACTCACGTGAAGCCAGTCCAATTCACTTTACATTCTATAAGCCCTCTCACCTCATCGCAACTATTTCACAATTACTACAAGTCCACCATTTTGTTGCTGATTTGAGTCTCTCCAGCCGTCAAGTCAACACGACTGTTCCCCAAAGTGGTTCCAAAAAGACTGGCTTAGCAACGCTTTCTTCTTGGTTGGAAAGACGCTCTCGCAAGGCATCATGGGATATTCTTGCTTGGCAAAGCTAATGCTCGCTGACTCATGTGAAGTTTCTCCAGGGTTCAACTTCCTTTATTCATGTCTATTAATTCTTTATCGGCGCGCACATTTCGAAATTTAAACTTTCAATGTTTTACATTGTTTTAGAACACTTTACACTTTTTTTTATTTATCTCTAATATTTATTCTGAATATTATTACTACATTAATATTACTTGTACTTTATTTAAACTTAATATTTATTATTTATTTTGGTTGGAAGATGTCCCATGCTTACATTCTGCTACTGATAAAAATAAAATTCGATCACTGATACAATTTTTAAATTAGGAAATAAGAAGTCTACAGGTTTTGATCATCTTTTTTTCTGTTAGCCTTATTTAAAAATAAAGCATATTCAATTTCTCAACCTTCGTCTATAATAATAAACTTGAGTCTGTGTACTGGGATTTTTCCAGAAATATTAAAGAACATCACAGTGGCCCCAATTTATAATCTTGTGATATGCTTATAATCGGGTCTTCCATTTTAGCAAATTTACATGTGTTTACATATAAAAATAATTTTGTCTAATTAAAATTTTATAAATTGATTATGTTTTTACCAAAATGTATGCAAAATATTTATAAAAATATATAGGCCTATCTATAAATAGAGATAGGTTAAGATATATCTGGTCTTCCATTTTAGCAAATTTACATGTGTTTACATATAAAAATAATTTTGTCTAATAAAAATTTTATAAATTGATTGTTTTTACCAAAATGTATGCAAAATGTTTATAAATTTATATAGGCCTATCTATAAATTTTTTTTATTGGTTTATATACCTATTTCTGTGGAATTTTGCCTTGGTTACAGGGTAATTTTGTTGATTCCGTACATAATAACTCCAAAATGTTTCCATCTAAATTTTTTTTGCATTACACACATAAAATCTATGCATCTTTGTGAGAACATAGGTAATAAAAAATTGGGTTTTGCATAATAATTATATTTTTGGTGAATTTTTTAAAATAGTGAGCAAATTTTAACTTTTTACGTAAAAATTAACCATGTTTATTAAATTGATTTTTCTTTTTAGCAACTTTTATCCACAAATATATTACAAATCTCTAGTAATAATTGAAGATCAAAAAAAAAAATTGTGTATGGTGTACATTACCATTTCTGTGGAATTCTTGCCTCCGTTACTTTCCGATTTTATGCTATTTGACATAACTCAAAATTTTTTTATCTAACATTTTTTTTCACTACATAGCTAAATTCTATGCACCTTTCTGAATATAATGATATATAGAAGTTGTGTTTTCCATAAATATTACTGTTTTTGGTGAATTTTTGAAAATAAACCTAACAAAATCCCTTTTTTTCGTAAATTTTTTTTGAAAATGTAACAAATTTATTTATTTTTTCTTCTTCTAAATATATTCACGAATATTACACAAAACTTTTGTATATCTTGAAAAAAGGTGGTAAGCTATCGATATTGGATGGTACAGGTTTTTCTGAAAAATGTTAACTTCATTATTTGACATCTAACATACTTACTCCAAGACCGTTTCAAAAAAATTTATTTTTTTATTACATAGATGAATTCTACGCATCTTTCTGAGAAAAATGATGTCTTATAAGTTAGGTTTTGTATAAAAATAATATAACTAAAATAAATAATTTTTTAAACAAACAAAGTGAATTAACATGTGCCGCCTTCAGGGTGTGGTATGATTTGACTTATAATTGAAATTTTGAGTATCAGACCATAATTACCATAAAATTGTATTTTTTTAACCACCTACTAAAACAACAAAAACAATTCCCTCAAATCTTCATAAGTGAGGATCAAATTTGATACAAAATTTCTAGTTTGATTTATTTGAAAGACATTTGAAAAAAGTTTATGATTTATATCTAAAAATCGACAGTACTAATTTAGAAATATTTACCTGTTTCCGTAAAATTGAAGAGTGGGGGAAGTGCTCTGCCATTTGGCAATCTTGTATTAGGCTCACGCAACTCATCAAAAAATGTATGAGCACAAGCTTGGAGAGGGGAAATACGTGATGAAGGTGTATATTCTAAGAGGCGGGATACAAGGTCGATAGCTTCGGGAGGTGTACGCGCTCTGAACACCTGTAACATAAAGAAATATTTATCAGCTTATACGATTCATACTTGTGTATTATAAAGGTAAGAAAACACAGTTTATTTTGCCACAGAAAATCATTTTATTATCAAAACAAAACAACCAGAAACACCTAAGAGATCATTCTTAGTTCTAAAAACTTTCACAAAATGCTGTATTTCAGTTATGAAAACAATTTTAGAACTCTATATTACTTAAACAAGGGGAAAAAAAAAACACAAAAATCGTTAAACCTATCTATCCTACTATGAATGATAAAATAAACACAACTCTCACAACAAAATTGTTTAATCTCGATACGCAAATACATGATGAGAGTTAAAATTTTAATTATGTATTAACAAATAGCAGGGGAAAATTATGTCACTTTCTTTAGTAGAAAAACAAAGCATTTGATGTTAGGTGTTGGAATGCAGTAGACACTTTATGTACTTGTAGTAGAGTACAAGTGAGGAGTGAAATAGTTCTCTACTGGAAGCAAGTATGTTGGCATCTCGAGGTTGAAATCAAAAACTACAATCTACTAGCGGAAAAAGTGAGATTTTCCTAGAGAAAATCCTTTCAATAGTTTGTTTTATTATACAAAAAAAATTGTTAAAAACATAACCTCAAAATTATTTTTTAAATCCACAATAATAGCTCTCTAGTAGTTGGAATTTCAATTATAGCATGTAAAATAGGTTTTACTATTTGTTGTATACAATTTGAACTTGGTGGCTGCTTATACGGTTTTAGGTAATTCTGGCAGTCAATAAAATAGCTCATTTTGTGAAGTTTGGAGATTTGTATACAGTAATAAGATATCGAAATCAGGAATAGAGAGGATTCACAAAATGAGGAAATAAAATATGTAAAAACATTGTGCGAACTTTGCAAACAAACCTAACTTCACCCATCCCCAAATACAAATAAAAACCAACTACAACTATTCATCTCCAAAAACGTTAGTTCTGTAATATCTAGTGTCAGTTAAAAAATAATAATGAACTATAAACTTGAAAAAATACTTATATTTAAACAGGCCCTAATATTAGTTAGCTTGCGCCTACAGTGTAAATTTTATGTGATTATTAAAACTAAGCTTTTAATGATGGTAGTTATGGTTCACTTTAGTTTTTGCTATATTTTTTCCTTGCCATTTTCAACGCAGGTGTGTGTTATAAATCTTCATAGCTCATTAAAAGTTTAACAAAATTGGAAGAGCTGAATTTAAGAAATTACATCTTTCATAACGGTTTCTAATGGCAGATTTTTGAATTTTTATCGATAACTCATGGACTATCATTTTTGGAGAGATATCAACCAATATGTTTTGTTTGGGTTTAAGAATCTACACAAACTTACGAAAAATCATTACAGCCAACTTTGAGGAAATCATAATTTGTAGCCTATTTGTTTTTTTATGGCAGCTACGTCCAAAAAAGAAAAAAGTCCTTAAATATGGCCACATAACAAAATTTGATTAAAATTGGTCTAGTTTGGACAGATGTCGGACGTAATTTATTTTTTTTATTAAGTGGACTTCAAAATTGATATATTCATAAAGAACTTTCGAGATTGAATTTTTTATCCATCACATAACTTTCTCTTATAGCACATAAAAGCACTATCATGTTAGCGTACCAGATGCATGCTTTGAGTAAGTAATCTTTGAAATTTTCTTCTTTTTTTTCTTAAATGTTTATTTCTTTTATTACACAGTACCAAAATTAGACTAAATACAGATTCGCCCACGGTTACAGGGTACTTTCTAACATACAGATTCGCCCGCGGTCAGCCCCGACCCTTACCGCAGTCAGGTGGATGACCTCACCCGGCGCGTCATTTTTTCTTCCCCATTCTTATATAAGTCCTTGACAATGCTTTAACTAGCGAAACCATGATCGGCAAGTTTCAATTAAAATATTGTGATTTATACTAAAAAAATTGTTGTTTTTATTTACTATGATTTCTCTCATAAAAATGCAGACACATGAGTTCATTATGACCCGTAGGAGTAATTGGTCATCATTTTTTACTCACTGTATTATATATATATACATAAATGCCATTCCTGCCGCTTTTCACTCATGCGCATGACATTTCTGTCGTCCCTAGACCTTTCTGCAGGATGGCAGAAATGTCCTGTTCATAAATGAATGATGCGTGAACAAAACAATTCTTAAATAAAGCAATAAAATTTGTTTTTATTATATATAAAAAAAAAAAAAATACTTAAAATTAAAGTTAAAATTTCATTTGAATTTTTGTAAAGATTTAGTTGTATATCATTATTTAAAGAATTAAAAAAAATAAAAATTGGTTAGCTTAAATATAGTAAATGTAACTAATATTTTTCTTATAATGAATAATTTATAAATTTAATCTTCAAAACACATTAAATTTTGGTTTCTTCCTTATAAAACGTTATGAGTTGAGTTTAGTTATAAATTTGAGAAGGAATATATGCCTACTAATAATTATTTGTTATACATTTATTTTAACATTTTAAAATAGATTCAATGTAAAAATGGATATTCGCATCAAAATATTAATTAACAGAATAGTTACTAATTTTGTTTAAACTACAATAAAACAATTATAATAACCTTTTTTAAAATCCTAAATTATTCAGGTTTTTTTGTGAAAAAAAAAAAAAAAGTAAAAAAATAAATAAGTTATTTTTTGGCACATTATTTTCCGAGATTAAATTTAAAATAAAACTTTAGTTATGGCATCTTTTTCAAATTCTAATCTCATAGTGACCTGATTATTTCAGTACAGCTATAAAATTGTTCATTTTCAATTTGCATTTAACTATTTTCACGTTTAGGGTTAAGGAAATATATATATATATATACACACAGTGTGAGTCAAAAGTGTGGATACACCCTGTTAAATTTTAAATGGATAAAGATAGAAAAATGAAACTCAGAACACCTTTCTAGGAAATAAAAGTGAACTTTTAAGTCACTATTACAACTTTGCCCATTTCCCCAAAATGGGATTTTTGGGGGGCAGCTCAAAATTTTTAAATATAAAAACCCATTAAGTGACGCTCATTTTAAAGTCCTTGATTAAAGAAGAAGAACAGTGGAAACCAGAGCTTTCTATCTCAACCCAGTACAAAATGGTAGCTCATTGAAATTAAGTAAAACTTCATTTAGGCAAAATATGAACATCCACATTCAGGTGGTAAATAACCCCAATAGACAACCAATATATATAGGGTGGATCAAAGTTAGTGTTAAACAATTGTTTGAAGTAAATTACATGGTACTATTCTCAGTTCCACGTCACCTTTAAACCTGTAACTCTACCTGTAAATGTTACGGTCTTAAATAAGTTGTTCACTGATTCATTGAAGGCACTAGTAGCATAGCTATAACTTTTAGCACCCAGGACAAGAAGGAGAAGAGGAGCATAAGAAAATAGTTTTCCCATTATAAGAAACAAGAAGTACATGTGAATCCCACAAATGGAACAATACAATTGTAAACGGGTTTCCTTGACAATGTCATCATCCTCAGTAACTATTTGCTACGTTATAGTGATTAAAATAAATAATCTCTTTTTAGTTGTGTATATTGATAATAATACATACATTTAAATGTTTTCACACATGTATGTATAAATTTTCAATATTATGTTTTTTTTACAATTACAAGAAATAATTTACATTTAAAAAAAAAAAAATCAAAGTACTTATAATTTTACTTTTATGGTATAGAAGCCTAGAGAAAAAACATTGCCATTTTAAATTTATAGTATACTCAAATTTTCAATAATTTTACTTTGAACTTGGTTGAATGTAAAAAAAGATAATAATTTTAAATTTACTAAATGTATTTACAAGATATTACAAAATATAGAGTGGAACTTATTTAATACCTAAGGGACCAAAAATAAATTTCAATTATCCAAAAATTCGAATTAGAAAAGTTAGGTGCTTGACCAAAAAAATAAATAATAATAATAACAACAAAATACAATTTTATCACAATATAAATTTATTTCCAGTCTAACACATGAAGTTATCATTTTTAAATAGTATACAGTACAAAGTATTTACAATTACATTTATAAAATAAAAATTATAGCAAATTCCTTGGCTTTAGTGCAAGCAAGTGATCCACTTTCACAAGTGGGATTTTTTCCCCCTCACACTTGTTTAAAACTATTGAAGCATGTAATTTGTCAACATCAGGTCTTTCCAGTCCTCTTGCTCTTTTTGAATCCTTTCCACTTTTGTTTGATGCACTTTTCATAATTTTCCCCTAATGTTTTAATATTTAACAGTAAATATGTATTCAGTGGTTATTCCAAAATCTTTTTTACCTGCGATTTTTTTACACTCTTACCACTTCACGGATAGTAGTGACTTTTTTTGGCCAAAGTTATTGTTTTGTGCCTTAGTTTTGATATAAGTGAAACACTGATTACAACATTATCTTGTAAAAAAACTTTCAGCAACAGTGTACCAAACAAACTGACAGGTCCCTTCAAGGGGAAAGCGACTTAACAAGTACTTGTCGACTGGAAATAACTTTGGAGGGAGTGGATCCACTTGTATTTTTCCATTTCTGACCATTCACAGGCGGTTCATTCTATAACGGAGGCGATTTAAAGTAATACTGATTGTTTAACAATGTTACTATGGCTATATTATGGGCTGATTTTCACAATTTTCTCAACAAATTTTGTTGGTTTTACTTCGAATTATCCAACAAATGTTCGATTTACAAACTAAATAAATACAAATTAGACAGGTTTGACTGTAATAGTAAAGTTAGAATAAATACGATGAGAAACAAAAATCCTTTCTTCTTTTTTGAATGCTTAAATTGTAAATGTATAAACCATATCCACATTCTCGTGGTAAGTTTTATAATTATCACTTTTTTTTAATTTTAGAAAAGGGAACAATTTAAAATACAAAATAAACATCGGTTTTTCAGTATGACAGCAAACGAGCTAAATTTAAATTATATCAATTATCTCCGACTGAAAAACCAAAATTTATATATCAAACTTAAAAGCTGTATGTTTGAAACATATAAAGTTAAATTATAAACAAATAATTTACATTAAGCCAAACTTTCTTAGTTGTGAAAGTATAAGTTTGACTTTGGGTTGTGCAAAAATTTAAAAAAAAGTATGAATTAATTTAAATTTATTTTATATTAAAAAATATTATCTGGATCATTTGAAGTAAACATAGTAAAAGGAATATTAATAAAACCAATAAATATAATTGGCTGAAACTATGGTTCGGGGGTCATCGTGATGATGTTTCCATGATGGGTAGTAGAGTTGAAACTCTTATTTGATTTACATTGTTTATAGACTTCCCACACTGAAAGATGAACGTGGAACTGACAGTAATGATAAAACTGTGCATATTATCGTTTTTAAAAAATCTGTACTTCCAATAGAAAAGAAAACAATGATAATTTTTACGATTTCCAAGGCTTTTTGTTTACATTTAGATGTCAAAAATCAAGGTTGTAGTACATAGTGTGAAAGCTTATTAGACAGGGAAGTTTTCGATAACGTTTGACATTTCCTAAAGTAAAGAGTAACAGTGATTAATTTTTTGTTGTTCTTACCTTTTTCGAAATTACGACTAACATGGAACTTTATGCGCTATAGTTTTCAGTAGGCTATTTATCACAATGAAAATAATATTAGACTTGTTGGAAATTTAATATCGATTCTGAAAATATGTATATATTTACAGTATGTGTTGAACTTTTCAAAGAGGTCTCTAAACAAACCAAGAAAAT
Organism: Aphrophora alni; assembly: GCA_963513935.1. Lineage (NCBI taxonomy): Eukaryota > Metazoa > Arthropoda > Insecta > Hemiptera > Aphrophoridae > Aphrophora > Aphrophora alni. The sequence goes on from OY740775.1 coordinate 37,931,176, forward strand.
TCAAAGAAACAACATCCAACTGGAAAATGATGTCTATAGAGTTTTGGTGTTGACAATAACATCATATGTTTATTGTGAAATTCTGAAATAGCTTTGGAAGTTGATTAAAAACAAGCATCAGGGATTGGTCACAGAGGGAGTTGTTCTTGACAATGTTCGCCTTCAACATGAAAATGCTTCAACCTGTGCGAGTGGTTTGCTTGAGTAGTTCAAGTGGGAAATTTTACCTAAGATGAAAAACTAGCTTGTTACTTAAAATTTTGAAACAAATGAAAAGCTAATGAATGGAATTAATGTATGATTAAGTTCTTTAGCGGCAAAGTTTTGTGACAAGGGAATACAAAAGTCATGTCATAGCACGAATGTTTAAATGTTGGAGATGACTTTGTCAAAAAATAATCTAGATATGTAACCTTTTTTATATAATAAACACTTTTTTTTTTCTTTTCTTTTTTTTTATCTGTATTTAGTTTCATTTACTCACCAAATGGAAGTGAATTTCTGCCCTAAAAACAGCTCTAGTATAAATTTAAAAAATCGAACATCAGTGTAGTATTACCCTGGATCAACACAATTTTATTCAAATTTAACAAAACAAGAGTGTAGTTCAAGATAAACTAATATAGTGCAACCTTGACAACTCGAACCTAAATAGCTCGAATTCCTTGACATCTCAAATTTTTGCCATTCACCTTCAACTTCCCATAACTCCCAATGCTAAATTTTCCCCCTATAAGTTTAATATTTTAAAAAAAGAACGTCGATAAGACAAATTTTGTTGGTTTCCTGGACGCATCGGTAAACCTCTATAATTCAAATATAGGTCACTTGAAAACTTTTAAAAGTTTTAATAAAATCACCAATACAACTAGAAGTCAAAGTTTAGAGTAGCCCTACTGTGAGAGATGACAAGATTTTCATGCTGACATGAACTTCCCTATCTCCCACCATCCTGGATTTTCCTACAATAAAGAAAATGATCTACAGCTTTATTGTTCACATCGTGAGTACGCATGTGCCTACCGTTCTGTATTTTATTAAAGTTTTGTTTTTTATTAAAGCAATTGTGAAGTGGTTTGTGCTGCAGTGAAACGAAAATGGAAAAGACATTGAATGTAGAGGAAAAAACAAAAGCTATTAAAAACTTTAGGTGAAGGTGTGAAGAAGAAAATTGACTGTACTATAATCTTCTTATATGTAAATGTGCTGATTTTTCTTTCGCTTAATAACAGGATTACCTGAATTAAAATATAATCAAAACTGGTGAAATGAATAAAGATCAATCAACTTGGGTCCTCTATAGCTCGAACCAGTGATTTTTGTTCTTGGTAACTCAAACCTCACTATTTCGAATTATGTATTTGATAACTCAAAGTGTTAAGTAATCCTCTTAAGATTCGAGTTATCGAGGTTCCACTGTATGATCATATTTTCTAGTCAAAATAAAACAAAAATGAGAAAATTAGACCAACACATTTGTTCAGAGTCTCAATAGTTATGTAAATATAGAATTTCATCAAAACATTTTAATCATAAAACCCTCAAAAAGATTAGATTTTTATTTATGAGTTTTCAGTATTTAATTTTCATAGGAGAAAAATTGGTGTAGTTCTACAATTAAATATTATGCAGTTATTACCAAAATTATAATTTCGGATAACCGCCATTTCATGAAAATTTGATATTTACTCAGTCAACCACAGTTTCTGACAGGAATGTAGAGAGTCTTTGAGACAAATATATATAAAAGGGTTAAGCTATAACCACAGAGAGAAGAGTAAAATGAAAAAAACAAACACAATATTTAGTAAATTATACAATTTTATTGAGTCATTCCGACCATGGTTTCGCCAGCAACGGTATTTACAAGGCAAATGCCGTTGCTGGCGAAACCATGGTCGACAAGACTCAATAAAATTGTAGAATTTACTAAATATTGTGTTTGTTTTTTCATTAAAATGGAGTTCTACCAAGTCAATACCTTTGGTCAATAGTATAAATCGAATAGAAGAGTAAAAGCTTTTTAAAATAAGGTCTTTCAAAGTCGAGTTGTTTTAATAAGGGAAGAACCTTCTTTAACACTAAAAAATTAATCCTATTTTTAATAGGGCATTTTATGTGCCAGATAAAACATGATTAAATAAAAATATAGTCAATGAACTTGTACTTAATTTTATACCAATACTAACAAATTAACCACAGTGCTGGATTAAGAGTTACTCAGCCTGCTGGCTTTTATCCTCATGAAAAATTTCTTTTAAATAAATCTTTAACAGCAACTACTACCTATCCGCTCTAACATCTAAATATAGCAAAACAACAAATTATGGGAAAACATGCAGTTAAGATTGTAAAAGCTAGTTAAGTTTCTATTAAAAAAACAATACACCTCTAATTTATACAAAGGGAAGAAAACTTTTGGGACATAATTGGAAGTCGTTATCTAATGCAGATAACAGTACCAAGCAAATCAAATGAAGATCAAGTAGAATAGTCAAAATTGCCTCCTTCAAAGTAGCAGCCTAATATGGTAATCTGTAATCCTTGTAACGTAAAAAAAACACAAAAACTAAAATTAATTTTAAATACAGAAAGCAATAAATATTATTTCAATTGGTTATTATTATAGTTATTTGAATGACAAAGTTAAAAATTTAAAAATAAATTTAAGAAATTTTGAATAAAAGAGCTTGATTTACGATCATGTAACTGAAGAACAAATAATAAATGGTGTATAAAAACTAAAAAGCGTAAAAACTTTTTATGTAAACAAACACAGAATTACCCAAATTATAATTTCTATTTTTTATATCCCTTAACACACTTTCACTTTAAATAGAATGAAAAAGTAAAAAGGGCTTCCACTCACTTCACTGTCTGAAACTCGGCCTTATAAAATTTCGTATCCGGTTTATATTTAAGTGAGCAAAGTGTACTTCGTAACTCACTAAAATCAATAGTTTGTTTTCATTTACCAATTACTTTTGAACTGTATTTGTCTTTTTCGTATGATTTAGTATAGTGGTTGGTTTCGGTTGTTATTCTTTATTATATCTAACAATATAACCTCAAAATTAGAACAAATATATACTAATAATAGTTTTCTAGTAGTAATAGTTTTAGAATTTTAGGTGACTTTCAGCATGTAGGCGGTTTAATACTATTCACTGAATACAATTAAAAAATAATCAATGGTATAATAGTATGTTGTTTTTCTATCAGAAAAAGACAAAAACTCATTTAAAAGAAACGAGCTGCTTCTTAATTACATTCCCCCTTTTCTTATATTTTTATAATTATAGAGAGAAAAAAAGAAGAAATTGTATGTAAAAAGTACATTTCATATGAGTAAGCAATTTTATATAATATGGCTAGATATATTTAAATCACCGAGAGAAATAAGTTAGGAAGCTTGGGCACACATACAGGAAATTATTTACAAAACAAACAAAAATACACAACATAACGTAAAACAACACTTACTCTAATCCTCTGATGATCTGTGGTACATTTAGGAACGGACATTTGCTGGAGCATGAACTGCAAGGAAAACACCTCATGTTCGATTTTAACAACGAAAAATATTCTCGATAAAAATTAATTAAACAAAACAAACAAAAAAGGCCAATAATTTGTGTATAATACTATTCAGCTCATAATAATTTAGTTTACAGGAAGATAATTTCACATCATACCAGTTGGCTATAAAGTATACTTCCTACTTTTTAAGCACAATTTAAGACGGCGATTTGGTATCAAATGAAATTACGTTTTATGATTTTTATAATTTCTTTAAATGATAACATGGTCATGTGACATGTGATTAAACATTGTTTTTCCATCCTGAGTTCAGTGGTAGAATATTTTTTAAATTAATATCTGTCTCTTATTTCTATGAAAAATGATATGACATTTGCATTTTTTAAATACTGCCAAAGACAATATTTAACTGTTGGGACACTCAATGTTCATCTCAATAGTGGAACTTTTTTTTCAATATTTATTTCAATTTATTTGTGCCATTCAAGTTGATAATATTAAAAAATTACATCTTTGTAACTAATAATTTCAAAAAGGGTTTGAAACTGTTATGGACGAAAATCAGGTTCCACAATTGAGATGAACATGAAACTCTTATGAAGTTTCTTTGGGAAGATTATAAAAACCAATAATTTCAAGCAATTTTCCATAACTAGCTGGAGATCAGATAAAGATATTTAAAAAAACACAGCTAAATAAAGTTCAACAATATTTAGTAATGAGTCATAAAACCATGTTACTATTTTTAAAACTGACTGAATTATATTATTACAGATTGAAGTTGGTGGTCAAAAAATTAAGACAAAAATTGTGAGAAAGAATATGGGTGCGCTACAACACTTTTCTCATTCGGTATACCTATATCATATGGTTATAAACTAGGAATTTATAAAAATGCTGTTTTGAATTTAGTGTTGTCTTCTTAGTATATAAATTTCAAAAGTATATACACATTAAATAAAAGTGTTATACCACTCTGAATAACGATGAAATGATTATGGGAGCTGATTCAGAAGCTACTTACGATTAGCCAACATAGCCTTAGTTAAGTAACCCCCCTGGGCCAAAACTGCCATCTCGGTTAGGTGTACACATTTAAATTATACTTTTATTTTGTGAAGGAGTTTATCCAATAGGCATTGTTTGTTGTCTGATATAGTTTTACTGATATACATGCAGACTAGATGTCAATTTATTCAGGACTATACTAATTTGAATATTTTAAATGTAACTTGTTTCTTTTAAACGCTAATTTATTTTTGTCTTTTTGCTTTTTTAATTATTGACTTGTTTTACACATCTCTGTATTATTTACAAGACACACAAAAATACAATACAAATATCAATTTTTTAAATTTGTTAAATCTTGTTAAACGAAAAACAATCTTTTTTCATAGGTGGTTTTAACACTCTTCAAGGTGGTGAAATGGTTAAATATGCACTTTTATTTTATTTTATTTGCCAACATCTAACACAATAAACTTAATAAAATCCAATGTTTAAACCAATTTTAGTAAAAATTTGTTATAAAATGTGACCCATAGCAAAAAATTGTATAAAAATAGCTGTCATTTTATATGAACAATGTTTCTGGTTAATCAAAATCGGTTAATTCTATAAAACGTTTTTGTGCTGTTTGATATATATAATCAGACACTTTCATTCTAGTAAGAACAGTGTTATGGTCCTAAATGTGATACATTATATTATTAAAAAATATCAATCTGAAAGCAGATTTGCTATGATTATGAAAAGAAACAAGGGTAAAAAAATATTTGATGAAAAATGCACTGAACTTTAGTTCTCAAAACTAAAATTTTTACAAAATTTTAAAAAAGGGGTTACATGTTTTCTTACTCTTTTAAAAATTGCAAATTCAATTTTTAAAATGTCAAAGGTGAAATATTATTTTTTAATTTTTCTCTGCTACCATTTTAAAAATCATACAGAATTTGCTAGTTAATGAGGTAAACCGAAATCTTTACAAGATTTTGTAAAACTCAGTAAAATTTTCAAGATGTTTTTAGGTATATTGTGCACTTACATAAAAAATAATACATATATAGGAAAATATTTAAAAAATTTAAGATTATAGATGAGTAAATTCAAGGAAATGTACTTTAAAACAGTTGGCTGCAGAATTATGTCTAATAAATTTCCACACGACATGGAAGAGTTTACCAGGACAGGGTTGTAGATTCATTGCGCTTGTAAAGTCTTTAATTTGTTTGCATCAAATTCGTTGTACTTAATCTGAGATTCATTCAATGGTTTCATTCCTTTACACAAATATTAAATTGTTTTTGATATCCATTGAAAACTTGTTTTAGTTGAAGATGATATGATGAGACAAAAAAGGCCTGAATTTAAACCGGAACAATTGACGATCACGATAAAAAAGAATTGTAAGCTTATATGTTGTTACTAAAGAAGTCATTGACAAAATTGTAAGAAAAACAAATGTTGATACACATTTAGTGATTGATGATTGACGATAAGAAATATAAATAAGTTTATGAAACAAAAATGGAAAGATTGGGTTGAGACTTTGTTCACATTGAGTACTGAAAATGTTCATGTCACAAAAAAGTCTAGTAGCTACAGCACAAACATTCCTCGCAAAAGTGACAACTTTCCAACAGCTTTGTGACTCAATCGTAAAAGATATTCAATCCTTGAAAAATTTTAATTCCTCATCATCCGTCTTCTGGAACAGGAATGGGGAGGGTTCATATTTATCGATTTGCTGTCTTGAGGATAGACCACAAATACTACTAATTACCGTGAAACCCTTGAAAAATTCCATCGGGTGATATAAAACAAATAATGGATTGGAAAGTTCTGGATCGTCCAACATACAGCCCAGACTTTGAATCAAACAGCTACAACTTATTTAAAGGAACATCTGATCGGAAACATTTTGATGATGAGAAGATCTAAAACTTGTGATGACATGTCTAAGACATTGTACTTCCACATTGTAACAAACATAAGACTTTTATAACATTGGAACCAAAAAGCTTGTTCTTAGGCTAAACACATGTTTTGAGGTAAATAATGATTTTATTGAAAAATAAGTAAAGATATGTTCTAAAGGCCAGCCAGTCATAAAATGAAATGTATTAGAAATCAACGAACTCTGTATTTTTAGTTCCTAAATAAATCTTTTAGAAATTGTATGTACAATTTGTTAACATTTTCCCTTCAAAGTGTGTATGTGTGTGTGTGTGTGTGTGTGTGAGAGAGAGAGAGAGAGAGAGAGAGAGAGAGAGAGAGAGAGAATATATTCCTACACACACACACACACTTTGAAAGAAATATTATATGGTTGCTTTGTCATAAAATAGTTTTATTTTTAATTATAAAATAAAATTATTCGGTAACAAATATTTGAGATTGTCGACAAATTCACTTACTTTAGTTAAATCTTGCCGATTCATATATTTATCGAGTCTTTTAAGTAACGTTAAAAAGGCACAATCAGTGTTAAGAATATTCATCTTACTCTTACTTCTTTCATTTCTACATGGCTGTAAAACAAATAGTTTTATTGGTATTTTTAAAAAATGTGGTAAATTCTAAAACTTCTCCACTAAAAATAAATATATACCGTAACTTTGCTCGCAGCTGAAATGCAATGTGATGGTATGGGAATTTTGTTTAATACCATTAGCAGATCATTGAAGACCTCGATATATATCTTGATCTTGGTATCAATATATGCAGATAGCCAAGCTGCACAAAATGAGCTGTTATAGGTTAAACACACAATCTACAGATACTTCTGTACAACTGTTCCAAACAGCTACAATTTACAAATTTTAAGATCTATATTTATTAGTGACAAAGATATTAAATGAATATAGCTTAAGTGCCAAATTTTACTGCAAACCAATTAAATATTTTTCTATCAGAGCCATTCCTTTTTTCCTTTTACCATTTTTAAAGTTTTGCAATGAAAGTTTACATTTTTTTAGCAGCAATTTTCTTAATTTTCATAGAATAAAAGCAATATAGATATCATTCAATACATTTTCCCCCTTGTTGAAAACCTGTCACCATTACTAAAAAAGAAAAAAGAAAAAAGAAGAATAGAGTATAAAAGAGACTCCTTGCCCTCGAATACTCTAATAGTGACAACATTGGGAGAGAACAAGAGTTGGTCATGAGAGATCCGATAGGAAAGATGAAAAAGAGGGATCTAACCCAAGACTACATGGATAAAGGTGTAATAGATCCAGGTAGGATTCTTCGGGTTTACTATACCTGTACTAACTATTAGATGAGGTCTTGAGGGATAAGCCACATATAATAAGCTATCTCGGGGACAATAAAAATAGCAACTGAATTTTTGCTAACAAACTTCTCCAAATATTAGTACAAAAAAGAGTTAGTATTAAATTTGAGGGGGGAAAAATCGGACAAAAATGATATACTGTAGCATACTTTTTTTAAATATGAATCTAAATTGACAATGAAAATGTTCTGCTACTCCTGAGTCCCGACGTTGCTATGGGGATGGTTTAAATAGCTGTTTTTAAAGGTAGTTTGATAATAACGTAGTAGCAATGACTACATAAATACTATAAGACACAACATGGCCATGTTAAATATTCTACGCTTATTCTTGAGTTGTCCAATACCCGCTAGGTCGCTCTGCTAGAGAATCTGAAGTTGATGTGACTGGCGCTAGGTGGCTCTACGGTCAAACAATGTTTCAGGCGGGTAAGAGAAAACGCACTGATGCCACATATGGGACCAGAGATGCGAGGGAAGGTCGAGAATCGCTTATCTCAGCGCACGAACTGACAACACTGACTATGCTGACGGAAGTAAGTGAGAAGGTTTGTGAGAGAGAGGTCAACAGTTGTACAGTCTCAACCAAGTGGGATGCGTACAGTCAAGCACCTGCTGCTAGCGCTTTCTGATAGCTGTGTGTCAAACTTGTGACGAACAGCACCCGTAAAGCGTAGACTATTTCCCTATCCTATGTCGTGTCTTATAGTATTTATGTAGTCATTGGTAGTAGTAAATTAAAGAAGGTAATACTGATGCAGCCATTATGTCAGAGCTAATGTTAATATCAATATCATGTTCACAAAAGAAGAACCAAGTTTCATTAAACTACTTTAATATAATTATTCTGTTTTTTGTTTGTTTTGAGTCCTTGTTTTCTTCTCCCGTAGAGGTGATGTAGAACTATTCCGCAATTGCTCAATATTAAAGGGGTTTAAGACTATGTTTACAAAATAACACGACTATAACACTGAATGAAAAGAATAGAAAAACTTCATGAAAATTGGTTGTTAAGACAATGTAGCTGATTTTTTACACAAATATATTTTTTAAACAACCTTTTGTTGATTTGCTCTAATAACTTAAAAAATCATGGTAAAATTTACTCAAAAACTAAATTTGATTTTTTAAATTTGCATAATGATGTATTGGTTTGGGCAATAAATATTCATATTTCATAAAATTTGGGGTGATTTTTAAATATTTGACCTGTATAAGAAGATAGTGTCACCATAAATCACTTTAACTAATAAGCTTTAAACTGGCATGTTATAATAATAACCTAATAACCTAAATTAACTAATAACCTTTCGCCATAAAAATTTCTCATATTCCTGGCAGGGTGGAATGTTTAATAGAAATCGTCAACAAAGGCCCTTGTATCGGGCGATCCTGAAAAATCGTTTGTTTCTGCATTAAATCACTAGACAAGAATATTTAAATATGTTGGAATATCCTTATTCAGAACCCTGACACAGACAAATGACTCCATTTACTGTCAGTGGATAAACGTTTCCATTACAATGATGTTACTATTTTCAAATTTGTTTTCTTCTTAGATGAAGCAGGGTTCAATCATAGTGGGAATGTCAACAGAATATCAGAATATAGAGTTCTAGAAACTTTATGGGAAGAGCCATTTTATTCTTACAAAATTCATTAATGGTATGTTTTCAACGTAAAAAAATCATGACCCTATTATTCTTCATGTATGTAATTACGTTTAAACGCTAGTAGGACGTTATGTTAGAAAATGATGAACAGTACCAGGTTACAATAAGAGTTTGATCATCAGCATATATATGATTACAAAAGCTTGCAACAAAATTTTCAAAAGCAGTGAAACCTGTACAGTCATTTATGTAGTACATTTCTAGTATGTAGATTTATTCTAGTCCAGAAATGTAAGTCTGTTTCTTTCACCAACATAATAGTTCATAATACATGGAGTGTTAGTTCATTTTAAATAATATTTTACTATAAAAGTTCTTAATTATAACAATCAATTTAATTTTAGTGTTTTACCCCTTACACTGGGTGCAATTTTCAATTACTGTATTATTTGTCAGTACAAATCTAAAAATCATATTATATTCGACATGCATAAAATGTAATATTTTGAAGTTAATACACTTAATTTTTGCTATTTAAATTTATGAAATATGTAACGTTTACAGGTTAACATTCCATATTGAAAAAATTAAATCTGCAATCATCGGTAAAATTCAAGCTTAACTCCAACCAACGGCACCTAGCGTTTAAAAAAAGAAGGCATACACGGTACATGCGCAGTACGGATTGTCGTACCTTGTAACAGAATACACAGTTACATCAGACTAAAAATTTCTCTTGAAAAGGCACAGCTGTTCCAGTTCAACATAAAAACATGTAACATGCATTTCAAGAAACGACCTTTATAAAAAAAAAAAAAAAAAAAACTCTAATAGTTTCAGTGCTTAAAAGTGATTTAAAAAGAAAATTTTGTAAAGCCATGTGCGTACACAGTAGTGAGTTAACTTGTTAGAATGAGCTCGTTAGAATAATTTAAGCTTTGGCTTCAACCTGTCCAGATTTAATCTGGTTCAAGTATACATCTAAAATATCAGTCAGCATGAGCTAAAGAATACAATACCTACCCGGCTTGTTAATGTGCACTCATATGGATGATATATACTTAAAATAACTGGAATTATGTAATATTCTGTTTATTGTAACATGTGTATTAATCTTTTGTTTTTTTCCCTTTGGATCGGCTAGCATGCAACCTTTTCGGCCCTAAATTAGAATTTGTGAAATTAAAAAAAATATATAATTAATCGATATGGTTTTATAAGTTGACCAACATTTCTTTTTTAATCTTTTTATAACACTTAATTGGTTATGACCATAAGTCGTAACCAATCCTTTTATAACTTAAGATTTTATCCTTTAGGTTATATATTTTTTTTGGGTAAGGCAACCTGCGAGTTGTACAGCCAGTTTTAACAAAAATTTGTATTTTTTTTTATATTTCTAATGAAATTTTCAATTAAATCCAAATCTATTTATAATTCACCTTACTGTTATTAAAAATCATAAATTTGAATCTGATAATGAGAGTAAAATATAAAAACACCATTATTTTCTTTAAATTAATAAATTTTCGGTTATATCTGCTAAATTTCACCCTTCATTCGTTTTCTTCTATAAACCTATTCTTTCAGTTAATTACATTTTGATTTCTGTATTTGTGTATGAAACCATGTATTTCAGTGTCAAATGGACCTTTTAGGAAACATCTGAGAGCTGGGTAAGTCAAACAAATTTCTTTTCCCTTTTTAATATCTGTTCATCTACGGTCATTGGGGCCCAGTCGTGTCTTCCTAAATATCACTCCCAGACTGTAGCAAATATAAAAACACAATACAACACTAAAGATCTGAAATATGGATTACTTTCTAAGGTAAACCTGTCTCCTATTCATACAAAATCTAAACATAATAGACTATGCACAACTATTAAACTCTAACCTAAGTTATGAAGATGAATTTTACACTATAACCCAAAGCATTGTTTTGAATATCAAAAACATTAATTTAAAAAAATTCTTTAGAGAATAAAAACAAATATTTATAAAGAACTGGAATAATATCAAAACCAAATTAATAAATGACTAGTTTGTTCTAAATATAAATTTAACCCGTTGATGAGAACAGACGTCATATGACGTCTTGCATTGTAGTGCCCATTTAAGTAAGGCTCTAGCCATAAAACACACCCTGAGGAATAAGGGGAAAAAACTACAAAAAAATTGGATTATGGCATTAAATAATAACAGAATCTATAGACGACAATGTTAAGTAAAGTCTTTAAATGAATTCCTATTTTTCTTCCGAAAACTTTTGAAATGAAGCAATAGCTCTTACTGTATAAATAATTTGTTATTATTCAGAATTTAAAATGTCGCTGATTAAGTGATCCAAATTAAGGGAAAGTTTACACCTCTATATTTATCTTGAAGTAGGATACAATTGAACTATAATTTCATTCGTAAGATATATTCAATATAGTGTGTTTTATGTGTAGTGAAACACCTGCAATTTGTTAAACTTATTCTTTGTGTTTGCTGTATCAAGTGGTTATGTTCCTAATAAAAGTAGAGCTAAGCTCTTGGATACCCATATTGACTCTGATCTTACATGAAACCATCATGCGGAACAGACAACTAAGAAACTTTCCAAAATTGTGTTCCTAATTAATTAGAAACATACAAGAGGCATAAACAAACTAAAACCTGAAAGCCTTTCCATTTTTGATTAATTGCCAAATTATATGGCTACAAAAATGGATAAGTTGCCAGTCGAACCGAGATCATTTGACAATCTTAAATAATTTCGACAATTGCTAAAAATATGTCTGTTGGATAAATCATTTTATTCATACATTGTAAATGAATTCAAAAGTAGCAATCTCAAACATCATTACTTAATTGTGTATTTATTTATCTAACGATCTTGAAGGTCTTGTAATTGTTTGGTTACTAATAAATAAATATGTGCATGTAGTGTTTGATATATGAATTACTTTTTATATAAACTATTATTTAATTACATTGGACAAGGGTTGTTTTCTGATAATATTACTCAGAATTATTGTGTATTGATATATTCTATATATTCTAACTGGAAAAATAGTTTATTTAGCAATTTTTAAATGATTTATATTGTTCGTGTTATTGTAACTTTTTTCTTTGTCGTTTTAAGGAGAAAAACCTCTCGGTCATCAACACCTTATAAAAAAATAGAAGAAAAGACCATAAAATAAAGACCCGTCCCTAAATACTCTAATACCATCAGGGTCATAAAAGAACGAACAGGTTGGTCGGTCAAGAAGGAACTGGTAGAAGAAAGAGAGGGATCTAACAAAAGACTATATGAAGAAAAGTTTAGATCCAGTTGGGTTCCCTCGGGATTGCCAAGGCCGTGTTCACTAAAATGATCCCCTGAAAAGTATTATTGTAAGTAACACATAGTCAAAAATAGTTGTGGATGTACATTTAATGACAATAAAGAAAATGATTGTATACATCAATTTTATATATTTTGTAACTGTGGCTGAGTGCAAAAACCATGGGTTGAAACTTGTTGTTTGTACTCATTACAATGCTTGTGAATCACTGAAATACCCAAATTAATAGTGAATCTGGTCAGAAAGCAAGATGTCCAACATTTTCAAGATATGAATATTAATTTAAATGAATGAAATTATTTCTCTAACAAATATTCACTTTATAAGTTGTTTAAATATTTATTAATCAAGTTTGGCACATCTTTTATGCCCCCCCCCATTGCTTTCAAAATTTTAATGGCTCGTTAGGAATAAGAATGACAGGAGTAGCAACTGTGTTCAAACTTGAGCAACTTTTGTTGGTTCAAAAGTCCGAACTAGATGAGTAGTTTAACCATCTAGCTACTCCTTTGTCATATTTTAACATGTTTACAGTATTTACAATTTTTCCATATTTTCATTCTTTCATGATAATATTAAACACAGAAATAAATAAAATTGTATTTAATAAATAAATCTAAAGTTATAATGTGTGAAGTATAAAACACATTATCGAATTTGTTCTGTACCAAACTTTATACTGCACCAACTCTTTCAAACTTAACATATGCACAGAAGCTCAAAAATAATCTTTTTTAGACACTAAAGCAGAGTGGAACCCAGCCACATTCCTTAAGTGAAGTATCAATATATTCAAATCAGTCAATCAAAATCTGGAGCAAATCTTGTATAAATTTAAACTTTTAAATATTTGACGAACAAAATGCTGCTTTCCTTATTAGAAACTTCATTGACTTTTCTTGTCGGTATAACTTAGTCTTATTAGGCCCTGATTTTTTATATACGTATTTGAATAGAGCTTCCATTTGCTTCCCCCCCCAAACTGTAAGGTAAAATAGTGAGAATATTGGTACAACCAATTTTAATATAATAAATTTGTGTGCTTTGTTTTTGTAAAAGTAAAACTAAACATGGAAAAAAAGATACAAAAACTAATAAATAAACATACATAACTCCGTTTTTTTCTAGTTTACTTTACTTTAAATGTGAATACATACGATTTTTCACTACCATGTTTAATGAAAATAAAACCGAACCTTCCCAGTTTTCAGATAAAATATTTCTGGTGAACTCGGGTATGATAATTAGACAATTTTTATGGAAGCAGTTTTATTTTAAAGGACAATTAACGACTGAAATATTAAAGAAAACTGGTTCCAATCAAAGATGGCTACAAGCTAAAATTATACACTTTTACCTAACGAAGGCAAATTACTTTAACTTTTAACACGTTAGCTGCCAAGGCCTAATACGATACTCTTGCCGTGAGTGCCACGATTACCAAATTATTTTTCCATTATTATTTTTGCATCTACCTATGTTAAATAATATAAGGCAATAGTATTTACTAATTTTATTTACATTTATGCATATATAGTTCCGAGACCGATCAGACCGAAACGCAATTTTTCGGCTTTAATTTTAATCGTAGTATAACGTTTAGGTCCGATCGGACCAAGGTAATTTTTGTTAAAAAAAAAAAAAAAAAATCTAAACGGGCTATTACATTTCTTTATGTTGGCAAGCTCACTATTTTATTTGTCTAATATTTATTTTATAAATACATATATTCATTTTACAACTGTATTCTTTGTGAATTATTCATTACTAAACCAAAATGTTTTTGTAAAATTTTTAATTGGTCTGATCGTGCCGACAAAAAAAAAGTGAAAATATCCACTGATTTTAATATTATATTGAGTAACCATGGTAACGGTTTTTAAAGCATACAATATACTATGTCTAACACACGTCTTTACCCAATCCAGAGAATACCAAAATATGCCGATAGGTTGCTGCACTATCGAACTGTGAGCCACAAAACATTACGTCAGTGACTTTATCGGTTCGATCGTGCCGTAACGCTGCATGTACAGTCACCTTAGTTTCGGTCCGATCGGACCGATATGGCAGCTAACGTGTTAAGGTGCTTCCTTTTGGAAAAGAGGGAATCAGTTGCCACAAATAACATATGTAACAAAAGTACCCATACTGTACATTTGATAAATTATTGTAATAAATAGAAAACATATTGTGAAAATTGCCACTACTGGTAACTTTTCAAAAAGCACATGGAAATTAAATGTTCAGTTTTATTTTGCACTTTTGAGAAATTTATTTTCTTTATAACTAATATTCAACATGTAAAGTATAAAAACAACTTGGCATATGGATATATGAAGACACAAATTTTGTTTCATGGATTGATGATCTTGCGTCATATGCAGTTTTATATGTAGTTTGTCAAGCTGAACAAAGTGGTTATAACTAATGTAGGATGTACAGGTAAGAAATTTCCATCTATTATGATAACAGATGTTTAAACCAGCTTTTGTGTCAAATCTGATTACAACCCAACTAAAATTCTGGATACTTGGCGCAATATTGATTAACTTCTGTTTAAACATATGCAGCTTGGCAAACTGCAAAAAATAGTCTATTATAGACTAATGTATGATGCACAGATAAGAAACTTCCAACAAACCCTTTTATTTAAATATAAAACCATTTACTATCATGATTACAGATGATTAAACCTAGAATTGTGCCAAACAAATCTGATTACAATCAAATTAAATTCTGAATACTTGGTGTAACATTGATTGACCTTGGTTTAAAAATATGCAGCTTGCCAAGCTGTACAAAATGGTCTATTATAGACTAATATAGGATTGTATAGGTAAGAAACGTCTAACAAACCTTTTCATTTAAATTTAAAGAAATTGTTATCATACTAACAGATGTTTAAACCTAGCTTTTGTGCAAAATCTGATTACAATCCAACTATAATTCTGGATACTAGATTTTTACTGATTTTACATTTTTTAATTTGCAAGTAGACTAATATAAAATTATGTGATGCATTACTGATGTCAAGTTTTTCAGGGATATATCTGTTTAGAGACCTCCTGTGTCTAAAAAAGTAGAATGGAATGATGTCTGCCTTTGGAGTGAATTGATTGTAATAAAATTATTATGTGAGCATAATTTGGCTATATTTAAAACTTTTTTAATTGTTTCGATAACTCAAAATGGAGGTTGCTACCATAAGAATTGAAACAAAATTACAATTTTCTCAGTCAACTTTGAATATTTTGATCAAATGTATTACAAATGGTCTCTAACATAAAAAAAAAAAGAAAGAAGCATATTGCTCAATATTATTACTTACTTTTTACGGCCGACATCTACCTCTAGTGCTGCTGATGAACCATCGGGATTTGGTATAAAATATGTATGAAAATCAGCTCTACTAATTTCATGAAAATTTGGGGGAAATGTGAATATTATGACTTAAACCAGGGTGCAAAATTAATGTTCAGGAATGATCGAGGGGGAAAACGAACTTTCAATAATATAATATAATATACAATTAGGACAAATTTATGATGAAAGGGAACAAAGTACAAAACTTATTTTAATACCTAAAAAATATAATAAGCTTAAAATAATTACTGACGCCTACCAAACTGACATTTTCACAATAAAAGATTTGTTCAGTAAGCATTTGGTTTTCCGGATGACTGTACGAAAAAGTTTGTGCAATGCTTTTACACAGTTCATTTATTTCAAATGATATGTTTAGATTATGAGATGAAAATATAAGTTTTTTAGCTTAACTCTGTTAAATTTTAAAACACAAAATATACATAGAAATCATTGGATGAGGATTTTCAAACTGCACACAAGCTATTGTAGGACATTCTGCACACTAGGTGAATCAGTATTGTAACAATATATATACAGAGTCTCCGAAAAAGAATGCCGGGATTTCGAACGGCCGTTGCTTGGGGGATTATTCAAGATAACTTAAAAATTTAAACGTCAAATAGAAGAGAAAAGAACAATGTTTTTTTTTCATACCTTAATATGTTTTGATGTGAGCTCCATTTGTTGCTCTGCAGACATCGAAACGATATTCGATTTCTCGCCAAGTGTTGGGTAGCATCTCTGGTGTCACAGTTGCGATCGCTTCCGAAAATCGCCCACGCAGATGTGACAAATCACGAATTTCTCAGCATAAACAATGTTCTTTACATAACCCCACAAAAAAAAGTCCAAAGGGGTCAAATCAGGACTCCTGGGAGGCCAGAGAATAAGGGCACCCCTGCCAATCCAACCATTTGGAAACCTGTTGTTAAATGTGTCGCGCACTTCCCAAAGGTAATGAGGCGGGGCATCGTCCTGCATCAAAATGACTCGTTCACTGGCTTGTTCTTCAGTTTCTTCAATTTGTGGAAACAAAAATTGTTCTAGAATATCTAAATAAATTATGCCATTAATTTTTTTTTCGGCGGAAAAGAAAGGCCCTATCACTTGGTCATACATTAATCCACACCACTTTTGGCGAATCGTACACATGTTAGGCTGTTCCGAAACCCATATACAACAATTGTGACGATTAACGACACCGCTTGTGTGAAATGTAGCTTCGTCTGAGAACAGCACTCTTTTAATAAAATTGGGATTGTCATCAAACTCACTGAGCATAAAGCTGGCAAAGTGTGTACGATTAGGGCGATCGGCGGGTTTAATCTGATGTCTTAACTGAATTTTGTAGACACGAAGTCTCAATCTTTTATGAATAACATCGTGGAGTATGTCTAACTGAAGATTTCGTCGGACAATCGATTTTTTCAGGTTTCTGATGCAAGAAAGTCAGATCTCTTCAACTTTGTCATCACTTGTTTTTGGCCGACCAGGTGAATGTCCTTTCAAAACACTTCCTGTGTCACGAAACTAGTTAAACGAACGACGAATTGCTTTATCATCGGGCGAATTTTGACCTCGATACATAACTCGAAACTGACGTTGCACATTAACAATCGCCTTAAATTCTGCGTACCACAGAACACACTGTGCTTTCTGTTGTGCGGTAAACATAGTACTCACGACTGGCATTAGGCGTGTGAACCACAATGGCGGCCTGCCACCGCGCAGCTGTTCTGCACATGCCAAGGTCAACACTTCCTCCCATGCTACACGGAAAACAAAACTTTGTTCTTTTCT
This sequence comes from Aphrophora alni, assembly GCA_963513935.1. NCBI lineage: Eukaryota > Metazoa > Arthropoda > Insecta > Hemiptera > Aphrophoridae > Aphrophora > Aphrophora alni. The sequence continues at coordinate 37,949,128 of OY740775.1, forward strand.
CTTCTATTTGACGTTTAAATTGTTTAGTTATCTTGAATAGTCCTCAAGCAACGGCCGTTCGAAATCCCGACATTCTTTTTCGGATTCACTGTATATTTAAAATGGCCACTATTTTGAAAAATATACTAACCGATTTATTCAGCACCAATAAACTTGTGCATCATAAAAAATTTAATATCAAATTTGAAGAACATCTGACAAAAATTATGATTGTTACAGACATATCGAACGAAGAATCAAAATATATTTTGAGATTCATGATTGGTGTACATGTGTTGGCGACTAGTCTCAACTTTGCCATAAAGACAACTGTAAAAGTTAATTTCCAAAGGAAATTTCATAACAAATCATTTTAACAATTTAAGTTTTACTTTGGTTACATGTACATTCTTTTTGATCAAACATACATAACTTTCACTGTTAAAATATTTAACCATTCCTACACTTTTCGATCACTCTGTTTATAAAAAGAGCAGACACTTCCAGCCTTACCATAATATAGACTGCAAATAAGGTTACAAATGCACCTGGCACTTTAAACATGAAGATCAAACATGTGGCGTGTGTTAAAAGTCCAGAACAAAAGCAACTTGCAAAAAACATAAGCTAACCATAAAAGTTGGTTAATATGCCATACACAAACCAAAAACATTATAAACGCTTTTCATGCTTAGTGTTACAACATTCAACAAAATAAACGTTGTAATGTGAATTAAACTAAAATATAGTAATTTTTTTCATGAATTATGTGACAGATATTTTTACCAATTTCTTTGTTTTAGAATTGATAAAGTGAGTTAAAAGTTAATTCTTCATACATAAACAAAATAAATATAATAAAAATATGAACATAATTTAAAGACATTCCATAAAATATATTTCATAAAGACCATTTTCTATATCTGTTGAAAGAGTAAATGAGAAAATCCAAGAAAAATGATGAGGGGTCACAGCGGGTTCAAAATAAAGAGGCTTTTAGGGAACCTGTCAACGCATAGCTTACCACACAGGTGGCATAGTTTTATAACAAGGGTATTAAAAAACTTGTTCACCGATATGACAAGTGCCATAATAAAGAAGAAAAATATGTGGAAATATAACTAAAAGTTGTAACTTCAATTTACCTATAATAAAAAAACCTCTAACTGTATTGGTGTTTTTTAATAAAACGGAACTTACTTTCCGAACAGAATTTGTATTTTAACACATTTAAAACCCTACAGCCGATTAGTTATTCCCGAAAAAATTTCAAAATTACCAACTATGTTGTTTTTAAACTTATCCAAATAATTCATAAACCTAAGCATACACACCTAATTTGAATAACATTTCGACTTATAAATTGTATGTAAATATAGAATATTCATTGCAAATAAACTAAGCTTAAAGTAAATAAAGAAAACTGATTGATTAAATTGATAATAAAAAAAATGGTACCAAATTACTTGTAGAAATAGGATTACTAGCTGGAGAATAATTGAAGAATTCACAATTAAAATCATAAGGACCAAAGAGTAGAACTGAGAAGAAGGAAACAGCGAGAGACACTAAACTAAGCTAAAAAAAAGGGAAAAAGGAAAATAAAGAAGAATTATTAGATATTTCACAGTACACAAAATCAAAGTTTTAATTAGGAAGATCATATTTTTCTAGAAATTTGATAAAAGAGAAAAATGATGGGATAAGATTTTTTTTTTTTTTTTAATGGTACCTATACATATGAATGAATGTCTCCTGACTGACTGAGCTATCATCAAAATATAATCAAAAATACTGTATCGATCCAATTGAAATTTTCAAGTAATGTATCTATTACAAGAAATGGTTTTCAAATATTCTAATTTTAAAAGGTCTAAATTTGGCCTAAGGTCTAAACCCATTTATCAGTTTATTCCCAGGGTAAGAAGAATAAAGCGCTGAAATTTCGCATGGCAATATGTTTACGTTCACTAAGAAAAGGTTTTCCAAAATTATGAATCAAAGGTCTGAAATGTTAGGTTATGTGGATAATATTGGGTGTCCCACCTAAAATGTTACAATAGCCAACTTTTGAATTATAAATATGAGAGTACTTTAAATGGGGAGCCTTCCTTTCTTTTCAATGAAATTTAAAAATTCATTTTGTAAAAATGTTAAAAATTGCCGCCATGTTCCAATATGGCGGCCAACTTTGAAATTTGTTATGGAATACCCTGTATTTTATAGTTTTTGTCAGGTGTAAAACAATATATTAAGAATGATTTATTCTTGGGTATTTTTTTAAATTGTTAGCCGTTTAGGAATTACAGGCACTTAAAGTTCAGAAAATTAAACGTTTGATAGGCCTACAAATAATTGATTCTCGCCTAAAATGTTAGAATAACTAACTTTTGAACTGTTGCGGATATAATTAAGTTTTAACCCTTACCGCGCAGCTAGCGCCTACAGACGCGGCACTGCCCACTGCCACTACGCGGCTAGTGCCTATAAGCGTGATCGCTCAATCGTCTGCCATTACTGCACTGTAGATCGTAAAATATCCGATAGAGTGCATAGTAATGTCGCTTTTGTCTATTTGGACACTCTAAACCAATATGGCGACTATTTAGAAATATTTTGTTATCGTTATTGGTTGCCTAGCAACAAAGACTAGTATTCGTTTCCTCCCGTACTGCTTTTTGCGCCTATAAACGCGGGCTACTACGGTCAGCTGTTTTCGTGTTTTCACTCTCGCTTGCATTTGTTGTTGACGTCTGTTGAGTGTGTTGAGTGTTGTGTGTTTATTTATGTCGAGTTTTGGCAGTAAATAAATATAAATATTTTGTTAGTTTTGTCTTTTTCTTATCGACTGTGTATATTTGATATACACTGTAATGGTTCATCCAGACGATCCTGATTTTGACGAATTTGTAAATGGACTTATAAACGCATAGTTTTCTAGAGCGGTTGACTTTTATAACCTAGAACAAGAAGAGGCTGAAAGTGTAATTTTACACAATATTAGTGAAAGTGAAGTTGATAGTTCTAGTAAGAATGAAGAAAATCAAGAAGTAGGGTTAGTTCCAAGACGTAGGCCTATGGTTATTGGTAGGCCTACCATATTATTTAAATGAAAATTTATAACATTTCTGTTGTCTACTTGACTAAAACTACCTAAATCTAAAAAAAAAATTGAGAACATTTTTTTAAATATTTTTTTTACAGTAAATGAGCGTACTATAGTATTTTTACATAGCGCTTTAAGGGTTAATGGGGAACTCCCCTTATTTTTTTAAGCTCTAAAATGACATGGAAATCAATTTTGAAAAAAGTGCTAAATTCATTAAAAATAGGGATTTGATTTTTTAAAATTGGAAAACCCCAATTTTTATAATGAAAAGTTATTCTTTGGTCAAATTTGAGACTTTTTTTAATTGGCACTTTTCTAAAATAACTTCATAGTAAATAATAATAAATTCCTACATATAACAGAGCTGGAGAACATTTGCTGTATTTGTTTATTAGTTTTATGTCCTGTATTTAACAGACAATTAAGTTGGCAATTATTTGCAGCAGATGTGTTGCAGCAAGGTGAATCCTCATATATCTATCAGAAATATTAGCATAGATAGTAATGTGAGTAGGAGCTTTGTAGCAAGGATTTTGAAGAAGGAGAAGTACCGGTACCATTCTTTCCACATTTCCCTTCACCAAGAACTCCTTCAAAATGATTTTGAAACAAGAGTCGGATTTTTTCATTGTCAGATAGACAGATGTTGATCCATTATTTTATTCTCATGTCATGGTTTCTGATGAGACAACCTTCCAAAGCACAGGGCAAATCAACTGTCACAATTCTCATTAATGGGTAATTAATAATCCACACTGGATGAGAGTTGTGGATCACCAAAGGGGTCGATAAACATTTGGTGTGGTCTGTTTGATGGGAAAATTATCGGTCCATACTTTTTCGTCGGATACCTAATTGGAGAAATGTACGAACATTTTTTTTTTAGCAATAAACTTCTTGGTCTGCTGCAAAAAGCAGGCGTTGGCCCCCGAGAGCAACAATAAATGTGGCTTCAGCAAATGGAGCTCCACCACACTACGCACAGGGTGCACGTCTTGCTGCGGATGACATGTTTCCAGGAAGATGGATAGGCAGGAGGAGCCGAGTGTCTTGGTCTGCAATATCCCCTGATTTGACACTGATGGACTACTTTTTGTGGGGAACATCGAAAGGATTAGTGTATTTAAAGTGTCCGGACACAGCTAACAATTGCGGGATCTGATCCGTGGGAAATGAACAGGACTATTATTTTAAATACAGAGTGATCTTTTAGGCACCACATTTGAATGTAAATTTAAAACCGGGGTTCGAGCACTTGATTTAGTGATAGAATTAAACTGGTTTTAAGCAGTATTCCCAATGTTGTTTAATTTTATTGAATTTATTATTTCTTAAATATCCAAATAGTTTGTAATTACGAAAACTTTTATGTTAACCTGTCTTGTAGTCTAATTATTTGTGCGATATTAAATTACATTATTCTTTTAAAGCCTTTTTTGCGTTTGTGAATTTTTTGGTAATACTTCTTATTTTACTTTGTAACCAATTTAATTTCAGATAAAACAGGACATAAAACTAATAAACAAATACAGCAAATGTTCTCTAGCTCTATTATTATTAGAAATATTGGGAAAGTGCCAATTTCAAAAAGTCTCAAATTTGACCAAAGAATAACTTTCCATTATAAAAATTAGGGATTACCAATTAAAACCTATTCGTACCCTCAACAAGTCAAAAGTTAGCTATTGTAAAATTTTAGGTGGAGAATCAATTATTTGTAGGTCTAACAAACTAAAGGCTTTTTATAATGAAAATTATTCAAGATAGTATGGGATACCCTATTTACTAAAAAGACTTGAAAAAACTAATTCAATCAAATTAATTACAGAAGTACTAATAAAGCATAAATACATATAAAATAATATCCCGGTGATGTAACAGAGTAAATGCATCATGAGGTTATTGTAAAATATCGGAGTTTTGCTTTTATTTTTTAAATTTGTGATATTTTTATGGTAGGTTTATATTTCCATAAAACACATGCAAAATTTAAAACAGATTGGTTGATAATATTATGATTACAGTAAAAGAAAAATTATAACTTTTATGTAAAATTGAACATTGTAAATTTTAATATTTTGTGAGCATTTTTAAAAGGATCCTTTAATTTGTAATTAACAAACTCGGGTTGAACAATATCATTTCAATAATATTTATTAAGGTAATGAACTCATGAGAATTATAAATATTACCTATCATAAATAATACCTATTGATCATAATAAGACAAAACAGCAAAACCGTATATGCATTTTATAGTTTTGGAATGGCGAGTGACTTCTGGATGGATGAGTGCACATGCACACAGCCACTATGGCAGCTTACAATCGCTTGTGTTGCTGTGACGTATAGCAAATAACGTACACTATTCTAAAAATCGTATATTTATACCAAATTTGAATGAGACAAAAAAAAAACAGCTATTGCAGTTTTAAGTATGAATTTGAACTAATACTCAAAATATGTTCTAGGGATAATAATCGGATGCTGATTTGATAGATCTGAGTTTCAATTTTCCCATGTGGTCGGCTACATATACTTTTAAAGGATTTTTTTTTTTTTTTTTAAACAACTATTCGCTAACTTTATTAAGAGTAATATAAAACAATAACTGTATGGATGCAATCAGATATTTCAAGTACCAACGATGATACCTAAGAATGGAGTGAGAAGGTTGATAAGTGAGGAGTTTAAGGAGAAGTATATCATTAGCTAACAAGGGTGTATTTTGTGTTTATCTCCACCTTAAAGTCAAGTGATATCCACAGGAACAAAACTATAAATGCGACCTGTCCTATGTTATAGTAGTACAATCTGGCTGTTAATAGCACTGGAACACCTCAAGATATTCTAAATGAAGCCCCCAAGACAGATCCTAGGCCTCATACAGTATCAGTGTCAATCAAAAAAAAAAAATTAAAAAAACTAACTGTAGAAGGGTTACATAAATCTGAGGAGATAGCAATGGGTTGACTATGTCATGAGAATGGACAACAGAAGAACACCAAATAGAATCCTTATGGTAAATATGGAAGGTCAAAAACCAAAGAGTAGTTCAAAGAAGGGATGATGCTGGTAGTGCGAGGATGGGGGTCTTTTGGTGTCCATAGAGAGAAAGAGAGTTGGAGAGACAGTATAAAATGCTAGGTTCCGATTTCTGGCTATAGAGTGATAGGAAAAGGATTATGAAATACAAACGAGGATATAAAAGAAGAAAAATATTATGAACAGAAGAAAGTTATACAAATAAAAGAAACAAAATTATTTCTAGCAATGCTAATAGACTGATAACTAGAAACAAAAATTGAACTAATTTCAAATTAATTGCACAAAGTAGTCATCAATAACAGCAAAATGTTTAATTTTCACAAAATAAACGTATTACATTTTCAAATAACAAATTATTAATCCCTAATTACAATTATTATGTGTATACACAACTTTTTCCACACTTAATGGAAATACATGACCAATAAACAAAACTTTGTTAGTTAAAAATAAAAACAAACCAAACTCATCTTACCTTTTGCCAAGGATGTGATTTAATTTGTGGAAATTTGAATTCTGTATAGTTGGGATTCATTTCTCGTATTTGTTCCCGCGTCGGTGTTCCTAGCACCTTAATAATCTCTACTAACTGGTCCACACCAGAATCTCCTGGAAAAATTGGTTGACCCAATAATAACTCTGCCAGTACGCACCCCGCGCTCCACACATCTGAAAAGCAAGTTGGATTTGAGATAAACTGACATAATCATCCCATCATATGTTTAACTGGCAGAGTCCAAGTTATTTTCGGTTTGTCGACAGCCCCGACAAATTGGTATTGGTAATTTTCAGGAAAATTGTGAATAATTACATTCGTGGGTTTTAACATTTTAGTTTTTATGAATGAAATTCAAATGTCACAAAAGAATTATAGCATCAAGTTATATTATATATTATATAAATAAACTATATTGTTATTAGCATGATTGTTAGTAATATTTACATAATATATATCTCCACTTAGTCTTGTTATTTTGTGAATATTATTATTTAACATGAAACTGTTGGGGGAATAAGATTTAGGGCCTAAGAATTAATTATCAAAATTTCACAAGAACTTTCAGGATTTACTAAATTATTTTCATAGTCATCATCTTCTTTTCAACTGTTATAAATAATATTAAACACATCACCAGTGCACCAGTCAAATATTCACTAATTTCAAAAACTAATTCTCCCCCCCTCCCCGTGTCGCTATTACACTTTTTATACATACAGTGTGAGAACAACAGCTGAAAATGAACTCAAACTCTCACTATAATAATGAAGTGCTATAATGTTAATAACCACGAAAAAATATCAACAGAAAGATTAAGGTTCACAGAAGATTGTCAAGTGAAACAGAGGTCTCCATATAATCTCCTTGAACAAAATTAGCACGTAATTCAAAACCTGATTGTATGATATTGAAAACTATTCGAACTTGGCACTCAACAGGTTACAGGTTAAAAAAAACTTTCTTTTAAACAAAAATATTACATTCTAAATTAAGAGCTAAACATGAACAAAGAAAGTATTTCTTGGCATAGTTAATTTTGGCGCCAAACCACCAACAAGTAGCCGTTACTGTTCGGTCCAATTATGCTAGAAACTATTTTTTAGCATTTTTTCCCCCAAATGTTTAAAGGCTAAAACCTCTCTCCCTCTCTCTCCTCTCTCTCTCTCTCTCTCTCTCTCTCTCTCTCTCTCTCTCTCTCTCTCTCTCTCTCTCTCTCTCTCTCTCTCTCTCTCTCTCTCTCTCATCACAGCCTTATAAAAAAGGAAAGAAAAAATATAAATTAAAGACCCCTCTTGATCTTGAATACCATAACAGCATCAGGGTGGGAACAGAACAAAGAAACCTGATAGAAAAGATGAGAGAGAGGGATTTAACCCAAGACTAAAGGAAAACAGATATAGTTTCAGCTACATTCTCTCAGGAATGCCAAGCCAGTACTCACTAAAGTGAGCCTCTGAGGGATTTTCAGAGGTAATGCACTGCTTTTGTTTTGAAGGAAAACAGTATGATTTAGAAATCTAAATGTACTTATTTCGACCTTGATACCTTGATAATGGTACCTACATAAAGTACACATTTGTTAGCACACACAAATCCTGTAATGCAGATCAATATAACTTCAAATATTAATTCCCCTGGGTCTGATAGGTCCAAGATGATCTGGGTTCCAAGATGGAACCCCCCACTCGTTTACTTCTATATAATAACTTTCAATCCAATACAAAATTATAGTTTTAACACCAAATATCATTGAAATAAAACAAAATATTAAAATTATTTACAAAATAAATCCAATTTAAAATGTGTCTCATTTGTTTTGTGTCAAAGCACTGCTTTAATGAGCTTGTGAGATTCAATGAAATGACAGGTATGGGAATTATTTCCCACTTATTACAAGTATTGTAAAAACAATTCGGTCCAATTAGAGTATAACTTTAAAACAGAGAATTTGATCCTTTTATTATAACACGAGAAGCACATTTATTCATAAATTCCAAAGATAACATTACAAAATCATATTGGGATTTAAGGAGAGTTACAAGATATTGCACATACAACTTTACTTGTTAAATATTGTATATTTCTTTCTAGGTAATATTACATATTAACTTTCCTGAGTTTTTCTTCTTTTACAGAATTTCCTGTAGTTTTACTCTCGCAGCAGTAATCCTGATTCAAAACGTTTTTAGGTATTCAGATTGGCTGCATTTTTTAAAAATATTTTTAATTGGTTCTGTGTCAGTATAAAATTAATATTCGGCAAAAGTTATGGTTGAACAGCTATGAATTTGTGATCAGACTAGCTTTGATCTATATAGCGTAATGAAATCCAGATCTTACAAGATATATGTAACTCGTATATAATATGTGATAAGGAAACGCACATTGTTATAACTCATAAAAATATATATTTCTCAGATCATGAATATATATATATATATATATATATATATAACAAACAAAATAATTATATTCCAATTATTTTTCAAAATTGAGGCTTTAATTGTGTGATAAGGAAAATACTAACTCGCTATAATCCACAATAAGTTTATTACCATTAGTGGTTTGAACCTCTACAGATAAATTACAAGTAAGTGACAAACTCAAGTATTGGTACTCAAATCACTTGTACAGTTTAAAACCAGCAGTGGTAATAAAGTTATTGTAGATTATAAGTGTTAGTATTTTCCTTATCACACAATTAAAGCATCAAATTAGAAAAATAACTGGAATATAATAGTTTAGTTTATCATATATTCATGGCCTAAGAAATATATTTTGTTGAAGAAATGTTAGCCGATCTTTGTTACTTAACCAGAATACAAAGTATAGGGTAAGTTTCATAATTGTCAAAATTTTTGGCTTATGTTTTTTACTGATCTTCGCGTTTCATGGCATCAAGAAACTGAAAGTGATTTTTGACATGCTCTCTGCCTGTACCTATAACGGCCACAATAATTGAGATAGAATAATGAAATTTGGTATATGGCACTATAGTGTACTTATATAGAACCCAATTGAAATTCATAAAATCTAATTGAAAATATCAAAATGGCAGCCATTTTAAACAGTTTTTATTCATACCTCGTTTGCTATTCAACTTATAACAACATAATAATTACATACAAATTTCAATCCAGCATTTGATGGTATTAACCCCACTTCTCTAAGATGACAAATAGGGAAGTTATTGTTAAAAATATAATTTTGAACCCCTGATCTGTGTGTTATTTGTAGTTACTAGATCAGTCAGAGCAGTCATTGATCCAAATGTAGTGAGTCACAGCTTCAAGGCCCTTTAGAGCTGAGACATTTTCATGAGTGAAGACTTTTCAACATAGACACATCTATGAGACCTATTAGGGCGTAGCCGATGTTAAGAAAGTAGTGATATATACAATGAGGTTCAGAAAACCTGTGTAACAATTGTTTTAAAGAAACTTACCCTACTGGATAAAAGACCCCATGATCTACCAATATAAGTAAACAATTCCTATTCGGCCAAAGTTACCAACTTTTTGGTATTGCATTTAAAAATTCCACTGGGTAAATATTATATTGGAGCCCAGCGACTTGCTTCATTTTTATATTAGATTTCATATTGGTGTAATCCACGTTTTACATGATACTATATAGTTGACGATGAAAGAATATTAACCATCTAAAGCCATTTTTTTCTACCAAACACAGTTAGATTTAAGGATATTGTAAAATGAAAATACACAATTTTATATATAAAAAAATTTAAAAATTCTTAACATGAAAAATATGAAGTACTTAAATCAAAAATAGGTTATATTTTTAATTTCATAGCGTTAAGTATGGGCAAACACAACAAATATTTAGAGACTAGGGTTATATCTCGAAGAAAAGGAAAAAGAAAGAAAAAAAAGAAAAAAAAAGGAAAAAAAAAACAACTCTGGATGACGTCTAGTACCATTTCCAAATGATATACTTTCTTTGGTTGTAATACAGACCCGCCCAAATTTCGTCCTTAATAACTGCAATGTTATTTTTTCCTTACTTTTCATTTCCCCATGAAAGAATCATCTCTGAACAAATTTGGTGTTTCTTTGCACAATAGCATAATTCTAAGTTTTTGGGAAAAATATAACTTGTTGCAAAAATTTTTTCTTCCAACTTTTACCTGCTTCACAAATACACATAGTCTTGCAAGTTTTTAAAACACCTTACTCATATTAAACCTTAAAATTTAACTAACAACAAGACTTTATTAAAAGGATTTAGTCACCTATTTTTGTAGTGTAGTCTATAGCGCCGAAAATAAGTTCAGGTGCACGGTAATAACGTGAACAAATATACGATACATTTGGTTCTCCTTTGACGAGATGTTTCGCTGAACCAAAGTCACATAATTTGAGTACTCCTGTCTCTGGATCAAGGAGAAGATTCTGAGGTTTAATGTCCCTGTGGCATATTCCTAGTGAGTGGATGTATGCCAGGCTCCGGAACAGTTGGTACATATATAACTGCAATCAAACATACAGTCAAAGTACTTTGTCTGCTATATAAGGACTATGATTAGAATTAGAACATTAACATTAACATAAGGAGATAAAAGTTAACTTATTTTAAAACTACACGAACAATGATATAACATTTCAACAGTATCAAGAAACCATGTTGTAGAATATTTGATTGATCATCATTTCTGGAACAGGAATGTAAGAGGACTGTTATCCATATTTTGACAAAGGTAGATAAAGGAAAAATATGTATCCTTAGTGACACAAAAAGTGAGCTACAGCTTCAAGGTCAATATAAACCATTAAACTATCACCATCGAGTGCAAGATATACACCAAGTATTAAATAGCTTAAAGGATAGGGAGATCTGGTTCCGTGAGTACCTGGATATAGTGGGTTTGTGGGGGAATGAATGAATAGGCTGACAAGATAACCAAGATGGTTACTAACTCGAAGCTAATCTCTCTTGCTAAACTACACCTAAGTAACTGCTTAATTCTATTAAAAAACAAGTGTGGACAGAACAATGGAATAACGAAATATGTGGTGTCATCTACATCCTATCTTGAAATTCTAAAATGTTGTCATTATCAACAAAGATGTACGCCATTTCATTTCAACCTTTGCTTCAAGACCAAGAACCAGACATAAAGTTATCCAGTCTTATCTGTTTTGTTTTGGAATTGTTCAGTCACTCTTGTGGTTGGTTTGTCGGGGAAAAGAGGAAATCTTTCAACACAATCTTTCGTAGTGTTCGGAATTAATTGAGCCAAAGAGGACCTGAAGCTGAGACTGCAACGGGACTGTACACTGCACCGAAATTCTTAACAAACCTGATCATTGGAAACTATCTAGCTATCTGCATGAGAGACATTGTGCTTGAAGCCAGACGCACACTCCAAAAAGTGAGAAGTAAGTCATCTCTGGAACATATCAAGTGTCAGATTATAAATACAAATGAGAAGTATATTTCCCATTATTCGCCAGGCTTCTGTTTATTTGTTTATTACAATTGTTATTTCAAAACCAATGCACATGGTATAGTATGTTGTTACACTTTATATAAATAATTTAATTATTTTAATAATATATATGAAAATGTTAAGATTATCCTTCAACGGGGCTAATAACGTGTAATTCAGTACAAAATACAACAATGTAACTCATTAAAATTGAGTACAATCAATTTAAAAGAAAATTTAAATATAATAACTTCATCAACATCAGAGAGTATATTTATAATATATATCCTTCTAGGGAAAGTGATCTCTTGGGATTTCCCCCTTCTTAACCAAACTATCAGCTGCTCCATTGCGCTCAAGACTTCTGTGTGAAGGTATTCACTGCAAAATTTGTGTGTTGTTTTCAACTTTCTTAAATTTGGTTCTAATGAGAACTTTCTGGAGAATTATTATTTACTGTTGCTTTGAGTGGTGATTTAGAGTCAACCAGTATCACTATCTTTTTTTAAGGTGAAAAACCATTTCGGTCATTATCGCCTTTGTATCACTATATTAATGTTCATCTACAGTATTATTATTAGTTGATTCAATCCTTTATTAAGTGCAAATAATTCTGCTTCAAACACTGTACCATCTGAATTCAACGTAAAGTAATGACAAAAGTGATTGCTGAAGATACCTGCTTCCATTTCATTCTAGAGTCTAGAACAATTTGTATAAATTCTTACCCAACTCTCTGCCAGGTATGAGGTAATAACGGTCATATTCCAAATACCAATTATTAATATATACAGAGTGATTCAATAATAATACAAATAATTCAAACACTTATATTTAAAAAAGCACAAGTTGTACAACTCTGAAATTTTGAACATGCTAAAGTTTATCTAAGAGATGTTCCATACGTCCACCGCCAGCAGCATAAACAAGTCACAAGAAAGATATTTCAGCTCTTCTAGATCATTTGGTAGTGGTGGTATATAAACAGCCTCTTTAATGTACCCCCATAAAAAAAATTACAGAGAGTTAAATTCGGTGACCATGGTGACCAACTAAAAAGTGTAAAGTCATTAGGTGCTAAATGACAAATCCAACGGTTAGACAAATTTTCATTTAGAAACCTCGCACCTGGAGTTTCCAGTGAGGAGTCCCCCATATTTTTTAATTATAAAAATTATAAAAGCCTTCATTTAGCCTTGGAAACAACCAGTTTTATAACATAGTAACATGATAAATCTCGCCATAAACCTTGATTTCTTTAAAAAATAACTAATATAGATTAACATGATATTGATTTTAGTAAGTATGAGGATTTTGATACCACCAAATTCGAATATTGTGTTATTTACCTCACATTTCTGTTAAAGGGATCATATTTGAGAATGTGGGTTACAGATTGACAGCGATCGGTGTTTATTTCGTGAAGTTCTATAATTATGAATGATTTACGTACCTTGATAAAACTAATAGGTATCGTCTGCTTGGATTTACTATAATGCCTTGCAACTTTGTACACAGTCTCAGGGATGTATTCCAGTACTAAGTTCAAGTAGACTTCATCTTTCTATAACACACAATATTAAAACATAAAAACACTATTAACCGCTTTTTAATATTTCAATAATAAAGAGTGATTATAAAACTAACATGTGGTGTGGTAATTTTGAGTTAAACTTGTTCTTAAATTAAGCAGCGTTAAAACCATGTTCAGCACTTCATTAAAAAAACAACAGAAAACTAAGTTTTATCAAAATCAGTAGTTAATTAATATTTATTTTAAAAATTTTAAAGGCGGTATATGAAATTGTTGTAAATTTTACACTATTTTTTTTATAACCATTGTACTGAAATTATGTAGTGCTTATATATCATATTATCAAAAAGGTTGAAATCAAGAAAAGAAAAATGGCCCGAAAACCTATGCAAAACCAATTTTAAATACAACAGAAATATCACAAGGCATCATGGGTTCTACTATATTTTTAGTTAATATGAACAATCTACCAGGTGTTCTACAAAATGAAATTACAATGTCTTAAATACATGCACAAAAATGATTTATTTTTACATTGTTTGCAAATGAATTTAATTAAGCAAGTCTTATTTTAACTATAAAACTCGATGGTCCTGATTTCATAGAAATGAATGTAGAAACTATGCTATTACTACCATAGAAGCAGTCACCTTTTTGTGAATAAATAATAGACAAGTCAGCTGCAGAGATGATGTAGAATATACATTAATAATCTACTGAGTGTTGTACAAAATGAAGAACCGGTTCTCATTACAAATAATACAACAGCATTAATACGAGACATGAGATTAGGATGTCTTAAATATACAAAAATATTAATTTTAAATGATTTGCAAATGAATTTAACTATATTTTTTTAATTATAAAACTCAAAGGTCCTTATATCTTAAAATGAATGCTATCACTTCCGTAGAAGCAGACATCTTTCTAGGAATACAAATAGTCAAGTCAGCTGCAGAGACCATATAGAATTATGGTACCAGAAGCTAAATAGTTAGCGCAAGTTGTGTTATGCAATCAGTTTTGGACTACGTTATGAAAGATCTCCTCAAAATTATACCTACTCACTTTAAAGTATGAAAATACTCTAATGTAAGGTAACTTTCCTAACGCACAAGAGTTACTTATTAATAAAAAGCAGATAGTAAGAATAATGTCAATGGTAAGAAATAGAGCGTTATACAAACTTAAAATTTTAAAAATTTTGGTTATCATGACAACACAATATATAATAAGATACAGATACTGGTTTTTACAAATAAACATATTATATTTGAAGATCATAATGATCAGACTAAAAGTCAAGATGTCCTATAACATACTAGGCAATTGACTTACTGATTACAAAATACAACCATTTTACATGGAAACTATAAAGCAAGTTGGAGAGTGATATTAAAAACAGTGGCAGATATAGGAAAAATCTAGGTTAAGTGCTTTTTAATAAACTATAAACGGTGATAAATAAGAGAATGATAAAAAATAATGGTACATCATATAAAGATAAAAAATGACAATAATTTTGTACAGATTACAAGTGTTTTACAGTAGGCTAACCAAGTGCATTGATTGTAATTAAATTTGATATGGGCGATATTAAAATAGAAGTTATATTTGATAAGTTATAAAGATTATCAAAATTTATTAATTGATACTGGATTCTTTGTGAATCTTAATTTTCATATAATCTTATGATAATTTCCATATTTACATATTGCCTTTGTCAATAATATCAACAAAATTATTTTGGAGGACAGTTATAGAAATATCACTGAAAATGACAACTTTGTTAATGACACATGGTTTGAGATGTCAAACTTTTTTGTTTAATTATTTTTAAATATTTGATAAACTAATTTAAAATAAAAGATCTTTAAACACTTTGGTTGCCGTGGAATTTTTGCGTTAGACATAACACACAATTTTCAACAACTTGCTGCAAAACACATACTACATATATATATATTTTTAATTTTATAGTTCATACTTTTCTCGATACTTCTAACAATAATATGGATTTAATATTTTTTTTATGTTGAAAATTTTCTCAAAAATTGGTATTTTGGGTTTTGAAAAAAAAAAAGGATTATATTATATGTTTAATTTTAATTATTTTTTGTTATGAAAATTGTAAAAAAACATGAAAAAATAATTATAGATATTTCAAAATAAAATAATATAAGAAAACATTACACTATAAAACTTATTTCGTTGGATGTCAATAGTGGAACTGTTCTTCTTTTATTGCTATAAACTACAGCTGTTTCAGGATAAATCCTAACATCAGATGGCTTTCACAACTTAAAAATTAATTAAAACGCACGACACATTATTCACAAAACATTAGTAAAACTTTTAATCTTATATGCGGCCACATTTGTCACCTGTAGTGGTTCATTAGACAGAAATTTCATATTGAAAACATTGAACACTAAAGATCTTTTTAGTGTGGTCTAAGGTATGGAAACACGGTCTAAGGCACAGGGTCATTAGATTTTTTCACCTTCTATAAAGAAACAACAAAGTTCTGTGGTGGGGTGAACCCCATCTGGCTTCGGATTTTTGTGTGAAAAATGTTTTTCCACCATCCTAGCTATCTTTTTGTCTATTTTTACAGGAGCTAAACCATTTTTTAAAAGTACTAATTTTTGAGTAATTGTTGCCAAAAATGCTCTCATTGATACTGATTTTTATTCATCTTATTATATAAGATAATTGAATTTCTCGAACTCATAAGAAGTATACGGGATGCCAGTTTCTGCTATCACTCTGTTCCGCCATTATGCACTGTTGGTGACTACTGAGCCCGAGTAACAATAACATGTCATGTGAAAAGCTACTAAAGTGGTTTTACCAGTGTTATATGAAATACAACACCAGAGTTTAATTCTAAAACCACTCTAAATACAAATATAATTATAGGAACTACATCAACAAAATAAAAATGCATCAATAAAAATTACATCATACATCAGTTGTTTAAAATTGTGCTGAGTATGACATCGGAAATATTTTAATGGCTGGTGCAATCGTACTAGGTACTAGATTGATAACCAAAGTGTTAATGATATAATAAAAATATGAAAACAATATTACTCTGAATTTTGTCTTGGAAACTAGTAAAGCGCTAGATAATCTATAGTTAAGATTAAAAGATCTTTTAATGATATAATAAAAATATGGGAAAGTATTCAACCTGAATTTTGCCCTGAAAACTAGCCAAGCAGGAGAAATGAAGTTTGGTGGTAAGATTATTATACCATTATGTGCATACATGATGCATACATTCCCCCCACCCTCCGGTTTGTAGAGTATCAGTTATTGAGAGAGTATACAAAGTGTCCATCCAGCCAACTAGGCTTCTAATCATGCTGAATCAACAACAACTTGGAAGAATTGTTCCATTTGTAACTGTACATGGCTACTTCAGTAAACAACATCAACAGGTGCCCCTTTCAAGGAAACTCAAAATGTCAACTCTGAAGGTAGTTTGTAAGAGTCTGCAAAACAGGTTTTTCCTTTTGCGGATGCTAAAGCAACAATGTAGAAGGCTCTTCGGAATCCAGCAGCCCACTGACGAAGAAAAAGACTCTAACATAGGTGGGAAAATCTTGGACTTGACAAGGTACGCTGTTCTGACTGATTAAGTCAGGGAAACAAGAGGGCACAATAAGATGGAGAATTGTCATGATGTAGTTGTCAAGTTCCTGCTGTACACAGCATTCATGTGATCACATGGTGTCATAAAGGAGCAGTTGTTGAACTTCAGCTATAGTACTCTTTGCTAATATTTTGGGCTTCTGGTGCAAACTCATGATGCATCAATACACTGTATCAAAGAAAACAGACCAATTTGTAATCTTACTAAGCACTCGCCTTTCATGTATTCTTTACATATAACAGTGTTATGCTTAGGGATGTTAAAATTTCTACTATGATGCATCTTGTTTTTTTTTGCCTTAAATCCAGGACTCATCTTCAGTTGTTCAGGAAGACAGAGTCACCATTCGTAGAGTTCAGCACAAGACTTTCAGATGGGAGGAACTCTTCAGCTCAATCTATAGCAGTTTCTCTACAAATTTTGGTGGCACTCTCTGCAAGGCTAAATTCCTCTCTCAAAATTAAATGTACAAATACCAGTGCTTATCCCCTTGTCAGGAAGTTGTTGGGCGAATATACAATCATTCTGTATTGGACTTATTGAAAACCTACCTATCATGAATCACTCTCAATCAATGTGCAGCCATGTTATACAAACATATGTGTCTACTAAAGTTATGTGATGCCCATGGCTAAATATTCCTAATGGTTACCACTGGGTTTCATGCAAAATTTATATAATACTGCTAATCAATCACGTATTACTTCATTTTGGGGCAAATGAAAATCCAATGGGCGTTGAGTATATGTATTTGTTTGATTGCCAGTGACTGATGTTCTCTGTGACCAGGAACAAATTAATGCATGTGCATGAAGGTACTCTTGCCACCACTCAACTAGAGGTCATCTTCCATGCTTCAATTATTACACCAGGAAAAGTTCATGTAGAATATAATTATTTCTTTTTCTAATGACACATTAGTAACAATACATACCTTATCTCCACTCGAGTAGAAGAAATATTTAAGTTTAACTATATTACAATGTTCTAATCGTCTCATTATCTGCAACTCTCGATTCTGGAACACAAAATAACAAAATTGTATTGATATTTTTGTTGTAAAGTTTTATATAGGTTTTCACACTTTTATAAATAAAATTTAAACAAACTTAGTAAGACTTGTCTGTCCCAAACTATATCATATTTATCAAAATTCTAGGTTAATGAAATAATTTTCTATTAGTAAACAGTTTTCAAGACAGTTTGCCATTACAAATTTTTAATGAACATCATTTCAAAATGATTATTTGAATAAAACATAAAATAAGTATGTGGTATACAGGAATTAATTAGCAACCCTTACTGCAAAATTTGCTATCAATATCTTAATCTGTTCTGGAGCCTATATCTTGTTTTTGAAAAAAAAAAAAGAAAAGAAAAGAAAGAAAAAAAGAAAAGGTAAACAGCCAGGTAGATAGATGGTACATAAGCATTTCGGACATGTTTATAGGAATAAGTTTCTTTATTTTGATGCCCAAAGTTTGGTATACTACTTACTGGAATGCACTCAGTATACAATGGGTTCCTTTATTTTCCACTATGGGCAAGATCACAATAATTTAGAAAATTTGTTAATATCAAATTAGAGTTATTGTAATATGTAAACACTCATTCCCCAGGAGAAAAATGAATTATTACCAAATAAATAAATTTTACTACACTACAAATTGATTGAATATATTATATATATATATATATATATATATATATATATATATATATATATATATATATATATATATATATATATAGAGTGATTCAATATCGCATGCCAATATTTTGAGAGATTTTTAGAGTGAAAAATAAGAACAAAATTTATACAAACATGCCCAGAAATGATTCGTTTTCCATTCATCAGCCATTTTATGTTTTTACAAAAAACATTATATCTTTGGAAGTAGATAAGATATTGTGTGAAGATTTGGTACACAGATTATTTATGAAACTTGTAACAGTATACCAGAAAACCAAGACTTTATGCACATTTCAAAATGACGAACATTTAAATAATTAATGTTGAATGTCTCAAAAACCACTAACATTACAAAATATTTATACGAAACAATAAAGATAGGCCTATTCATCTTTTAATAGAAAACAAATTGTTGTTTTTATTTTTTCTGTAGGATAACAGTTTTCAGAGAGAGAGAAAAAAAAACTATAAATATGTCTGGGTAATTGTCCAAAATATTATGAAATTATGATAATATTATTATTTCGCCATTACTCTGATATGTAGCAAAAAATAAAAATTATACCATTAACAATTTCAAAATGGCGACTGATGTTTTTAGTAATTTCAATATGTTATGGTTTTTTTTTGTCAATAACTTTTTATCCGATTTTGTAATCTTATGTAAATTAAGAATGTTGCAGTTGTTTTTTATAAAAACATTCTATAATATTAACTACAATTTAGAGCCCTTCTAATTAATTAAAACTAACGGGACCAAGTGCATTTGGATTTCAATTCAGATTATTCAAAATCATTAAGAACATAACATATTTGCATTCTTGTAGGATTTAGAAATTACACATTGTTAGGCGAAATAATAAATAATAAATCATTTCCAAATAGATTGAAGATTATTTCTGTTGTTTAAAAGTGTGGCTGCCGCCCGCTTTTAGGCAGTGGAAAACCCCTGTTAAATATCTGAAGTCCTCCGCTGGCTGGAGCCTGCATCCACATTGGCCGAAATTTGTCAGGATGCTTAGAGAGCGCGGTCTCAGGCGATATTACACACAACGCAAATTTAGTGTTAAATAATTTAGAGTTTTATTAATACGAATAATTATTATAGTTTACATATTCTTATTAGTTAAATTTTTATAATTCAAAACTTTCCTTGCCGAAAAATATATGACAGTTAATTTAAAATGACATTTGCCAAAAGTGGACCGACCACGTTCCCTCAAGGAATGGACTGCCCGCCAATGGCTCTCGAAGTGGACTCTTAACCCAGCCACTCCTCATCAATCTTCTTCACCCCCTTCTTAGTGATCTCACGCTAACTCAACAATTATTATAGAGAATTATAATTTAGGATCCTTGTTCATTAGTCATCAATTATCACTATATATATAAACGGCTTTGTCCTGACTGATTGAATGAATGACTGACAGAGAATCAACGTAGAGAAAAAACCAACAATGATATTGATACCAAAATTTAAAGGCATATTTGCATGAGGTCATAGACGTTCACTAAGAAAGGATTTTGCGAAATTTTAATTTTAAAGGTTATTAAATACAAAAAGAAAAACAAATTTTATTAAGTAACTAGGCTGATTATAAAGTTTATTCTCTTAGAATAGGTCAAGTTGTTTCTCGATTCTAAACCTAAGGTATAATATACTATGCTAAGTGTACTTTAGGTACAGATCTAAACATGCACTCATGCAGGTATTCTTTTGTATACCTGCATGCGTGCATGTTTAGATGCGTAGATGGGAAATACCACTCAGTAGCCTACTCCAAATCAGTGTTTACGATTATAATCAGTGTGTGTTTAAAATTTCAGTTTTGTTATAAATTTATTATTAGCAAAAGTGAGAAGTAATAAAAAATTGCTTTAGCTACAGCGTCTTCTGGGATTGCTGCCACTCTTCTAGAAGGAGGCAAAACTGCGCATAGCGCTTTTAAATTGCCCTTAAATTTGAATTATGCGGGAACTCCTAAATGCGGAATTTCAAAACAAAGCAATAGGGCCAAAGTATTAAAAGAATGTCACCTTATAGTTTGGGATGAGAGCCCCATGATGGATAAGGGAGGTTTTGAAGCTTTGGATGCAACACTCCAAGACTTAAGAAACAACAAATTAATAATGGACGGAGTTACTGTTTTACTAGCTGGAGATTTTAGGCAAACGTTGCCTGTTGTACAAAGAGGAACACGCGCTGATGAAGTGAAAGCATGTATCAAGTCATCGCGTTTATGGCCTCGAATAAAGAAATTATCTCTAAAAACAAATATGAGAGTTCATTTAAAAAATGACTTTTCAGCAGGAGCTTTTCTGAACTCCTGCTTAAAATAGGAAATGGACAATATCCAGAAGAAACAGGAAAGGTTGTAATACCAGAAACTTTAGGAAAAGTAGTTAATAACTTAAATCAGCTTATAAATGCCGTTTATCCTGATATTTATAGAATTAAGGATAAAACGATGGAATGGTTCAGTGAGCGCGCAATTTTATGTCCAAAAAATGACAGAGCTGCTGAAATTAATGATAAATTACTTGACTTATTCCAAGGGGAAATAGTAGAATACAAATCAGTTGATAAAGTGATAGAGACAGATGAAGCAGTTAATTATCCAGTAGAATTTCTTAATTCGCTTAATCTACCTGGATTTCCAGCACATAAACTTCGCCTTAAAGTAGGAACTCCAGTGATGTTATTACGAAATTTAAACCCTCCAAAACTATGCAATGGAACTAGACTACAGGTAACTGCTTTAAAGAAAATTTTTATAGAAGCTACAATATTTACTGGTTGTGCTCGAGGTGAATCTGTTTTTATACCTAGAATACCACTAATCCCGTCGGAGTACCCTTTCCAGTTTAAAAGACTTCAATTTCCTCTGAAGATATTCTTTGCTATGTCTATTAATAAATCTCAAGGACAAAAATTAAAATTTGCAGGAGTTGATTTTACAGAAGACTGTTTTTCTCATGGTCAAATGTACGTTGGTGCTTCTAGATTCAGTTCTTCTAATGATTTAGTGATTTTAGCACCTAAAGGGAAGACAACAAATGTAGTTTACAAAGAGGTCCTAAATACTAAATAAGTACATTTTTAGTTCAATTTTTTTATTTGAATTGTGAAATAATTAAATTTTTCTTCAGTATTTTATAGTATGAATTATTAAATAGTATAATTAACCTATTACTAGAATAATTACGAATTTTTGTTGTGGTTTACTTTGCCTTTTGATATTTTTCAACTTAAGTAACTTTAAGTTATTGATGAGTAAACATGATGAAAATAACAGATTTAGAAAAAATATTCTGTTTCTGAAATTACTCTATCATTTAATTCACAAATTCTGTATTCTTAAATATTACACACTACATTAAAGTTAGCCGGATTTAAGTAATATTAAACTTTTTTATCAAAACATGCGATTTAATAAACGTATAGATTACAACTTGAATGATTCGCTAGCAAAGTCGCGACGAGAGATGCTAGTTATATTATAAATGGTGGGCTCCTTGGCTAGGCCACAAAAGGCACGTGGTCATCATCATCTTAACGAAAATAGAAGAAAAAACTAAAAACCCCTACAAGTTGCCACGAGTCAAATCTGTTGAGGAAGGAGCCAGTAGACAGCCTGACCTTGAAGAAACCAATAGGGACAGTGCGAGTTTGCCTAC
This sequence comes from Aphrophora alni, assembly GCA_963513935.1. Taxonomy (NCBI): domain Eukaryota; kingdom Metazoa; phylum Arthropoda; class Insecta; order Hemiptera; family Aphrophoridae; genus Aphrophora; species Aphrophora alni. The sequence goes on from OY740775.1 coordinate 37,971,777, forward strand.
TAGCTTCTCTTGAAATGATAACCACGCACTACTTATTTTATTTATTTACTCTGCTATTGACAAATATACAATTTGCATAGCAGGCGTCATAGCCTTAATCCACAATATCACAATAAAATAAATCCAACACACCAAAACAGTACATACCAACATACATTATGATAATTTATAATATATTGCCAAAACAAATACAATGTTTAAAAAAAACCCCAAAAAACAGATATATTTCTATAGCAAGTGTAATGATATTCATCCTTACCACATTAAAATACATTTCAATGCACCAACACAACAAATACAATATATAAAAACAGAACTTTTATTCTGAACATTCGTTCAGAAAGCTGTCTATAGAATAAAACATTTTTTCCAAAAGCATTTCCTTCTAAAGACTATATAGTTCGTTTCTGCTTTCATGCAAATTGGAAGCTGATTATACAATTTCACCCCCATGCAATGGACCCTTTCTGACTTAAAAGCGAGATGATGTGGTTTACATCGAAAGTCATTTTTCTTTTCCTAATGTTATAACTGACGATAATGAAAGTTTTCCCTAAACAACCCAGGATGTCAATTTATAAACGACACATTCTCCAGAACAAAAACACATGGTAAAGGTAATATTTACTAGACTGAAAAAGAAGCCGACATGTCTTTCTTCTAGTTTCCCCAAAAATTATTCTACGAGCTCGTTTTTGCAACCTAAACAGAACACTACGGTTTGTTGAATTTCCCCAGAATATAATTCCATATGACAATATGGAATGGAAGGATGTAAAATATACATTTCTTTAAACCTCCAAAAGGAGCATATCCCCTTAAGGACCTTAGAATGAAACAGGCCTTGCTAAGTTTCTTTGAAGTTACTTCAATATGACCCTTCCAGTTCAGATTTTCATCAATCTTTACTCTTGCTCTTCTATTAGCTAGTGGCGGATAGAAAAATCCTTTAATATTCCAATAGTGTTATGATAAGAAGAGTTGGTCAAAAGGGACATGATAAGAGAGATGAAAGAGGGGTCTAATCCAAGAGTAGATCAAGAAATGAGTAGATCCACCTCTGTACTGTATTAAAAATATTTAGAGTATATAATAGATTAGTTTATGTTTTCATTTTATATATCCTGCTCATCTTTTAAAAAACAAAAAATTTCACAAACTATTATGATGACTTAATTAAACTAAGTACATTCTACAATCATTTATAGTATTGTTATAACTTCTACTGATGCGTTTCAGAAGAACTTCATTTTCCGAAGCTATTTATGTAGATTTTCTATAATGTACGTAAATAGCTTTATGTACCTAGGTAGCTTTTTGTACGTAAATGGAGTTCCAAATAAGTGAGTCTAAATGGCAGTAAAATGTACTAAAATTTATCATACACACCCTAGAAGACATATAGAATATTATAATAATCTTATGATTACTACACTGAAAATGTTTTTTTATGACAATTATTTTGTTCATTTCTCATAATGTTAGTTACATATGTTTTCATTTTATCTTTCTTTTAATGTTCAGAGAGTTGGATCTGGGTGGAGGAAAGTGGAAGGAGTTGTTAAATATGATGTCAAAGGATACAGTGAATGCTTCAAATTCAAATGGCTCAAAAGGGAAAATGAATGACCAGTTAGTAAGGGGAGCATTGTGGTCACATAAAGATGTATTAATTCTCCAGTAGCCCATGTCAACAGTCCAGGACAGGCTGTGCCTCTTGTGAAATTCAAGTGGGTCTACAATTTATAGTGAGACCAGAATCATTAGTTTACAGAACATTTTCTTCTTAAGATGATTTTTTATTCTTAATGAAACAACACTATATCTGATTTTGATTTATTTAAAAACATTATCTGAATTTTGGTTGCCAAATATTGTATTTTGTTGACTGTATAACAGTCTAAATTTCTATTTCCTTGCAACTTGTTTTGAATAAAAATACATGTATATTATTTAACTCGCATCATGCAATCATTTTTTAGGAGGTTCTAGGAGGTAGTAGCATGTGGCCACAACACTTATAACATTTTTTATTACATATTTTACATTAAATGTACTACAGTGCCAACTATATTTATTAAGTTTATGTGCAATGAATATTAAGTGTCCAGTGTGTGTAAATTGCATTTATCATCTGATAATGATATAATACCGAAACAACTGTAACGACAGAATAAAGGAACATCCTAAATAACGATTACTTTACATAAGTTAAATAATATTCGTTATCTAAATTTTGGTTCAGATACCAAAATTTTGGATTAGGGTTCTACTGAACTTAGGAACTCTTATTTCATTTAGGAACATTAGAAATATATGTAAAAATAGGAACTCTTATTTCATTTAGGAACATTAGAAATATATGTAAAAATTCAAAAGACTGTGTATCAGATTCAGTAGTACTTCAGAAACAAACAAAAAATTGTTGAAATAAATCAATAAACCTTCTCAGACTTTCAAACGCTGCTGTTAAGCCTTTGTTTTTGTTTAACGGCGAAAAACCTCTCAGTTATCATCGTCTTATAAAAAAAAAGGAATATGCGTTGTCCTCGAATAGCATCAGGGTCAGAAAAGAACACGAGTTGGTCGAGACTAGACAGGAAAGATGAAAGAGAAGGATTTAGCCCAAGACTACATGAAAAAGGTTTAGATCCAGCTAGATCCACTCAGAATTACCAAGCCTGTACTCATTATAAATGAACCCCTGAGAATTCCGGTAGAGGATGAATAAATTATAAGGATTTTTTAAATTTTTACCATGTTATGACAGATTTTAAAATCAGTTTTGTTTTATTTGTTACATAAACGGTGTCTTTCAACAAATCTTAGATGCAATTAAAATATAACATAGCTGCAAGAAAGATACATTAACTTAGTAGGAGGTTTGTGTATTAAGTGCAAGGTGAAGATGTTGGGTGATAGTTTTGTCACACTAGGAAACTGGAAACAATACAGCATAATTCAATGATCCCTTGAATTAACACAAAGAAATAAATTAAAGATATTTAATTCAGTATATCATGTGGGTATGTTACTTACCTATAATATATATGGAAAGTACAGTAAGGATAAAAAAAATCTTAATTTTTTTTACTAATTTTCTATTTTGTGACAGAATCAGTCAAAATGATTTTTTAAATGCTGGCTATCACCTGTATGAAAGCATGATAGTGAAAACAAAAATTAAGATAGGAATTTAAATTTTTGTCTATATCTTGTAATGGTTGATACGATTTTCAAATTTTTCTTTGGTTATGAAATGTGATGATCAGAAAAAAGAAAAAGAATAAGACACTTTATACTATGAAAACTGGATAAAAATAAAGGAAACCACACAAAACTTCTGCAGACACTTCTGAATAAAAATATGGTATTGTTACAAGTTTGTACATTTTCCTTAGATGTATATTTTTCTCTTTGTTGAAGGCAAAAAACCTCTCAGTAATCATCACCTTATAAGAAAGAAATGAAAAACTAGCCCTCAAATACTTTAATAGCATCAGTATCGGAAGGGAACAAGATTTGGTCAAGGGAGACCTGATAGGAAAGATGTGAGAGAGGGATCTAACCCAAGACATATAAAATATTAATATAATAAAAAGATTAATAATATTTACCTTAAACCTTTTGTCCTGTAGGACTTTCTTGATGGCTACCATCTCCCCAGTGTCACATAATTTAGCTTGGTACACGACACCAAAGCTACCATTTCCAATAACTTTAGTATCAGTGTATGAGACCTCCAGCGGCCTGTCAGGGCCTTGACCTGGGGTCGCAACTACTGTCGTCACCTTGCTGCCATCCTTACCTGGAAAAAAACACAAATTCATGAGACATGGTTTATTAAAAACTAAGTAATAAATAATTACTTCATTACAATTACATTGTTGATTTTGGAAGGTGTGCAACAGTGGAATGTTGAGGTTTATATTAGTGATGTGTATTTTAATAGTAAAAATGTTGGAATATATTAAATGGGCGAATATTGGCAAATCAGTCGTCACAAGTGTACAAAAAATACATCTAGGATAAGTATAAACGTTTAGGTAAAGCTTTTTAGGATTTGAAAAATGTTTTTTTATAAGCCTCCCTCTCTTTTAATTCACAGTTAACATAAGTCTAATCTTAATTTTCTATGTTGAGGAATTTTCTTTAATGTATTCTTATTAAATCAGTCCAAAATTATTTGAAACTTTACCTAAGCTTCATAACACCAAACAAACAATTTAAATGAAAACAATACATTTGGTACTGAGTCTCGAACTCGAAGAGATAATTAGTAAACGAGGTCGTCATAGATAGACTGGAGCGGAATAAGTTGTTTAGTTAATATACAGGGGTGTTCAAAAAGTCTGGAGACCCTGGATATTTTGTTTGCTAATCAAAATACAACAGTGCAATTCTAGGGTTATGTCCTTACTCTAGTTAATAACACTAACCTAGTTAACTGTCATATTTTGATATGGAAGGACGTTCTGCAGAGGAAGTCGGGAAAATCAATGTAAATAAGGCTGAGAGAACAAATTCCTCCAAACCAAAATCAAAAGGATGATCCAATCGGAAAAGGCTGCCCTTAAAGTTTGGTTGCCATTAGGGTAACTCATAAGGCAATTAACGGTTCAGTAGAGACTAATACCATATTTTAATATTTATAACTTTTTTGATTACATTAATTATATACTTGCAAATAAAACCAACATACATTTAGTATTAGGTTTTTAAAATGATGTATTATGCTTATATTGAAGATTTTCCCGACTTTTTTTTGTGGGGCGTCTCCTTGTAGAGGAAGGAGATACACAGTTAAGTGTATCAAAGTGGAATAAAGGACATTACGCTAGAATTGCATTGTTGAAAAGTTTATTCATAAATAAAATATCATGGAGAATTCAGACTTTTTTAAAGCCCAGTATATTGATTCCAATTGAACGATTAATTTTAGACAAAACATATTTAACATTCAGAGAGCTGGAGGAATCCATTGAACCTACTTGTTGTGAGAATTTGTGCGAGAGACAGTTTTTGAGATATGTTTGTCTTGAAAGAGTTATAAAATATAGCAATAGGTCTATATGTAACAAAACAGAAATAATATATATTATGATTATAAGCTTTCCTGAATCTAGTTGGTTAAACAATCCTTAATTTTATTTTATGGCTATTATAATAAATCAGCTGTTAATATTAATTTATAAAATTGGTTGTTATGATAACAATGTTGAAATGGTTTTAAACATTCAAGAAATATGCAGGTGATTTTCAAGGTCCTATTGGTTTAGCGTATTTGAAATTTGTAGTCAATTAGAACTTCTGACTCAATTAAAAATCCAATTTCACCATGACCGACACACGGAAAGTTCTTAATTATGTGATGAATGGTAAACAATTTTAAAGATACAGTATTATCAACTGTAATGATACTTGTGGAAATTTCAATAACCAAATGAATGAAAACACAGTTTTCCACAAATAATCACTTTATTTATGCAACACAAATACAAGACAACGTTTCAATGACAAAGTAATCATTCTCAGCTGCTGCTACATGCACAGAAACCCTACCGACAGTGGACTGTTACTATCCTAGTATTTCTATACCTAACAACTATGAAAATAATAGAATCATAGTTAATAGATTTGCAGTTGAGTGACATAGTCTATTGTGTATGTCACAGAATACTTTTCAGTATGATGGGGAATATTATTTGCAGACCAGAGGAAATGGCTATGGGAAATCCTTCGTGTTTCGTGGCAAATATTTTTATGATGAATTATTTTCTCTGTGTGTTGGTTTGTTATGTATATAATGTTTTCAGTGTGGTTAGTCGGGAAGAAAACCTCTACGATTTTATTAACTATTTAAATTCTTTCTATAGTACAATTAACTTCACCATAGAGACTGAGAACAATTATTGTTGTTTGCCTTTTCTTGACACACTTGTAAATGAGGATAGATTGTCGTCTTGAGTTCGATGTTTATACGACAACCCCAACAACTGGCCAATATTGTTACAAGTGATTCATATCAGGTACCGGCACAAAAAAGAACTACTTTTAATACTTTGATAGATTGTCTCCTGAATATGCTGCTCTCACAGGATAATTAAAATAATGAGATACCATACATTTGTGAGGTTGCAGTTTTCAATGACTATTCAACAAAGATGATGGATGATATTTTGAGGAAAGCTAAGAACTGGAGAGACAGAATATCGAGAAGTACTCTGAGATGAGCAGAAAAGAGTATGGGATGGGTTAAATTAACATATTCATTGACTGCAAATAAAGTACAGGGTATTTTTGGGACACTTGGACAAGAAGACGGCTATGGTTTCCAATAACAAGTTGTCTCTTCTTTTTTTTTGTAATCCGAAGGACCAACTTCCAAAGAGTAAAAAGTTTGGAAAATACTTGTTACAATGTGAGAATTGTCCTCTTAAAATATATTGACCAAACAAGGCGCAATATTCAAACTAGAGGTAAGGAACATTTTTCTCATGTTCGTGTTATGCCGGACCAGAAAATTCTGTGATGGCTAAACATTGTTTGGTCTCACATTATGGTTTTAGACTGGAAGTCACAGACAACTGTCAGTTGGATTTGTATGATGCAGCTGAGGATGATCTTAGTCATTGAAACGTCATCTTGTATTTGTGTTTCACAAATAAAGTAATTTTTTTGTGGAAAATTGTGTTCTCATTTATTTGGTATTTAGTGTTAGTTAAATTTCAATTTAAAATCTGTCAAGGAAGCTTCATTTTAACAAAGTGTGAAATCTCGTGAGAGGCAGTGGTATCGAATGTGCAGGATTAAACCTATGTTGAAACATACAAGTCTCTATGACAAAGTTTTCAGTAGAAAGATTAAGAAATAGTCAAGGGTGTATGACTTTTGTGTGTTGAAGATATGATCAGACCTCCGTCCTAGAGACAGTCATTTAATCACGTAAAGCTAAAATCTGTACAAGAGCCAAAGAATGAGAAGGAACCCAAAGTTGAGGAAGAAAGAAATGGGTATTTTCATTTCAGACTTTTTAACAAATTAATAACTTAGATAATTGTGCTTGAAAATTATACCCCACAGATAATCTCACTTACAAGAGTTGCTTGTTTTATTAGTTTTGTACTACAATATATATTCATAAACTATATTGATCACTTTGTGCAGTTGAAAATCAAAATTTGTATTGTTTTTAGAATATGTCAAAACGCAGAAAACACAATCTTAAACTCCAATCGCATTTTGATCACACCAATCGTATTTAATCGTAGCCCAATACACATGATCGAATCCTATCATCAAATTGTTTGTATCAAATACTTCCATCCAACAATGTATTGTGTGATGCAGAAAAATGCACGTGATTTGATGGTTTGACTGTACGATTTGATGGAATAGAATATGTTATATTTTGAATCTATATAAATATACATTGATGGTTTTCCAATGTCTACAGCGAGGGTAAATTAGCTTGCGGTGACATTTTATTAGTAACAAACAACATAGTTTAACATATTTTTCTATTTTATTTCTTAAATTGTATGTGATCTTCAATTTTAGTAATAATAACCTACAATTTTAGCCTATAATGTATGGAAAGTTCACTAATCTATAATAAGTAAACAATTTAGTCCATATTTACTAAGGCATATTACTAAGGCATATTACTATATTTAATAAATTTATTAAGGCAGACCTATAAAAATCTTGGCTTCATATCATGTTTTGGATGATAGATTGAATCGTGTATAAGGTCAGACTTTTAAAGTTATAAAACTATTGGACATTTATATTCAACTGTATGATTCAATGTACAGTCGATTTAATAATAGGATTTGATCGTGTGTCTTGGGCTTAAGATGTATCATTACTATAACTTCTTAATTTTTCAGAACAATTGTAATGGTCATTACTAAAAAAATTTTTTTTTTTTTAATACCTGATGTAACCTACATAATGGATAAGAGAATGGATAGAGTAAAGTTTTGTCCATTGCTCTTTCAGAGACAGTAATAGCCTACATGTAATCTAAAGTACAACTGACTGTATTGCTGACTCGACTCATAATTTGTTTTATCTTATCAGTGAAATAATAAAACCAAATAGCCTTCAAACTTAAGATAGATCTAGAAAATATTTGTAACCAAGACAAATGTATAATGCAAAATAATGAATGGTAAACTTTTAAAGCAATTTCTCATTCTTGAAAACAAAGTTACTTTTTCACATATACAAAGAGAAAGGTGTTGACATAAGAAATAAAAATGCTTATATTTTTAAAGGTTTATGCGTTATGGACTCTTTTGAGACAAACATTAAAAAAAAATTGATTTCCCTCCCCACTTGTTGCTTAAAGGCAAAAAACCTCTAGATCATAATTGCCTTATAACAAAAAACAAACCAAAAAGAACATAAAATAAAGACTACCAATCCTCGAATACTCTAATCACATCAGGGGTCAGAAAAGAACAAGAGTTGGTCAAAAGAGAACTAATACGAAAGATGAGAGAAATCTAACCCAAGACTATCTAAAAAAAATTGAAGATCCAGTTAAGATCCCTTGAGCCCTGAGAGACATTATTGGATTTCAATATTATAGTGAAATATGAAAACTACTATACCAAAACCAAATACACCCCGCCTCAATTTAAAATGATTATAGTCCTAGAATAATAATTGTAAAACAATGAAAATCGACGTTTACCCAATCATTCAATTCATTGATTTAAAAAGAGAATATCTATATGATTATTTAAGGATAGTTACATTTAAATTGTGTTTTTTGTATTGTTATGAGGAAAATTGTGCACCTACAATGTTTACCTCAATGTTATCTTGTGGATTAAAGGTTAAAATGGTTAAAAATCATGATTGTCAAGAGGAAAAAGAGCAGACCCTTAGCCCTCGAATACTCTAACAGGGTCAAAGTTGCGAGAGAACAAGAGTTGATCTGATGTGAGAGATGAAAGAGAGGGATCTAACATAAGACTAGAAGAAGAAAGATGTAGATCCAGGATTACCACACTTGTACTCAATAAGTGCCCTGACGGTCATACCAATTTGCACACACTAATTTTAACACATTTCTGCTGAAATCAAATTCATAGATAGCCTGTTACTATAATACAAAACCTAGTTTCAAAACCGAGTTTGAATTATATTTAAATTTCCCGCCCATTCCAAAAAGGGACATAAAACGTCAAGTTTGTTACTTGTTTCAAGATATTCTTAATTACATTTTATTATTCTTAGTTTTGTTCACGTTAATTTTATTTTATTTCGGTCATTTAGAAACGATTACCTAATTTGGCTATTTAGTCGAACAATAAGGTTTATATTATTAATTAACCAAACTTAATCAGGAAGGTAAAAAAACTTTCAACATTATACATTGGGGGGTGGGGGAATTAAACAGTAAGACAGTTAAGGGTAGTTGAGAGTAAATAAATTATGCACAACAATTTCACTTGCACATATGCTCAGAAATAATTTTAAATATTTTGTTTCTTGGTAAGGCGGAACAATTTCATATTCCTAAATTAAACATCCATTCGCTACCCTCGAGTTGGCACTTGTCTCTTGTTGACAACAGAATTGTCACAGTGGAAATTTGTTTAATATTTGGCAGGGTGGAATGCTACCGCATTCCTTAATAAAACCTCTGCTTGTTTCGAAAACTCAGTCCTAGAAAACATATGATTAACATATTGAAGCCTGAGGCCAAGTATCACTCTGTGTTAGGCTATTAGTCATGACAACAAAACCCAGGTAGGAGTCTATATAATTGCATAGCGTGTTTAAACTAGTCATAGCCTTTTAGATTACTCTATACCATTTTGCTGTTTTACCTTGTGTGCTGCAATTTAGCGATAATTTTTAATACTAAATACTGTTAAATTAAAATTGCTATAGAGTTAATCTATACACAACTAGTGAAATTTTGATTTTTTTTTTATTGACTAATAAATTTGAAGAAAAGGAGATCGCAGAAGAAGTATATTGATGTGTTTGTAGAGTTTCAAGTTGTATATATTGATGAGTTTGTAGAGTTTCAAGTTGTATATATTGATGAGTTTGTAGAGTTTCAAGTTGTATATATTGATGAGTTTGTAGAGTTTCAAGTTGTATATATTGATGAGTTTGTAGAGTTTCAAGTTGTATATATTGATGAATTTGTAGAGTTTCAAGTTGTATATATTGATGAGTTTGTAGAGTTTCAAGTTGTATATATTGATGAGTTTGTAGAGTTTAAAGTTGTATATATTGATGAATTTGAAGAGTTCCAAGTTTTATATATTGATAACTTTGTAGAGTTTATAGTTGTATATATATTGAAGAGTTGTATATTTTGACGAGTTTGTAGAGTTTCAAGTTGTATATATTGATGTGTTTGTAGAGTTTCAAGTTATATATATATATATATATATATATATGAGTTTGTAGAGTTTCAAGTTGTATATATTGATGAGTTTGTAGAGTTTCAAGTTGTATATATTGACAAGTTTGTAAAGTTTCAAGTTGTATATATATTGATGAGTTTGTAGAGTTTCGAGTTATATATATATATATATATATATATATATTGATGAGTTTGTAAAGTTTTAAGTTATATATATTGACGAGTTTGTAAAGTTTCAAGTTGTATATATTGATGAGTTTGTAGAGTTTCAAGTTGTATATAGTGACGAGTTTGTAGAGTTTTAAGTTGTATCATATAATAGTTAATTACATCTAAATATTTTGTCCCACAAATAAAATTTTTATTTTCAAGCTAATTTTTGTAATTCCCTAAATAAATATAAGAAATCTTGATAACAAATTTGTATAAATCATTACATTTAGCATTTTAATGTTTAATAAAATACAATGAATTGTAACATATCTATATAAATAACCTATTAATGGTCTAATGTCTTAATTTATCAAATCTATACCATGATGAATAAAAATCAACGTTACAAATTATAATTGTATGTTTATAGAGTCTGTAAAAACTATTTGTTGGTACACTTGTAGGAAGTTCATTTGAAATATTTATTCATAATCACAATGTTAATGGTCCAATGCTAGGATACCCAACTTTGCATATTTATAATGATTTAAACTATTCTTATTTCATTGCACACTTACAATGATTCTGACAGTTGTTTTTAGTTGATCAGCTGTTTACATTTTTTAGCTTATTTTGAGGTTAAGTTTGCATCATTGTTCAAAACAAATGTGCACAACTGCACAGTGTCAGCTAGTCATAAAAAAAAGTAATTACTGTGATCTCCTTATAAAAAAAAAGTAAAAATAACATGAAATAAAGACACCTTGCCCTTAAATACTCTAACATCAGGATTGGAAAAAACAAGAGTTGGTGAATAGAGACCTGATAGGAAAGATGAAAGAGAAGAATCTAAACCAAGATTATGAGAGAAAAAAATTGGAGATACAGGAAGAATCTTTAGGGATTACTAAGCTAACTATATTATGTGAACCCCTGAGTATTAAGTAGAAATCATAAAATCATCCTAAAGGAATTTGGTAATTCGTAATTGTTTAAAATTTGAGCTTTTATTGTAGCAGCAGTTCATGTTGGTTTCTTGGTAATTACTAGCAAACTATTTCTTTTATGTGTTTCGGTACAATAGTTTAAACTGAATGTTCTTATTTTTATCACAACTGAATCGAAATCATAAGAGTTGATTTTGATAAATTTCTGCTTTTATAACAAAGAGCATCATACATTTTTTTATTTGTAACGATAACTTCGAAACTTAGATTTTTGGGAAGATGCAGATTAATATGTTTTATTTTAGGACCTCAGGGGGTACGTTTGAACAAAGCCAATACAGCTAATTTTGGAGTAAATATAATTTTGTATTATAAAAGCAATAATATTTTACATGAACTATTTAGGAGGCTCGAAAATGGGTCAAATGGTTTATGTGAAATCACTATGAAGAGTCATTATGTATGAAATACTTTTTATGGGCTCGGCGGGAGTCAAAACTAGTACATCTATGAAAATCTCAATATTGTTTTTCCTCCCATAACAATACTTTCTCCAAAATATAAAATGAAACAGTAAAAGCTACTAAATTCATGTAATTACATTTTAGACAGCTTTACAACACTATCAACATGTAATAATGCGTTCCAGACTTTATAAAGTCGTACAATAATGTAATACATGTCCAATATTTCTCTTGAACCTGTCACTCAGTCTCCGTGCTGAGTATATTTTTAGCACCTGCGTAATGAAGCCACTGAACTGTAGCCAGAGCAGAGATGTCATCAAAATAGATTTGCACTTGTCGTTCTAACATGGAAAAGAGACATTATAAAAAAAATTAGACATATTTTAACCAAACAGCAAATTTCAAGCGAATTGGTTAACAAAATAGAAGTCTCGATTATTTGATATAATATGCTAATTATGTTAATTGGTGTAAATTATTATTTTTTGTATATCCACTTTTTACTGTATTTTGGTCTTAGGATTAATATACAGTATACAGATTGCCAAACTCATGAATGACCCAAGTAAAGAGAAAATAATAAAATCTTTTTAAGTGGCAGCTGATTTGAAATTTTTTCTGACCATTTATATATAAAATTCATGTTAAATGGAATCAAAATTCAACTAAAATATCGTTACTAGAGCTATTTACTCCTGATATTTTCAGAGCTATTTACTCCTGATATTTTCAAGTTTGAGGTTATGTTTTTAGTTATAACTGGCTCATTTTTTTATTACAGAAAATAAATTGGGCATTGTTAAAGATGCGTAAAATTAACTACTATTGTTATATTACACAAAGTAAAAAGTTATCCATGGGGGAAAATCTCAAATTTGAAAATCTGCAGTCATTTTGAAAATTGCAAACGATTAATTGCAAAAAAATTAATAAAAAATTATTAGGTAAATAGTACTAAAGCTCACATAAAGAGAGGGATCAGACCTAAGAGTAAATGGAAAAACGTGTCGATCAAGCTAGAATCTCCCAGCATTACCAATCTAATACTCATTATAGGGAGCCCCTGAGGGACATTATTTTACTAGGGGAGGAAACCAATTTTCATTATATACCATAAAAATTGTGAATAATTCACAAATGGCAATTTTAAAATTTTCCAAAATCACTTTAAACATATTTTTTAACTCTTCTTCAGATAATGAAATTAATCGTTAACAAATCATCAGTCATAATGTCTTTTCTTTATTTCACTTCCAATTTTGTTGGCTTACAGATGCAAAAGTTAATGTACAAACCATCATCGGCCTGAATAATTATTTCATAAAAAACTGAACACCTCATTTGGATATTATTATTATTATACGGATAGACACATACCGATGGACTCAAACAGATAATCAAATATTTTTCTAGTATCTATGCACATTTCATAGTCCCAACTCTGTGTTGCACAGATAAGATCTTTCAAAAATTGAAATATGCTAAATTTTATTTACAATTAAATGTTGATGTTGTTTAATAAATACATTTTCATTTTATAATTTATGTTTATTCTGTTGTAATTCAAATCATGCTGTATTAAACCCAAACTGGACTGAAACTGATATACTGACTAGAGAGAGAGAGAGAGAGAGAGAGAGAGAGAGAGACATAAGATAGAGATTAACTGAGATGTATTGGCAAACAATGGTGACAGCTTTAAATGTAAATATTTTTAATTCTCAGTGTCTGACATGCTTGGCATATTGATTTTTCCCCTCTTTTTGTTTGCCCAGGTTCAACCAACAAAAACCAGCAAATAGATATAAAATTTTACACTACCAGAGATATACAAATTAACCAATTAATTAAAAATTGTTGTTTAAGTAAAAATATTGCCTAGGAAACAATATTTTTTTGTTTACTTAAAATATATTACATAAAATTTCTTTTTGATGCGGCAGAGCCTAAAAATTTTAAAATCCACTACCTCTAACCTATCTTGCTTTTAACACGCAAATCTCTCAATTCTTCTCCTACAACTTGATATATCGTTTTTATTCAATCAAACTGGGATCATGTGAGAAGGATGAAGTAAATTGTGTAAAACATATAAAAACTGACAAGAGAAAATTTGTAGCAGAAAACTAAAAAAATTATAAGAGTAATTAATAGTCCAAAATATCTTGGCATATGGTGGAAGAGGTTGAACTTTAAATGCAAAACAAATAAGAGATGGACCGTTTTAGATAGAGTTTGAAATTGACTGGACTTCAAAGAGTGTGTAATGAAGCCATTCGATATCAGATTTGAGATGAAAGGATATGGTTGATCAGCTGGAAACAAGAGCTATTTTGCAGAGTATATCCTAAGACTATATATAATGAACTGGTCACCTCTTGGGAGGAAAAGAGGAAGATCTCAAAATGTTTGGAGAAGGGATGTTCAAAGAGGTTTAGGAGGATGGCCGCTGGAATTACAGAATTAAGTGAAAAAAATTATTGTAAGGCTAAGGATTACAAAAAAAGTAGAGAAGATTTCAAAAAGTAACTATTATAAGTAGATAAGGCATTTAAATGTTAAGTACTAGCTTATTATCTTTTTATTTTTATTAATTTAGACTTCTGTTTGAAAATGGCAGCCAATCAAACTTCTTTTTACCTATAATCACAACCTCACATTCAGGTGGTTGTTCATTTTGTATACTGTTTTGTATTGAATTATATCCAATATACAATTGTACCCATTGGTCATTAAGGCTTTGTTACATTTTACTGCTTGTATTTTGTATTATATAGCTTTTTATTTTGTTTTTGCTTAAAATGTTGTAATTAAGTTTATTTATTTGTATCTTAATAACTTGTCTCATGCAATATGTTTTGTCTATGGCACTGAATAAAGAAAAGGGGGAAAAAAAGAAAGAAGGAAAAGTCAATTGACCAAAATCACAAAGAGCTGTTACTTTTGAGATAAAAATGAAGGAAAATTGAGAATCACTCACTTCGAAGCCCGAATTGGCAACCTTCACTGTGCAGTGGTGCATAATTCAAGTGTCAAACCTCCACACACCAACTCTTGCATCATTCACTGTCAGTTTGTTAATGTTTTTTTTGCAGGTACAAAAATAAACATAATAATCTAAATAAGACACATGCTGTTGACTATTTGCCACATAGATCACAACCAAGATTAGCACAGAGAAAATTAGGAACAAAAGATTAAACATGTATTGGAATCTTTCTTCTGGTTGAGCGGTGATCATCTTAGAAAATGGACACTCAAAGTATGTGCTTGGCACAATTGGTGGTTTATTAACTCACATATTGAGAGGCATGGCTCCTTTTCGAGTCTTGTACAGTGGATTAATTCAATATGTCGCGTGGATAAATAGAAACATCCGAGTAGTGAGATTATGAAAGTCGATATTGTCCACAATTTCTTATTATTAAAAATAGCAAATGTAATATTTTAGCTAAGTTCAAAATTTAGTTTTGGTTTTAAGTAATGTAGATATTAATATTCATAAAATCTGGTAGAGATTTTGAGGTGTAGAACTAGTTTATTCCAGAACACCATATCTAAATTTCTGTTAATACTTAAGTTACATCGATCAACTGAGACTTTTATTCAACCAAACATTACAAACGGTAGCATAGCATCGTTACGAACAACGCACCGCTGGGTTATAAGCTCAGTATACTTCTAGCCTGACAAATTAACTACACAGGATTCAGTAATTTTTTTAAAATACTACATAATACTTACAACATACTATCCTCTTCAGAGTAATCATTTGTGTCACACTTTGAATAAAACATAGTAAAAATGATCCACTCTCAAAAACTAATTAAAAACTACTACAAAGGAAAATAAATTACTGATAACAAAACTCATTTCTCCAACAATTGATGAGTCATTTGATTTGTCTTATTCTATGACGTATAATATTTTATATAATAATTATAAGATGTAAATTTGGCATTATGAAACTAGAAAAAAATATGTTCTGTAAAATTTAGTAACAATTTTAGGCACACAATATAATTATAAACAAAGATATACTTGTTTTTATGTTTAATGAGCGGATGTTCCCTCTGAATGATTGCTGTTATTTTATCGGGCAAAACTATAACAGCTAGATTTTTTTTTTTTTTTTTTTTTTTTTTTTTTAATGAATTATATAAACAATTTTTTACAAATGATTCACAAACAAAATTTTCCTGAAAAAATAAAAAAATAGTTACTGTTTACTAAAAACTGTAATGCCACTATTTTCTAAGAATTAAATGAATTAACTTGTTCATTTTTATTCTACTATAAAATCATTTAATTATGTTTATAAAGTAAAGGAATATACTATTTTATTTAGTCAATTCTGTAAATAATAGTGTAATTGATTTAGTTTATTTACTAACTAAATAAATACACTTATTTATTGTCAGTGTGTATTCATGTTATATACTTATAACCTTTTTGTTTACTTGCTAATTTCAACAAAAATTTCGTACACCATTGAGATCTTTTTATTCATCATAACTATAAAGATTTTTTTTGATGGTTCTTAGAAAATTGGAAAATACCAAAATGAATAGAAAAATGCAGTCGGGTTAATTTTGTTATTATTAAAATTACTTATGAATTGAAATTGTTTTCTCCTACTTTGTATTTTGATTCACTGATTTAGGTTATAACTTTTCATATTTCAAACAATTTATTAATATAGCTACAGTCATGAGCTATTTCCCCTTTTAAGCGATAAAGAACTACCTTACACTCAGGGCTAAAATGTCTCGAAACTGGTTTCTTAATGTTTGCCACGCAACAAGACATCACAAGGTTTGAATTATATTGTTGCGAAAGCCCTGCACATCAAAGACAGTGTCAAAACCAAAAACACTCATCTTGTTGCATTTTACATTAACGTTTTCTTCAGATTTGTGCTCCAAAAATGAATTTTGTTGAAATAGTCGCCATTTGTGCCCTTGTCATACAGTTATGAAAAAAGAAAAGGAGACAGTACCAGGTACAACTAATTACAGTTCAAACTAAATGTTTTTTTCTGAGCATTCATCAAAATGTCGGATGTGCCAACGTTAGTCGAATCTATATTATTAAAAAATATAGTATTTGGACCAGCTGTAAGCTACCAAAATACAAACTTTAGCTTATGCTCCAGATGAGAGAATAACAGTAATAATTAGGTAAGTGTGGTATAAACTACTTTACAAAAATGGCTTTTTGAATTTAAAACAAATTTATAGGTTTAAAATGCAAAACAGTCCAAATCACCAATGGCACATTCACTTTGAATAATGTCATGGGAATAATCAGCAGCAGACAGTTTTCCTTTAGACATGCCTGTACCAAACATTTTTCAGTGTATCTGACAGTCTAAAGACAGATTAGTCCACTGAGCTCGAAGGCACTTTGTCTTAGACCTACTTTGATTGACAATGTGTGCACTTCCTATGTAACTCAAAAGCCCTCACTCGTAAGTCAAAACTGTTTGTGGGCAAAAATATTCTCGAGTGCAGTAGTTCAACTCTTTGAAAGAGTGATAATGACAAATATTTTTGTTAAACAATGTTTTGTTTTGTTGTATGAGTGAGTAAAGTTATAAATATCATATAATCAGCAAATAATGTTATAGATATTTCTGTAGCCTACCTAGGAAAGGTGTAAATGTATTTATATGTTCTTGATGAATCATTGACATAGGGTGAGCTGTGGAAGATTGTATTAATCTTGGATATATTTCATGTATAGAAATGAAATTTACTAATTTATATGTCGTGAATTGTGCATGATAGTATGAACTGGAATCTTCTGTAATTAAATACTAAAGTTTCTATGGTTATAAAATTTAAACAAAACACAAATGGTTGCCATGGTTATATCTTTCACTATCTAACTATTATTGTGGTAAGACAAAATTAATTATCTGCATAGGCTATATCTGTTTTGGATTCCACAGAGTGCAAATAAGTATCTCTTAGTAGGAGTTTTGAAGCTCTTAAATATACACATACAATATAATCTGCATAATTCAAAAATCCTATCTATGTTTAATTATACTGTATATGAAGATGGAAAGCGCAAATAGAGTAAATTAATTAAAATTAATCACCATTAAAAACAAGGAGATACGTTTAGCCTGTTTCGCTCCCGACATGAATGACTATCTATAGATAAACAATTAGAAAGACCATAGGTAAAGTGGAATAGAGGTTATTCTATTCTGTCAAATACTTAAAAAAAACTCAATTTAACATTAAAAAATCACAAGGCTTGCAAGGGCTGCCGACATGAGGGACGCAATATCTACTTATTCAGAATACAGTATCTCGATAGTCTAATTTAAAGTTTTTATTATTTACGAAGTATAGGGTAAAATAGTTAATTATAAAAAAAATTTCACCTCCATTTTTGTGACTCATCTTCATGATTTATGACCTCAGGAAATCAAAAAGCAATTTTCGATATGCCGTCCATCCGTCATCATTGTCGCCTGTACGTAAGCATGACTGTGGCCACAAACATTAAGATAGGAACATGAAATTTGGTATTATATGGGGGACTTATAGTGTGTTTATATAGAATTTTATTGAAATTCAGAAAATTGAATTAAATATGTCAAAATGGCGCCCATTTCAAACAGATTTTTGCTCATATACCGTATTATAACTCGTAACAAACTAAATTAGATCGAAATTTGAAGATTTCAATTCTCTATGTAAATGGTATCAAAACGATTTCTCTACGATGACAAATAGTGAAGTTTTTGTATGAAGTGTAATTTCGAACCCTGATCTCTCAAATGTGATATTCATATATTTGCAAGATGCAACAGGGCCAAGCAGATATCAGGAAAGTAGAGATATAAACAATTTTACGAGGTTCAGAAAAACTGTTTTAAACAACCTTATTCTACTAGGTAAGACCCCTTGATCTTAAGTAGCCTATAACATTTTTTACAAAGCCAAAGAAACCAACTTTTTTATTTTCACAAGTCGGCAATGCTTTACATTCATGTGTTTCATTTGTTTGCTGTTTTCAACCTATTTTTTTACTACGTACATAGCAATTATTTGTCATTTAAAAAATTATTTTGTGTAAATAATTTATTATTATTTTGTTCTCAATATAATATTACGTACATTTTAAAAATATCACATTTTGAACAAGAAAAATATTTTTCAATTTTCATCATCAAAATTAACTTTTTAAATTGTTACATAAATGAGATTTATAATTGTTATGATAAACAACTACAATATGTATTGCCTTGTAAGAACGATTGCATAATGACCCTTGGACAAAATCCCTACTTATTTTTACTATCATTGGTCCTTTCTAAAACAAAGATTCTTTTATTTATCTCAGATTTATCAAACATTTGATAAGACAAATTTTTAGGTCAAGAACAAAATAATTATGTTAATATAAAGGAAGGTTTTTGTAGATAAGTTAATACTATAAATAGTCAGGTATGGTTTTATATCAATTACTAAATTTTTTGATCTAGGAAGTCAAACGAAGGGAAATAAACAGATTCAGTAAACAAATTTCATATTCTCTGATGTTAACTATTAGTTCAGATAATTATGCTTTTTGTACCTGCCTTCTCTAACTTCACCATATACTTGCTGTTGAATGCACTTTGAGTAGATTCCATCTTTGGAAACAAATATTTATGCTGATTCATTTTCCAAGACTTTTGTTATTATACGAAGGGCGTTTAAGTATAGAGACAAACAGGTGTAGTGTTAAAGTGTTTTATTATATATAGATAAAACTTTTCAACATAACCCCCCCACCCCAATTATACATTTTTCCCATCATCGTACCAGCTTTTTTATTCTTTACCAGAAAAATTCTTTACTTTGGCATTGAAGCCAGACTTGCATCGCTGTCTTCACATCTTCATTGTTTTCAAATCTCTTACCTCGCAAAAATTCTTTCATAGGTCCAAACAAGTGAAAATCTGATGGAGCCAAATCAGGATTATAAGGAGGGTGGGGTAGGACTTCCCAGTTCAACCTTTCAATAGTTTCCAGTGTTTCATAAGCTTTGTGCGGGCGACCATTGTCTTGGAGAAAAAGCAATCCCTTTCTCTACAAACCCTGTCCCTTAATCAGAATTGCTGGCTTCACTTTTGCTTCCAGTTCTTCCCTGTAGTACTCTCCATTAACAACGCACTGAGTTTCTAGATAGTTACAGAAAATTGGACCTTTAAAGTCCTAAAAAATGGTAAACATGACTTTTCCAGCTTTTGGTTGGGTTTTGAATTTTTTCCTTACAGAAGAAGACGCATGTTTTTACTCCATGCTCTGGCGCTTGGACTCGGGCTCAAAGTGATGTATCCAACTTTCATCACAAAAGACAATTCTTTCCAAAAAGCTTCTCCTTCTTACTGATAACGTCTTTTCTGTTCCTGGCAGATTTGAAGCCTGACAATTTTATGGTTGTCTGTCAACAGTTTTGGAGCCCAATGTGTGCATGTTTTGCGGTATTTCAACCTGTCATGAATGATTGAGTGGACGGTGCGCCTACACTTGTATGACAAGTTTCAGCTCTTTGAGCCACTGTAATTCTTCGGTCTTCCTGAATAAGAGTTTCGATTCGGTTTTCCATCAAAGCATTTGATTTGTTCGCCCAAGTTTATACCGATCCATCCACTTATAAAAGTTTGCACGGTTTATACAACTTTTCCCATATTGTCTTTTCATTCTTGGATAAATTTCAGATAGTTTTGTTCCTTCAGAAAACAAAAATCTAATAACAGCTCGTTGCTCTTCCAAAGTGCAATCTTCAAGAGAGCTTGCCATTTTCAAAACATTGCAAAAATAAACAAACTTTCAACAACGACAAAACAGCCGTATTAGAATGTTGGCAGTGTTGCCAACTCACAATATTGATAGTTATAAAATTTCCCAGGTGATTGTTTTTGAACCTGGAAAGGTTTGTCTACTTATTGAACGCCCCTCGTATACCATCATGTGTTCCATCCCCGCCCCTTATTATTTACCTAGTCTTTTGTAAATATAATGATAAAACTATGCAATCAGTAAAGGTGCATGCTTCTGAAGATGTCATCTACTCGAAACAAGCCAAACAACAATATATGACGAATTTTAGCAGGGACAAAGGAGAAGGTATATGCTTTTTCTAATAATTATTACTTAGTTTACACCATATTACTATGAAAAGAAGCTACATCCCAATACTAAACCATACAGTCGTTAATAATAAGAATGCCAATTTATTATTTTGAATTTGGTTAAATTAGGAATTATAGAATTTACTTTATTTGTAAATAAAAAGTGGTTATAAATTTTGTATTTCTGATTTTTAAGGCTATCAGTACTAGCTAAGTTAAAGCTGTTTATATATATACAGCGTGTTTCACTATTAGTCTCCCGTAATGATGGTTCTGTAGATAGATACAAAGGAAAAATTGCAATAATCATATATTTGATTAGCCGCTATTTTCGAATGGAGTAAAATAGTGACCTATAGTTTGAAAGGTTATTTTTTATTAAACAAGACCTTTAAATTGAGGTATTACTCAATGGAGCCTTACAGTTGAACATTTTGAGTTGCCCTGGGTTAGAACAAGAAATGCTCCTGGGTGTTCTAGTAAATTACCAAGCCTTCAAAACAGAAAGCTATTTTGTTTAATACTCATAAAAGTGTTAAATATTTTGTAAAATCAACGGTTTTTGAGATATTGGCCATCAAAAATTTTAAACGAATGTCATTTTGAAACGGTTAAGTGAAAAATTATCAGTATATAATATAAAACATCCAGCAAAATTTGATATGATATACAAATTCATTCTGGAGTTATATCTTGTTTTTAAAAAAAGACAAACTGATCTTTCAAATACTGGTCAGGTAAGTTGTACAAAACTTACCTCCCTAATAGGGAATTTGGCGAATAATCTTTTATCTTTTTGTTTTGTGTGTAAAATCAATTCACAGTGTAAGACTTGCTACGACTTCCTTACATAGTTTTGAACAGACAATCAATAGGTTCTGCACAGACTGTACCGGACCTATACCTAAGCATCCTAATTAGTGAATCACATCCTTAAATTATCATAAAGAATCCTCCCACAAACAAATACTCCGAAGAACTAAAAATAGCCCACAAAATAATTTGGTCCAAGATTGTTATAAAAATAGGATCTGAAATCTCCCATTCACAGTTGGACATATGTCAGATCTTTGAAAAGAACCACGAGGAGAGAGGTGCGCACAATTTGGCAAAGTTTTACACCTGTCGCAGTAAAGAGCCAAAATTTCAAAGGGCTTAATAAAAGCAGCAATATGATTCGACCTTATCCTTGCGCTACATTTCTTCCAAGGTTTTGCATCAAATGTTCTGCCTCAAAAATAACAAGTGAGGCTTTGTCAACCTTTGGCTCTGTGGATGCAGTAATTAAATGAGTTAACATTGTACGATAAACTATCATAAATAAATGAAGTTTTAGATGCATATATTCTGTTGAGCTTGATTTACAGTTGGGATCAAGCCAGTAATCTTTCAAGATTCTTGTTATTTAAATTAACAAACTTATCCGACACAAGCAATAGTATACAAAGGGTATGAACTTGTAAGTAATTCAGTTTTATTAACATTATCTCTACAAGATTATGGTTTTGCCAATGATAATTATGTGACATGTCGGACAAAACTATTAAATAATTGATAATTTTATTAAAAGATAACTTTACTGAGTACAATACTCTGCCATTCCTAGCTTCGTTTCAATATCTTTGAAGTTTTTTATCTAAAAAAATTAAGTCAAGGCGATGAAGATTGTACTCAAATGGTTTGTACCCTAGAGAATTCTTATATATTTTATTATTATTATTATTATTATTATTGTTGTTGTTGTTTTCTTTTACGCTGTTCTTTACTATCTAAATAATGGGAGATGGGGAGGGGGGAAAATGTGGAAAAATGAATGCCGTCAACTAGGATGGAATCCATAAACCATACAATTTATGAGCTTGAGGTCAATTGTCAGCATGGGCGACACTATAACAATGCCACTATGATACCAAATCATTCTCCAAGTGAGCTACTGAAAAGAAAAGAAAATATATAACAAAGAGGTGTATGTAACTTTAATATTAATTTTTGTTTTCTAACTTTGAGGTTATGTTATTAAGTTTTATAGTAATAACTCTCATACATATAATCATAGAACACAAAACCGAGTATTTATTTATTTAGCAGCCAGAATATAATTTTGATAGAGATATGAAACCAACAGAATTTTGTAGAAAACAACAATCTGTATTCACAAAGTGAACCAACAGTTAGGTACTATATACAGGATGTCCTAAAAATTCATAAAATATGATTTTTTGAATGTAAGAAATATAAGTCTTAATATCTCTGGTTATAATTTTGATAGAAATGTGAAAGCAATGAAATTTTGTAGAAAACAACATTCTCTATTTACAGAGTAAGCTAAAAGATAGGTAATATACACAGGATGTCCTAAAGATTTATAAAATATGATTTTTTTAATTCTCTAAAATATCAGAACCCCCAAAATTACTGGGTGATTTAGGAGAGATGTCTTGGTATGATTAGATTGTGAGTTTTTCTTATTATCATCTATGTAGGCCTATTTGACTTCTGTGCAAAACTTAGAATGCATGATGACACTGAAAATACAAATTGAAAGAAAAGTTAATTGACTGCTTTTGTAAGGGATTTCCTCATACAACAACATCGGGAAGTAGTTTTCGAAACTGCAGACAATAAACTACTGTGACATTATGTACGATCCTCCAAGTGATAAATTGGAAGAAATAATTTGAGGAGTTTTAAAGACTTTAATTTTCTCAACAAGAATATGCTTACATCAATATGTACTATATATACACAAGCATCTCGGATAAAACTACTAAATAATTGAAAGATATTTTTTAAGTTGACAACCTGATACATGGAAAATTAACGTTGCCAACTAGGATCGAACTCATGAAACATACAATATATTAACCAACCGTCAGCGTGGGAGACACTAACCGATTAAGACTACCTCTGAGCAAGCTCTTGTACCAACTATAAAAAATTCATTACTTTAGAACAATGCAACATAGCAATAATGTTACGTAAGGTTTAATATAAACCTTCAAAAATTAAAAAAGCAATAACTTAGAAACAAAGGACAAGACTACTGTGATAAGTGTTCAGCTCCTTAAAACTGGGACCAAGTTTTCTTTCTTCTTTTTGGTTTTTCCTGAGACTAAAATTATGTCTCTCCAATTATACACATAGGTGTATAAAGTGATAGGGGGGACATCTAAAGAAACAAAAAGTTTATATAGACATACCCTCTAAAATGCTTTCTTTTCTGTCTGTTGTCCATTATTTTGTGTTTTTTCAATAACGACATATAACACCAAAACTAATAAGAGAAATTACCAAGTTTTTCGGAACATTTTATATCATTAATTTGTAGTTTATCAATATCTTACACTTGGATGAACATTTTCAGCTAACCGTTCTTTAAAGTTAATGCAATCTTATTTATACTGTACTTAATATATATTTCTATAAAATATATACTTTTCTTCTTTTACACAGTAAAAGATTTTATCTTGTAAGCTACTAATCACTGAATAGGCAACTTCCACGAACCTTTTTAACATCCCTTCTGTTTCATCCCTATTCTTGATTATAATAGTTGAGTTTCAGTTCCTCTAAGTTTAAAAATAAATTTTTGATTATATTCTTTACGAATTTAGATATAACAAATGGTAAAAACCGTTGTTATCCTCAAAACCAACAAACCTAACCTGCATTTTCAGTCAATTTTATAAAAAAATAAAATTGACTTTACTAGGCATAATGAAAAATTAATTTGTGTAATATACATGACACATTTGAGTAATCGTATTGTGACTATTCTCAATTATTATAATTAAATACTCATATAAGGACCACATTTCAAGAGAGGGCCACATAACCATATAGAGGAACTATCACCAGGAAGAAGGTAGTTAAAAAAATATATAAAACATAAATTTACGTTTAAAATAAAACCGTAAAAATTAAATATTTTAAATACAAATTTTAATTAAGAACTAATTTTTTATTGTTCGAGTTTCTACAATA
The DNA here is from genome assembly GCA_963513935.1 of Aphrophora alni. NCBI lineage: Eukaryota > Metazoa > Arthropoda > Insecta > Hemiptera > Aphrophoridae > Aphrophora > Aphrophora alni. The sequence continues at coordinate 37,996,866 of OY740775.1, forward strand.
AAAAGCAACATTAACAGGATTAATTTTCAATTAATTACGTACTTGAGAACACTTTAAACAATTCTGGTTTTAAAGTTAATTGATAATGATGGATTTTCATATTATTAATATACTTTATTATTAACATTGCTTGGCCTAGGTATGGCTAAGTTGGACTTTAATATAGGGTCAAGCTCTACTGCAGGGCGCTCCATCATGCTGGTATAATTTTTTTTAAAGTTTTTGTGGTTCGGGGAATTCTTGATTTACCTTTGACTGCTCAGGCCTAGTTTTAATTTTCAACATGGCTCTAGGCTACTTAGCTATGTTGGTGTTTTTCTCTTTTATGTTCTAGTTTCACATTTGATAACATGAGTTAATTTATACTCTCGAAACATTGTGTACTAATTTTCTATACACAAATGATGGCTTAAACAAGTTTTTTAGTAAATAATTCCAATTATATTATATAATTCAAGATTATTAAAAAATATTTATCACATTGTTGTATTTATCTTTAAAAAAAAAAAGTACACATTAAAAGAACTGAAATGCAAAAATTGTTAGTTTAACAAAATATTTTAATTAAAATTCATGGACACATTTTTCGATCAAAAGACTACCTTATTCTAATAGCTGATAAGGAAAGGACTATACGAATGTATCTTTACTACAAATTCTGCAACACAAAAAACTCTTTTCTGTCTCCTGTTCTACTAATCATGAAACTAAATAAATATATTTTTTTATTGAGGTTATGAAGGACACATCTGTACTTCAGCCAAGGAGGCTTTTTCCTGCAGAACAAACGACAAACTAAAGGTCCTAAATTTTAAAATATATTTTAAATACGTGAATATACTTAAATTAGTATTTATAAAATTAAAGACTACGACAAAATAAAAATAGCTAGTAGGCTATGTAAGAGAAACAAGTAGAAATAAGACAGAAACTTAACACATTAATTAATTAATTAGTAAAAAGCATTCAAAAATCTTGTGATAAGAAAATTCATAATTTAGGTAAAATAAATTTAATCATTTAAAAGAAAACAGGAGCAAAAAATGTTACCGTACATTGCTCAGGAAGTGAAATAGAACTGAAATATTTTTTTAAAAAAGGAAACAATTCTCAATTAAATGTTACCAGAAGATTTTTGACTCACGAAATGAACGCTTCACTTTGCGAAGAAACGAATGTAACATCGCGTGTGGCGATGACGGGTGTCTTTCTCTATGTGTCGAACCTGATAAAAAGGGTACAGATGATTTCGTTGAAGATTCCATGGAAAATGGCATTATTGTGTTGTTGTTTTCAGCGAATGCTCTGTATTGCTGCCGTCCCATATGAGCTTGATATTGAGTCCACTGACAAGGTCCTCTTTGTAAAGCCATCGAACCTGTTACACTGCCGATAGTAATTGGTGCCATACTCAAAATAATTGTAAAAATTGTTTATGGAATTTTAAAATTGGAATGTTATTACTTTTGGAATGTCTTAATTAATTATAAGATATAAAAAAATCACAAAACTTTATAAAATAAAAAAATATAAATCACTTTATCCGTAGTCAACTAAAATAATACTTTCAAATATTTTACAAAACACAAACATATAGCTTAAATGATACACTTTTCTTCTGATACCCTACTTCATACACTTTGATAAGTCAACTGAACGTTGCAGATTGCACAGAATACATTTTTAATGTTTTAAAACCCTGACCTAAGATGTCGGATGCCAAAAATAAAGAACAGTGAAGAAGGGGTATAACTAGAAACAAACGTCAAGGTTCAAAAGTAGAATTCCACACTCTCTCACCTATATAGTGTGAACACCACACTCTAGCCAAGTAAAACATACAGATTATGAATTCTGCAGAGGAAGACAATGCTACGTAACCGTTTTACAACCTGTTGTTAACGTCAAGTGATTATTTACTTAGAGCAAACATTGCAAAACAAAGTGAAATTATCGTATCAAATAACTAATTAATATACAAACCTAGTTTCAACGTTTTCTTCCAAAGCCAAATTTTTACTTGTTAATCACTTAACTGTTGAACTGAAGTCAACACAAATAATACTGATTAGATAAAGTTGAAGCATCAGAGTAGAAAAACTGTTATCTGACATAATGATTGACCATTACCAACTGTTCAAGTTCCCATCAGTAGTGGAGTGCTAACATAGCAACCACACATGGAGGGATATTGTTATTTTTAGTTGTGCTATTAATACAAGTGGTAACCATGTGCCTCCTTAGTATGCACATATCATTAAATCTAAACACGCACAACAATCTTCCTTGCGACAAACAAACATTGACTAATCTTTACAATTAAGTAGTAGTAAAATATTTATTTGAGAACAACTTCATAAGTTAGTTAATAAAGATTAATAATATAATAGCTTGTTTACAATCTACTTCATTCATTGTTATTAAGTGTATTATTTCTAGGATAGTAGTAGGATTCAAAAAATACTGAAGTAGCATTATTTTCCACTAGAAATGCAAATATTGAAAAATTTGTTTGATGTTTCAAATATAATAGGTACAGGACCCTCTCCCACAATAAGATTTACTAAAATGTACAGCCCCCCCCCCCCCCAAATATTGGTAGAAAAAAGAAAATAAATTCAGATTTCCCAAAAATATTGATTCAGAGTTATTTAATAAACAGGGGAATGAACCTTGGGTTCTGTCATAAGGTAATTTTCATTTACATCCAGTTTATCCAGTCAAACCATTGGTTTTTACATTATACTCATGTTTCCCTTCCCTGAAAGATAATTAAAAAATGACACTTTTGAAGTGATAAAAACCAATACATTTTGTTTGCATCTTGATAGGGCATCATTTTAGCAGAATTTGATAGCAATCATTATATCAATTTTGAAAAAATCAGTTTTTTAAAATTTTGGTCGTAAGGGAGCTACTACAAAATATTTCTTTCAAGTTATCAATAAAATGAAGAATGAAAAACAATTTTGTTTTAAATATGGTCAATATATTTTCATATTAAGAGCTTGATCAAAATTGGTCCATTCGTTGGACTCTAGTTTTGATTACCGTCAGATATCTTTTTTAAAACTTCATACCTTCTTTTTTTCCTTCTCATGGCATAGATTTGTCAATTTAGTCATTGGGTTATAATAACCGTTCTTTACATGGATATGGAGAAAACTATGATAATGGAGAAAACAATCTCGTTACATTTTCATAGCTAATATCAATTTTTAGTCCCCCCTCCTCCCAACTCCAACTCAAATATTATATAATAATTATCATTTATTTCTCAAAACTCTGACATTTTTGTTGTTTTTAAATTGGTACAAGATTTTTTTTTTTTGCTATTTATTATTGTGCATAGTAAATAAAAGTTATAGCCGAAAATTTTGATGCATTTGTACAAAGAAAAAATGTTTAAAATTTAAGGACTGAATTGCCAACACGAGAAAACCAAATAGAGATTGTATTCAAAATACAGCAGGTTTGTGTTAGGAATTAAGCTAGTATTAAGGATTAGGTTATATAGTTAGTCCCCACAGTAGGTAACAGAGAGTAAATAATTGTTGTGATGAGATGTAAAAAGATCAAATACGTCACAAATTACTCCAAAAATATAAGCCCAAGGTGGATTGGACATAGGCAGTGAACTGCCGGAAGAAAGCGAGATGGTTGAACATTTCAGGGTGCCGTCAACATCGTTCAGTTCTTCAGGAGAATAGTCCAGGGAACTAATAATCATGAAGGACTACAGTCCAGAGTGACAGAACCAGTGAACCTCCAAATCAATTAATTGACTTTAATGAACTCAAGAAATTGGCTTCATAACAAATGGTAAATCGGGCTATTGTAACAAATGATGCCATATTTATAGTTTTTATCAAGAAAGTGTTACTTTATACGAAGAAATTGATTTTGTAATTTGTTTGTACCTTTTTTAAATAATTCCTTGGATTTTGATAAAAATAGTGTGTAAATCTAATATTTTAAAAAAAGACCAGATAATTTCTGAAAAAGTTTATTTTCTTCTTTTCTCTCTTTATAGTTTTGTTTAATTTAGTTTTGTTATATTTTTACAAGAAATTGATTCAAACCAATCTCTCTCCCTATTGAGTGTCCGTATAGTTTAACCTAAACGGGTTGATACATGAAGACCACTCACCATTGTTACTGGAGCTCAACCGTCTCCCAGACTGATGTTTTGTTCCCTAGATTATTCTCCTGAAGGAACAACGTCTATGGGGCTTTGGGAATGTCCAATAACCATTACTCTTACTTCCGGCAGCTTCCCTGTCTATGTCCAATGATCGATTGACCTAGATTTCTTCCAAACTTTGACTAATATGAGTAATTCGTGACTCATTTGATGGTTTCCTAACTTATTACATCTTGTCACAACAATTGATTACTCTCTAATAAATAACTACTGTGGGGACTCAAATGAGAAAGTTTGTACAACTTTTATCAATAATTTATTTCACATATTAAAAAAATTGGAAAATTTCCTGAGTTCTTGAAGCAGGAGTAGCCCATGTGAAGAACTAATTATATGATAAATTAAATTAAAACCTACATTATTTTAAACAAAGCCTACACATTCAATGTACCTCTGCAGATCAAAAACAAGGAGTAATACAAAATCGGACATGCTTTTGCTATTGGACGTATATGACTGTAAACCACATGTTTCAAATTAACATCAGTGAGTTAATCATGTTTGTTGTTTTTGCACGTTAACATTACACTGTTATTTTACACATAACTTGCCAAAAAAGGACAGTTGTTTTCCTTTAAATACATAATTACTGTACTTTTGTATGACCAAGTCATCTTTCTCTGTATACCGACATAGCAGTTAAATATAATGAGGAAACACTTGTAGACAATTCACAATAAATAACTATAGAAACACACAAAACCCTCAACAAGCTGTTTAAACACAAAAAACCTCAGTCATCATCACTTTATATAAAAAAAAAGAAGAAAAGACTCCTAGCCCTCAAATATTTCAAAAGCATCAGAATTGGAAGAAAACAAAGAGTTGGTAAAGAGAGACCTGATAGGAAAGATGAAAGCAAGGGATCTAACCCAAGACTATGAGAAAAAAGTCACTCAAGCCGCCCATAATTACTAAGATGAGCCCCTGAGGATAAAGACAATGTTATAACACCTACTTGAAACATCATACAAAAATATTACAATTAAATAACAGTTAGGTTGGTTTTGTTTTTCCAAATTATACATAATCTGCACTTTTTTTACATGTAGTTAAATATATTGATTTGGATCATAAATCTTCTTCATTCACTACTTTTGATCAAAACTTCAACTACTTCAGGCTGTTTTTTAGATATTCCAAATTATTATAATGGTGTCCCACAGCTCCTTATAGCTTTTTTCAGAATTACCTCTTCCTGATCTAATATTATTAGGAAAATTGAGAAAGTTTATTAGGTATATTTGTTTTACAAGAATGAAATTAGAATGATTTAACTATATCAGTTTATCTTTAAATTTCTATAAGATAATAAGATTGCAGACTATTGATCATTTTCACTCTTATATTGTACACTCTTTACAAAATATCACTATTCTGGACTTTTCCTACAAATCTACTGATTTTTAATGTTTCAAATTATTTGTTACAATTAGTAAAACGAACCCAACAAAAAACCAAGCAGGAGAGAACGAACTTGGTGAATTTATAAAATGTAATGCGTATAACATTGCTGAATCACACATCGCCAATGTATTGCTAATGCTTACAATTGCACAATTTGATCTTGTTAGCATTCATAGTTATTGATTTACTCACAACAGAATGCTGCAATCAATGGAAATTGTTTAGCACAGCTGTCTCTAAATAATCTGTAATTCATTACTACAAGTGCATTCAAAATAGGGTACAGTTTATGTAGTCCGGCATAATTATACCTGATTTCCCAAGTGAATACAATATCAATCTAGAACTGTATTATTTCATGTTAGAAATAATAAAAATGTAGTATACTTATGGCTTATTTAAACCTTATAGGATTAGAATCATGAATTAGTGGTTTTGTTATAGGATTAAAGTTATAGACTTAGTGGACTAGGAATTTTGTGGACAGTAGACCTAGCTCTTCAGAAGTTTCATCACATTCAATAAAATGTTCTTTATTAAACTAGTTTCCATTTACAAATATCATAAATAATTAAAATGTAGATTAACATTCTAATGAAGTAATCTATTAAATTGTTGTCTTCTAATTGTGAAAGTTTGTGCGAGAAAGTTTTGGAAACAGTTTTGTCATCTAAAAGAGGAACAATTGGCCTCTACGTAACACGACAGAAATAATTACGATGATAATCATTCATCTTGAATGGTTTAAACTTTCAAGAAACTGAGAGTTTATTTCTAGTTCCTACAGGGCTTAGTGTATTTGAATTTTGTCGATAAAAATCAAAGCTTTATCACAAATTAAAATCCGATTTAATTAAAATGTTATAACAGTCTATTAAATGGGTTTCAAGATAAGGTATTTGTTACATTTTGATTTTAACTGTGAAGGAAGCTCAACTCCAAAAAGCAAAACATTAGATAATAGCATGCAAATATATATACACAAACTTTCATCGCAAATGATCTGAATGTGATGTACATTGTGTTTTATTCTATTACAAAAGAAATGCATTGTACTAGCGCATGTGCGTGCACAAACACACACACACACACAATCAATTGTTTATAGTTCATAGTTGATAATATGCAGTTATCATTGTAGGCCTACAGCTTATTCATATGATAAAATGACAGGCCTTAGTAAGCCAACTGCCAAGTGCCTATAAACACTCGTTTCCTAATAATATTTGCCAATAAATATTGATGTTTCTACTGTGAAGTTGACAACAAAGGACTTGATTACTGAATTGGATTAGATAAAAAAAAAAAAAACCTTAGTTAACTAAGTGTGGTAGCAAAATTTGATACCTGAAAAAATATATAAAGTGAACATAAATCCCCCTCATTAGGTGATGATTAGAGAGAGGTTTTTTGTCCTTAAAGAAAAGATAAAAAAGTACATGGGTTAATCTTGTTAATTGGCTTAATAATTTAATGATAAATTAGCAAAATCAAATTTTTTTGTTATTAATTTGGTTATTATCCACGATCATTAAATTGTGGATTCATGCAGACATTTTAAATTTAAAAAATTAATGAAGATACTTGTTTCTTACATGAAAGATCCTGGAAATTGGAAATTTTTTAAAGGCTTTTAATTGATGCATACAACTATTGCCTTGTCAATTTTGAATGACAGGTATTTTTAAAATTGGGGTACAAGGAATAATGGTTATTCTATCTAAGTGTTCATGTAGCATATTGTTTTAATACTGATTCTTAATTTGTTTTTTCAATATCGTTAGTAGCATAATCAACATAAAAATATTAAATCTAATATTGAAATAGTAAAGATATTTACACTTTATGTGAATTGTTCAAGGTTTCATAAGAGCTTTAAATTGAAGCATCTTTTTGTTTATTATAGTGAAACTTTCTTTTATTTGAACACAGATTTCCTTGACTATAAAACTTTCTTCTTGTTGTTCAAAGATGAAAAACATCTCGGTCGTCATCGCCTTAAATATATGTATAGAGGACTCTAACCCAAGACTACTTGAATAAAAGGTCCAGGTCCAGCTAGGACCATCAAGATTGTCACACCCCATACTTAATATAGATGAACCCATGAAGGTACCTTGATTTAAAACTCAATGTATCTAAAAGTAAAATTATACATGATTTGAGGGAAAACATTTTAGTCCAGATTTAAGACACTGTATTTGTATCACCCTGTATATACAACGAGAAAATAAAATGTAGTAGAAATATATTTGTCCTTTATATTACATTACACCTGGTGTTTCACGAAGAGATCACTATTTTTGAATTAATATACGGGAGATATGTAATATTCTACAAACTTAATACTTTACAGTTATGTTACATAGATGTGTTAAAAAAAGCACCTTTGAGTTTCATTTTTGTATGGTCAATCAAAACAAAATAATGGAATAACCAAAAAGACCATTAATAGAACCACTTCCTCCCACAATGCAATGCAATTAAAAAAATGTGCATTGCCATCTGTTGAATCTCGATCAGCTGTTTTGTTAACACACAACAATGAAATAATTTGGTAGTTGTGTTCAATCAGTTTATGTGTGATATTTAACCACAAAACAATGAATTTTTCAATTGAACAAAAAGTGAAATGTTGTTCTTGTGCCATTACTTTTTAAAATGAATATGAAACAATAAGGTGATTTCAAAGAACCTGCCCAAATGAGGACCCTCTGTTAAGTAAATCAATTCATAAATGGAAATCCACATATCTTACAAGAAGGGGGGGGGGGCTTGAAATCAAAGGGTTCAACTGTTTGGGATGACATATCCTACCAGATAATGACTGAAGACAGATATAGGCATTAATATTAACTGATCACATAGTCTATCATCTTAATCAGCCAGAGGTGAGGGACGTTCTTTACCAACAGGAAGGAGCTCCTCCTTTTTATGCTAATGTGGACAAAATAGTTTTAGATAGAGATCTTCCGAACTGTTGGAGAGGTTGTGGCAGCAACTTCATGGACTGGCCTCCAAGATACCCGAATGAAGGTTTGCAATTTTTTCTATTGAGCCTTTTTGAAAGAAAAGTTTATTCTCACCCTGAGCTACAGATGATAAATTAATGAGGCTGATTGAAGAGGAATTACTGTTGATACCCTTGGCAATTTTTCAAAAGCGCTTACGACTCTTTTTTGTTTTGTTGCTATCAGTGCATAGCTATTGATGAACATAAATTTGAATAAGGTCAAATTTGGATCAATTATCACATTTTTATGTTATATGTAAATCAACAATTTGTAATTGTTTATACAAACAAAATCATTTAAATGAAAACATACCATTATTTTATTCCTTCATTTAGTTTCATTGACCATAAAAAAATTTAACTCGAGGACACTTTCCTGAATACATAGAAAGTTAAACCATACTTCAAATTATATGTATTTGAAATCATAAATACAAATTAAGATAGAGTTTTTACAACTCTATCAACTACAAGAGCTAACAACTTTATGTTTGGCTTCGCTGAAAAATCATTTACTAACGTCTTCCGAAACACAATTAAGTTTTGTAATGATCAACATTAACGATGTATGACATAATTGATTATTTTGAACACCTACACAGTACCCTTGCCAAAAGGGGCACTTATTTCAGAGCACTCCACTATTGTGTGTAGGCGTAGTAGATTCCACTCATATCAGATCAAATGGACTTTACTCAGTGCCAAATTACAACTACGCAATAAATGTAGGTGTGGAAAGAAAGTTACAAAATACACAAACATGTTTATCAAAACATACAGGATGCTTCAGAACATCCATCTCAAATATATAGTGGACAAATTTGATTTAGAAATTAGGTGTTAAATTTTACCTTACCAATTTAAATATATGAATTTAGAGAAAATACTTTTTTTCTAATTTAGGAACCGTGAGTCAGGGTAAGTGGTCTGCTTCTAGATATTTTCAAATGTAAATATAGGTAATGTTATATCTTTTTTTTTTTAGATCTTTGGAAACCATAAATTATTTGAAATTTAGAGTTTACATTCATCCGCATTATGTTTTTTAATACAAGAAATAACTAAACATCAAATTAAAATTAGGTGACTTTTAATATCTATCACCACAATAGCAGTTTTTTTCCAACAAAAAAACTACCCCAAATCCAACAATTTTAATTTTCGAAAAATCAAAATATACATTTACAAATGGGTTGAAGAGTATTTATAAAAAACGACAAGATAGGTAGAGTTGGACATTAAATGAAAGGTTTCGTAAAATTGAACAATTTAAAAAAAAAACTCTGGATGTTTCAAAATACAAGCAAAAGCAATTTTTACTGATGTTTTGTACAAAGTAAATAAATAATGTGTACAAAAGTGAACTCTAAATACATTTAGGGTCTCACTCTAGTGAATATAGGCATGACAATTCCGTAGGACTCTAGATGGATCTACAAGTTTTTCATGTAGTTTTGGGTTAGATCCCTCTTGTTCGTCTTTCTATCTAGTCTCTCTTGACCAACCCTTGTTCTCTTAACCCTGATGCTACTAAAGTATTCCAGAGCATGAGGGGTCTTTATTTTATCTCCTTTTCTTCTTTTTTTTTAAATGGTGATGAGGGAAAGGTTTTCCCTCTTTAAACATAAAGAAAAAAATTTATCATGTCAAGGAAATATTGTGTTCAAATCACAATAAGTTCCAATATTATTCTAGGGGTCTTTATTTTAGCTCTTTTTTTAAATAATGACCTAGAGGTCTTTCCCCTTTAAAAGGAAAGGAAAAAAATATTGGACTGAACTTAACCCTTCCGACTGTTATATTTCACCTTTCATTCGAGTGGAGATGTTTTTCCTCCATTTTGATAATTCTTAAACATAGAAATGGAGCCCAATATATTTAAAAATTATTGGCTACAAAATAATTATGTTTTTTTCTATGAATTTATATCATATTAGTTTAGTGAGATTTTTTACAAATTCTTTCTACTAAATTTTATAATATATTTGTTTTCTTCGTGTAATAATGTCTAAACTTAATGATAAATGAATTTGTTGAGTTTACGTCCCTAATTAAAATTATATCAATGTAATTAAGTGGACAATTTTTTGTAACAAACTTTTCTTTATGCTATTTTCCCCTTATAAAAACAAAAAAACTCAATAAGGTGACATTAGAGATAGAGGGTGGTTATCATTTGATAGTTCTGAGTTGGATCCTCAAACCCTCCCCCCCCCCACACACACATACATACGAAATGGGTAGCAAATAGAAGCACCTTCACATTTGTACAGATCAAAGATCCACTAGGGCCGATTCACTGATACAAGTGAAGCGAGTGGAATCTTTTTAATACATACACGTTAAGAAATAAGAAAGCACTGATATAAGCAATTATGAGGTTGTAACCATGGTTTCATTTAAAACAATCCATTGGTATGTAAGTACTGTAGGAAGTTTATTTCATTTTAAAGCATACCTCTATAAAATATTAATGGCCCATAACACCGATAAACCACTTAGTCGGTTCAAAAAGACGTTTTAAGAAGATCAGCTGTTATAAATTTAAATTTATTAGCTTCTTTTAAGGGTTATGTTTACATCATTGCTCAAAACCAATGCGTAGTATCAGTTTAGTATACAAAGCAAAATTTACAACAAATTAGTAATTAATTACTTATTGACTCAAAAATGGTGCCAAATTACTCGTCAGTGGATATTGAATAGTCTCAATAACTAGGATGTCTATTATAGATTCGCTAATAAGATTATTCAACATGACTTGCGTGTATATACATTCCTGGACATGATAAATCAAGAGAACTAAATCAGTGTCGTGCGATGAGTCGGTGAATAAAACGTGTCATTACAACGTAGGCGCGTGTGGAGAAGCATTTTAGTGTTATTTCACAGTATCAAGAATTTTCTATTTCGGTGCGACTTGTAAAATATACTGTCTCGAATGTGTGTGTGTGGGGGGGGGGATCCTTGAACCATTGTCGCTGCAGCCTTCTCAGTTTTGTGAGAACAGTAATTTTAGAATACAACGATTCGACTGTGGTAACAGATGTGCTGTGCCTATAACTTGTTGACCTTGAATGACGTCCATAGATGAGTAGTGTTTTAAATCTATCATGTGTGATAAGTTATATCTGGAGCAATGATAAACAAATAGTGACTGAACTAATACTTCGGACCAATCACAGCGGTTTTAGAGTGATTGTTTACTGTTATGCTCGTAACAAAAGATGTAAACTATTGTTAACAAGTTATTGCAGTGAAATACAATAACTTGATGGGCGACATCGTAGTCAGTCTAATCAATACAATACAGTACAAGTAGTATTAATCTAAATGTAATGCCCAAATGTTAAAAAAAAAATGAACGGTTTTCGCGATATTCGACGTTAAAAATTGTAAACAGCCACCATTTTGAAAAAAAAAAAATACAATACAATACAAATTCGTGGGTTTTGGTACATTAATAAAATGTCACATAAAAAATTTGAATTTGATATCTAATTTATTTCCAAAAATATTGTTGTAAAACACAAAATGGCGGACAGACAGACAACTAAGCTTGTTTCAAACAAATGAATGCTCGTTGTGTTTACTTCAACCTCAGGGAGAATCCCCTAAAATATCCAACAAGAGTTCTGAAACACGATACCAGGATTGAGATCGACAAACGAGTGGGTAAAGAAATAGACTTTCCCCACTCTCTTCACCGTGTTATCAAGTACTTTTAGCAAGTTGTTTACGATAAGAAGCGAGACGAGTGGGCAGGAAGTTTAAATTCACATCATCATAAAGAAACACATTAGATGGCTGAAAATGTTTTAAAATAGACCGTTTAAACGCACGAACTTTAAATAGAGAAGATTAAGTGGTATTTTCTATGTTATTTTTTTTTTGTCTAAAAAGAGTTTATCACGCCGAATTCTGTTTCGTACAGAGTAAAGTTTATTTTTATGTTTTAGGAGCTCCATAACAGTAATATAAACGGTAAATAAAAAGACAACAAAATAAATTAGTTTAATTTAAACATATTTTCACGAAATTTTGTTGACAACTTAAAAAGGTATGTTTTAAAAATTCTATAAAAAAATTTCGTCATGGTTAATAATTAATAATAATATAAATATACTGTGCAAAAACCCCTCACTCACAACTCCGCAAATTCAAAACTAACAAAAAATAATATTTATTGTAAATCTTATTACTAATTATGTACGGGAAAACCAAATCAATTCTTAATTACTTGCCCCCCCCCCTCCCTGTATTTCTCATAAGAGGATTGTGAATAGTTAAAGACAATATCAACTTTTTTTTGTGAAACATAAGAAAAATAATAATTTAGAACAATGTAGGCTTGGACTGTTATCTCGGTTATCTAATAGTTTGGTAAAAGCAAAAATTTCCACTTCCGTTTTTTGACTGATCTTCACGTTTCATGGCCTCAGAAAACAGAAAAAGAAGATTTTTGACACGTAGTCTGTACGTAAACACGACAGCGGTCACACAAAAATAAAATAGCATCATGAAATTTGATATATTGGACTATAAGTAGGTTCATATAATTTCCTATTAAAATTTGGAAAAACCGAAATGAGAATGTTAAAATGTCGGCCATTTTTAACAGGTTTTAAGATAAATCCCATGTTATTCAATTTCTTGACCAACATCTTTTCCGACCCTCTTGTGTTTCTTATCTACAGCTCCCGAACTGGCATTTCTGGGAGGTGGCAAGTCATACGTTTTGTATGGGTTCTTTGGTGACTATCTTTTAACAAAATATGGCCAAAAAAAAAAAAAAAAAAAAAAAAAACAATATAAAAATTTTAGCAGATTTTAAAAATTAAAATTATTTTGAAAATATATATTTATGGATAAAATAAAGCAAAAGCTTAAAGTTTCAATTATTTTAATAGTATAAATGAGCTACAATTGTTTCGCCTTGCGGCATCATCGGGCAACTCAAACATATTTGAGTTTCAACAAGAAATATCTGCTATTACATTAAAGTTTATATATTTTTATCTCTCCTTTTAGTGGCGCACGCACAATATATATATATATATATATATATATATATATATATATATAAGTTTTAAATCTGAATCCAACAATGTCCATAAATAATTATCACGATAAAAACAAGGATTAATTTATTCCTCAGAAAATCTGCTCCAGTAGCTGAAAGCAGTAAAATTGAGCACGTGAACTATGAACTCGGTGAACATAACTGAATACCTTCAGGGGCTTACTATAGTGAGTAAGGACATGGCAATCCCGAGGGTTCCTAGCTAGATATATTTTTGTTACTTGTTGTTGAAGGGCGACAAACCTCTCTGTCATCCTTGCCTTATTGTGTCAGAGTCAGAAGAGTGTAAGATCTGATCGTGAAGAAAGATGTAGGCCCAACTACGTCCTTGAGTTTGTCACGTCCGTTCTCACTATATGTGAGCCCCTGAGGGGAGCTTCATCTACAGCTTTGTAGGTAAAAACCAAGGATTTCACGCGCGTGTCTGTAAGTCGCAACTAGCCTATACAAACAAGACGATAAATCCTACGAGTATATATATCAAACTTTAAATATATATTCTTCATATTGCCTTACATATAGGGAAAATATAGCAATAACAAAAAATAATAACTTGGGGTGGCAAAAATGCCGCTTAAGTGGCAAAAATTATCGAGGTAGAAATTTTTTTATGTATGTGGTATCATATAAAACAAAAAGTTAATAAGATTGGGAATATGTATGATTATTTGACGAAGAAATTAATATGTTAGCACTAGATCAAATTCAAAGTGTCAGGTACAATGTCTTCGTCCCCCTAACTTGAACACGGCGTGACCTACAAACCTGACAAAAAATTATTAGCATTTGAAATTAAATTGCAGTGTGAAACTACATATTATCAGGGGCGTGCCGACTAGGGGGGATGAGCGGGACCGGACCCCCCCCCCCCCAGAGCCAAAAATATTTTAATATTTTTTTATAAATTAGCAAAATTAAAAAAAATATATATTTCATAAGATATTAATAGCAGCTAGCAGTCTCATATAGCCTAAAATAGCACCATATAAACCCTATTTTTTCAAATTTTCCCGGACCCCCCCCCCGTTTGGCTGGGGGGTTTTCCATAACCCCCCGGCCGCCCTAAAACTCCCCGGGCCGGACCCCCACCAGAGTAAATTCCTGGACACGCCACTGCATATTATAGGTTTTTTGTATGACGAATACTTCTTAATTTAACTACACAATGATAAATGCATAGCGTATAATTTTTAAAAGCAGTTTTTTGTAAGATGTGAGGCAAACAATTCAACAGCCATTAAAAAAATGGATTGCATTTTTCATTGATTTCTCTTTATTAGGTAAAAATCAAGGACCTTTCTAATTTCAAACGCATGTCTGTCTGTCTGCAAAACACAGAAAAAACGATAAATGCTATATATTTGGAAATTTTACATTTTGGTTCTTTGTATTGTCCCACATATATAGGAAAAATATAGCTGTAACAAAAAAATCACCTTGAGGTAAAGTTAAAGGGAAAAAACTATCAAATTGGAAAAATATTAGTTTTTAAAATGTTATGTGTGAAGTGTCAAATAAAACTAGAAGGTATTCTGATTACAAATATGTATACTATTTGACGACGAAATTAATATGTTACCGCTTTAAAAGATCTCGACTTTATAAAAGTAACTGTCCCTATAGGCCTACTGACTCTAAATCATATGGTGTTAGTACACGCTTGACCTTTTTATTTCTTGTAGACTTGAATCAGATCCTTCGCTTTTATCTTTTCTCAGATCTCTCTCTTGTTATCTTCTCACACTGAAGCTAGGGGAAGTATCACCTACATGAGTTTACGATAGCTCATTCCACAGTTTGACAATATACAGAAGTCAACGAGAGCGACACAAAACAAGTCACGTCCTATCATGACAATACAGAGTACTAATTTTACACACTATCACACAAATAGATTTTAACCTACTTACAACGATATTTAACCAAACTTTGAAAGTAAGAAGAAAACAGTTTTAATTGAACCAAGTTTACAAATCACTGTTGGTTGACAAATCGACTGCATACTGCACACAATCGATTCTTTAGGCTTCATTTGACCTGGCTTATATTGATTTTGTTAGTCTATGTAAGCGGGCCAAACACCCTTCAATGAAGTAAACACTTCGAAAAACCCAGATTTAGAACACTGCTGACATTTATAGCAGGAGAATGTGTGTGTTTTTGGCAGGGCCGGCCCGAGCTATACGCTAACTACGCGGCCGCGTGTGGCGCCGTGATGCGGGGGGCGCTGAACTAGGCGTATAAAGTTTAAATCAACCAACAACGCACAATCTATATCTGGCATAAAATTTCCGCTTATTTGTCGTTTTGTCAGTTACAGTTGCCAAGCAATTCAACGAAATAATATTAAAAAAGACTGAAGTAATTGGCCTATTACTAAATCAACTCATATAACCTATTACTGATTAATAATAATCAGTAGTATTAAGAGAATATCTGTCAATCTCTGTTTGTGCTAATAGTAGTGAACTTGTGAATTATTTAGGGCTGTGGGCGGCCGTAGCCGCCGGAAGTTAGACCGAGCTCATCGTTCAACTTACACCTTACACCCCTTGACCCCTTTCACGAGTCAGAAATTGATACTGTTTCAATCACAACTACGCAGTAAATGTTTACACATTTTAAAACATGTGAAATATTCAGCCACACCACTGAGACTGAGTTTCCTATCGATTTTGCAATCGAAACTTTGAGTGCTTTGAAAATAAATTTTGATACTCGTTTCTCGGACTTTGATGCCATTGCGAATCAAATTAAGATTTTTCAGAATCCTTTTGATACTGAAATTGAAACCCAAGCCCCGGAACTTCAAATGGAAATGATTGATCTACAGTGCAGTGATATAATTAAGAACAAATATCAAAACTCATCTTTGTTGGAATTTTATAAGAGTCTTCCACTGACACAATTTGATAATTTTCATAAATTTGCTCGTGGGCTGTTTTCTGTTTTTGGTACTACTTATTTGTGTGAGAAGACCTTCTCCAAAATGAAGTACACAAAAAATGTTTACAGATCTAAATTAACTGATGAGCATCTTAAATCTCTTTTAATAATTGGTACAAGTAAAATTAGTCCACAACTACAAACTATTGACAGTGGAAAATCTCAATTACATAAATCTCATTAGTATTTCATATGTCATTATGCTTGTTATAAGTTATGTTATATTTAAAATGTATAAAATGTTAGTTGGATTCATTTCAATAATTTGTTAGTTATTATATACTGAAGTTAAATTTTCTGCATATTATACATGTCTTTACTCATTACAATTCTATGTTTCTTTATCCAACTTATCACAAAAACAATAACAATAAGCATACAACAATATTATGAGTAGTTAGCCCATGACCATATCAATGTAGATGTCATATTAATAATTATTCAACATAAAATTAGAATACTTCAGTAAACTAAATTTAATTTGCTATAAAAAATATGTTCTCTAAAAGGAGTTTTCTAGTATGCTAGCTTTCTAGCTCTATAGCTAGTTTTCTAGCTCTCTGCGGGCCGGACAAAATCTGTCCGCGGGCCGGATGTGGCCCTCGGGCCGTAGTTTGGAGACCCCTGCTCTATTTTATTAGACTGTACTCCCGATATTAGCCACACAGAACAAATGACGTTTGTGGTAAGATTTGTGAAAACTGTAGAAAGTGAAGAAGTCTCAATAAGGGAGCATTTCTTAGGCTTTCTTCCTGTTACCAATTCTTCAGGTAAAGGCCTCACCGAAGTATTACTCAGAGTTAAAAGCACGAGACATTCCTTTAAAATCCATGAGAGGTCAGGGCTATGATAATGGCTCCGCAATGAAGGGAAAACACGTTGGAGTTCAGAAGAGAATCCTTGATTTAAATCGTAGAGCCTTTTATGTGCCATGTGGGAACCACTCATTGAACTTGGTTATTAACGATGCAGCTCTATCGTGCAACAGTGCAGTAGAGTGTTTCAGTACTATACAAGAAATCTTTAACTTTTTTTCAAGTTCTACCCAAAGATGGAGTATTTTGCTCAATCACGTCACAACCCTCACAGTAAAACCACTATGCAATACTAGATGGGAAAGCAGAATCGAGGCACTGATGCCTTTGAGATATCATATCGAAGAAGTATATGATGCACTATATGAAGCCTCTCAAGATCAAAAACTTGATGCATTTGGAAGAAACTCAGCCTTAGGACTCTTAAAAAAACTGCAAAGCTTCAAGTTCTTGTGCTGTTTAGTGACATGGTATGAGATCCTGCACAAAACAAACATGGTCAGTAAACTATTGCAAAACGTCACAAATGACCTGCAAAGTTCTATGGATCTCATTAAAAGTGTGAGATCATTTCTTGAAAAGATGAGATCTGATCAAGGACTTAACAGCGTGATATTAGATGCAAAGGAACTTGCAGAAAAAATCAATGTGCCTGCCGAGTTTGAAAAAGAACATCAAGTCCGGCCAAGAAAGGTGAAAAAACAGTTTACTTATGTAAGCGCAGATGAAGCAGTAAACTATGGAATGGATGCCTTTAAAGTCAATTTCTTTTTTGTTGTGCTAGACAGAGCAATATCCTCAATTCAGGAGAGATTTGAACTAATGGAAACTCATAGTTCTAGTTTTAATTTTTTGTACGTTATCCCAAGTTTGGACAAGAGTGTTAACGATACAGATTTGAAAACAGCTTGTAAACACCTTCAAACCATTTTGAGTGATGGAGAAGACTGTGACGTGAACGGAACTGATCTCTTTGATGAACTAAGAGTGTTTTCACCAATGCTGCCTTCTGGAAGTCACCCTGCGGGAGCTCTGTCTTTTATAACCAAGCGTGGTTACGTGGATACTTTTCCAAACGTTTTTGTCGCATTGAGGATTTTGTTAACGCTCCCAGTGTCACTAGCCAGCGGGGAAAGAAGTTTTTCCAAGTTAAAACTCATTAAAACTTATTTAAGATCTACTTTGAGCCAAGAACACTTGAATGGGCTAGAAATCTTGGCCATTGAAAATGACATATTGAGTAAAATGGACACTGAGTTATTACTCAACGAGTTTTCGAAAGCAAAAGCAAGAAAAATTCATTTTTAATTCAAGTTTTATTTGTGAAGAGTTCAAATTACTAATAATTGTAACTCTATGTAATGATGATGGCCTGTAAATAATTATACTTCTGGTTTGCAAGTTTTTCTTTGTGTATTATTAAAACATACCTGGCTTCTACCTTTAATTTCTGGTTAATATTAATATGTGTTACAGGTGCACTGATTTATAGTGGTTTGATTAGTGGGGGGGCGCCAATATGTTTTTTGCTTACACTTGAAAAAGATCTAGGGCCGGCCCTGGTTTTTGGTAATCAGATCTCGACTTTGACAATAAATACATGCAGATGAGTTAGCTGTACAAAATGAGCTAACCATAGAAACATTGAACCAATTGAGACGAACTGAATCAATGCCCAGTATGAAAAAACTGCTTCAAGTCCGGTGGACAGAATTTTACAAAATAAAAGCATTTTAAGATACGGTCCGTTGCGATGCGACACAAAGGCGAGGGGAATTCCATTTCATATAAATTCATACGTGAAGATCAAAGAATAATGAAATTATAATATTTCAGTTTTTGTTTTAATAAATCATACAAGACGGGTTCAGTCGCCAACAATTAAAGTAGCTAATTTAATAGAGTCAATCGACGTTAATTAAAAAGTAACTTCTATATTAATTGGAACTTTATAATTACGAGACTTTCAAGAACTTTAATTATTTACTTCTCGACAAAACTATAAGCGATGAATACCTTATATAATCAAGAAACTGGAATTGGATTAGAAAGATCAGATGACATGACGAGAAGAAAGAACCTGCGATTCTGAAAGACGACATCAGAGACCATAGTCAAAATCCAATCTATACGAAGTCATCATATAGTAGAGGTACCAGTGCGGGAACGAGGGAAACGAGATGTCTGTCTGATAGGACCAGAACCCATAAAACACGGCAAATACTAATAACACACGAACACTAGCCCGCCACATCACGCCCCCGGCCTTTTAAGCGGCTTCAGTCAATCCAACTTATTAACCCCTGCATTAGTGATATTGCTTCTGATTAGCCGAATAGCTTCACGTTAGGTGACGGAGACGCGAAAAAGCGCG
Organism: Aphrophora alni; assembly: GCA_963513935.1. NCBI lineage: Eukaryota > Metazoa > Arthropoda > Insecta > Hemiptera > Aphrophoridae > Aphrophora > Aphrophora alni. The sequence continues at coordinate 38,016,708 of OY740775.1, forward strand.
AATACAATACAATGGCGCTCCGTCAACAACCTACGAACCAATCACAGCCCAGCTTGGCTCTCAATGGTTTACACAACCACAGTACGAGTACATAGGCCAGCTTCTTGTTCTTGAAGCCCAATAAGCTGAAATTTTGACCAAGTAGGATGCGAAAAACAACAAAATCATCGTCTCCTCCAGGAGTCCTCCACTACACTTGCCAAGGCTTCTGGGACTTCACCTACAGCTCAGACCAGAGACACTTCACTTCAGGGAGCTCACACTGTGCCCATCTACACTCAGGTTGACGTAGAATACAAGGCGCCCCATATCAACCCATACAAGTAAACTTTTCTTGAAGACCACTGCCTATGTCAAGCTCTTTACAGCGAACGACGACGCCCTACCGAAACAAAGGTTCCATGTGCCCATCCCCCCATGACAGGGGAGTTATTAGGGGGAAACCCTCGTACCATCGCAGCACTCCCGCCTTCTGAAAAAGAAATTGTTAGAGTTCTGGATAGTGGTCTGTGCGCCCTCGATGCCCAGGAGGACCAACAGGAAAAGGCGGAAACGCCGGCCGAGAAGCCCGACGCAGAAGTAGACAGCAATAGAGACCGACGCCCAGCAAATCAGCTCCTAAAGCCTCTTCAAGCTACTTCACAAACGGATTTTCAGGAAGATACCGTACCTAAGCCCATATACATCTTTATCCGCCCAGTCCGCATCTCCAACCCAGCCCCCTGTGACCCTAGAGCTCCACTATACATGGTGCTATAAGAAACCTGCGACACCTCAGGCCGAGGGCTTTTTTCAAGGTCACCAAGTGTGTCGACTCCTCTCCATCAGGCCAATGGCTTTTTTCACGGCCACCACGTGTGCCAATTTCCTTTCACCATTCCCCGTCCGAAATCATCCCGGGTTAGTCCGCACACTACTACCTCCGTATACCACTAGCCTCTCGGTTCTAAGCAACGACCTTCAGGGCCAAACTTCACTACACTAACGCCTGAGCTACGTCAAATCTAATTTGTCCCCTTAAAATTTTACTTGTAAAACTATGTTTTTATTGAAGTATATGTAAAAAGTTTAGATTTGCCGAAATTCTTCACTATTTACCAAAGATAAATCTCCCTAAAATGCAATATTTTCCCTGCTTGAAATATTAATTTTGTATATTACAACTGATAAACATCATAATGTTGTTTAACCTATATTACCGATTTCCTAGCCTAGACTAATATTATAAATAATATGGAATTACCATAGCAGCCATTTTGCATAAAATAACAGATAAAACAGCTGATTGGGTCATCAGTATCAATAATTAATTATTCTGATAACTTTACGTTAGGCCGAGCTTGGACTAAATATATATGGAATTACCACAGCAACCATTTTGCATAAAATAACAGATAAAACAGCCGATTGGGTCATCAGTATCAATAATTAATTATTCTGATAACTTTACGTTAGGCCGAGCTTGGACTAAATATATATGGAATTACCATAGCAACCATTTTGCATAAAATAATAGATAACAGCCGATTGGGTCATCAGTATCAATAATTAAATTATTCTGATAATTTTACGTTAGGCCGAGCTTGGACTAAATATATATGGAATTACCATAGCAACCATTTTGCATAAAATAATAGATAACAGCCGATTGGGTCATCAGTATCAATAATTAATTATTCTGATAACTTTACGTTAGGCCGAGCTTGGACTAAATATATATGGAATTACCATAGCAACCATTTTGCATAAAATAATAGATAACAGCCGATTGGGTCATCAGTATCAATAATTAAATTATTCTGATAATTTTACGTTAGGCCGAGCTTGGACTAAATATATATGGAATTACCATAGCAACCATTTTGCATAAAATAATAGATAACAGCCGATTGGGTCATCAGTATCAATAATTAATTATTCTGATAACTTTACGTTAGGCCGAGCTTGGACTAAATATATATGGAATTACCATAGCAACCATTTTGCATAAAATAATAGATAACAGCCGATTGGGTCATCAGTATCAATAATTAATTATTCTGATAACTTTACGTTAGGCCGAGCTTGGACTAAATATATATGGAATTACCATAGCAACCATTTTGCATAAAATAATAGATAACAGCCGATTGGGTCATCAGTATCAATAATTAAATTATTCTGATAACTTTACGTTAGGCCGAGCTTGGACTAAATATATATGGAATTACCATAGCAACCATTTTGCATAAAATAATAGATAACAGCCGATTGGGTCATCAGTATCAATAATTAATTATTCTGATAACTTTACGTTAGGCCGAGCTTGGACTAAATATATATGGAATTACCATAGCAACCATTTTGCATAAAATAACAGATAAAACAGCCGATTGGGTCATCAGTATCAATAATTAAATTATTCTGATAATTTTACGTTAGGCCGAGCTTGATGGAATTACCATAGCAACCATTTTGCATAAAATAACAGATAAAACAGCCGATTGGGTCATCAGTATCAATAATTAAATTATTCTCATAATTTTACGTTAGGCCGAGCTTGGACTAAATATATATGGAATTACCATAGCAACCATTTTGCATAAAATAACAGATAAAACAGCTGATTGGGTCATAAGTATCAATAATTAAATTATTCTGATAATTTTACGTTAGGCCGAGCTTGGACTAAATATATATGGAATTACCATAGCAACCATTTTGCATAAAATAACAGATAAAACAGCTGATTGGGTCATAAGTATCAATAATTAAATTATTCTGATAATTTTACGTTAGGCCGAGCTTGATGGAATTACCATAGCAACCATTTTGCATAAAATAACAGATAAAACAGCTGATTGGGTCATAAGTATCAATAATTAAATTATTCTGATAATTTTACGTTAGGCCGAGCTTGGACTAAATATATATGGAATTACCATAGCAACCATTTTGCATAAAATAACAGATAAAACAGCTGATTGGGTCATAAGTATCAATAATTAAATTATTCTGATAATTTTACGTTAGGCCGAGCTTGGACTAAATATATATGGAATTACCATAGCAACCATTTTGCATAAAATAACAGATAAAACAGCTGATTGGGTCATAAGTATCAATAATTAAATTATTCTCATAATTTTACGTTAGGCCGAGCTTGGACTAAATATATATATGGAATTACCATAGTAACCATTTTGCATAAAATAACAGATAAAACAGCCGATTGGGTCATCAGTATCAATAATTAAATTATTCTGATAATTTTACGTTAGGCCGAGCTTGAACTAAATATATATGGAATTACCACAGCAACCATTTTGCATAAAATAATAGATAACAGCCGATTGGGTCATCAGTATCAATAATTAAATTATTCTGATAATTTTACGTTAGGCCGAGCTTGATGGAATTACCATAGCAACCATTTTGCATAAAATAACAGATAAAACAGCCGATTGGGTCATCAGTATCAATAATTAAATTATTCTGATAATTTTACGTTAGGCCGAGCTTGGACTAAATATATATGGAATTACCATACCAACCATTTTGCATAAAATAACAGATAAAACAGCTGATTGGGTCATAAGTATCAATAATTAAATTATTCTGATAATTTTACGTTAGGCCGAGCTTGGACTAAATATATATGGAATTACCATAGCAACCATTTTGCATAAAATAACAGATAAAACAGCTGATTGGGTCATAAGTATCAATAATTAAATTATTCTCATAATTTTACGTTAGGCCGAGCTTGGACTAAATATATATGGAATTACCATAGCAACCAATTTGCATAAAATAACAGATAGACTAACAACCTTATTATCTAGTTGATTCAATGAAGCAATCAAGCCAAACCTAGAGGTAGCACGTTGTGTATCCTCTGATACTGAAAACCAAATAACAAAGACTGTTGTTGAATGAGCGAAACCAGACTACAAATGTTTCCCTGAACATGAAGTAAAAATTATATTGCCAAGATCATAGACGATTTATTTAGATATATAACTAACGTTATATTACAAAATCATAATATATTGTATTGTGTCATTTATTGTTGGACAGCATATGCGGGAATGGCCACACTGTTTTTAATAAACAATTTTTTTCCCATAAGACTACTTTTACGCTTCAGATAATAAGCATTTACATTTCATCAGAACGTAATCGAGTGTACAAGATATCACGGTTCATTTGTATTCATTTTTTTAAACTCTTAGATTTATGAATACTTTCTAACCAACAATTTAGGAGAGACGGTAACAATTTTTTTTTGTCTAGGAATTGTACTTACGAGATAAAGTTGGTACACGTGTATTGCAACCATTTAATTATTCATATGAAAAAGTTATTGCAGTTTATTAGTCACGACTAACCACAGTGTGAATATTTGAAAGCGACTGACGAGGATCGATATTACAATTTGTCCACACATAAAGAGCTGTCGTGAATAAGCCCAGAGGGGGGGGGGAGCACTAGGTTATCTATAATAATAGAAACATGCTTTAAAACAAACACATATGATGAGGGGAAATTTAAATAATTATTCGCAACGAGAAACAATATTTTCGTCCCTTGTCTGGCACGTGCTACAATGCGCAGAATCAAACTGACCTACTTGTTGTACCTCAGCCATTCCCTTTGATATTCTCATATAATTCCTTTTCTCTGTAAAAGATTTTATCACGTAGAACACATTTTTACAGTTCGATTCAGTACATGGTTATTTCCTTGTTTTTAAACAAGAAATAGTCGTTTAAATCCATGTTTATATACAGAGTGTGAAATAAATCCTGCAACCATTGTGGTGAATGGTGTTGGGAGACCATTAATTGGGTTTTCCCAACATTCATTCATTTTCATTGGTTTTGAATGTGAGGATTAACGTCCTGAAATTTTGGAACGATTTTTGAAACACCCTATATACGTTTAGACAAAAAGTTACATGATTAGTAAAAAAAACTCTATGTCGAGTTTTTGATGATATATCCCGTTGAGGTCCTCAGAAAAAGAAAAAGAAAAAAATGGAATGATGTGTTTATGCCACTTGTCTGTCTATCCGGAAAATGTCGTCTGTAACAGACCAAACGCGTGGACCGATTTTAATCAAATTCCGTGTATATAGAGTTATTTAGGTCATTTCTCGAACTCGGGACGATTTTTTTCGATATCTCAAAATTTGTGGGTGGACTCCGTGAGAAGACAAAAACACAAAATCACCTTTCCAGACTCCAAACAAAACGGTTTGTGAATTATCGTTAAGTAAAAGAGCCAAGCGTGTGCTAAAACCGTAGGCATATAGTGACAGTTATTTTTATAAAGTCAAGTCTTTCTTCGTCAAATAAACATTAAATAGCATTCAGGCTCGGAAGAAAACAAGAGCTGGTCAAGAAAGACTTGATAGAGAGTTATCTAATCCAAGACGTTATGAAAAAAAGTGTAGATCCAGCTAGGGTCTCTCGGCCTTGTCACGACCGTACTCACTATAAGTGAGTCCTCGAGTGTTCGTCGAGTTCCAAAGATATGTTGGCTTGGATCCCCTTAAAAATAGAAAATAAATACATTAAAAAAAATATATAATGTGTGACGGATTTGATAAAAATTTAGTGTTTTATATAGTGCTAGTTTAGAATACATGTTACTTGTACAAATAGTAGTTTGTAGGCCTACTTGTCACGTTAAATAAATACTTTTTTGGAAGCCACTCTGAAAGGTCTCAAAAAACACACCCACAAGTTTTTCCAAAACTAAATTTATTTCCTGTCAAATCTAATTCGACATTGGTTGAAGTGAATTCACCCTCTCTGTATTCAGATGCATCATTGCGCAGACTCTTACTGACCTAGATACATCACACATTCTCTTTGTTACCCTCATCTGTAAGTTAAAGAAGTCTCCTTTATAATCCTACTAAAGGGTGTTTTGTTTCTAATATTAAAATTCTAACTATAAAGAGTTCCCCCGAGACTATGAAATCTACACTGATCCTATTCATGGAATTTACGTGACATTATTTTTAGCTCACCTGAAATCTAAATATAGTAAACATTTATGAATTCGTAAATTTCCTTCTTCTCTTGTCGTTAAACTTTTAAAAATCCCTATTAGAATGAATAAACTGTTCGAGTTTTCGTTTCTTGTTTAAATGAGAAAAATCTCTTTGTCATCGTTGCTTTATAAAAAGAACAGAAGATATTATAAAAACATATATATATATATATATATATATATATATATATATATATATATAATAATCTAATAGCGTCAGAGTCGGAAGAGAACAAGAGTTGGTCAAGAGAGATTTGATAGAAAAGATGAAAGAGAGGGATCTAACCAAAGACTACATGGAAAAAGGTGTAGATCCAGCTACACCCCGTACTCACTATAATTAGCCCCTGAAAGTGTGACCAATGTTCTAAAGCCAATGAAATAAATGGTTGTTATTGATATGTCATGTACTAATATCATAACCAGCTATACTAACGAGAAAAAAATGTCGTCCTATAAAAAAGACGAAAAGCAATAATCAAATTATTTTAAAACAAGCCGGTTGCTCAATTTTCTCTAAAAAATTAACATTAAAGAAACACAGGTCATGGATATCCTTTTACAATAAACCTTAGTGGCGCACTTAACCGAGTATGGGTTTGGTAATTCCGAGAGTATTATTACCTAGGTGGATCTTCACCTTTTTCCATGTGGTTTTGGATTAGATCATTGTCTTTCATCTTTCCTATCAAGTCTCCCTTGACCAACTCTTGTTCTCTTCTGACCCTGACGCTATTATGTATAGTATTCGAGGGTTAGGAGTCTTTATTTTACGGCCTTTGCTTCTTTTTTGTTTTTATGTTGTTCGGCTTTAAACAACAAAAAGAAAAAAGTCCATAACCTTTAAATCTTGCCACTTCTATTCAAATTTTACTGATTGTTTTAATATTATTTGGGACAGTTTTAACCATCATATTTCTCATTCGATTGACTTATATCTAATCTATTTTTTTTAAAAACGAGGGAAGGAATAAACACATAAAAGGACGAAAAGCTCAAAAGTTCAGCAAAATATTCGCGCATGCTCAGACGATCTTGATGCCAACTCTGATCTCCGTCTCGTGGGTTAAACAGCACAATAGGTCCTTGTTTGTACAAACATCTTTTCAAATTATTTATGCATTGCGTCCCTACAGTGACTATGTAAGAGCAAGTTTTGTTAATGCTCAGCAAATATTGATACGGCAAAAGAACATGCTATTATTTATGTAAGCTGAAACTCACGTCACCTGAAGAATTTAATTCCTATTGGTTTTGAACTAGTGAGATTATACAAAGAGGCTAGCTAATGAATTTTATTTATACGTATAATAATTCACACAAATTACCAACACATGATATTGTATACAACAGCTGTATTTTTCTATCAATTTTATCTTAAAGAACCAGCATATTGTAATAATTTGTAGGCTTATAGAGAAAAATTCACATCTTTTTTCAATCAAAATGTATGATATTATTTTAAGAGACCAAAGGTAAAACCAAGGACAATTATAATTTCACGTGCTTGTTTCTGTGTCATGGAATTATAATTTCCATTTGTCTGTCTGTAAATCGCAACTCGTCTACACAAGACGATAAATCATATATATTTCAAACTTGCTTTAAAATTCTTTGTATTGTCCCACTTATAGGAAAATATAGCTGTGACAGAAAATAATACCTTGGGATAGTTTAGGGGCAAAATTAGAATTCACAAAAAAAGAAGAAATATTATGTGTGGGATATCAAATAAAACTAGAAGTTATTTTGATTACATATATGAGTGTTTATTTGACGAAAAATTATTATGTTGGCGTTAGGTCAAATTTAAAGTGTGAGATATCATGCTTTTCTAAGTTGAACATGGCGTAACCGACAAATCTGAGCAAAACTTATTAGCACTTGAAATTAAATTCCAGTGTGAAATCAAATACTTTAGTTTTTTATATGAAGAATACAATTTCATTTAACCCCAAAATGAGACATGAGTAGCATATAACTTTTAAAAGTAGTTGTGAGATGCGAAACAATTAAATAGATGGATTGCATTTTCATTGATTACTCTGTATTGGGTCCGTAGGTAAAAAATCAAGGATCCTAATAATTTCACCCGCATGTCTGCTTGTAAGTCGCAACCCGTCTACACAGACAAACCTATAAATACTATGCATTTATATTCTTTGTATTGTCCCACTTATAGGGAAAAAAATAGTGGTAAAAAAAAATTACCTTGGGGGGTAGTAAAAACGCAAAAACTATCGAGTTGAAAAAATTTATGTTTGGCGGCATCAAATAAAACTAGTAGTTATTCTGATTACGAATATGTACGTTTATTTGACGAAGAAATTAATAGACTATGTTGGCGCTAGACTGCTTAAAAGACTTCTCTATAAAAACAACAACTGTCCCTGTATGCTGACGGACCCATTTGGGTTGTGTGGTTTTAGCGCGCACGCTTGACTCTTATTTTTATGGTTTGTAGTTTAACTACTCTTTAAAATAAAGTAGCTTAACTTAATTGTAACACGCAACCAAAACTAAAAATCAAAAACTTAACACAACATTAAATTTTCTCAAATGTTTTTCAATTGTCAACAGAAAAGTCAATGAATGATAACTCCCCAACACCACAATAAAACACCAACAACACAAAGACTGTAAAGTTATGTTTATTCTACATTATGTATCATCAGAGGTACAGTAAACATAACTATGTTGTTGGTGTCGTCGTGATTTTGGGGAATTTCTATCATTGTACATTCACCACAGTGATATAGTGATTCACATGAAGGAAAAGTCAAGGTAATTATTACACACACACACACACACACACTCTACAAATAATTAAACATGCATGTTTCACAAAATAACAAATTGTGCAGCAATTTTGTTGATACATAATAAACTTCCACTTTTTTTTAAATAATACAGTACAGTAATGTCTTTTAGCACATTTAGGCTATTATACAATATAAACGTAATATATAGGTTTATATAGGTTTGTGATGGGTCAAAAAATCGATGTTTAGTTTTTACGTTTGAAGGACGATTTAAAATTTAAAAGAAGTTGCTAGAGCCGACTTTCAAACAAAAATCATACTTTTGTGGTTCTTTCTTATGACAGCTATCCTCATATAACGACCCGAGATATGGCCAACCGAATTTGATTAAAATCGGTCCAGACGTCTGTATTGTACAGCAATACACATATAACAGATATTCCCAAAACCACTTTTTTTTAACTCAATGATATACAAAACGGATATATTCGCAAAAACTCAACACCGATTTTGTGACACATCACCAAACTTTATACCACGAACTTAACGTAAAAATTACAAGGACATTTCAAAATTGTGGTTATTTGAAACAGTTTTCTAGTAGAGTATATCCTACATGAATCAATAAAAGATGACATTGTGCAGTTTGACAATAATTTGCATTCATTAATATCAAAGTTAAGGTTGATGAAAGAGCTGATTTAACATAAAATTAATGTCCTATCATGTCAAGCTCATCAAGTATTATTACATGAATATAACTTCAGTACAATAAGAGAAAACATAGAGTAGAAGATTATAAAACACGAAAGGCAAGACATAAGAATCCTTAGAGGTGGAATGGTGGTTGTGCAAGTGTAATATGATATTCTGTATTATGACCACATTATAGTCAAATGAAGGTGTATTGAATCAATGTTTAACAAAAGGCAGGAATTTAATTGTCAATATGACATGTTACTTACCTAGAGGTTTGGTAATAACAAAAAATTTTGACTGATCAGTTTCATGACTTGAGGAACCGGAGAAAGTGATTTTCAACTTATCGTCATCTGTATGTAAGCACGACAACGGCCACAAAAATTAAGGATTGGAACATGAAATTTGATATAGGTGACTATAGTGTGCTCATATAAAACCTTATTGATATTCCTAAATTAAAATATCAAAATGACGGCTATTTTAAACAGATTTTTGTTTATCAATTTTGTTATTCAACTTACAACACTATATTTATTAGATTAAAATGTGCAGATTTCAACCTTGCATGTAATGGTACCAACCCCACCTCACTATGATGACAAATAGTAAAGTTATTGTGAAAAATGTAAATTTCAAAACTCGACCTCTGAAGAACATTCAGTATATAGTAACGAAATCCGGCAGGGCCGAGTCACCGACACTCGCATAGCAAGTGCAAGCTCCTTCACTTATGTACAACTTCAATGTCCGCCATGAGTAAAACGTGTTGAGACTGGTAAATATATACAGCCACCCCCCCCCCAATAATTAGACCCTACCCCTGATGTTAAAAAATAGTGATATAGGTACACAATTATGAGGTTAAATTACACAATTACCTATATAATACCGGTTTTTTGATCTACCAATACAATTGTTTACACTTCCTGCAAAGCTCAAGGTCAAACTTTTAAGAATTAAATTATTTAGAAGATCTGCTTGTGATAACATTGTATTATGGGGCTGGGTAAGAACCATGACTAATTTAGAAACCTATATAGTTTTAATATGATTTATTTGTTTGTTCTGAGATCGTCAAAACTATTAAAATTTGGAGAACACAACATATTAAAAAAAAAGATTAACTTTTAATTTCAAATCTATTATACAAAATTGACAAAAAATCCGAAAATGTCCATTGTATATATCAGCTTTTACAAGTCAAATTATTGGACCAATTTTTATGATGTGTTCACTAATCACTTCACCACTGGTTTAATTCTCAACTACAAAGTCCAATTTTTGTTTTAAGGAGGGGGGACATTCAAACTGTTATAATGATAATTACAATGGACATTACAAGATAATTATTGTAATGTTTAGTTATAATGGACTACACTACAATCGGAGAAATAAATGGTTAAATTATGATATATTCTTTTCTACGATCATTCGCCAATACTCAACTATTTTCAAAATGTTGACTGTATTGTAAAAACTAAAACTAAATTCCCCCCCCCCAAACTATACTATTCTACACTATTATTATATAAACAGAAAGAGGTTGTAGGTTTGTATGAGGTAACTTCAGAAACTACTAAACCAAGTTGGAAAATTATGTTGTATATTATTGTAAGAAAAAATAATAATGAACAGCAAATGTTTATATAAAACTAAACATGATACAATAAAATTTCAAAAAATAAATAGTATATGTTTATTTATTCAAACATGTTTCACCGGCCATCTTCAGTAGTGCACGAGTTATTGAGAATTTGTGTTCAAGTTTTATTCCATCAAGTATGCCATCTCACAAGTCAAGCTCAATATATGTTTATAAAACCAAACACACTAATTATGTAACAAGAAGAAGTGATGGAGACAGTTTTATACCAAACCTCAGTAGTAAGTATGGGTGGAGCTAACCAGATTTGGATCCACACTTTTTTCCATGTAGTCTTGGGTTAGATCCCTATCTTTCATCTTGCCTATCAAGTCAGTCTTGACCAACTCTTCTGACACTGATACTATTAGAGTATTCAAGGGTTAAGAGTCTTTTTATTTTCTCTTTTCTTTATATAAGGTGATGATGAACAACGAAAACACTTTTAGAAATTATTTAAGACTGAAATTTGCGATGAGGTAAAATTTTAATAATTTGGTATTCTTATGGAGTTGAAAAATGTCATTTTGTTAAAAATAAAAAAATTAACTTAATATAATAGATAAATTTAGAGTTCATTTAGGTCTAAAGCTAAATACCTACGCTAAATACCTACGCCCAATAATTATTTATTTCTGTACCACCAAATCAATAACTGCTACACTTCCTAATTTGTTGAAAGACATCATGCAGCGTTTCAAAGCAATGTAATATTTAGAAATTGAGTCATCATACAACAAATTCTACACTCAACTCTCAACGACAACATAAAAAAAAGAATACATATTTAAGAGGAATTATTTTAAACAGGACAAGTGGAAAAGCAGCAGAAGAAAACAATTTTCTCAACTTTGGTTGTGATTGGAACATGATAAAATGCTGACAAGTTCTATTAATGTCCAGCAGCTGTGTAAACGTTCTTGGATTCTTTACATGTTTCCACTAGACCATGTGGCAAGTCTATTTCCACAATCTGTTTTTATGTGTGTTGCCTACATTTTTATAATTTAAATTTACTTTGTTACTCTGCACAGAGATTAAGTATTTGAGATAAAGAAAAATAGATGTTCAGTTTTTCGTATGATCATTTTATGTTTGCCACCTTTGGTATCTAATAAGCAATTGAAAAACTTTAAATGGGGTACCTTCCTTAGAGTAAATTATAGAAAATATGGTAATTAAAAATCTTTTTTTCAAACTTTAACAAATGGTTGCCATTAACCAATATGGCGGCCGACTTTAAAATTTCTTATGGAATCATCTTTATTTTATGGTGTTTTCTGATTATACACACAATTTACTATAAGACTTTTTATTCCTTTTGGTTTTTTATAAACCTACCCATTTATTCAGGAGTTATGGGCGCTTAAATTTTCAATTAATTTATGTACAGTGCATTTTCTGTTTTTCATACTTCCCATTATTGTTGAATCAAGTTAAAAATTTAATTAGGCACAGTATAGGAAGAAAACCAATGCAGGACTAAACATATGTACAATAAATAATTTGTGAAACAGACAAATACTAGTTAAATCAGGAATTAAATAAGACACAGAAAAATCACATGGCATGAAAATTTGATCAGCTATTATTAACCTTGCACTGTTGAGTTCACAACAGATAATTTCTTAAGCTTACATGAAACGGATTTTTATAGCTATTTGTGTATATGTTAAAGCAAAATTCTAAAGGTTTAACGTAACTACTTTATTTTTTATTTATTGTTGTAAGTATTTTATTTTTTTAATTTAAACTTTTTATACGATGAAAGATATGTATATTATTTTCCTTTCATCATTAAATTCATTACATAATGGGGTTTACCAACAGTGAAAAGTTTATACGATAGAAATTATTTAACAAGTCATAAGAATAGCGTACTGGCAGTAAATACATACAGAGATTATACTAACCAAATAGAAATCTTTGACTGAATATAATCGTAGGTTTTAGCTGGTTTTATCTGTTCAACAAATTATTTATTTTACGTTTAATTCCGTGTTGGTGTTAACACTTTTTATACTATGTCTGATTAAATTTTTAACTTGATTCAACAATGGAAAGTATGAAAAATCGCCTATCAAAAATGCACATATGTCAATGTTTGAAAACTATTAGAGCCTATACACTCCTAAACGAGAGAATTTGATAAAAAAATTTAAAAAAATAATAATAATAAAGTGTTTTAACGTTATGTAGAATCAGAAAACCCTACAAATTATAGGGAGTTATATAAGAAATTCTAAAATTCGACACCATATTGCTTAATGACAGCCATTAACAGTTTTCGATGGGTCAACAGTTTACGAGATACCAATGATGGCAAAATGATCACTCAGTATACCTTATTAAATCTCGTGTGGAAACAACTTATAATTTACCATTTTGAATAACAATGTGCAGTCATTCACTTGTTCAATGAGTGTTGCAGTCAATGAGCTGCAAGATTCACTTGTTAATCACTTTGGTTAGTCAGTAAACAGTGAAACACCAAGACCTTATTTGTCAAATATACTCTTCTAACCATTACAAAACATGAAGATTGATTAATCAAAACAACTTTGCAAATCATAAATTAAACAAAATATGATTCAGGACTAATTTGGCAAAAAACTTACAGAACCATCCTGACCTTCATCTGAAATCTGATTTGCCTTGAGGGGCTCACTACAGTGACTATGGGTATAGTAATACCGAGGGATCTTTATTTGATCTAGTCTCGGGTTAGATTGCTCTCTTTCACCTTTCTTATCTAGTCTCTCTGGAACAACTCTTCTTCTTTTCTGACCTTGGGGTCATCAATACAAAGTGGTCCAGAAAAAATTAATTGGTTGCTTGACCATCTCAGATTTCTGAGATGAAGTAACCACTGTAAGCACTAAAGCAACCAGTGCTAGACCATTTGGGATGGCTTAACCCCTTGACACTATTAGAGTATTAGGGATTTTTATTTTATCTTCTTTTTTAATAAGGTGATGATGACTGAAAGATTTTTCGCCTTTAAACAATAGAAAAACAAATTGATTTCAATCAGTTATGAAGTATATTTAGGAGTAGATTACAATATGAGTGAAACAATTGGAAGCTCAATTTAAATATAATAGTGGTTCATCAGGCCTTATTGTCACAAACACGGCACTTGAGTACAAAACAAATTTTGATTTAAAAATGAACAGCTTTGAGACCTTTTTACATGTTGTTTAGATTATAAAACTTCACATTTAACTCAAATTTGGTTGAAATGTTGAGATACTCAACTTTCTGGACTAAAGTATTTCCATGGTTTAATTTCACTTCTTGACTGATAACTAATGAACCGGCATTCTTTGGAAAGTAGTGATAAATAAAGATTCATTGAGCCCTAGGAAGCTTTATTTAACAAAGTTGTGCCTACCCTAGTTGGGCACAAAACAGACGAAACACTTCCAACTTTTTTTTAACACCTATAGTCCAAAAAATTAATCAGAAATCGCTCAAAATAGATAAACCTCACAAGAATTATTTACATATGCAGTATAAATAGTATAGGGTAATTTTGGTAATCGCAAAATATTTCCTCCTCTGTTTTTTCACTAACATTCACATGTCATGGTTTCAGGAAACCGAAAAACGATTTTGAATATGCTGACCATCAGTTGTCATTGTACGTAAGAACAATAGTGGTTACAGAAATTAAGATAGGAAAATGAAGTGGTATAGGGGATTATAGTGCGACGGCCACTTTAAACTGTTTTTTTGTCCATATTTCGTGTTATTATTCAACTTATAACACACTAATCTAGATAAAAATTTGCAGATTTCAGTTCTGCATGTTGGTTTAACAGTACCAATCCCACTTCACTACAGTGACAAATAGCGAAGCTATTGTCAAAAATGTAGTTACGAACCCAGACCTCGCAAGAAAATGTATACTCGTATAGTTACAACATCTGGCAGAGATGAGCCACTATTATGGTATAGGAAGCAGAGGCTCCTTCACATATGTACAACTACGAACCTTATCAGAGCTGAGACACTCATACAAGTTAAGAGAATGAATACTTTTTAATATAAACACATCTAAGGGGATGTTATTCCTCAGACGGATTCAAGAAAGTAGTGTCATATACATTTACGAGGTTCAGAAAATCTGTATAACAACAGTTTTAAACAAACTTACCCTACTGGATAAGACTTCTTGATCTATAAATACAATTTAATGTTTCCTACAATTAAAAAGAAATCAACTTTTGGGCAAGTTTAGAGGATCTGCTTGCATTACATTTTATGATGGGGTTGGATAAGTACCATGAAGGATTTCATCAACTTGTTTTTACCATTTATTATCACATGTTCTAATAATAATAAGATGAGAAAAAGTAAAATCTATATACTTCACTTACTTCCTTTACATACCCTTTATAACCCACCATAAATCGCTTGAAAATTTTATCATCAAAATCAGGAAAAACATTTTCAAAACCTACCAATTTAATTATGAACACAGGCTTACATTCCACTGCTGTATAGCCAAGAACACATGCCCAAGGCCGAAATAATACAATTTTAAACAAAACTCTATGATTGTTTGTAAACAAAATGTACATCTGCAAGACAATGATGTTAAAGAGAATTTATAAACAAATCTGGTATTTATTGATTTCTAAGCCAATACTATCGGAAAAGTTCTTGGCAAGATTTATTGTTCACAAGTGAAGTGCTAATAGAATCATTACTTTGAAAAAAGTATCTTTGATCTGTATCAGAATTTGGATTGACATTTTAGAACATTCTCTAAAATAACTGTTCAAATTTGAAAAATAAGAAAACAACTCTGGTTGCTACTATAACCATTAATAGGTAAAAAAAACTGTTTACTAACCATTTTTATGAAAAGTAAAGAAAAATATAAATTAAATATATACCTTGGGTTTTGTTGAAAATTTGACTTTTCCTCTTTTTGATACATGTGATTTTTCACCAACTCTTAGAAATCCAAGATACACAAAAGGTGTATATTTCAGTGTTCATTTAAAAAATGTGTAGTATTTGTACAAAATATTTAACAACTAATTATAGTAATGAATTTTGGCAATACATATTTTACCCACAGAAAGAAATATGAATATATCATTAACATATAATGCTATTTTATGATATATCATTTTGGTTAGGAAAATTATCTTTGTCTACAGTTGTTGACAAAGTGGCATTTTGTTCATTTAAATTAATTTGCAAAACAGCTGATTTCTCAACAGTTTCACTTTGCCCACTACTTTGTACACTACTTTGCTCACTCCGAATGGCAACCGAACAAAACGAAATTTAGGTTAAGTTTATTTGAATTGATTTATAATATACAAGAAATGTCCCTTATGTAGGTTAGATTAATTCTTACATGTAAAATAACATAAATAAACAACAAAACAATGTTTTAAAATTGAAAAAGGAAGTAATTATTCATGAAGATGATTGACAGTGTATGTACACGAAGAGTATTTTTCGTTTGCCGAGTTTTGAAGTTGGCAATCCCGTTTCCTCAACAATACACCTAAGTTATTTGTAATATTCATAAATAACCTCAGTTTTGACTTGAGAACTTCTACTCAGTGTTGATGTGTTGTTTAGCACTACTGCTATATTTTGTGTAGTTAGTTTTAAAATATGGACAGTTCAGATTTTAAAATAATCTGAAAAATAAGAAAAATGCGGTTATTAAAGATCGAATTGTAATTGATTGTTTGTTTGAACACTATTGTATTAAATTAATGTTTTATTAAATTGTGTTACTGCTGAAGTATGTTTTTTATTTGTCACAAAATAACAACAGTAGAGAAAGTATAATGTGCAATTCGTGAGCAAAGTCAAAAACCTCTCAGTCAAAACTGCCTTACAAAAAAATGAAGAAAAGAACATAAAATAAAGACACCTACCCATCGAAAGTTCATAATAGCATCAAGGTCAGAAGAGAACAAAAGTTGGTCAAGAGAGACCTGATAGGATAGTTGAGGGGGATCTAACCCATGACTATATGAATCGTAGGGTCCTTTAGGATTGCCAAAGCTGTCTCACTGAAGTGAGCCCCTGAGGATGGAAAATATATAAAAAATTTCTATTATATAGGAATTAAATACTTCTATAAAAATATGTACAGAATTGAACTACAAATTAACAGAACGCTGAAAGTATTAAACTGGATTTGACAGAACTACACAATCAATTGTGCTGCATTCAAAGATTATATATTGCAATGTTATATTTCGACTGATGGCAATTTTAAGTTGGTATGATACAAATTAACCACAGTTTTATTGATATTAATACATCTATGACAAGTAGTGATTTTTCGATAATGACCAACAGAAAGGATTCTTATATATCGAAAATAGTCAATTCAAGGAATAAATATTGGTTTACTAGAACAGACTGAATTAAAATTTTTAACAAAACTTATTACGCTGGGTTTAAACACTCTATGTAAATTACTCCACAAGAAGATATAAAGTTACATAATAATAACAGATAACAAAATGTAAAAAATATTATTTCTGCTATATCTCTTTACAGACAAGACCGAGGGAATTGCCGCTGATTTCAACAATTGTTCTATTACAGTCATTTATTTCTTAATTGTCTACAATTGCTTCAAGTTTTCTGCAAAGCCTTGAAAAATATCTGCTTCATCTATGATTTAATATTTCTACAGTGTCAAAACTTAATAATAATATAACAAGACGATTAAAGAAGTTGATATGATGAATGCAAAACATATGTTAAAAACAGAAGTTAATGAAAGTCAATAAATAAAAATTCTCATAAACATGAATTGTGGGTTTTGAAGGATTAAAACTATGTTGAAATCAAATTCAATAATTCAAAAATACATAAGTTAATGTGTTTTAACAAAAATTAATTTTAGCTAGGTGTCTGCACCTAGCTAAAAATGTGTAATCATTCAGACCTTTTTGAAATAATGTGTGTTAACCTTTATTATAACCCTCAGGAATAGAGGGGTCGTAGAGCTCCAGAAAAAAAATGTAGCCTACTTTCACGAATATAAGAAAATGTAGTTAATGTAAAATTTGGAGGTAGGTTGTTTTAAAGGAAACCGTTTTGAATATATAAGAATATAAATAGTTTTGATTAACCTTGTCCAATACGTAGGAATGACTAAAGGGAGTTTGCAAATTTCTGATGTAAATTTCTAAACCGAGGCTTTCTTTGGTTTTAAATCAAAATTTTAAACTGGATTACAATTTAACTCAACTAATAATTTTAAAGTGAAATTATTCTCTCAAATATGTCTATGTAAAAAATATAAGGAGACTAAATTCATATCACAATTGGCACCTTCAAAAATACAGCGAGTGGTATTCTAAATATGAAAAATTTTAAGTTGATATTAACATTTGGGGGTTTTTTTTTTAACGTGCACCATTTTTAAATTATTTTTATTTTTTGAATATGTGGGCTAAAATTATAGCCCAGGAAGTAATTTTTAAATTTCTAGCTTAAACGATTTTACTATAACTTCTGCTGAATGGATGGATATTGTTTTGAAAACAAAGTTTTCAACGAAACTTTAAAACTGACTACATCTTATTAGCTCAAAATATTTTGATGTGTCACAAGCCAGAAAAATTATACGGTAATAAAACTTTAAAATTATTATATTCTGTACAAAATGTATTAAATAAGTTTTCGCCTCCATTATATCACTAAGACACGGAAAAGGAAGCTACTGTCACCAAGGTTTGCCAGATGTAGTATTTTTGGTTTGTCATCAGTGTATTTCTGTCTTTCTCATAGGAAAACTTTTTTTAGCTAAACCTAACTTTAGTCACTTCTTGTTTAGTGTATATTTTTTAGAGGGAATTTTAATGCGTTAGAAAGGAAATAAATACACTACAGGCTGCGACTTGACTATCTTTGGTGTTCTTTGTACATCCACTCAATTGTAAACCAAGCCCTTAATAATAATTATAATACAATCATTAAACAGCAGAAAATTAGTTATGGTAAATATATATATAGACGTTTGACATTACTTGTATATATAAAAATTAATATCCCAATTAATACCCATTGTTTTGAGAGTATAAAACAACTCCCATTATCAAGTGATAAAACTAAAACATGAGACACATTAAAAGAACTGCCATAGCCATAGCCACTGCCATAGTAACATAAGGAAAAATCTATGCAAATTTATATTAGTCATAGTTATTTTGAATCCTCAGGTCTAGACTCAAGTATTAGTCCCGGGTTCCTTTTATAAGTTACTAGCCTAATTTCGTTTTACTTTCAAACATAGGCTTTAGGCTTTTCACGTCTGTCCCCTTCAGGAGCTTTCTTATTTTGAGTAAGCGTGTGGCAATCCCCAGGTTCCTACCTGGATCTACACATTTCCCTCCTGTAGTTTTGGGTTAGATCTCTCTCTTTCCCATCTCTAGTTTTCTTCTGACCCTAGTGCTATTAGAGTATTCGAGCTATAAGGGTTTCTTCATCTTTTTTTTTTATAAAGGACGTTGACCAAGAGGTTTGTCACCTTTAAACAAAAAGATTCATGTTCCTTGTGTATAATGAATATTTACCACCTCATAATGAAATTTAATCCACTCTCGAAACATCATGCATTAATTATTATATACAGAAATGATGACAAATATCGGAATAAATTATATCAATAATACCCTATATATGGTCATGCATGTCCTATATATAAGAACACACAAACGAAAACTTGTTTCAAATGTAATGTAATCTGGACATTTTCCGGCCATTATTCAACTTACGGTAAATAGATCCTAACCTATAAGCTAAATTTTACTAAAATCCCAGCTATTACTTGTTGATTTCCTTGTTGACTTCTCCAATGATTCGTAAAACTAAGCTTACAGACTAAATTGAGCAAAATCTGACAAAATTGCAACCTCTGAAACATTTACTGACATACATAAATATAGTGAACCAACAATAGAACTAAATTGGTCTTTATGATTAGAATTAATTGACATTTCATAATTTTAAGTGTTGGTGTTTCTATGAGGAAAGACCTTATTTTTCTATATTAAAAAAAAATAATAAAAATAAATAAAAAAAAAAAAAAAATCTTTTCCAGCTGATTATCCTGAGTAAAAATACATCTCTTAAAGGATTACTAATGAAATGTATCTCATTTAAATAAATGGTAATTCAGGCAAGCTATTAATTCTAATGTAACCTAATAAATCAGTCTAATAAAACTTTTTTTTCTTGTTGTTTAAAGACGAAGAACCTCTTGGATATCATCGCCTTATAAAAAAGAAGAAGAAAGGAATGTAAAATTAAAACCCTTACCCTTTGAATACTTTAAGAATAACAAGGTCGGAAGAGAACAAGAGATGATCAAGAGAGACCATATAGGAAAGTTGAAAAAGAGGGATCTAACCTAAAACTACATGAAGAAAGTTATATTCAGCTAGGACCCTCAGGACTGAAAATACCGTTCTCACTACAGTGAGCTACTGAGGATAATAAAACCAATAAACATGTGGTCTCAATCGAAGGTTTGTTGTTAACATTAGTACAGAAAATGATTAGATTTAGTACATAAATAAATATTGAGCTTAACATGGGAGATGATATGAATAGTATTTGAAAATTTGTGTTAGTTTTATTTTAATAAATAAGAAATGTTAATTATTTCCTCCAATTGGATGTTGGGTCACAAAGCCAAGACATGCTCTAGTGCGACCCATAATCGATCTATATATATATATATATATATATATATATATATATATATATAAAGCCAGATTAATATTTGTGCCAGATCCTCCCAATTCTTTCTTTACAAAACCAATTCCTTAAAGATTTCACACTCTTCCAAGTATGCTGAATCTCGATAAAGAAAAAAACTAAAAATCATAAAGGAGTTGTGGAACATCCATAGGAATTGAAGTGACAACCATCTCACTAGTCCAATTAAATCGGCTGCTTGCAATAAGCCCTATTACTTAATGCAACATACATTACAGCTGTAACTAGAACTTTTATGAATTTAAAGATGATGCTCAATCACATTATATAATTTGTTCTGCTAATAATTTCTTGTTAAACTCTTCTAACGATTCTCCATTATTTCACATTTAGTTTCTCCTTTTAGGCCAAAGATCCTTTCACCGTTTTTAACAGGACAGTTCAGATTATGCTCCCCACAAATTGAGCACATTTCCGAAAGGGTGTATGAATTTGTCTATCTCAAAATAATAGCAGTAAATCAGTGTTACTTTGGTTTGCAGAGATATATGTAGAGTAACATATTAAGCTGTGCTGAAAGGCGCAGTCTTTATAAGACTTTGATTAGGCCAGTTGTGACATATGCATCTAAACAGTGAACATTGTTAAAGGCACAGGAGGGTGAGCTCTTTAGGTTTGAACGCACAATCCTGAAGAAAAGTTTTGTTGCAGTCTATGACGATATCAACAATATACAGACGAACAAATGCAGAGCTTTCTGACTTCTACAGAGATGTAGATGTTGTTATGATATATTAAAGTATGCTGTCTAAGATGGGCTGATAAGCAAGGATATCTGCTGACCAGATATTTACCAGAAGAAGGATTGGCAAACCCCAAGTTGACATGGCAGGATGGTGTGGCAGCAGACACATTTCATTTTGGGCCTGAAAAACTGGAAAGTAACAACTTAAAACAAGGAAGACCACCAGTTGAAGTTACGAAAGAACCTGACTAAATGTATTGTAACGCTACAGATCATTTCAATGTAAGGAATAGGATATTACAACCAGTACCAAAGGATATTTTTTCCATACAACTCACAGAATGGCTCCCTCCGAACAGTATCCTTATCGGCACAGTTCAGAACACAAATTCTTGAAGAAGTAGTTTAATGTGTAGAACATCGTACTGTTAATCTTAAGATATGAAATTACTAATATACAATTCGTTAGCCATAATAGAGAAAAAATAGAAACAATTTTGGGGAATTATTGTTTTCAAACCTTACTGAAACTGAACAAAGTTCACTGTGAACTATATAACTCTAAACACTAAAAACTATTTTATCTAATTGCAATGTATACATCATTAATAATCAATCATTATTCACCATCACTTAATGGTACTCCTAATTATCAGACAATGTAAAACTGTGAGGTTAATGTTATAGGCCTATTGTGATTACGACTTAATCAGGTTTGAAGACAAAATAGGAAACCTTATCAATGCTGGATAGCCAAGCTGATAAACTCAATTTTTGTCTTTTCAATTATAGTAACATAACAGAATTGATAAGTAAGATATCTTGTCTGATATAATAACCATAAAGTTTGTCATTATCTCTTTCTAAAACTATTTAGACCTATGGTATTAAAATTGATATAAAAATAGTGTAATCTTGTGGCAGTTAAATGTAGACAACCAGACGACTTGGAACCATGCTAAACCTATTAAATGTTTATTGCTTGTGAATTATGTCATGAATAATATCAATTCAGGAGTGTAATTACTGATAATTGGTATCCGACTCTCTGTATCCACCCGCTTGCAATTTTCAAAAGAATAAAATTTTGTTTAACCTAAGATAATTCAAGATCAATCACTTTTGTACATTTTTAATGATTTTTTTTGTCAACATTTATAACCATAACAAAATTAATCAAATTTAAAATTTAATAAGACTTGTCAACAAGAGAAAAATAAATATATACATAAGAGTTTCCACATACCAATTTTTTGTAAAATTTTGTTTACTCTTTTTGGGGTTATAAGTCTAGACCACCAAGCAAGAGATAAATAAAAATGGCATGAAAATAGGTTCAGCTATTTAGGCTGTAAAGGCGATAAATGTGGATATCCTTCAATTTTTTTATTATGGACCTGTTATTAGGTTGGATATGAAAAGTTAAAAAATAAAATAAATAAATAAATTATGAATGGGATCAAAACTTTGACAAACAGGAATATTTATGGAAATTTCCCACATCTAAATATTAACAATTTTCCAACTTTTTAGAGGTAAATATTTAGTCTTAAAGTTGACAATTTTTACATAAGATAACATTATAATAAAACAACTCGAGCTCTTGGCATCATGCTTGACTTATCAAATTAAAAGCTATGACCTCATGATATTTATGAATCAATAATTAAACTGGGTATTTTCCAATGATTTTGAAGAAATTGAGAATTTCAAATATCTTTGTCTTAACTTATAAAGTTCTCTTAAAAGCTGCTTCAGATAATCAGCTGTTTTTATTCAACAAAATTAAAACTCAAAACTAATTGAGGTTAAGGGCAGAAAGTAACGGTATTTCCTAGCTCAAGCATATTTATAGCTTAGAAACATTATTCCCATTTAGAAGATACTGATGAAAAAAACTAACTTTATAATTTTGTAAATAAATAGGTAATGTTTTCTCCTCAATAAAATCTATTATTTTTCGCACCAACAAACATGAGAAAAATCTATTTTGATAAACTTGTTAATCAGCAAAGTCACTTTAAATGTTTCAAACGAAACAAACTCAATCCCTAAAAATTCATTCTTTTGACAATTTCAATTAGATTTATTAAAATTATATAAAATTGATTTTTAGCAACTGAGACGTAAGCTATCTCGAATTATTTTTACAATAAATAAATAAATAATTATATCACTCTAGTGCCGAGTCACCGGCATAAAACAAGGGGTATTTTCCCATGTGTTATATACTTGAAATTTGGCCAGTAAATCAGTGTTTAAAAATTACATGTTTCTAAGAACTCATTCTCTTTGAGAAACCATGGCATAGACTTGTTCAGTTCCAGGAATGAACTTGGAACTTGTATCTGTCTGTGTGTGGCCATCGTAAACAAAGAAATGGACTAATAGTAATTCAAAGAACTAGTAACTAGTTATTTTTAACTGGTTAAAATAAAAATATTTTGCCCAATATAATTATTCAATAAAGTTTGCAAACTCAGAAGAAAAAAAAGGATTCTATGCTAGAAATAATGGAGTTCTGTTTAAATAGAAATTTCTAAACACTGCTAGGGGCCTAGTCATATATTGTTAAAATAAAACGATAGCAAAAAAAATGAGTTAGAAATAAAATAATATAACTACATAATAGGGTCATTCGGAAAGTAACCTCCATCTGACTATAAAAACATAGAAGTGTGTACAGAAACTTTATTACACATTTTGAAAATATAGATTTCCAGTAATCAATGTATAAATTTAGGCATTTATTAAAACAATTAATCAGTTTAAAAATCTCTTCTTCATTAATATTCTCCACTGCCTTGAAGATCTTTGTCATCATCAAAGCACTACGTTTTGAATTGATGTAACAGATCCTTTGTTTGCCGAATGGTGTGAAGGAAAGTATTGTCATACAAAAACAAGAAACCAGAAGTCACCAAACCATGGCGTTTGATTTAGATGGCCCTTCTCAATTTAAAGTCTACAATAAACATGAAAAATGATGGTTGTTCTATGTTCCATATACTCTACAAGCAATACTTCTTTCACACCCCAAAACATGGTTGTCATAACCTTCGTAGCAGACATTTGCTAGGTTTTTTTGGAGAAGCAGTATGACCCCATACTGTTTTTTCTAGGTCACCAAATTCTTATTGATAGTCTGCTAAGAAATTTTTGATAACATGAAAGAAAGTTTATACAGAAAACCCATTTGTTATGTTGCCATCAGTAATCTTATCACAGCACGCACTTCACAGGGTTTTCTATTACAGCGCTCTTTTTGAAAGGCTGTTACAGGCAAACTAACTACAACACACCCTTCCCACTAGGGCAGTTGGGTATGTTGTTAGTACTGTAGTAGTAGTACTGTTAGTACTGGCTTAGTAGCTACTGTACACGTCATTGCAGGAGCAGTTCAATATTTCACAAACTGCACATAACGGAAGTTACTTTCCGAATGGCCCTCATATTAAATATATATTAATAACATATACAAGAGTTTGAATTAATTGTGGAGTCTAGAGGCTATAAGGATCGACCAAATACAGGGTGTTTATAAAAGAACTCCTTGATTTAAAAAAATCATAATTAAAAAACGAAACCCGCAATCAATTTTCGGTTTTCGAACTTGAGTTCAGTATATTGTTAAGATTTTTTGGCTAATATTCTATCGCAGTTGGCACCCGTGCATGACCTTGGAGCGAGCGTGGTGAGGGGAAGAGCGCCGGCCAGTCACTATTCAACAGTCATGACTACGCCAACAGGGAAAAGCTCAATGTGTGATTTGGTTTATTCAATCAAGTTCAGTGATCACAGTTCAGCGTAATTATAGACGTGAATATGGCGGTGTTGCACCTACTAACAAAACTATTCTCAATTGGTATAATCAGTTTCGGGAAACAGGTAGTGTCTTAAAAGGGAAGTCACCGGGTAGGCCTTCAGTCTCTGAACAGAATGTGGAACGAATCCGTACGTCTTGTACTCGTAGCCCTAAAAAGTCATTGGCAAGACGAAGTTTGGAGTTGGGAATACCTAAGTCTACCGTGTATAAAGTGGTGCGAAAGAGGCTTAAATTATGTGCGTATAAGATTCAACTTCTGCATGAAACCAAGATCACTGACAAAGTGAAAAGAGTCGATTTCGCAGTCTTCATTTTGGACAGCATTGAAGAAAATGAGAACTTCCTGGAAAATGTCATGTTTTCTGATGAGGCGACATTTCACCTAAGTGGGTCTGTCAATCGACATAATTGTAGGATTTGGGGGTCAGAGCCACCGCATGAATTCATAGAACATCAGCGAGACTCGCCCAAAGTCAATGTTTGGCGTGGATTGATGCATGATCGTATCGTCGGACCTTTCATCTTCGCAGAGAAGACAATTAATGGGAATATTTATTGTGATATGTTAGAACTATACGCTTTCCCACAAATAGATGATATTGAACAAGAAAAGGGACCAATTTTCTTCCAGCAAGATGGCGCGCCACCTCACTACAGCAACCGTGTCCGTGATGCGTTGAACTTGCGTTTTCCTAATAGGTGGATTGGTAGATGCGGGCCACTTGCATGGCCACCAAGGAACCCAGATCTGACTCCACTAGATTTTTTCCTTTGGGGACATGTAAAAACATTGTGTATTCCGAGAAGATCCGTGACATTGCTCATCTGAGGGAGAGGATTGTTGAAGCTGTAGCATCCGTCACGCCTGATATGCTGCTGAATACCTGGAAAGAAACTGAATATCGTTTAGACGTGGCCAGGGCAACAAATGGTGCTCATATAGAACTTTATTAGGTATGAAAAAAAACTTGAGAACATTCTCTTTAATAATATATAGGTTTAATAACTATTAATTTAACTTTACTGTGTACTAATAAAACTTTAAATCAAGGAGTTCTTTTATAAACACCCTGTACAAATGGTTGACTTATTTGCAGTCGTAAGGGGAGGATCCTAATAGTTTATTTTTTAATATTAAAGAATATATAAGATATCATTTGAATAATGTCTTTGAATAGGAAAATACTATGCGTATTTTAAACAGTGACCTAATTATTATATTTAATAACATAATCTTAATTTGTGTTGCTACACTTATCAGTTTTGTTTGAATCAGCTGTTCAAAGATAAAAACAAATTAAAATCATGTTTTGGTAATCCACAATACCACTAGGCCATCATTAAATGATGTCATACTAGTGTAAAGCAAGTTGCTTAGCTAATAAAACGGCAAGAATGACTGTCATCAAGAAGCAATGAGTGTCCTATAAAACACACTTCTTTTTTCAAATATTTTTCCTTGTGAGAGTTTCTATCAGATTACTTTTGTCTTCTACAAGAGGAATAATATAATAACAAATCTATACATAAATAAAATATATTATTATGATAATCCTTCACGAATTTGGTTTGGTTAACCTAATCTGAAATGATTTTATGGGTACCGGTATTTTAATGTATCGATTGCTATGGAAACGACTGTTGAAATTGTTTCGACTTCAAGTATATGACAGCAGATTTGTAATTTCTTTTAGGCTTAGTGTATTTGAAAGGTTTCAAAGAGAACTTTTGAATCAAGTAAAATTAAAAATCTTCTTTGGTCACAACCAATATATAGTAGAATTCTATTTCCGTACAAAAAAGAAAAGAAAAAAAAGTAATATTTCGTCAAATAATTACCGAAATAAATTTCAACCTTCTGTCAAAGAAACTCTGCTCCAATAAGCATACACATTGGTCATATTTATAGTAATCACTAGTTCTCCAGGTACTTTATTATTTCTGTTTCTACTCTCTCGTATGATTACGACTGTAACTTGAAAGCTAAACTTTCACTTTTATGAATGACCCAAATCTCCAAAAAAGGCATTTTTGGAAAGATAGTAACCAATTTGTTTGAACAATTTCAGCCAAAAATTTGATGAAAATTGTTCCAGCCGATTTTGAAAAAAAAAGGATTTTTTATTTTTGTTTACACCTAGCCACGAACTTAAAATTTAAAAAACATTCTGGAGATATGCTCAAAAAATGTCCATATACATCATGTACCAACAAATGATTTACATCAAAACTCTTGATTTTCTCAAAATGATTTTAATTTCAATTCCGATTATAACCAACATGTTCATAAAACAAGTATATTATACAGAAAAAAACAACTTTATTACATAAGCAAGGAATTGCTTAATAAACTTCCTCTGGATCACAAATTAATACTAGCTTTTTAAGAAATCTGTAAAAAACTTTTTGATTGCAAATCAAAATTATAATCTAGACGAATATTCAATTTTATTGAAGACCAAATGGATTTCACAATGTATTAGTGTAGGTTTAAGATATCTAATTTGATAATGACAACTGAATTGAAAAAGATGTTATATGATAATAAAGAATTAGTTTTCACATTTTTAAAATAGTGTACACTTATTGTATTAAAGTTCCCGGAAGTGAAAAGTGAACAAAAACAAAAGTACAAAGCCCAAAAAGTGTTACTTTTATAAGGAAGCTATGTCCTATTGTTGGCAGCTGTATTAATAAAAATATGTCAAAATTAGGTATAATTCAGGACTAATTTAAAAAGAACTCTATTATGAAAATCAGAGCTTCAAAATAATTATTAATGATAAAATCTAACCAAATTATTATAGAGTCTCAGTGGTGGGGAAAAACAATTGATACAGCATGCAATCAATGCCTACTACATTAAATTTGCAATAAATATATATATATATATATATATATATATATATATATATATATATATATATTATACTACTTACTAATTAATAAAAGTTATAATTTTGGTATTTAGGAAATCCATAATCTTCAACGGTTTTGAAATCAAATTAGGCCTAATGTAATTCAAATGACAAAATAGTAGTAAAAGTTAATTAGGTTATGAATATTATATGTTATAATAAAATCCAAGTGGCTTACTCATAAATAAAATAGTTTACGGCATGATTTTTTGCTTTTTTTTAAACAAACACGCAATTATCTCCCACTACAAATTCTAAAACCAACCTCAGAAGTTCTAATTTACTGAATGCATTTTCAAACCGTGCACTTTAATAAAACACAACAAAACTCTAAAATCAACTACAATCAAATAAAATCTGAAATAATCATCAAAATAACCTACAAACTGATAAAATACACGGAATATCCTGCAACACTCCAATCGAAACCAGCATTATTTTTGCGCTGATGCAAAGCCGTGCAATAACGGCAAAAGCTATTCTGAGAGCTTTATTGCCGACATCATACTACTTATAGTACAAAGCAAAGACGTAAGAGTACAGCACTTGCCTCCCAGGGTAACTGCTCACACGTCACGTGCTCTGCCGTCATAATCTTTTACCAAATATTGAACTATCTACCTAGACTCTGGTACCAAGAGAAGCTAACTCTAGATGTAAAATCAATTCAAATTCTGTGAAATAAAACTTGCTTACTATGTTATTTCTTTTAGATTCTTCATGAATTTTTTTCTATTGTGATAATAAAAAAAATCCTTTGTCACGCTATAGTGAAGTTATGATGGAAACTACGTTTGTAGAGAATTTTTTTTAGATTGTACTATTTTATATTTCCTTTGAGCAAAAAATTGTTTAATTCAAAGCGTTTGTCTGTGTGCCCGTCCCTGAAAAACGTTTGACAGATTTTAATAAAAATTCGTACCTACAGGTTTTTAGAGTCCTAATTATGCACATCAAATAATAATCGATGTAAGATAAAACTTAAGAGTACTTGCCAAGCCAAAAATAGGTCTCACTAAATTGGCTATAAAAGTTCTGTTGCAACGAACGGCCTAAAAAAAGTCCTAAACTAAACGTATTTGGAGGCTATCAAAAATAATACAATAAATATTTTTTTCCAAATTTTCGTTAAAATATACGCAACGAAGATTAAGAAACAAACAAAAAATGGCAATGGCAGCTGTTTATATTTTTTTAGAGGTCAAGACATTCGTTCCCACAATTCTAACCTACAAAATATTATAAAGAAATGCATTACGAACAATTTGAAATTTTGTCCGTCCCGATCCTACTGAAATATTTCAAAATTGAACCGGAAACACGAAATAAATATAGCTCTTCCGGTCAACGCCTAATATAAAGATTTTAGCTGGATGACGCTCTATGGTGGCTAAAATACAACATATTTAAATACATTTAAAAAAAAAGAATTGGTCTGTTTTTCCTGTTATGAAAGTTGTCCGGTATATGACTCACACTATAACGTAGCTTTTAGAGTTATTTTACAGCTTTAAAAATCATAATCAGCAATTTTACAGCTTTCTTCGTTTTAAATCGAGTGTATATAAATAAACATCAAACAGCATATATGCTTGATTTACTGGTCTTAATGTCACTCTATACAATGTTTTGTGAGATTTAAAAATATGTATAGAATAATTTCTAGATACATGATTATTTTTTATATGTAGGGTCATTTATATATTTTAAGGTTGGGAATGAGTTTACACATTTCGAAAAAAGGGTACAAATTTTCAAATCAATATCGATCTATATTCATTTTTTTAATAATTAGAAAGGAAGAAGAAAAAATATGAATAACTCGTTAATTGTATTTTGATGAGATTTAGAAGAAATTTACTTCATTTTTCCTTGGATAATTAACGTCGTTATTTTATACCGGCGCGGTTAATGAAGGACGAGGAATAACGTAACGAATGAAAACCACCAACTTTATTAATTGAGATCAAACCTATGCATCCGGGAGGTTCACGACAATGAGTTTTATTGTGGAAAACGTGTGTTACCATTACATTAAAAGCTGCTACTGTTATTTCCTAACTGTGAGCTTAAATTTCACCACAGTTTAAATATGGAAAAAAAAAAAAAAAATCCCTTCCAATATAACGTCTCATCTCGATGTATCTGTCGTGAGCCCAGTACCAATTATTTTATTCTAGTCAGAGTGGGAATCAGTAATACATGATAAAAAGAATATATCCAGCTGGGACCCTCAGGTTTGCCAAGCCCATAGTGAACGGACCAAACTATCAATAGAGCATTTAATTTTTATTATTTGTGAACAGTGTC
This sequence comes from Aphrophora alni, assembly GCA_963513935.1. Classification (NCBI taxonomy): domain Eukaryota; kingdom Metazoa; phylum Arthropoda; class Insecta; order Hemiptera; family Aphrophoridae; genus Aphrophora; species Aphrophora alni. Next base: position 38,047,375 of record OY740775.1, read on the forward strand.
TTTTTGTACAGTAGCTATGGTATTACCCTTTCTTCTTGCTCTGTGAATATTGTTGTCACAGTTACATTGCTAGACAATTATCCACTCTGTGAATATTGTTGTGTCACAGTAACATGCTAGGCAATATCTACAGAGTTTACAAAAATGATTGAATGAATGAAAATATCAAAGGAGTGAGGTCTACTGTTTTAAATAAGGACTAGCTTTAATTTGGGTTAAATTTAGAAGTAGTACTGGTAGTGGGTAAAAAGAAACATGTTAAAACCTATTCAACCTATAGAGGTGGGGATGGTCTCATTGGAAAACTTTAGGGTCAGAGAATCAATATTATACAGATCATAACAGTGTGATCTAACCCATGGTTATAAGGGCACTTTTGTGGGGGTTTTGAAATGGTTTTGGCCACAATCCTATTAATGCGTATTTCTGGAGTTCTACTGGGCTGATTTACAGGCGGATTGTTTTAAATGAACGAACATTTTGCCATTATTTGCAAAGAATTATGAAAAGTCATTTTTATATTTTTATAAAAATCTTTTTTTATATAGAGACATTAAAAGCCTTATTCTGGCATAAGTCACATATCACACCACAGTCGTGATGAATTATTAATTAAAAGTCGTTCGTTATTAATGAATTTGACTAATTGAACTTAATCAGTTGTTTTAAGTATGCATTGTTATATTGGTTGCTATAGTAACTTAATTTGTATATAAAACAAAATCAAGTTTAAAACACTCTCCAAATTGTTTCACATTGGTCTCTGCTAGTGCTAACCTGTTTTTCTGATGAATTATAGAAGTAATGGACTTACTTAGCTGTTTTATGTTGTTTGCTATTACAACTAAATTTGTATATAAAATCAACTTTTAAAACACTTTCCACGTTGTTTCACATTGGTCCATGCTAAGCATAAAATAATATCTGTGTGCTAAATAACTCCTCCGCCACAACTCATCTAACAGCCCGATTTTCTTGTGGTTTGTTTTTAACGAAAGAACATTTAAAACAAACTGCAAGAAACAGTGGTGTTTGATGTTTATTAATTCACTTTGTTTGTTATTACAGTCGCTGAAAGAAAACAATAATAATTGAAAAGTTAGGATTATTAATATTGAGGGAGTAAAAAATAATTTTTTTTATTTACACTACAACCTATAAAAATATTTAATAATTTTGTGAAAACAATCATCACAAAGAGTTCCAGAAGAGATGTTTTTGCGGGTGCGAGTCCTACTAGGAGAGTGAATAATGCATTTTACCCCACAGAGATTTAAAAAAGTGGTATTATTCGAGATAGTCAACAAGTTACATGAAATAGTAAACAAAAAGTATAAGAGGAGAAGGGGAGCAGATATTTTGACTTAACCATTACAATTAACCAATATTTTATTAATTTTGATAATTAAAACTTCCTGAACTGATGAACTGATTATTATCCGAACATGTAAATATAATTGCTGTTCAATTTAAGATATACACAATCTGTAACTTATTTTAAAATATCCCAGATGGCATTTATCTTCACATCAAACTAATATATGATCAAAATAAACTATGACCTCATTATAATTTAACAGATCTTTTGTCTCTACGTAGTTGCTTCATAAAATGTTTGGAAGAAACAAAAAAAGTTGAAGGTGATATTTTTACCATGGGAAACACGTTTAAACATAATCAGATGCAATAAAAGCTGCTAAAAATGAGCTATAAATTAAAGAACAAGTAAGCCATTGGTCTTACCAAACAATTTTAAAATTTACCAAACAATCGATATCACATCTTTGTTTGGAAGTACTTTGATGGAAGTACATATGAGTCCTATGAGTCCCCAAAAAAATTGATTTTAGAATTATCTGTTATGTATGCAGTGTTCTAATACCCAAATGATAAATTTTTAATAACATGATTTTTGGCCAAAGGTCATAGCTTTTTTTTCTTAATAACTCCAAATTGTTAAATTATCTTTCTGGTTAATAAACTTTGAATCAAAAATATTATCGAAAAATAAATAAAATAGTTAATATAGTGAGCCGATTATTATAACGAATTATTCATAGCATTGGTGAACATTTAATAGACTCGGATGTTTCGAGTTTCTACAAGAGAAATCACAATAGCTAGAATTTTCATATTCAAAATTTCTTAATAATAAACAATCTTCAACTGAAGTAATTAATTTTCCACACAATTACATAGGGCATACATAGTGTCTCAACTATGTGCAAACTTCCTACATAGACTCTCCTACACAACTGCCTACAAATGAAATGATCCAAAAACATTGCACAAAGGGTCTAGCACAGGTGCACAGAATATAAACATACACATTGCAATGAACATAATTATTAGCTGTAAGTTATGACTATTTAAAACAAGAAACGTCCACACACACATCTGCGGGACTAAACTGTATGAAGTACAATTTTACCCTACGTGCTAATTCATAAATCCGATTAAAAATGAACAGCTACAGTACTAAAACTTAATTCAGTAAACTTCTAAAGGAATATTTTCAAGAAACACTAAATTTTCAGATCCATCACAACTTTCTTTATCTACCTACAAGCAAAAATTAGAATTACCCATATGACTTCTTTTTCTAGGACTTGTCCTCTTTTATTAACCATAATATTTCTGTCTACAAAAAACTAGGAAAACAACCAAGATTTCACTGTGAACGAATTTTTAATGTATTGTGATTTTATTATCCATGTCATATAGTGACTTTTAAAATTCTGTATTTTAATATCTTTATATTTCTTCTCAACTATATTGATTTATATTAGTTACATTTGTTGGTTATTGATTTTTTTTTTTATATATATATTAGTAGTTTAATATTGACCGTAGAATTCAACACTGCCTATTCCTTTTTTGCCTTTTAAGAAGTAAGTGGCAATTAAGAATTGTTAAAAATAGTTAAGTTTTTGTCTACCCGTTTCTGCACTGAATGCAAATATAGAACATATATTTTCACACCATTTATACTATCGAACAAAGGTACTTCATAGAACAAAATGTTAAATATAACACGAACAGAATATTTTGTAAAATTCTACAATTTATTTAATCTTGCTGATCACGCTTTCAAAATTTACGAAGCAGCTAAACAGACTGATGCAAGTGAACAATAGAAAGGGACAAACTATATTGAAATAAAAAATTTTGTTGTGCAGTACAATTTTAATTAAAAAAAGATCAGATCAACTGAAAAGTATGACTGGTCCTTTTAATCAATAAATATAATATACTGCTACTATAAAAAATTATTTGTAATTTTAAAAACAATAAAAATTAAATTATTAAGATACACGTATATTCATATCATAAAGTGTCCTATTTTTTATAACTGAAAAATATAAATTGCCCTCATTCTTTGGAGATGGAAATATAATAAACCTACATAATAATATGTTACGTTAAAATTATAATAATGAAATCATTGTAAACCGTATATTTGAGGCAAATCGAAAGAAAATCTTACATAAATATTTACAGAATCAGTATCTGTAATACATATTATAATTTCTGTTTCTCGGTAATGAAAGATGTCATTTAACACAGCATTGGAAAGCTCTCTACTAAAGCTATCCATAGAGAATGACAAAATTGCCGGCCCTTATACAGTGCGTTTTGAAAAACAACAAAACAATTTAACTTCTTTAAATGTAATTGTGTATCAATATTTAAACATTTTCACGTAGTGCTTTTCGTCAGTGAACAAACTGGGGGGAATCATTAATTAAAACCGAGTTATATTGAATTACATTTCCTAACTTCATGACTGCTCGTACTCGAAAATAAAGGTTCATAAGATCAAACTTTGGAAAGCTGTTCATCCAAGGTATGTTACAGAGTGTAAAGAAACGTCATACACACGTACAGAATGTTCGTGAAATCATAAAACAAAGATGAATGTTATTCGTACATTTTCGATATCGTTAATCCGATTATTGATAATAATTCTAGTGACTTTTATCTTCATTACGGCCGTTTTGGCTGACTAGATGAAATGGCAAATCATTTTAATTTTATGAACGTTATTCGTTTACATTTTAATCAAATATAAGTAAAACAAAAATAATCTCCAAGATACATTTTGTATTGAAACAAATTGTTGGAACAATTTGAGTTTTTCTTTCAAACTATGCTTGTATATTGATGACTACTGTGCAAAATTTCAACCCAATTGGTTAAGCCCTTCTAGAGATATAAATTATATATATAATAAAAAATAATAAAAAAAAGAGAGAAAAAAAAGTAGTTTCCAGACAAGTTTATAGGAACTTTTTTCTTTATTTTGAACCAACCATATAACCCTCTGAATTATCTCTGTGGATTAAACCCTATATATAAATTTAAATACCGTAATTCAAAACTGGACTTGGCAGGAAGGGGAAAAAAAGGGTCCAATGCTTAAGTCTTATCACAGTTTCAATGTGTAGCCATTTATAAAATACAATAAAATTATCTACACTGAGTTTTAGAAACATCAAACCTTGTATGCTTTCAATTTGTTGCTCAGTATGGTATTGTGGGGTGGTTCCTCACTTTAGAAAAGTAACTTTTTTTAAGCAATAAGAATACCAATTACCTATACAATCATGCAAAAAACAGCCTATTTGAAAAACTAAAAATATTAAACCTTCAGTCAATATAATATGGTGTACATATTCACTTTTATACAAAGTTTTTTCTCTGATATTAACAACGTTTAAAATACACTCGGACACACCATTATTGCATCAGACTTTTTAAGCAACAATGCATTTTGCCTCATTACAACTTGTTTAATTATGAACAAAGTTTTAACTATTAAAGTATAAAACTTTTAATCAATTCACGGAAGAGTTAAAATATACTTCATAACTATAACTATTTTAAACAGAATGTGAAACAAAATTCCTGACAAAATTTTTATTATGTTTCTTGGTTATTAACCTAATGTATGTATAATAGATTGTAATTGTATTTATTTTATCTGATTTTATTCCTTGTTAAGTATATTGTATTCTTTAAATTTTGACATGTCCAATATCTTCAAAGTCAATGAAATAGATTATTATTATTAAATATTAGAAATCAGTTTCTTTTATACTTTTCAATATTAATCATGAATCTTTGGTAATTAGAATAATATTTACATTTCATCAAAAATTGAAGAAATCAACTGTGTCAATTGGTGTATGCCAATGAAATTAAACGATCAAAATGTCCTCTACAGATCCTAGCTCTTATCAATGATGTAAACTAGTTGCCATAACAAACTATAGACATCATCTGATATGACTCGTTTATCAACTGATTAATGTTATTACTTGCTGTTCCATACACAAATGATTCGTCAACACTGTGCTGTTATGCGACACAGTTGATCTTAGTACATTTTTCCTACGCCATTTATTTTTTTGCCACTTAATTTACTTTTTCACATATATGCATAGAAAGAAAGTTATGCGATGGCATGATGGGTAACATATTTTTAGTTTTTCCAGGATATATATATTTTGAAGTTTCCTGACTCCCGAAAGATGATTTTTGAAATGATCTCTGTCTAGTTCTCTACAGTCCAAGGGGGCTCACTTAGAGGATTCAAGCTTGGAACCTAGCAGGATCTATATCTTTTTTAATGTAATATTGGGTAAGATCTCTCTCTCATCTTTCCTACCAGGTTTCACTTACCTCTTGTTCTTTTCCAATCCTGACACATTATTAAAGTATTTCGAGGTTTAAGAGTCTATATTTTACTCTTTTCTTCCTTTATTATTTTTTTGTAAAGCGATGATGACATTGTTAAGCGAGTGGTTTTTGCCTTTAAACAACAGGGGAAAATTATCAAATTTAATATGTGGTTATATTTTGGTTATACTGAGAGACATTATTTTTATTTGTTCAACATCAAATCTGGGTTTAGCTCACATAAGAAAAACATTCAAAATTATGATTTTATCAAATCGATTTGATCAAACTTAGCTAGAATATAGTATCTAACCTAACCAATGGTCCTATCTAACTTGTAAAAAAGTAGAGATATACTGTAAGTAATTTTTTTTTTATACATATTATTGTAATTAATAATTATATCAGACACATGACAGTTGGGTTCTTGATAACCAATTTTATACTAAAATTTATTTTTGGAAAATACTTCAATAAAGGGTTTGCTTAGTAGTGTAAAAAAGAGTACAATAATATATCTATTCTTAAATGTATTCAGTGTTATTTGATGGATAAGACTGGTCTTAGGAAGAAAATCTTTAAAATGAGAGGGATCTAATGCAAAACATATAGAAGAGCGTAGAGCTTTAGGGATTGCCAAGATATATTCTTTTAAAGCATGGTTCATTTTCACTTTTTCATTGACAACTACCGAACTGACTAACCCAAGACTACATGAAAAAAAGAAAGATGTGTGGTTACAGGCTACTCGTCTGTACCAAGATGTGTGGTCACAAAAATAAAGATAGGAACATGCAATTTGGTATAGGCGATTACACTGTGGTCATATACAGTCAGAAAAATTTAATTAAAAATGTAAAAATGGTAGCCATTTTAAATAGTTTTTGTTCATATCTCATGTCATTCAACTTATAATACACTAAATTAGATATAATAAAATTGCAAATTTCAATTCTGTATGTAATGACCAACCGCACTTCTCCTTAATGACAAATAGCAAAGTTACTGTCAAACTCTAACCTCCGAAGAAAATATGATATTCGTATAGATATCATTTTCAGCAAGCCCGAGTCACCAACACGAGCATAGTGAATGGAGGCTCCTTCATATATGCACAACTTTCAAGGTCTATTAGGGCCAAGACACTAACATAAGCAAAGCGAGTGAAGACTTTAAAATGCCCATCTACAACACAATAGTCTACCTATGTCAAAAAAGTAGTGATATACATAATTACGAGTTTCAGAAAATCTGATAAACAACTGTTTTCAACAAACTTACCCTATTAGATCAAGACTGCATGATCTACCAACGTAAATTCTACATTTTTTTCTTACCAAGGCTCAATTTTAAAGGCATTACAGTTATAAATTTGTTTGTATTACATTATATGATTGGGTTGAGTAAATACTATTATGGTACCCACCAACTTGCTTTTGGTTATGGTGTTAATAAGTTTTGTATGTATTGTATATTTTATAAATTGAGATTTAATCCCGAAAATAGTTGCTGTTCAAATAAATAAAGAAACTGGAGCTACACTTAGGACATAATGAGCAGAAAGTTTAAAATATTCATAATTAAAGTGTAATGAATTAAGGTCCAGAAATGATGACCTTTAACTTAACACAGTTCAAATTTTGTGTATCATCCTACTAATGAAGACAAACTTAAATAGTTGCATACACAATGCCAATTGCTCACTAGAACAAATGAATTAGAACGAAATATAAGAAATGTAGAGGATGTGCTTACTAATTGTTAAAACAAAAAACAGAACCTGAGATAATTCAAGAATTAATGATAAGGTAATTTATGAAAAAATTGGGAAGTTGGTGAAAAATATTTGTTCAGAATACCAACAGCCAAATCAAATCACAAGAAAAGTAAGCTTTATCAATATAAGCAAAAGTTCAAATGTCCTAGGACCACTGTGACAATATTCACAAAAAGTAAAACAAGGATTTTCTGAACCACAAAATTGTTTGAAGTTCGAAGAATCCTTCTTTCCTTATTATAAGCAAAACCACTAACATTCAATTGTAGCATTTAAGAATATGTGGTTTACTTATAGAAAAGTAGTTTAAACTTGACGTTTAGCAAAATGTATTGACTTTTTTAAGGTTTAAAAACAAAAAAAAATGCACTTTGTGGTGCACAAATAAACTCAAGAGATAATTGAAAAGGGCATGAAAGTCAGGTCAGCCATTAATGTTGAAAATATGGTACATTCAAATATCCAAAAAAAATATATATCTGCCCTTTAGATAGATAGGACTGAACTAAAAAAATATCTTCAAAACTTTAAAACAGGTTGTCTATAAACCTTAAAAAACAAGAACATAAAATGCTAGCATTTTTGTATGCAAATTCTGTGTTTAAACAGTGAAAAAGTACAGAAATAACAGAGTAAAATTTTCATTAGAAAGAAGGCAAGTAAGGTGGGAAATAGGCCTATTCATTTGGGTTTATAATGTGACACTCCTTCAAGAGTTCATGTTGGCAATCCGAGGGGGATTATCTGGATCTACACCTTTTTTCATGTAGTTTTGGGTTAGATCCCTATCTTTTATCTTTCCTATCAGATCTTTCTTAATACACTCTTGTTCTCTTCCAACCTTGACACCTATTAGGTAGTTCAGAGCTAGAGGTTTTTATTTTATGTTCTTTCTTCCTTTTTTATAATGAAGATAAAGAGATTATCTTAGACAAGAGAAAAAAATATATATAATGTGACGACACTTGTTACTATTTTAAGGGTGGAGAATCAAATAAATGTTTAACAGCACAGGTTTCTTCTTACTGATGAAATTCCACACTATACAAAATTTAGTTTTTCTTTAGGTTTAAAAAATGTTCAATAGATAAAAAGATATATTTTAAAATAAACTGCACATAGGTTAGGTTATCCTATAACCCCTTGGGGAACGTAGGGCCGCTACAAAAGATTTCCACCGAACTTGAAAGTTCAAAACTATATAATACTTAGTGGAACCAACTCTATAAATGCTAACATTTCTGATTGGTTAAATCTGAAATGAATCACATAGTGAAACACCTTTATCTTACACAAAACCACAAGATTGTTTGGAGGAGTTTCAAAGACTTTATACATCCTTAAGGGCATCTAAACTTACAAAAAACAAAACCTCAAAGCACACTGTACATCTAGCAATGAAAAAGTTATAATGTTACAACTGTTAATGTTGGCAGTGAATGGTGATATTAATAATTGGTGTAGGAATAATTCAATTCCATAGAATTGTTTTAGGGACTTTAAAAAATATAATTTATCACAAAACTCCCTCCATAATTACCAAACAACATCAGTTGTACATACATCCTGTCTAACCTCTGATAAACACACACTCAAGTTAGTCAATATATCAACAGTAGATGTTATCATTAAAACAACAAACTTGATGTTCCTTACACAAAATAATCAGTAACAGAATTCTTCTTTTCCAAACCAAGTCAATAAATATACCAATTTCATATGTTAAAATTTGGCACCCAGAGATTTATAACAATTTCTAAAATACAGTAGAAAATTTAGCTACTGTATTGTGATTTCTCATGGAAAAGACAATACTCAAGACTAGGAAATGTCACCAATCTTAATCAATGTAGTAATATATAACATGTGGCTCTTTTTGCTGCTTCCCTGTTCTATTAGCCCAGGCTAGCTGTGCGCCCGCCAGGCCAGGCCGGTGGGTGAGGCGGGATACTATCCCAAAAATATAGAACTGCACCTTTGCTTAGTTTAGCGTTCTGTTATAAATTCACAGGAAAATCAATGCAACCACTATAGTCTTATAACACAGATTTACAGGATTAATGAGAAAACTGTTATTGAAGTTAATATTGTTCTCCATGCAGCATACATCACGTAAATCTTATTTCATTTCAATCTGCACTTATCGTTAAACCAAGAAGTCTATGGTTAAATATTAAATATTTAAATGGAACGATTATCTAAAACTTTTCCATAGACGAAAATCACCTGACCAAGAGATACAACATTTCATAAAAGACTAAAAATATTATGTTTCTAATAATTTAGTCTTCATTTTTCACGTTAAAATAAATTATTTAACTACTGTAATTATTATACATTAACCAGCCATCGTTCAACCTGTTAGATTTGTCCTAACGCCATCTCATCCTCAACTCCCTTATGCCCCAGCACCCAGTGCGAAGTTACCCGATTTTCCTGAGAGCGTTGAGGTTCTCCCGGCATTCCCACACTATCCTACCTCAAACAGGCTCTGGGGGGGGGGTCCTTGACGGGTAGGTAATTAGGAATCGCTGATCTAACTATTAAATTTCCAAGCCGATGCAACTCAAATTTTTACTTTTTCGATGCCTCAAATTTTTATTTTTTAAATAACAATAACAATAGGATTAACACACAATTATTCATATACATTCTAGAGCTCATATTAAAAACTTTGGCACTGGTTTCATTAACATCCATCCACCAGATCCAGAGATTAAAAAAAATATATATATATTTTACAACTGTAATTGATATCTGACTACCAAATGAAACTGTATAATTTATATCTTAACCCTTAATCAAGAAAAATATGCAGAAAATAAATATCCCAAATTGAGGACTACTGTACTTTTTTGTCGATAATTATTCTACTATGAGATTTGCCAACCAGTAAATACATAAAAGATATATTTTCCTAACAATGTATCAAAGGCACGCCAAGTAATTAATATAATCTGTTAGAATAACAATTAATTTACATTTAAAATTTACAGAAAGTTGAAGAGATTTAAATAAAAGTTATTCAATTTGAAATCCAAAACCAAGAATTAGACATAAAAGACATCAGAAAAACAAAATGTTAAAAAATAAAATATGCAAGGTAAAAAGTGCAGCAAACACTTTATGCTACTTTTAAAAGTGGCAGGTTAAGGTAATATAGGTACATACCTAAATATTGTCATGCGTCATGCAACAACTACCAGCTAGGTATACTCTGAAACAGAATCATTTGGTAGTTTAATACCATGCAGCAATAGCAAAGCTAAACAAATCATGCAACAAAATAATAGCTGAAAAAATAAGCAATAACATGTTTTCTGATAGGACAATCACATAACAAAGCTAAATATAAAAACACTGGCAAATATTTAAAATATGAAGAAAAAATATAATATTACAGTATATAAAAACACAGCACAAGCGTTGACAGGAATTGGTGTTAGGAATAAAATGTAGGTATTCTGGTAATTATTGTATAGTACGAGAATCTACCCAAACTGGACACACAATCAAATTATATAAGATAGTTCATTTATATCATAAACTATGTGTCATACCCAACACTGGACAAGATATACATTATTGGGGTCTGTTAAAGATGAGGACTGTCACTCAAACAGTGGCATCCAGAAGGTTTCCTAACATATCTTTATACATAATATATTAATACACACTTTATTGTTCTGGACCATAAACATATTGACAAAATATAAATTGATGTCCTTCTAGATGGTATCAAACAAATCTTTATCCTTATATAACTAGGAATAACTATATATCCTGACAACTAGGAATCTAACATATCTCTACTGGTTCCACGTTCTTTCTGAAATATCTTCATCCTTATTCTTACGGTGCCACATAAATTGACATAATAGGAATCTAACAAATCTCTACTGGTTCCACGTTCTTTCTGTTCCTGGTAAAATACTGTCCTTTATACATGCCAACAACATATTAGTTTTCTGTCAGGTCAGGTTCAGTCTATTCTATTTGTCAATAGAAAATTGTTTACGAGTAGCAGCCCTCTTCTTGATATGTATGAAAAGCATGTGTGTAAAATTGTACATAAATTTTGAAAAACTAGTTTTCAGTAGGATCAGTCTGTTAATGTTGTTTTTACATCCAGGCATTTGTGTTGGACAATGATGAGTCAGTCAGTACTATGTATAGAGATTGGGGATTATACATAGAACTATTATGTTTTTAGACCTTTATACGAGTAACCAATGTAAGTAAAAATCCAACACATTTTACTCCTTTTTAAAAATCCCTTCTTAGTGACAGTTTTTTAGGTGAAATATCATCTCGGTCAACATCACCAATTTGTGGATAGTTCATGATTTATAGGCCCTACTGAGAGAACGGCTTCGATAGCTTTTATTTTTCATACGCCCTAAATGAACATGTATAGGCCTACAAATAGACATAAAAATGACAAGATAAATCAATAAATTACTTTGATTTTACCATCTGATAAACGTTAATAATATTCCCAAACACCTATTTTATTACTTTATTATTGAACATTCAAAAATAAAGCAATTTTGTGACTGTTATGTTAATAATATTCAATGAATAATAAAACAGCTTAGTTCAATTAAAATAAAATTCAATTGAAATAATTAACTACTAGAATTATTACCCTAGTTTTTAAAGTTTGAGTTAGGCCTATTATACTTGTATTTTTACATTTTGTTTTTAGTAATAATTCATGTAACGAAAAGGTGCGCTGGGGTCAGTGACCGGCAAGCCATCAATTTGACAAGAAATAAAAGAGTTGACAGCTCATGGACAAGCCCATACTTAAAAAAAACAATAATAATAATAATAAAAATAAAATTTTAAAAAATAAATAAATAAAAAAAACTGAAGGGTTTAAAGGCAAGGAACTCATTAAGAGTTACATTATAGTAAGAGGTCAACGGACAGAGTTTAAATTAGCCAATAGGGAAGAAATCATCACTTTCTAAATTCCAGTAACTTTGAATCCCACCAATGAAAAATAAAGCCGTGGTGTGACTGTTGAAAACAAGGAAATTATAAATATAGCCCCGAGAGAAAAAACAAGGTTGTTCTTCAAGATAATTTGTACAGGGGAGTCCTTCAAGATATTTTGTACAAGGGAGTTCTTCAAGATATTTTGTACAGGGGAGTTCTTCAAGATATTTTGTACAGGGGAGTTCTTCAAGAGATTTTGTACAGGGGAGTCCTTCAAGAGATTTTGTACAGGGGAGTCCTTCAAGATATTTTGTACAGGGGAGTGCTTCAAGATATTTTGTACAGGGGAGTCCTTCAAGATATTTTGTACAAGGGAGTTCTTCAAGATATTTTGTACAAGGGAGTTCTTCAAGATATTTTGTACAGGGGAGTCCTTCAAGATATTTTGTACAGGGGAGTCCTTCAAGATATTTTGTACAAGGGAGTTCTTCAAGATATTTTTTACAGGGGAGTCCTTCAAGATATTTTGTACAGGGGAGTCCTTCAAGATATTTTGTACAAGGGAGTTCTTCAAGATATTTTGTACAAGGGAGTTCTTCAAGATATTTTGTACAAGGGAGTTCTTCAAGATATTTTGTACAGGGGAGTCCTTCAAGAGATTTTGTACAGGGGAGTCCTTCAAGAGATTTTGTACAGGGGAGTCCTTCAAGATATTTTGTACAGGGGAGTCCTTCAAGATATTTTGTACAGGGGAGTTCTTCAAGATATTTTGTGCAAGGGAGTTCTTCAAGATATTTTGTACAAGGGAGTCCTTCAAGATATTTTGTACAGGGGAGTTCTTCAAGATATTTTGTACAGGGGAGTCCTTCAAGATATTTTGTACAGGGGAGTTCTTCAAGATATTTTGTACAGGGGAGTCCTTAAAGATATTTTGTACAGGGGAGTTCTTCAAGATTTTTGTACAAGGTTGTTCTACTAGATATTGTTCTTCATAAAGTTTTGTTAAAACTTTTATAATAAATTGTAAAATCTTCTGGGAAATTGGTAAACATTTGAATGTAATCATAAAGAATATTAAATTTAAGAAAGTTACGTCGAAATTGAAGTGTTGAACTAAAACAAATTACGTCGAGAAGCGAGTTAATTAAGTAAAAGAAATACGTCAAACATTTTAATAAAATTAAAAGAAATACATTGAACAGTTAATAAAAATTAAAAGAAGTAAGTTAGTTAAAGTAAAAGAAATACGTCAAACAGTTTAATTTAAAATAAAAGAAATATGTCGAACAGTGAATTGGTTAAAATTAAAGAATATGTCGTAAAGTGAATATAGTCAGCGAAAAGTTAATAGATGAAATATCAACGTCGAGAATAAGAAGAGGGATTCTGCGAGAAATCAACGTGAGTTACACCAAGTGATTGCCAGACCAGATTATAGCTTTGCGAGAACAAAGGAGATTATTGGACACCAAATGAACATCGAGCTTATCCGCTGGAATAACCACCAAAACAACCACGCTTCGGATTGTGAAAGGACTTCAATTCAATAAGTAGACTGTGAAAATTTAAATAAATAATTAACTCCCAACAACATTTTGATTCAGTAACTAAAGTTTAAATTATAGTCACCAAAAAACCACACAAGAGATTTTTTTTAAATTTTAAATCAATCTTTAAATAAAACAAGCTAGCCAGGGCAGTAAATTAATTAAATTGGGCACATAATTACTAAAATAAATTAAATAAAAGAAATGACGGTAAAACTAAATTCATTATAAATAATTCAGACTAATAACAATTTTGATACATGCATATTGTAGGTATTTCAATATTTTGTTAGATTAAGGAATTAGACTATTGCTGTATTTAGATAAGTGCATCCTTAGCAAATCAAAATTAAATTTAAAATAATTGTGAAAAATTATTATAATAATAAAAAAGAAAGAGATTGTAACAATAAAATTCATTTGTATTTTAAAAGTAAGAGTGTGTGTTTATTATATATATATATGAAAATCTGCCTCCATTTTGAATTTTCGTAACCAATTTATCTGGATAAATGAATATCTTCACAGAGTATAAAAATTTAATTTAAAAAAAAAAAATTAAAATGCTTTATATTTTAGCCTTGATTTTATTAAAACCTTTATCCAAGTGCAAAAAAGAAATGCTACATAGATTGTTTTTAACAAATTACTCAAATATAACCTCAGATTTAGGTGTGTCTGTCAGTATAATCACAATATACAGAATTCTATATTTTAAATTCATTAAAATCTAACTGTTCAGGGAAACATCAATGTGACATTTCCACAAAGATGGACAAGAAGACTTGGTTGACAGCCATGACCACCCACTCTTTACGGACCTCACACAGAAATATTAGTTGGGATTATGTCAAGCAGAGTGAAAAAGTGTATGTCCAGTAGATATTATATACTTAATGAAAAAAATACAACCTTCATTTTAATATCCTAGGTTGTTTGTGACAGAAATCTAAATACTATAGTACTTTCACATAAAAAGTGACTTTTAAATGCACCAGCAGGAAAAGCAGAGGGAGATGGAGTATTCCTGAATCCCTCACCACTGTATAACTCCACAGTTTCAATTTAAATCTTAAAACAGATAGTATCTTACGCAAATAAGTTCTTCCATAATTTATTATATCAGCCTCTTATAATATAAACCATATTTAGGACAATGTGGTCATTACTATTTTACCACGTTTTTATTAGTTCAGTTTCCGTCATATCTGTCTGTCAGTCTGTCCGGGTGGAATTTTGCAATCAAGTTTAAACTAACTTCCCAATAAGCTAGAGATCTGTAATTTTGAACATAGGTCAGAATTGGATGACAATACAATATTCAGTTGGTTTCTCGTCTCTACATTTGTTTAAACAATAGTTGTTTAAACAAATAAAAATTGGCCAATGAGATATAGATTTGAAATTTTAAACATGGGTCGAGGATGGATAACAATGCAATATTCACTCTGTTCCTTGTCTGCAAGATTGTTTAAACAATATTTGATGAGAGCAGCGTCTGCAGCGTTTGCATAATCTGCAGTGTAGTATACAGCATCAGTACTGTCATTTCTGCTCTCTCGCGTTGCTGTAACAGCAGAACTTGTGTTTCAAGTGTGTACATTTACCTGTATGAGTAAGCGTGTCGTGTTTCACCCTCTAGTTTAAAGTGTAATTGCATTTTCCAGTGGAAACATCCCGTTTCACGTGCTTTTGGTGATAGTGAATAGTGCGCTGGGTTTTCACCATCAGATGTGCATTCAATAGTGAGCTAAGCGTATATGTGAATATTACATTTCTGACAATCGTTACAATGGTTAAAGAGACGGCTACTCAATGGAAGCGCCGATTAGAGAAGAAGAAGCAAACACGGCAAGTTGGGTTACAACAGGAATCTGAAGCAGATAAGTTGGCAAGATTAGCCAAACACCGTAAGCAAGCTACAGAATGTATCGAAAAACAGCGCAAGATCGAACTTGAAAATGATAAGAAACGAAAGGCTCTATGAGGTCGCGTGAAACAGGCGACACAAATTCATCTCGACTTGCCAATGACGTGTATTGACATGCTCAAGTAAAAGCAAACGAGGCTCCCGAAGTGCGTGTTGCTCGGCTTGTTAGTGATGCACGCCGCCATTCTGAAAAATGAACGTGCGGAACTTCCGAGACGCATAAACAGGATGTGAATTGCATTGGGAATTTCCTATCCATGTCCCTGTCTGACTCTCATCAATATATACAAAACTGATTGAAATCTTTCACCCGGGCATAAGACTAAAAAACAGAAAATAACAAAATCAAATACAAAATTTTTTTTAACATTTTTAAAACGGACTAAAGAGTATAAAATAATTTTTCATGGCCCTTCTACAATTTTGAGGGAGGATTGTTAGTGGCTATGGATATATTCGGAATACTTGGAGAAAAAAATGTGGGGCGCAGCCAGTAAATAACACAAGCAGACAATTCGGATGAATTCACAGCTAATTTCAGTGAATCGGAAATGAGATTCACTGTAATTTAATTTATTTACTCCTCCTTAACTATCATAGATTGCCTGTGTCCCAAGTTTTTCTCTCCAAGTATTCCAAATATATCCATAGCCACTAACAATCCTCCCTCAAAATTGTAGAAGGGTCATGAATAATTATTTTATACTTTTTAGTCCGTTTTAAAACCGTGGTATGTTAAAAAAAAATTTTATTTGATTTATTATTTACCACATATATTTAATTAGTTTCTCCTTAATGCTGCTTTTATAAATTTATCGACTTTCATTTTCCCCCCTCATTGATTTCTCTTCACGTTTAGTATATTTAAAAGACCAATTATCACTACTACCAAAGCACTTTCTCACATAATTCTACCTCTTGATATTTTATCATGCATCTTTTAAAAATTATTCTCTTACTTTAAATGCAATTTCATAAGCTGAAGTGCCATTAAGAGGCTTATTCGGTGCCGACACTGACTTTAGGGTACCAAATTAATTTAACAACAATATCTCCTTAATCACAAATGAAAAATAACACTTGCAAAATGGTTGAAACTGACCGTCTACAGTACGGTATAGACTATGCTACTTCCCATACAATCAAAAAATAATCACAACAGAAATTAGTAAAGTATTAAATTTTACACTACTAAATCCTTTGTACAAGGGATGCTCAATTTTACAGTCTGGCATTTTGAAATATGGTGCCATTTTAGATTTTCACACTCCTTATATCTCTAGCATATTGGATTCTTTAATATATTATAAAAGAGTAATAGTATAGTTTTATTTATCAACAATTATAAATTACTGTTTATATCAAATATAAATAATTTTAAACAAAAGGAGTAAAAAAATCCATGATGGTGCCATATGTTAAAACTGCAGGCTTTAAAATCATGGTTGCTCATGTGGTCAAGGGGGGAGGGAGGATTAAATTAGGGCTCTAGATTAATAGTATAATATTTGGTGCTTCAGTAATTACAAACATGATTGACCTCATTTTTGTTGCAAAAACTGGATGTTGAATGAAGAAGGAAGGGTATGAACAAACTCCCAGCAGACAAACAAAATGTTACTTGTTTATATGCAGATAAGAACATATGTTTACCATAGGCTGAACAGATAAAAATGTACAGAACAGAATAAGTATGGTGATAATTGTATTTATATAACTTTATGAAGCTATGAAAAACAAAAATGAGGATTTAACAACATATATGAACCTCATATACTGATGTGAGATAGAAAAGATGATAAAAACTCCATAACTAACACCGGTTGAATACTAGAGTGATTTATATTATATTTTATATATATATATATATATATATATATATATATATATATATATAGATGTATATAAACAGATGTAGATAGGCTTCCCATAATTTATCCCAGCCAAACTAGGACAGCGGATTGACCGAGGGGTAGAGGGGTAGCCCCTGGTAAAAATTATGTTTAAACCTTGAAATTCCTATAAAGATAAAAACATTTTTCAGATAACTCTTTTTTAATTTTTACATTAAATTTATTTACATTCTACTTATTAGTATGATAATTAAAACAAAAATGTCATTTCTCCATTCCAAACCATTCATACTTTTGGCTTGAACGTACTTCTTTTGAAATGTCTTTTTTACCTTTAATTTTTTCATAAAAATCTGAGCAAGAGAGATCAAAATTTGCTTTGAATGTCAACAAAGCTCTTGCAGTTGATTCTTTCATTAAACCCATATTGTCTATTACCACTAACCGGGACACAGACAAAACCGGCCGAGACACCAGCTGAAAACTGGGGATGTTCGGGTCAAATTGGGATGTATGGCAAACCTAGGTGTAGGGTGTAGGTCTACAACAACATGATAGTAACATCTACTGTATGATATATGTATTAGACGACATGGTGTCTATTTTTTCGTTTAGTATCACACAATAATTTAAAGTGACAAGATGTCTAGAGGTACAAGTAATGCTGAAGATTTAAATTTCTTAATTTCATTCATCAGTAGTGTTGAAAAATACCAATGTTTATGAAATTATAAACTAAAAGACTACAAATTTAACTGTGTCGAAGGGTCCAATAAATTGAATCAGACTATTCTGAGTCTGCTTTGTTTTTGTGAAATGGTTATATGTTTTTTAAATGTTATACTGTATGTTAATTTTACTCAAATCATAAGAGATAAAACATATTTTATGCCATATTACTGGCTCCAAAGTGGGAAAATTTAAATCATGGTTCTATAATTGTATTTCTGTACTTGAGTACAGATCTGATGATGGCGGCAGAAATCACTGAAACCAGTAATCTGTGATTACAAAAAAAGGATTGTTAAAATATAAGGTCGTTTTATAATTACGTTAATATATTTTAAAAAACTACTGTGAAAATGACATAATAGGTTTGGTCTAGAATACCAGTGCAGCCGAATTAAAAGACACAATAAAAATCACTTTTTTTTTTCAGGTCTATCCTATAAAATTCTTTCCATGAGATAAATCTCTGCAGAACTGTGTCCCACATTCATTAAATTATATGACTGCACTAAATTACTCCCTTCTCTACTTTTCAAATACCAATACATCATAGAAATGTCATCCATAATGGAAGAGTTCATGATTACAGCTTATAAAAACCAATTCTAAAAAATATCTCCTGCAAATGGATCTTATCATTTTTGTGTGCAGCAAAATTATCTTGAGATAAAAGTTATGCATTACAATGATTGTTCAATAAACATCGCATCACTCTAATGTGCACCCCGCCAAATAGGTTACAGGTTTTTGTTAATAGAAGTCTAAGGAGAAGTTTAAAAGGCAAGATGGCCTGATATGAAATAATGAATAACTATGGGCATGGGAAAATTATGAAAATACAAAAGTTTATATATAAAAAGAAGGGGTGGCTAGAACATGTATTGAAAATGTTGTATTGGAATCCATAAGACACAAAAGAGGGCAAAATAATGTAAAGAAAGAGAGAAACAAATACAGAGGAAAATCTCATAGGGTGAAATGAAATCCATGATGACTAACAGAGTGGCTAATTTGTGTAGCCAATCTAGGGTCATAAGGAATTGTCCTAAATTTAAATATAAAACTATAAGGTTTTGATTGTAAAATAAAAGCAAATAAATTCAATCAACAGTCTCACAAAATGACCAACTTCAAAGATACATTTTACAGTCCATTGTAATTTGAACAGTAGCAAATAGCTAATAATACTTTTTCTAATATAAACTACGGTTTATTTTAACATCTGTTTATGATGATACTAAATGCACTAAATGAGCTAATTCTGTGAATAAACTGTGTGCTAACATATTGCATAAATTTTCTCAAGTATATCAAAAAGAACTCACAGATACAAATATGCTAAAACTATTTTTTATACAATATTAAACGTTAGTTTATTTTTTATTCTTAATGAAAAAAAACAACCTTATACTAAAACAAAAATGAACTGTATGAATCACTAGAGCACTGGTGTGAATATACAATGAAAGAAAAAACGACAATAAAACACTAACAACACAAAGACTGTATAGTTATGTTTATTCTACTTTATGTTCATTTCAATAGCACTATCATCTTCAGAGGTACAATACACACTAAACTTAATAACTACGATTACTACTGTAGCGAGGCGTTCCCCCTACCCCTCACCTGATCCCCTCGGCTAATCAGAGTTGGCCTCGTCACACATCATGTCAATGGGCGTGGCAACGCCTATTGCCTTTTAATACATGGTATGAATCTAAAACTAACTTAATTAATGGAGTACCTTTTGAAATCTTGTATGTAAAATATATAAATAAATTAACTAATAATAATGGTTGATAATAATAAAATTAAAATAAACTAACTTAACTAATGGAGTGACATTTAATATCTTGGCTTCAACAAGGTGAACAACGAGGAACTAGGAACACACTCTTTATTCCCATTCAACAACAAATTACCTTCAGCTTTGGAAATATAGATACTTTCAAAGCTATCTAGCAATCTCTTATTGGTTACTTATTTTTTCAATTTTATATTCAAACCTAAACCATGTATAGTAGAGATTGCATGTTCAGCTACCCTAGATTTTTCCATCCTATAATACTTGATATGTACATGTTCTTTGAACCTAGTTTCTATCCTCCTCCTTGTTTGACCTAGATAAAACTTATCACACAAATTACATTTAATTTCATAAATTTCAGACTTTTCCAACATCAGGATTTTGTCTTTAGGATTTCCTAGTTAATTAGATAAGCTGGTATCACTTTTAAAACTAAGAAATATCCTAAAACATTCCACGAATTTCCAACTGTAAGAGAAAAAATGCAAGTACTGTATATTAGTTTACCTTTGACTCATCCCTTACTAAGAGGTTAGAATATATTTTTAAAAAGTTTGATTTAAAGGTAGCTTAGTTAAGTGGTAATAGATTATTTAATTTACTTACTTAGTGTAGCTGAACTTGCAATCTATTACTATACATGGTTTAAGTTAGAATATAAAATTTAAAAAAAGAGAAGTAACCAATAACAGATTGCTAGATAGCATTGAAAGTATCTATATTTCTAAAGCTGAAGGTAATTTGTTGTTGAATACGGATAAAGGGCCTGTTCCTAGTTCCTCGTTGTTAACCTTGTTGAAGCCAAAAGTTACTCCATTAGTTAAGTTAGTTTTAGATTCATACCATGTATTAGAAGAAAGCAACCTCTGCTGCCATTGACATGATGTGTGACGAGGCCAAATGTGATTGGCGGAGGGAATCAGATGAGGGGTGGGGAATGCAGTAGTAATCATAGTTATTAAAGTTAGTGTGTATTGCACGTCTGAAGATGGTAGCAGTGTTAATGAAATGTACATAAGGTAGAATAAACATAATTATACAGTCTTTGTGTTGTTAGTGTTTTATTGTGGTTTTGGTGAATTTTATTTCAAAATAAACCAACTCTTAATATAAAAAAAAAAATTCATTTAGGCGATTTATGGATTCAAATTATAGTGTTTCTGTCTCTTGTATATTATATTTGCAAAAATTACTGCAAAATTATATGTCTTTAGAGGTGACATTTATAAGTGTCTTGAAAATTGAAATATGTTTACAAATTACTGTATTTTAGTACATTTTGGGAAGTATTTTTCATATAATGAATGAGTGTTTAATTTTGCAGAAATGGCTTGAACCAAAAAAAAAATAGTATATTTTTAAAAGTTTAGTCAGTTTTCGGCAACTGCTTATGTGACCGTCTCCACTTCTTTTGACCAGCTGGAAGCTCCGGCTGGCTGGAGACTGCGTACACTTTAGCCGAATCTTGTCAGGATGGGCCAAGGAATCGGGTTAGGACGCTAATGAACGCACGCAACGCAAGTGAAATTAAATGTTACCTTTTATTTGAGCACCGAATTAGATTACAGAAATATTTATAATTTATAAAATAGACATAACGGCAAGATAAAATATTAATAGTGGCCGAAAAACATACCGTTTAATTTAGCTAGCACGTGGCCGAAAATGGACTGACCTCGTCCCGTAGCGGTCTTCCTTCTCGCGGCTCTCGGAAAAGACTCTCGCTCGGCTTGCTGGTTCAAGCCCTCCACTCCTCGTCTCTTCCCCCTTCTACGTAATATTGCACTGCTCAACAAAATCGCAACTGCCAATTCATATTTTATTATTTAAAATCCCTTTCCATTACATCCTAATTTATTCTTATTATAGTTGTTATTTGGTGGGCTCCTTGGCTGGGCCACACTTAAAAACGTTAAGCCATATTATCACAAAAGGATTAGACTATTTTATATTCTATATTTTTTAACGAAAAAAAAAGTAATCGACTGGACTACATTTTGATAGTTTGTTTCAGAAACAGTGATTTATAGCTTAAATAAAATGATGCAAAAACAGGCAAAAATTACAATTTTTTGCTGTTTGTGTAATAAACTTTTCATTGGTTCATGATTTTCTGCCCAATATCAAGTCATCATACCTGTCGTAGTAGTCTCTTCCTTGTCTCTCATTCTTAAATAATATAATAAAGTATAATGAATGCTCTACTTCCACTATCAGACTAATAAAAGTTTGCTAGATAAAATGCAAAAAATCGTTTTTTTTTTTTTTTTTTAGTCAAACATTGAATTGATCTATCTTCAAAATTAAATGCTGAAATTTAGATCAGTTTGGTAGCAATTTTTAATTAATAAACTTTTTTTAAAATAATTCTATGCCCTTTGTGATTATTATAACCAAACTGAAATATACCTTTTAATTTGATTTTATTTTCAAAACAATATTTCCATTCAAAGTCTTTTCTGTAAAATTAGGTGCTTGTTATTTGTCAAAATACAACAAAAAATTACTCATAATTTTTTTCTTTCCAGTTTTCAAATCACTTTGAGGACCGGCCTACCTAGTATTAATTTTAATGAATCTTGGTATATTCCCATCAATAATGTTCCAAATGAACTACAATTTTTTTTTTAATACATAAATAGTTTGGCTAATTTTATGGAGATTGGCATTATACAACTAGAAGCAACCTCAGACATTAAATATGGTAGTTATTGCTAAGAAAAGGAACATTAACCATAAATCTAGATGACAATAAACAGTAAACGCTATAATAGTTTCAAATTTAGTTTGATTTTATTCAATGATAATAAAATACTCTGTCCAGATGTATATCTTTTATATAATTATAATGTTAATAATTTGGGGAAAACAAAGTTACATAAATAATAATAATAACATAGGCATTATGAATATGCCGAATAATTATGAATTAACAAAGGCATTGTAGTGTACTTAATAAAAATAGATAATTTTCTGTGTTGAATAATCGGGCTGGAAGAGGTTTGCAGAGCAAGGGTATTTCTAAGTATACTAGTAGAGAGTAGGGTGCAAAGAACTGGGGAGACTTAATTCACTATGACTTGGAAAAAAACCCAAAACATTTTGATATCTACTGACTTTGGCAGTATAACAGTTAATGTTCTAAAATTTAATTTCTTATTATTTTTTTACAAAACTCTCATGTTCCTGTGTTTTAGCAAATTTATAACATAAAATAAACTATTGCATTTTTTTCTGTCAGAAAATAACTGCATAATCTGAGTTAAGTTCATTAAAGTGTAAAAATCTAAACTGTTAAATTTTATTTTATTTTTTTTAAATCATATTTCATGTATGTTTGACATTTCTCGATTGTTTTCAATTATCTGAAAAAAGTGATCCAATAAATGGTGTAAAAACATTACACAAACTTTCTCACTCAACCATCTCAAAAAACAAATAAACAACAACCAAAACTAATATTCACCAAAAATGTCAGTTTTGTAGTTCTCAATCAAAAAATGAAAATGAATCACTATCTTTAACTATGGTATCTACAATCAACTATCTTTAAAACAATATTTAAATGTTTCATATTGTTTATATTTAATCCTGCGCCTTAATTTTTATAGTAGTGATTTTGCACACAGGTTGGAGTCATTAATCATCACAATTCATTAAAATTTAAATGAAATCAGTAGAGTCGATTATGAAAAATTATGTATTTTATAACAGCCCCATGGTCGATTTTGTTGGTTTTTTTAATTTACTGTCAACAGAGTAATTGGATTTTTTAAGAGATGACAAGCAATTCTTGTTTGGGTTTTTAGAGGCTTCGAATGGTCAAAAGTTGACTTTTTTTTAAAATAGATTTTTTTTTTTTAAGGCAAATTTTATATTTAAAAAAAGTCCCTAGATATGGCAAAGTTATCCGTGTATCAAATTTGATTAAAATAGGTTATAAAGCACTGCAACAGATGCAGACATCATTCCGAAAACCAAAATCTTTGGACTCGGAGGATATATCTGCAAAAAACTCGAACTTGATTACTTGAGCCGCTTATACTACGAGAAAGTAAAAAACATCAAAAATTATTTTTAAGATAAATTTACTTACTTATACAATTTTTAAGTTAAAATCAACCTCATTTTGAAACAGTTGAGTGAAAAATTATAACAATTTATGAAAACCACAAACTAATAGTATAACATATTTTGCAAAATTTATATCAATATCTCAATCCATTCTTAAGATAGATATTTTTGTTTTGTTTAAACACAAACAGATAATACTATGTGTTTTAGAAGATATGTTTGTTTCAAATCTGTCACCTCCTTAGAATCTGGCAAGATTTTTCAAAATCCCTCTCTATGGATCATATTTACACAAAAATGTTACACGAATCCTTTATACACCTTAAATAAATTCATAAAAACGTTTATCACTTAGAATGAGTTTGGCATGATTTTGTCTAGACCTATCTGAATTGGCCTTAAAATAACATCTTTAGCTTGACAAAAATTACAAATTAAATGGATCAACAGACTAATTGATCTATCTTTATATGTTACACAAAGAAATAATTTTGGTAAGGTCTATTCTCAAAACTTCCTCATGTCATATATTACAAGAAATCAAAGATTAATTTAAATTGAAATGGTTCACTGAATTTCTACTTGCTCATTCATTAATCTAGGCTGTATTGACAGAAGTACTTCAGGAAATTTGACAATGAACCTTATTACAGAAATTTTGACAAAATTGGCAGCTATGATCTAACTAACTGGTGTCTCGTCAACATTCTTTTGCACATGTTGCCAAAAACTCTGCCAGGAATCCTGAATTCAACGTCATTTATGTTCAATTGTTTTTATTGGACATAACTTCCGTAATTTTTTAAATAGATGAAATCAGTTGTTTTATTTTTTCCAACCATCATTTCAATAGTATCATCATAATTTATAAATAATACAGTATAAATAGGTAACAAATAATATATCCAACCAGGGTGCTAAATCATCAACCAATTGATCTAGAAGGTTAGGTAGGACCTTGACCTCTCATATTTCTTTGATTTTTTGTATAGAAGTTGTACCAACCAAGACAAGTAAAAATATAAATTTTTATATTTTTCTGACTTAAAGATTTTTTTTAAATCCAAAAATTGACGATTTTTGGTCGTGTTCAGAAATCTTTAAAATGTTGTAACTCAAAACTACTGCACATAGAGAGTTCAAATTTGTGTCATTCTTTTATATTTGAAATGCCCTTTAATTCGATATATATGTCACATGACTGTATTTGATACATTTTGAGTTTTTTAAAAAGTTGCCAAAAACGGTTTTTGAAAACCAAAAATATGCCCCCTTCGATTTTCCCCAAAAAATATATGTAATTTACACTATAACTATAACTAATTACATGCATACGAAATTTCAGAATGGGACACAAATGGGTTCTTATTAAAAAAATATTATATTGATATCAGAGTACACACCGGCTAGGTGTCACCTGCCAATGTCATATAGGAACCTGGTATGAAACCTGAGTCTTATTGAGTCGGTATCCTAATCAGTTAGCTATGTAGTTGTTCTTCTAGCAAGTTTATTTTTAAATTTATTTGGTATGTAGCTAAAAATGGAGCTATAAACAATATTAATTCTGTTTTAAAATGAATAAAAGTGTTGTAGCATAATAATTTTGTACAGACACGTTATACAAAGATTGTAGATTGTAAACAAAATACAATTTTAGGACTGTATTCAAAGACCTTACTACTACAAGGTAAAAAATTTGAAAAAGAAAAAAATTACCTGTTTTTATTATTTTCTACTATTTTGATAAAACTCAGTAATTGCACGCTTATTAAGGACCTAAACAAAAATTTTGGGCTATAATTCTTTTTTTAAATTTGTATTTGAAAATATAGTTACAAAGTTAATTCTTGAATGTAGTTCAAAGTCTTCTTTATTTTTGTTTTGTTTTTAACAGGACAGATCAAATCATTTACTTAATAAGTCATAAAGTTGAAAATTATCAACTTTCGTAAACAGTTTTTACGAGATGAGCTCATTGAGAATTCGTACAGTGATTTAAAATATTTTTCAAGAATATAATTTAATACAATTCGTAATGTTGAAAATTTCATTTGTAGTGTAAGTTTCTGTTTGTTAAACATATTTAGTAATTTGTAATTAAATTTATTTAATCATTGTTATTATCCTTAACATTTTTATTAAAAATTTGTAAATCTGACATTGTAGATGTACTGACCATACTGGATTATCAATTATCAAACTTTTATTGTAGTTGTTAAAATTCTGGTTATTATAAAATTCCGCTTCACTCTTAACAATATACGAAAAATTGAGGAAGCTTATATGTAGGATATATTATAATTGAAATCCACTAACAATTTTATTATTTTTATAACAACTGTTTTTATAATTTTTTATTTTTTATTCATGCTTGTAAACTAATAAAGATAGAGAAATAAAATATCATAAATTAATACTAGGCTTATAGTGTTCATAATTTCCATATTTGCCTAACTCTGCTCGTATTTAATTTTAATTACCTTTTGTTTTGCCACTCACCAGTGGCATTATCAAACTTTAATCATATTAGATATGAGTGTATAGATTAATGTGATTCAAGCTTGAAAATGCCACCGGTGAGTGGTGAAACAGTTGTCACAAGAGCAAGACGATAACAAAGGCCTGCCTATAGACTGAATATAACAAAATTAACACACAAATAACATATAATTACGCCTAGTAAATTAACTGAAAAATAGCCTAACATAATGGTCCAAAAATCATAATTTAATTGGGAAAAGGCAAAGGGCAAAGAAAATCAACGGGATTTGAAGCCACATAGGCTATATAAAGCAATTGGACAATCCTATCATTCAAACAAGCGTATAAATGCCACTGTGACTACCTATAATATTCTTCATGCCTAGTTGTAACCCTCTTTATTTTCTTAAACTACTAGACTATTGTTAGCCCATTTCATGGTTTTTATGTTCTAGCTTTATCACTTAAAAACAAGAAATGATCCACACCTCTAGAAACGTTACGCCTATGCATTAATTTTTATACATATAAGTAATGACAAATGTCCGAATAAATTATACCAATAATATACTACAAACAATCTATAATTATCCAATAACTTTAAAACTAAAATTATTAGACTTATTTTAATTCACAAATATTAATAATAATAAAAGTTTAATCCTCAATAGTTATCCAAACCAAAGTAACTTTAGTATTGTTAGCAATAAAATTAACAAAATTATTTCATAATCAAACTGATTTAAATATTCTAGGTTTTAGAAGATTATGATTTTTGTTAGTAGACTAAAAAACAAGCTGCAGGTTAAAAAAACAAAAACTGCTAATAAGTTAAATCTATTAAGTAATGTTATGCACAAAGCTACACAGCAGGTCTCAAGAAAATGTATCCTTTCACCTTTAAAATCAATTTATTTTAAAATTTTCATTTAAAGTTTAATTAAAAATAGCAGCATAATAATTAATATTAAATAGTTCATAACAGGAAATTAGGCTAAGCTAAAGAAGTTTTGCAAAAAAGAAGAAAAACTTAAAGAAATCAATTGACAAACTTTTTAAATTGATAATAATAATTGCTTCTCCTGATATAAACAAAATTCAAGGAAAATGGGTAGCATATGTCCTGGGCATCAAGTAGAAGGTCACTGAACTTTGAGGGTGTTAAAAGATTAAAAAAATATGGCAGCAATAAAACATTGCGAGTTCCAGGTATACGATTGTCAGCACATTGACAATCGTGTTAACAGTTCATGTTGAATTTTTAGTGGTTTGTAACTGAATAATTTAAAAAATATTATACTATTATTATCAAGTGAAGAACTCCTAACAAATGTGAAAGAAATCATTCTAAGCTAAATATAAGATAAAAGTCAAGGAGAGAAATAAACCAACAGAATGGTTGATTGTCTTTTATGTCACCATAATTTAAATTTTAAGTTTCAATATAAGTTTTGACAATAACATGATATTCACACCTGCAATGACTATATTAAATAAATCATGGAAAAATAATGCACAAACTTTCTCACTCAACTATCCCCAAAACCAAATAACAACAAACCAAAACTTGTCATCAAAAACGTCAGTTCAAGAAAAAAAAAGAAAGAAAGAAAGGGGGAAAAGAGAAAAAAAGGAAAAAAGAGAGAAAAAAAAGAAGGGAAAAAAGGGGGGAAGCACCAGTAATTGTCAATCAAAAAATAAAAATGAACCATGGACACCATCTTTGAAAAAATATTTACATCTTTAAATAAGGATCTAATTAATCATTGATTGATCTAATCAATTAATAAATGATTCTTCATAAATCATATTTTATTAAAACTGAGCTGGGCGGTCAAGGTTCATTTTTGTTTTTTGTCAATATTTTCTGAACCATAGTATTTTTTAACTTCACACAGGTTTGGATCATCAAACTTCAAATTTCACTAAAATTTTAATAAAATTGGTAGAGTGGATTTTGAGAAATTGCTTTTTTTAAACAGCCCATTGTATTGTTTTGATTTTTGGCCAAAAATTTATAAATCAAGATTTTTTCTGAGAATGGTGACCACTGTGTTTTATTTGGGTCCTTAGAGGTGATATTTGAGTAAATTTTGATCCAAATCGTTAGAGCCAATTAAAAAAAATAAAAAATTCCTTGGTAGCTACCCTAAATTTCGAAAAAAAAGAAGAAAAAAAATGTTCCAAGATATGGACCAAAGATGATATACCAAATTTGATTAAAATCGGTCCATACATTTAGGGCTAGGCTGTAAAGCACTCCACATCCGACAGAAACATTCCAAAAACCTTTTTTTTGGACTCAGGAAACCCCAAAATGGAAATATCCACAAACATCATTCCAAACATCCACTCAACATTAATTTCAAAAACCTTGTAAATTTGGTATAATGAAATAATCAAAGCGCTTTGTTGCAAAAAATATAAAGGGACATTATTTTACGATAAATTTGATTTCTATTTTTTTTAATTATATATAATATGAAAAACCACATTGTAACACAAATGTTTGATTGTTTTTTTAAATTTGTATTTGTTTATTGAAAAATTAGTTTGGGTAGTTTGAAAAGGCTGTTATAATTCAAAAATATGTATTGATCATTATAGAACAAAATAAAAAAACTGATATTAATTCAAATGGTCTTGGACATACCCCAAAAATTTATATTTTTTTGGTAACTTGTCAAAATTAATTATCAGTTTTTGAAAATAGTTCAAATGAAGGAAAAAAATGTTTATAATACATCTATAATTCATAATGAAGTTTAATTTTTTTAAAGTTGTTTAAAATGAATTTAGATTAATCAAACTTACTTACTAGCTGCAGTACCTATAATGACCAAACCTGCCATACAAAATCAAAAAGTGAATATTTGTTTTAGAAAATTCATAAAATTTGCATAAAAAAGTTGAAGAGTACACACTACTGTAGTAACAAAACAACATGAGATAGGGGACACTATGTTACAGTGCCAAGAAAACACTTGCTAGCACATACGATCTTACTTCTGGCAGCATAACTTTTAATTTGAGACACGTGTATGCAATGGAAAATTTTGAAGAAGACTCCCATTTATACAAAATCATTACAATGATCATTTTCAATTTTTATCAGTTATTCCTGAACCGTAATTTTCATTTACTTACAATTTGGCACAAATTCACCAAAATTTGAATAAAATTGCTAGAACATTAATTTTTATCTATTCTTCACCTTACTGTCCAGAGTACTTTCAATTATAATAAATACCTAATCAATATAAACTTATGTCTGCTCCTCCTGTTTTTCTTTTTTTCACTACGGCCGTTTCGGGTTTTATTCAGCCATGGTCATGTGCGCCATTTCAGTAGGAATTTTCTTTTCTTACTTTGTCAACGTTTTTTTAAAAAATACATAGCCTATTATACATTTACAGATCTGCAAACATTTAACCTTGAGGCACTTAAAACACATTAAGTAATATTAAAACCCTCACTTTGACTAGTCTGATTCATTTCCAGGCATAAGTAAACGCCAGCGGTCAATAGCACATGTGTAAGTGTGTATAAAGAGTTGGTGCCTCAAGGTTAAATGTTTGTCAGATCTGTAAATGTATAAAAATTTTAAAAAGTTGACAAAGCAAGAAAAGAAAATTTCTACTGAAATGATGCACATGATCATGGCTAAATAAAAGCCGAAACGGCCACAGTGAAAAAAGAAAAAAATAAGAGAAGCAGACGTAAGTTTAATTTGATTATTTATTTTTTCATAAAAACTTCATAAGCTATTGTTTGGTGTGTGATAACTCTTTAACCAGTATTTTATTTTGGTGATAACAAATGATAACTTATGTTTGAGTCTTCAGAAATATTTTTATAGCAATATTTTATCATAATCTTTAAAGCCGATTTTGCGAAAACCTTAATGGTTTTTAGTGGTAGTTTCTTCAAATTTTGAATTATTGACCAAATGAAGAAATAAGTCTCGCGGTAATCCTAAAATATACCCACATACCAACTCTATCAAAGTCTACTCATTTGGGTTGCAGAAATCTGCACAGAAGACGAACAGACATCACCCCCAAAACCAACTCAAAAGACCTCAAAACAGCTATATCTATGAAAAACTCTACATCAATTTTTTGACCTATCATAACACTTTCTATAACTAATGTACATGTAAGAAAATAAAAGCAGTAATTTATAAAAAGTGAAGAAAACTCTTGATCAACACATGACATGGTCATGCTTTACACACACATAAAGCAATTTCTAGCAAGTTAAAGTCGTCACAAATTTTTTCAGAGTTAATAATTTTTTTACCTCTCATTCTGAGGACACACAAATCGCTCCCTCCCACAAAATCACTAAATTCACACTGGCGTTCTGAACAAGTTATAATCTTTTGTTAACAGAGTATGGTAAATTGAAGTGAGAACATTATAAAATCCAGACTACTCAATAACACTGACAGCCGGAGGGGGAGGGGGTAAGGGAGAGTAAGAGATTTCTGAGAAAAATTGTTTAACATGGACTAGTATTGACATTTGCAGGAAATCACAGAAAGGGACATTACCAAGGAACAGTTGCAATAATATCCAATGAGCATGTACATAGAATTATTAAAAAATAAAACAGAATAACTCACTTCCTTTGTAAATACACAGAGTGTTTATAAAGTCGTGGTGGAGTTTTGAATAAAAATATTTATAAAAGTATACATTTAAAAACCATGATATATATAAATAAAATTAAAGAACAGTTCAAAAAGTATTTTTCTGTGTTCATCCGACAGTTTGTTAAACATAGCCCCACAAATAAAAGTCTAAGGGCGTAATGTGGGGCGAGCATTGATGGCCTTTCATTCACATCTTCCCCAAGTTGAGGAAATTTCTCATCATGCGAATCAAGAACAATATCTGACCAGAAGAATGCATGAAAATAAACTGGAGTTTGGCCAAATTTTGACATAATAAGATGAACATGAGATATGCCCCCTTACCCCAGAGTAGGATAGAGGATTTGATAAGAACTGGGTAGGTTTAAGAGTAGAACCAACGAAAGGGGTAACTCGGGTGGGTTGTCATTTCCTCAGGTGGTCAAAATGACCATTTATGTAGAAACCTAATTGAAGCTGTATTAATTGTTTGTACCATATGTTTTACAATCAAAAATTTAGTCCAAAATCATGTACACTTGAAGAAAGAAAACGTAAATGATTTTATTTCAATTTGCATTATCAGCTTTTAGTAAGAAAAGGTGATCCTAAATGATGATTCTCATGTCTCTCTCTATTTGAAATTTTAAAGTTTAAAGGCAAAAACTACAAGGAGAGCCCTTGGTTGATCTAGTGGTTATTATTCTGGTTTCACAAGTGAGATTTTCCGAGTTCAGTATCCATGAGGGCTCAAATATTTATGGACTTAACCCAAGTTAATGAGGAAATTTGGGAAACTACAATTAGTAGTCAAACTCTGGTTGGAAGGCTGGAACAATGGGCGACGGAAATTTTGAAGTGCTAACAACAGATTATCTGAATGAAAAGTCTTCTAGCAGGTCTAGTAGCCTCTTCACAGACTGTTGTACCAAGGAGTTTAGTAAATATTAGGGAAAACTAATCTTAAAAACCCTTAGGGGTTTGTTTTATAAAGTACAGGTTTGGCTGGATCTACACCTTTTTATCATGTAGTCTTGGGTTAGATCCCTCTCATTCATTTTTCTATCAGGTCTCTCGATTACATTTTTCTTTTCCGATGCTGATGCTAGTATTCGAAGGCTAGGGGGTCATTATTTTATGTCATTTTGGAATTTATTTTGGGCCCTATAAACTCTAATTTAGATTTTTTAAATTGCTGTGAAGAACTATATTGTGAATTATACTCAGTGTGAATAATTTGTCAAACTGTACGACGATGGCTAGGTAGTTATTTATTAAAAAAACTAACAATCACTGTTACAAATCACAAAGTACATATTTACCCATCATCAAATTAGAAATACAACTATTGAAACAGTAATAAATAAGATTACACCCAAAATAACGAAATGAGTATAGATCAACAATTTTTAACAGTAGTTGGTTTCTTAAAACTTAAAAATACAAAAATCAGTAGAAACACGATTGAAATTTGAGAAAATCATTTCCTCCAGATCCAGCACTAAAATATTTTTGAACGACAATTATTTCCATCTGAATTATTTAAAACGGAAATTACATTACATATTTTTTAGTTCTTCAATGTTTTCAACTCATTTGCAGACTGGTAGGCTATTACATATATAGTTGAATGACATGGAAAAGAAAGCCTATTGACTTAGGTCAGTGTAACTTACTTCACGGAGGTCATAAAACAACACATAACCAACTATTACACCTCATTATTCTGAAAAATAATTACACAGTGAACATATCTTATCTTCAAAGTAGAGTTATAAAAAGAAACTAATTCTTTTTGCAACTATCACCCTACCACATAGTTTTAAATTTACACTTTCATTTACTTTCTTTTTATGGAAATTCAAAAGTGAAATATGTTCTCACTATTGACAGTGTACGAGTGTAATTTCATATTTATGACCTTGGAGGGAAACAAGGTAGGTACGAGTGTAATTTAAAAATTACTGATATTATTCTAATAATTTTCTTTTGTAAATCAAGAAAAATAAAAGTGAGGTGACAATATTTGTTCAGGATTGCCAATAGTCACGAGACTAACCAAATTTTATCAATACAAACAGAAAACGTGCTTTTTTTCACCAATTCAATATATACACAACCTCTTGTGTTCTATACAAATTTTAACCTACTTCCAGATGAATTAAGACTTGAAATTTGGCAAACTAATTAATAGCTTTTAGCCTGTAACTGACACGAAAATTCTGAAAAGTTAAAATTTGTATCTCCTGAAAAAATTCAAAATATCGGACGCTACTTAAAGTCTGTGTAGACCTTTTTGGAGGATCTATTATGGCTAAACGAAGACTTATCAAAAAATGGATTGCACCAGCAGTCAGGGATTTATCGAGATCTACATGTTTGTTTTAATGACTTTTTCATATCACTATCAGTGATAAAAATATACCTTAGAGCTACATTTTTTGATATTAGATAAATTTCTTACATTTTCCAAAAACTATTTAATCTTTTAACACGCTTATAGGACAGTTTGAATCATCAAATTTCATATGCGTATGGCAGTTGGATGTGCCAGGCTCGCCAAATTTGATGACTTTAGATATCCTGTAAATGTGTAAAAACATTAAATAATGTGTGGAAATTTGGTAAGTTTTGATCTACAACTTTGATCCAATGACTCATGTCAAAACTCCTCGGTTTAGTCATAACTCACTGCGGGATTTAAGGTGAACCCTCAACGATCAAAACGAGTTTAGACTATCAAAGTAAAAAGTGTATAAAAAGTCCTTAGCTACATCTATGGAACATAATAATCTAATGCATAATATGTTCAATAAAAAACCAAATGGTCAGGGCCACAAACTTTGAACATGGCTTGCAATTATCAGACAACCTGGACTAAAATGACAATACAATTAGTCTAAACCAATAAATACTGAAAATAATTAACAATAAAACTGCTGATCGGTCTTTTATGACAGACTCTGATTTTTCTTTGTCATTGATCACTAAATTATATTTACCTCGGTTTTGGAACTACTATTGATTATATTGTCTTTAACTCTTCACAGACTGAAAGTATAGATAGAACACAATCTTTTAGCTGATATTCCATTTGAATTATTTAAATGACTGTTTAATCAGAGCTGAACACCTAATATAATAGAGGTCTAGCACAGCCTACACGAAGTACCTACATTTTCTTTGTTAACAGATGATTTTTAATTAGTTTTTCTTTATTTTAGTTATTTATAATATAATTTAATTTTACGTTTAAACCATATACCGGTAGTATTATTACTATTTCAATTTTATTTTTAACCCAATAATTATTTTTCAATAAGTTAATAATATATTGTACAAAGAAAATAAATTTAAAAAAACATTACAATAACAGTGTATTTTACGTATGTCGTTTTGTTGTATGACATCTGGCTAAAAATTTATAAACTCCTGGACTCTATGAATGATTTAGTAAGAATTAATCTATCCCGTATCAAAACAAGGGTATGAAGGCTTGAAGAACCAATCTGCAATAAATTTGTATACTG
The DNA here is from genome assembly GCA_963513935.1 of Aphrophora alni. NCBI lineage: Eukaryota > Metazoa > Arthropoda > Insecta > Hemiptera > Aphrophoridae > Aphrophora > Aphrophora alni. Next base: position 38,082,371 of record OY740775.1, read on the forward strand.
TATTTTGAATTTTTTTTATGATGTTATATTTATAGCTTGTAGGGATACAAATTTATTATTTTTATTTGTTGCACTTTTCAAAAAAATTAATAAAAATAAATGTTCAAATGTACTAAACAAGTACTTTACTTTATTCCAAGTTTTTCTAAACACACTAATATAACATACATTTATCTCTTTCCAAATATTTGTTATGCATTTAAAAAAGTAAGCCTACAAAATCATCCAGAAATGTGTGTAACCACAAAAATAATATTTAGTATGCAATTATAGGGTTAAGAATTGTTCTTTGACAATATAAAAAGATAATTTAAGCTAGCCTTATATAAATATTCTTATAGTTGTAACAAACAGAAATAGAAGTATCGTCAACTCATAAGACGAGTGGAGGTGAGGTAGTGAAGAAGGATGACTGATGTAATTATAATCAACAACATTATTTCACCCTTACGAGTAAAAACTTAGAAACATAAATTACAATATTATATTCTTTGAGTTCATTATACATTTGATATGCCGTGTATGTATATTCCTTGAAATTCTTATAGAAAAATACATTGAATCTTATAAAATAATCCATCTAATAAGTTTCATTCATGAGTATTCCTATGGGGAAGAAAATGCTTGACGTATTAAAAACTTTTAATAGCTTATACAGTTTTAATCACTTGGCAAAAGGTTTTTAGGTTTCAGATATGGTTCAGTAATAATATAGGACAAAGGTTTATTTACGTGGTTAATTGGCTAGTAGTAATAGAGGAGATGAGGGGAAGGGTTTGTCGATGAAGCTGTTGAAATCTCACCACTCTAATCAAGTGTTACATGACAGAAAGCAGAATAAATTAGGACAGAAAATATTGTGAATCATATTAAGTTTTTCAATATATTTTTTGTATTAATTCAAATACTATGTAGGTAATTTCCTGCTTACAATTCTTAATTGTTAATTGTTGTCTTGCAAATCTTGTTGAAATGTATTAATTTTTCCCCCCTTTTTGAAATTTACGATATCCTAAGGTAATATTTTCAGAAGAAAATTTAGTGCAAACAACTACACTACTTACGTTACTGGATTTTATAAAGTTTATTTCAATGTGTTTTTACTTAAATAAGTATTCTAGGGTTTTATAGATGTATATTATAGGCTTAACCTTATTTCACTTGTCCTAAATGTAAAATATCTATTCATTGTACAATTAATTGCCGTAATTTCTTGGTACATAAACATTTTATTTTATTCAATAAAATCAGCAGTATACATTGTCAAAATTGTATTGATAAAAGTGGGAGTAAAATTATAACCCAATAAATATTATATATACCACAAGTTAGGTATGGTTTTATATGGTATTAAAACTATGAAAATATGTACTTATTTAAGAAAAAGCTGATGTCATAATTAAAGGATTCATTGAAAATTGAGATGTACATGATAAAGGTAGCAGCTGACAAACTCAATTTCAATTATTATTAATTCCAATAATTTTATGTTACATTATAAAAAAGAAATTACCACTCGAATCTATTATGTAAATTCATAATGTTTTAGTTAAGATGATTATAACAAAGGTCATTACTTCCTTGATTATTCAGTGTAGAAAGTTGAAATGTACGATGAAACATCCACAACAGAGAGATATATATCTAAATGCTCAATTACATATTTTTTTCCTAAATATTTAAAATTCTTTGTACGAATTTCTTATTTTGCAAACATTTTCTTTAGACATCACAGTTTATAATAAAAATAATTTTAACATAATTCAATAACATTAGTTATATATTTTCCTAATACCTGTAAAGGTGTTAGATGATCTATTTACAAAACTTCCATGTAGGCCTAGTCTAACTTTGTTTATGTTTAAATTTACAAGATAACGATTTGTAAAACTTTGTACTCCGTAAGCAATAATAAGCTAATTAAAAATTGAGAGTTGAAGAGCAACGACAATCAATCGTTAGAATGGACTAAGTAAAGTTTTAAATTCATATTTTATTCAATTATATAATTTAGAATAATTTGTTGACATATATGAAGGTTACTATGCACAACAGAAACCAGGTTGGTGTATCAATATCAGGGGGTTTTTTACAACTAGGTTACTAGGCTGAAAAATAATTGTTATAGCCCAAGGCCATTAAAAACTTAGATAGGCTAACTCATGAAAAATATGATTTAATTACGAGCAAAAAATGTCCGATTATATTAAAAGGAAGGAAATCATTCACTACTGTATCCTGATTTGTTTTAACTTGTACAGAATATATTACACTTTAATTAAAGTGTAAACCTTCCTTTCAGAGGAAGGCTTATTTTTAGGCAGTATTTACCAGCTAAAGCACACAAATATGGTATAAAGATGTTCAAAATCTGTGATACGACTGGTTACACCTACAAGATGATGGTGTACATGGGAAAGGGTACAGGTTCACATGAAAACTTGTCTTGGGCAACCTCTATTGTATTAAATCTAATGAAAGACTACCTTGATAAGGGCCACACTCTCTACATTGATAACTTTTACACCTCCGTAGATCTTGGAAATATTCTCTTACAAAGAGAAACTCATCTTGCCGGGACAGTAACAGCAAATAGAGCCTGATTTCCTCACAAAAAATGCAAACCTGAAGTTGAGAAACTGAGAAAAGGAGAAATGATCTGTCTAGAGTATGAAAATGGCATTGTTTACACTAGCTGGCTAGATAAAAGAGTAGTGAGAATTGATGTCTACTAAACATCCCATAGGTTTTGCTAACACCGGCAAAAAATCGAGACAAGGTGACCCCATTCTTAAGCCCCTAGTGGTACAGGATTATAATAAAGCTAAAATGGGTATCGATGTATCGGACCAAATGTCTTCTTACCATAGTTCTGTGCGCAAGTCTATGCGCTGGTACCACAAAGCCGCTGAAGAAATGCTGCTCGGCACGGCAGTAGTAAACACCTGGATAGCCTACAAAGAAAAAGCAGGAAGAAAACATCACTCTATCACATCTTTTAAGGAGAAACTTGTTTTTGCACTACTAAACGTTCAAGATGACACCCTGGAGCCTGCAAAAATGTTAGGTCACCACTACCTGGCTGATTCAGCAAACTTCACAGGTGAAGGAAAAAACAAGAGACGAATCAGAAAAAACTGCAGACAGTGCTATAAGAACTTAGTACAATCTGAGGGTCGCCAGAAAGCGAAAAACCTGAAGAAAGTAGTGACATTTTGTGAACAGTGCCCTGGCAAACCATACATGTGTAAAGAGTGTTTCAAGAATTTGCACCAATAATTGTAAATTATGGAAAAACTTTTTACTATGCCATGTAAACTTGTGTGCTAATTTAGTATTTTGTTTTTTCTTTACGTATTGTAACATAATAATACTGAAATACACTGATTTTCCTTCTTATTTATAGTTATTATTTGTAGTTAATTGACCTTCTTAAAAAATTAGTTAATTTGGTATAATACATCAACCAAAATATGTTACTAACACTTTTATAATAACTAATGTATACCATTATATTAATTGTTTACATATTAACAGCTTGAAACCAGTTTTCATATAACTTAGAGTTGGTTTATCTTTAAAAAAAAAAGTGCCAACCAGATAGGACCGCGAAAGTTTGCATTTTTCAACAGCGAAAAAAGTTATAAAATAAATCTAAACTGGGAACCGAGTGTTCTGCGTTTAAACATAGGATGTGCAATGTCCAAATAGTACGGCTTGTCCCCGCTAGAATGCACTGTAGTGTTGCAGTCGAGCAAAACAACAACAATGACGTATTTGAGATGCCGACCCGATCGGGTTGGCATGACGGTTAACGTGTTAGGCCCTAAGTAACAATCATATTTCATATACTTGAAAATTTATGCAACTACAGGTTAGGTATTTATAAATTTGTATCATGTTAATACAAGGTTTATAAACCTATACAAGGAAAATAAAGACTAAGTCGATATAAATATTATTTTTTAAATTGTCAAATTCGTTTAGTACAAACCTTATTTTGAAAATGTAAAAGAATAGTTTAATCTGAAATTAACTTTTTCACTGATTACCAAATTCACATATGCATAGATTATGTAAACATCGCAATGGGAATTCATAAGTTCGAAATTCACTTCTAAAACCCTATTTTAAAAGAAACTAATTATTTAACCTTGAAATTTCATTATAAAAATGAAAAAGAATATAATTTCATGTTTGAAAGTTAAATACTGTGTTAATCTATAGGCTTTAATCATCAATGGACTGACGTAAACAAGTAACCAGTAATATCATGACTCATGTAACGTTTGACGCAAGCGTATTACACATCTTAAGATTCCATAGAATGTTGTTTGTGATACTTGAGTATAACGGAGATGCTAATGTTATGGACGAAATGAAAGAAGACTAGGCAAAGGGTTATTAATTGCAATTATTACTTTAAAAAAAGGTAGCCTTGTTGTGTTACAAATTAAATTTAAATTAAGATTTATTAATTACAAATTTGTTTATTTCCACTTATGTTGTATAAAAAGGTTTATAAAAGACAATTCTGAAAATTAAAAATGTCAGAAACAAACATGTAGAAGATTACAACTGGAAAGGTTAGGTATGATTTAATCGTGCATGTCGCGGATACATCATAATCTATATCAATTTACAGATAACATGAAAATATATATACATATATGGAACTAATCTGTATATCTATTTACTAATCTTTTCCTACAAAGAATATTTGGGAACAAGGATAAGATAGGTTAATTTACTTTTATTTATAGGATAAATGAAAAGTTTTGGTAAATATCTATTGTACATATTCATCAGATTTCGCTATGAAGAATTACGAAATCTTTAACTATTTACCTTATATTCAAACAATCAGATCATATTTTATTTCGGAAGACACTTTAAAAGTAATAATGCATCTCTTCACTGTCAAATAACACACTGAAAATAAGGGAATCTAGCAGTTGTTAAGTTAAATCCAGGTCTGGTTTACTACGAATGCAAATCCACCTCTGGTTATGAATGCCTATGTTCATCAAGTTAGTGAATGTGTCATCGCTCAATTTTTATTATTAAAACATATATTTATCATGGTAAAAAGTATTTGTTTTATTAAAACCGGCTAAGTGACTAGGATATATATAGTCATCTTCCCAAACCTATTTCTCATGATTCTTCAATCATACATCATAATATTAAGCAGTATGCGAATGCATCATATATAAAACAAGCAATCACAGATTTACTAACTTGATTATAAACGTAGTTAGAAATATTAACGTAGACACTTGTAAGCTGAGCTGGATGGATTTCGTACTTTTATATTTCTTATTTTAATGTATTATGTGATTTTAAAAGTGTCTTCCGAAATAAAATATGATCCGATTGTTTGAATATAAAGTAAATAGTTGACGATTTCATAATTTTTAATAACAAAATCCGATAAATATATACAACAGATATTTACCAAACTGGCAGATCCTTTACACAAAGGTTTAAAGAACATTTACCGTCACATAAAAATCATCTCTCCAAACATACTTCCAATTTTGCCGAACATTTGATAAACACCAATCATAATTACACCAATATCAATACCAATCTTGACATCATTCATAATGAGAGGAAGGGACACCGTCTCGACGTATTGGAGGAATATAATATATACATCACCCAAAAGAAACATCCCAACATACTCCTCAATGAGAAATTGAACTTCGCAGCCAACCCGATCTACGATATAATCTTATCTCTGAATAAACAAATGGACTTCCACGGCAGTTAACCATCATCAGTCTTATTTTCAGTATCCGTCCGGAAACGAACGAATAATGATGTGGCCACACCCGGACATTTTTAGTGTAAAATTTAACGAAGAGCTAGCCTCCGAATATTTTAAAACAATGTTTTTAGTGTCGTATATGTTCAGTGTCGTGTTTATGTGTTTTATTTAAGTGTCCTGCACCTGACGAAGCCGACTGTGATCGGCGAAACAGCTGTAGTGATATACAATAACAAGAATTGCTCTGACTACTAATATAAGGTATTTATCTAGATATATAGATATTTACCAGTTTCAATATTCAATTCAATTTTTATTAAGTAAAGTAGCCTACCGTACTAGAAGCGAAATATTCACCGTAAAGTTATCAACTTCATAGGCCTACTCATATTTACAATAATAAATGTTATTTAAACTATGGATACGTAAAAATGTATGCATGCATAGTATGATAAGGAAAGTAACTACTCAAAGATCATTTGTTTCCTAGATTTTCAGGTGGTTTATGTACAATGATACCACACCTTTTTGTTTAATTGATGCAAGATTGTGGTTTTGAAGACATCATAAATATCAACATCTTTATAAATGCCAAGAAAATAACAAATAAAACTACAGTAGTCACAGATACTTTGTTATCATAGACAAAACTCTACAATTATACTGTCAAAAGTTTGCACGATTTCAAATTTTATGTACTGTATAGATAATTTAGGTATTTATACATTTTTAAAACATGACTGTTTTAGATTTTATAATTTATACAATGAATATTTGTTACCTAAGGCAAATTATGTTTAGATTAATTTGCTTTTATTTAGGCCTACACTTTATTTAAAGACTTTTTTTTTTAACTTTTAACATAAGCTACAAATACAAATATATTTAAATAACTAAGCTTACCCAACTTGTACTAAATGCCAAATAGGCTATTCATTGTATAATTTATAACACTCGTACTGACATCTAAAAATGTATGAATACCTTAACTAACTATGGATGCAAAATGTCACACACGCATAGCCTAGTATGATTAATATGTAAATATGGAGGGAAACTACCTAAAGATCACATGAAACTTCGTTTGGGTCTATATATATAACATGATGATAGTACACCTTATCCATTATTTCACTGATGAAAGATTGTGATTTTCTAAAATTCACGAGTCCAATAACTTTAGCATGCCATAGCCTACACATAACAAACAAAAACTAATCACAGACACTTTGTTGTCATAGACAATATTCTACTGTTAAACGTTAATATTGTTCTACTGTTAGCTATAAAAGTGCAGAATGGAAATCATCAAACTAAATTGTAATTTAGTTTTTAAGAGAGTGGTTAAAAATTGTTGCAAAAAAATATATTGTACAGAAGTTATCTATAAAGGTCACAATTTCTAATAAACAAAAATTTATGACAATTGATAGAGAGCCAATAATGTCGAATAATCAAATTTATGACAAATGTATTATTATTGACAGTTATGACTAAATCACAATTTGTAATAGTTTATAGGCCCATAAGCTTAATGCAACTGAAGCTTAAAAACCTGACCACTACCCAATACATAGAGCCAAAGAGAGAGAGAGAATAATTTTAGATGTTAACTCAACTTCAGAAAAATATAACATAGCCTACAGTGAATAATTATAATATAATCTAATTTGATCAAACATAAATTAAGATGCCATGGATTTGTTAAAAAAACTTAACCGATATAAAACTATAATTTGATCCCTGACATGTTACAGTTATGTATTTGACTTTAAAAAAATACATAAACTTTTGTTCTAGTTTATTGATTATGCAGATCTCTCTACAATGATTTTGATACCCATTTAAAAGTCAACTAATCTATATAATAAATAGGCCTACATAGGAATATTCAAGATTGGTACAAAGTATATATAAATACATAACTTATTAGATCTCCTTCTCACCTATTAGGCCCAAATATTTGAAGGTTAAACACAACAAATAGTATATATTTTACTTATTTCAAAAAATACTATAGTCACACAACAATTAACGCTTCACAAATAGTTAAAACAAGTACAAAAAAATCTAGCAACAAACTTTTGGTCTATTGGACTAACATAATGTCAATGAATTATAGGCCTCCTTCATATTGATGGTGTGAAGAAAGAGCTATTATTGATACATTAACATTTGTAAATATTATCTAAAATCAATAAACTAGATTTCCTTAAGCCATTCAAATATTTGTTACATATCTAACCCGTATAGGTCTATCGGTCCAAGCAAATTAATACCAGCAAAGTGATGGCTAAGATTTTTGTTTGTAAGAACATTATCAACAGGTTGGGTTAGATCACGTTTTATATAAGTAATAGACTGATTTAGTTTATTCACTTGAATTAAAAACCTAATCTCTCTGTGATAATATTTCAACACCTGAATTTATTTCTTAAATTAACACATTTCATACATATAATACTTGTTAACTATATCCATCCCTACTGCTATGCTAGTATATATCCTATATGTTGAGGGTTGTTTAGAAGGTTGAATTGGGGATAAATATGTTATGCGTATGTTAAATAGCCTACTCTATATCTCCGCGATTAGGTTAGGTTAGACCCAGGTTATGTTCTATACAACACTGCCAAGGACACCTCCATCTTAACCTATTTCCAAAGTATGAAGTCATTTAAGACCCTGACTACAATTCATGTCACATGGAATGATTTATATTTTTATAGGAACTCAACAGCAGTTTTTTGATCAATAATTGTTCCAAACACTTTTTTGGATTCCATAGCCTATAATGTTAATAATTAAAAACAAAACATATCTGCAACACATTTTTCCTGATGTAAACAGATATATTATCAATAATAATTGAGTGGCAGGGATATAGTTAACAAGTAGGCCTACTATATATATTTTCAAAATAATAAATTTGTTTCTGATATATTATTGGAAGACATCTTTTCTTATAGCCCAATAATTATATGTATATACGCTATGCACATATGAGTATATATGTATGTGTACAATGTACTAAGTTCTGCATAGGCCTATAGTAGTTCTGGAATGACAGAATGGTGACAAAAGCAATGACATTTCCGTTTTGATTTAAAAGAATTATTATGTGTATATGTGTATGTGTGTGTGTATGTATGTGTGTATGTGTGTGTGAGAGAGAGCACCATTTGAATTGAATATTTTCAATCACAAAAATAATTTCAACTAGAATATATGTATAAATTGTGAATGTATGAATATGTATGTAAGTAATTTTAACTTGTATGGATTTATATAATAGAATAGGTTTTCAGAATTATTTTTAATTTTATAAAACTAAAGTTGTAAAATATAGCAATACAAAATTTGTCAGTATCTTGCTATATCTATGATAAGTAAATATATTAAATCTCATTTAATTTTTGGTTTAGGCCTACCAGTACTCAAAAAGTTAACAAATTTTATTTTAGGTTGAAAATTTAAGTTTTCCAAGATATTCTGGTTGGTTTTCGTTGTTTTATTTTTAATAATAAATGTAATGGGATATTAAATGTTTTTTCCCCCTAATAAATAATAGAATTTTGTTGAAATATTTTATTTTTTAAATCTATGATTTCTTTATAATTTGTATAATACATTAAGTAATAATTATTTTTATAAAATAAAATTAATGGAATTAATATTTAAAACGTTTTTACTAGCTGCTATAGTTATCATGTGGGTTGATTTTAAGAGAATTCTTAAAAAATTATCTACAGTTGTGATTAGGCATATAGTTACCTATGCACACGTGTAAAGTATGATCTAATAACATCATCTTTTTCTTTAATACTTATTACTGACCACTGAAGGTTTTCATAGTCATGATATTGTATAAGACCTTACCTAACGTCCTAGATTTATAAAAATTGATTCTAGTAACTCAACAATAATTGCCTATAGTAACAACGACATCAATTACTCAAGATGAAAGATGGAGCATATGAGAAAATACACAGTAAATGGTAAATTTTGCATAATATTCTTTTTGAAATGTTTAGATTTGTTTAAACCACTTTTCTTTTTTTTTCGGGAATATTAGTTTACCTATAGACATTGTAAATGTTAACCAAAAATATTTTAACATTATTTAATAAAATATTAGTATTTTTCAGAAATACCGTACCGGTAATATTTAATAATTGCTCTTGATTTAGAAGTAGCCAAATACAATTGACTTCATAACTAGATAAATAAATGTTGAGCTAGATTTCTGATGTTTTAAAATTAAAATTAAACTTGAATAGGCTACAATTTCTCACAAATATGTTTTTAAATCAAACACGTTTCAATAACAAATTTTGCCGTCTTCAGTGATGCATGAGATACAATAATTAAACTATAACTATATAACCTAGCTTTAATCTCCCAAGGGAGTTTATATACTATGTTAAGATATCTACTGCTGGTGATGAATACTGAGAAATAGAATGGAGGAGTAAACTTAGAGTTTGACTGAACATGAACAACGATCTCTTCAAATATTTTATCAATCGATTGTTTTATAGTTCCATTTAATTATGATTTTATAAATGGAATCACAATTGATCTATCTTCGTCCATGAGGTATATAAAATTTATGTTTATGCCAGGTCTAACTTACATTCTTGATGGAAAACACTACACAGTCAGGTTAGGTTTGTTCAGGATCTATATTCAACTGAAATGACATATTTAATTGAAATGTCTAGTTTAGACCTAGGCCATTTAAAATAAAATAATTTAAAAATTACCATAAGGTTCTTGTTCAAAAGATTAAATCAACCTTTAAAAATAAATAGAAATGTTAATAGGCCTTGCAATACCCTCACACTGCCTATATACATGTATAGCCTAAATTAACTTAGGAAGAGCCTAATTAAATTTGATTAGACCTTTCATAACTTAGCTATTGTCATTATTCTTCACAAAAATAAGTGTTATGAATAGGATATCATGAAGCCTACAGTCCAATCAATGTTAATTTTAATGATAGAAATTCATTGGTGGCAAAGATATGCACTAGCCTATATTTGCACCTGACAAATTTTCTCTATGATTCAATTCTAAATGAAACAAGAAAGCTAATGAATACAAAATATATACTATTTTGCAATCTTAATTAATATTACATAATTATAGGATAAAATACAATTACATAGAACCTACAAAGGGAGTATGCAATTATTAATCATTTACATTGGCTGCAAGTTAGGCTTAAATGGAAGATGGTGTAATTTAAAAGGGCAGCCCCCTATCAATTTCATTTTTTCAGCAAAGACTTGTACACTAAATATATTAATTCTAAACGTTACAAAAATCATGTATAATCAATTTTATCATGCCGAAATCTAAAAAAAGCAGGCCAATAGCAGCCATGTTTGAACCAATTTTAGGCCTAACCAACGTCATTTCTACTTGAGCTCTGCTGAGTAACTGCACTTACTACTTATTTTCATGCCCCCTAATGGAGGATTGGGTGGTTGCTTGTTACCCTCTGCAAAGGACGTAGTTCTAGGACGTCCACTCATTTCTATCTGCGATGATTTATTTCATAGGTGTTCATGAACTTCATAGATTTATCACATTTCTTGCTAACACCCTTGCACACGAATAATCCGACAGGGGCTGGTAGGCCTGTGTAGGTCCTTATTAAAAAATGGGGTTTTATCGTTCGAGGCTCATATAACAACACCTAATTTCAACGTACTCCATACAACGCACAACACACTTTTACAGTAATTCAATTATCCATTTTAGGTAAAATAAAGGTACACAACATCCTACGAAAACCACCCATTATTCACATCACCAACAAATTTTAGATGCTCAGCATTGACCCGTTCGGCAACATTCGTATCCAATCATGTTCATTTCCAATCCTACGGAGATACCCGATCTCAACGTCACATAGCAACCTCTCTTACGTCACGTAAAATGGTGAATTACCCACAATGCCTTTCAAGACTATTGGTAAATTTTAAACTGATTGCCGCTAAAATATAGCTAGTTTTGTTTATTTGTAAAAGAAAATGCAATTGTAAAAATTAAAATATATAGTTATTCAATTATTAGAGTTATCAAACTAAGAGACCTAACTTTAATTTAAATCTGATGATTAGTCAATATAATACTTGAAATAAACTTTATTATATAGCAATAATATAGGCATCTGTTATATTAAATTTTATTAAACACACAGAAGAAATTTTTAATGAGACTACATTCAAGCATAATATGCAATATCGTTCCTTAAAAAAATGTTACATAAACTAATTTTTGTATTAAAGATATTAATCAGAAGCAATTAAACTAACACTCATGGTTTCTGGAGTATATAACAGATTTTTCTCAGGTACTCATCCAAATCCTAAAAAAACCTGTTTATCCACCTGTCTGTGCCATTTTTGTGATCTAATCTACTTAACTTAAAGTTTGATTTTAGGTAGATGTAGCTTGAAATGTTGAGACTTTAGACAAAATCAAAAATAAATAGGGATAAAAAATGGAAAGGAGGGAAAATTTCTTATTTATTAAGGACCAGCTGTATAGGAACAGCTGATCTAAATGGCTAAATATTGTAATTTGATGCAATGTTCAACAGAATGATTAGAAATTGGTCAAAATCGTTTTAAGGGCGAAAATAGAAAAATGTATGAAAATTTGTATTAGTCATCTACTTTTTCCTTTGACTTGCTTAGGGACCTCAATGGGTTGTTTCAAAAGTTTAATAATCTGTTACCCATTTCATATTTTTTGTTAGATTATAAAAATCTATGTTATAATAATTATGATTCAATTGTTAGTGGAGATAAGCATATCAGCATAAAGGATTTTATTGTTGTTAATAAATCTAATTTGGATATTACGTTTTCAATGTGTTTAATTATTAGGAAAATATATACTCCAGATCTTTCATTATCGTTTTGAATTATTTTAAGAACATGCAAAATTAAAGTCTTAAAATGTTGACATCTGCTATAGGTTAGATGTCCCCTAAATTCCTACAATTTTAATAAATTCCGCAAAGATTAGGATGAACACTGATTGTCAACCTTATCTAAAGAATTGGTTCATAGTAGTCAAAATGATTTAAAAATTTGAATTTTAACGTAGTAATTGGTTGTAGCTTCCTACATGCTAGCAATGTACTTTTTATGAAACATTTCTTGATAACAATGTATAACATTTATTTTGTAACAATGCTACTTATCTTTTTTTAAATTTTAAATTTCTTGATTTTAACACTTATTATTTGTTTTTAAAACCTAATATTGTTAAATTAAATAATATTTCAAGTGAAAAATATACGTCTTAGACTGGGAATTGAACCCAGGACCTTTGGTTTTACAAGCTAATGCACTACCAGCAAGTTGAGTAAAATATTAATTTTAATGTCATTTCTAATAAGGCAATTAATTTGATAACTCAAAAATTGCAGCAAAAAGCAAAGTCAAGTTAGAAATGTACATCCTATGCTGGGAAGCGACAAAGGATAACTTAGTGGTAGAGCATTAGTGTGTAAAGCCAAAGGTCCTCCCCAGTCTAAACCTTTTTTTATTGATGTTCAAAGGCAAAAACATCTCGGTCATCATCGGCTTATTAAAAAAAGAAGGAAAAAAATCAATAAAGACCTCTAGTATTTCAAATTCCCTAATAGTGTCGGAATTCGAAGAGAATAAGAGTTTGTCAAGAGAAACTCGATAGGAACTACGAGAAGGATCTAACCCACAAATACATGAAAAAAGATGAAAATCCAACCATGAATCCTTCAGGATTGCCATGTTCCTACTTGAGGGCACTACAAATAAGCAGAATCATCATACAACATAAAATAAGTAGTATATAGAGAGTTTGTTGATAGTTTTAAAAATCACTGTGGTTGTGATTATTGAATTGTATCCATAACAACAGAAAGTTAAGAAAATGCATAACAATTAAAAGGGAACCATTTCAAAGGGTTATAAAATATAAGTGTGACTATATGTAAATATTTTCTATTATATCTACTGACTATATTAGTGACCAGAAAAAGGAGCAAGTCTGTTGGGACTGTGCACCACAACAGTGCACAAATGGTATCTTCTTATATTTTGGCAATGACATGGTAATTTGGTCAATGAAATGATAAAATAGTTCATTGAACAATAGTTAAAGTGACACATAGCAGCCTGTAAAGTGTATTTTCTGCTTTCATTTAAAGCAGGGAAACTAAACTAAACTAGAAAAGAAAGCTTTATGAATATAAATGTAAAACTATAACAATTCATGATATTCCATATTTAAAACTATTACATCTAAGGTTACATTTCCCTTTACCTTCAAGTGCTTTTATGGAAACATCGTTTAGTTTATGTGGACAGTTTCGATGGGAGAAATTATAATAAAGAAAAAGAAATATCAACATATTCTTATGCAAATGTCAGTTAACTGTGGCCCAGCCAAGGAGCCCACCAAACCAAAACTATAATAAGCATAAATTAGGATGTAATGGAAAGGGATTTTAAATAATAAAATATGAATTGGCACTTGCGATTTTGTTGAGCAGTGCAATATGACGTAGAAGGGGGGAGAGACGAGGAGTGGAGGGCTTGAATTAGCGAGCCGAGCGTGAGTCTGTTCCGAGAGCCGCAAGAAGAAAGACCGCTACGGGACGAGGTCAGTCCATTTTCGGCCACGTGCTAGCTAAATTAAACGGTATGATTTTCGGCTACTATTAAGGCTTTATCTTGCCGTTATGTCTTTTTAATAAATTATAATAGTTCTGTAATCTTTTAATTCGGCAGTAAATAAAATATAACATTTAATTTCACTTGCTTTGCTTGCGTTCATTAGCGTCCTAACCCGACTCCTTGGCCCATCCTGACAAGATTCGGCTAAAGTGTACGCGGTCTCCAGCCAGCCGGAGCTTCCAGCTGGTCAAAAGAAGTGGAGACGGTCACATAACCTAAATAATATGTATTAAATGGATGAAATATGTAATTAGCAATGTTTCTTTTATTTTATGAAGAAAAAAAAAGAATAAAAATTATAATTAAAAATTTTTTAAAGTAAGAGCAATATTTTGATTCTTGCTCAATGGAATTATATTCATACTTTATAGAATTTTTTCTTTTTCTTGTTGCTGAAAAGAGAAAAATCTCTCAGTCATCAAGTTATAAAAAAGAGGAAGAAAAGAACATTAAATAAAGATACCTGGCCCTCAAATATAATCATAGTATTAGGTTGGAGGAGAACAAGAGTTGGTCACTGAGACCTGATAGGAAAGATGAAGAAATGGAACTAACCCAAGACTATATAAAAGAAGGTGTAGAGATCCAGCTAGGGTCCCTCAGTCAGGATCCTTGCCAAGGCCAGTCAGTATAACTGAAGGGGTTTTGGTATTATAAACATTTCACTTTTATTAAAAATTGTAAAAAGAAAAACACAGGAGAGAGCTACTTTTATTTATTAGCGCTGTTTGTAGCAGCTACATTGTGAGAAAAAAAGTAGATAACCCAACTAGTCCCATGAAATAGTTGGATTTTTAATAAAATCGCTTCCTAAATAAGGTTAAAAGGCCCAATCTATTATGAACATTGTTGTTATTGGTTTGTTTTTATAGAATTTATATTTGTATTTTGGAGAGGTGAGTTTGAATTTAACATTGCTTTCTATATATCAAATATGCCATAATTAATTATTATAAGTAAATTCTTAACAATGAAATTTAGTACTGTACTCATTTTGTTATAGCTATTAGTAAGTATTTGTTTCTTTTTACAATGTTGAGTTTGAATTTTATATAATTGGATTTATTTTTCATTGACTTAAAGGCAACAAATAGTAAAGATCATCTTCCCTTGAGTAATTACATTGACGATTCACGTTCTGCTCACATACTCTTTTTCTATTAATTGCATGTATAGTTAGTTTATCATCACTATAACCTTAAGGAACATTCTTAGTTTTCATTATTTTGAGCGTTTTAAAGTCAATATATTGTATTAAATTACATTATTGAGATACTCCTAAGTTGGATTAAATTTTATATGATAAAAAAAGAACTTGATAAGTTTTCATCAAGTTATCTAACGCAGGTCTAAAATGAACTTAATGTTTCAAGAAGTGAGCATAGCTAGTTAGTTTTTACATACATTTTACAAATTAACTCTGAGAAGACCAACTATGCTCATTTCTTGGGTTAAAATTCACAGATTCTAGGGATAATGATTTTGTCCTCTCTTTGTTTCAAGATAAAAATCTCTTTGTCTGATAAAAAAATAAAAGGCAGAAAAGAACATATAATAGAGATCCTTAGCCTTCAAATACTCTAAAAGCTTCAGAAAAGTACAAAATATTTTGTATGGACAGGAGACACAGGCCTACCTTGGAATTACCTAATAGTATACAAGTAAGAAAACACACACTTACTTGTATACTATTTGCTAATACCAAAGACCACTTTCCAAGATAGGCCTGTGTCTCCTGTCCATACAAATTCTAATCTAATAGGCTATATCCCCAATTAAACACTAAAAGAATAGTACAAAATCTCTAGACTACATGAAAAAATGTGTTGATCTAGCTAGGGTCCTTGTACAATCATTTTGATTCAACAAGTTTAGTCAATTCAATTCTTAGATCTAGATACATTTGCAGAAAACTCGCCTACACAAACCATGATCAAATGACTTCAGGAAATTTGTATTCTTTCCAAATAATTTTATAACAGGTACATTTTAATACAAAATATGTATGTTTTAGCCTTTTCATTTTTTATTCTTTAAGTGCAAATGTACAGTATAGTATACACCATAATTTGTATTTAAATTTTTATTCATAGATTTCCTAAACTCACATTTTAGTCATTATACTGTATATTCCATATGTAATATTGTGTACAATTCCTGAGTTCTATTTAGGAAACATATATTTTAACAGTAACATAGGGATCTAACCCAAGAATACATGAAAAAAGGAGTAGATACGGAATTTAGATTGTTTTCCTTTTTATTTAAAACTAGAAAAGGGTGGGAATAATATTGTTTGATATCATTTAAAATTTAACTATTTCTAGTATATAATGCATACCTGAATATTTAAAAGATTTATTTTGGCAAAAACTTACAATACAATGGCAGATAAAAGTTTCAACAAAATAAATTTTGTCCTACACTTTAAAAAAATTACCCTGAAGCATACATTATTTTTTTTTTTAATGTTTACTATACTGTAGATTTTTATTATATTCCAATTTAAATTATGAAGTTACATTAAACAAAATCTAGGTAAGCTGCAAAAAGTGATTGTGGAATATAAAAACTTTCTTAAAAAGGCCTTGAAGAAGTTAATTAAGTTATTCCTGAGGAATGGCAAAATTTCTGAACATATAGAAAAGGACTAATGACTAAATTGACAAGTCTACAACACAAGGTATAAAAAATAATGTTGCAAATGATGATCCATGTCTATAGATTCAGTAAAAACTATCGGTTTGTGTTTTACACTGCAGAGTTAATTTAATTAAAATTTTGAAGTTTATATCCACAAGAGAACTGTTAATGATCCATAACAACCAACTTTGCATTTTACAATTATTACATTCGGTTGCACTGGTTAGATCCATTGGTAGGTTGGTGATGGGTTTTACCAAACTGCTGTGCAGCTGAACGTAATGATAGATTGTAGGGTAACTAAATTGTTGAAATTCAAATGACATATCAGTTTAAATAAACAATATAGGTAGCTTATATAATTAATTTAGCTAATTTTATTTGAAATTATAACTTAATGGTGTTGAAAATGTCAGAATAAACTTAGTCATACAATTGGATAATCAAATAAGTTTTCTATATAAATGAGAAACATATAAGAATGATAAGTACAAAAAGTCATTAACTTTAAGTTATTATTTTATATTACTATGGTAGGCAATGTATTCTTAATTTAGTGGTGGAAAAATACTGTTTGGTACCCCCTATGATGGTCACTTACTGCATTTTGTTTAGCATCATTCAGCCACATTGACCTACAGGTATCATCCATTGATTTAAATAAATGTTTTTAGTTGTTATAAATTATTTCGACATTATGATTACAACATTGGTCAAAATGAATGGGGATAACTTCTGCTTAGAGCCAGCCATATATAGATTAGAGTAAGTTGTTTCTGTATGTTTTTATAACTTATTTATTAAGTGTTTGTTTTTACTGTGGTGAATACCTGCCATTTTTACAGTCTCACAGTAAATACCTGATATTTTTATACTCTCACAAATACATAGAAAAGATTTGTTATGGGGAACACAAACTGAGGTCGAGTTTAACATGAGACAACAGGAGTTCTGGTAAAATAATGGTCTTTGGAATAATGTTCATCATTCTAGTCCAAAAAGTAGAAATGATGTTGATGTTACCATATCTCTTGGCTATTTTACATTAAAAAAAAAAAAGTAATTCGATATAGTGAAAATAAGTAATGGACATTCAGAAAGTATTAAATATTTCAAAATTGGTTTTATCTATTTCTATTAAGTATCACAATTTATAAACTAAATCCATATACAAATGTGACAAAATTCAGTTCATTTTAGAATTTTCCAAAAGTGTGTAAAGTTTTTTTTTGTAGTTTTGAAAATTCACTTGAGGGATAATACTTCAAATTTCAACCAACATTGGATTGAAATAGCATTTGTAAATTTTGATAAATTCGACCTTCTGAGAATGTTTGATTAATTTTCAAATTTATGTCTGTTGGCATCCAAACTGGAGAGCTTGGGAAAATTATAAAAAATGATTTATGTTTGTTGTTGTGTATGGGTTATTGTAATGTTTTCCACATTTCATAAAATTGATATATTGCATTGTTATCTTAACTCATGCTATACAATTTATTTCGTTAACAATTTAAGTTCTATATATAGAAGCCTTATACTTTGTGACAATCGCATAACTTAAGGAGTTAATATGACTAAACATAAGGATATAATAAATTTGGATACTCTATGATTTGTGCTGTTATTGAAGGGAAAGGGGTGCTGTTAGAGTTTGACAACTATGTAACAACTGATTCTTTACTTTGGTTCTTTTAAAAGCTTCCTGAGTTACCATAACCAGCTATATATAACTAATTAATTCCTGAACCTAATTTTATATAGCTAGTATACAAAGTATAGGCCAAGATTGATAATCACAAAATATTTCCACTTCCATTTTTTGACTTATCTTCACCTTACATGGCTTCAGAAAATTAAAAGTGATTTTTAATATACCGTCTATCTGTCTTCATTATAATCTGTACATTGGCACGAGAGTAACCTCAAAAATTAAGTTAGGAACATGAAATTTGGTATATGGGACTATAATGTGCTCATATAGAACCCTATTCAAATTAAAACAAATTGAATTGAAAATATCAAAATGGATATTTTAAACAGTTTTTAGTTCATATCTCACGTGTTAATCAACTTAGAACACACTGACACGAATTTGTAGATTTCAATTCTGCATATTTATAATGGTACCATTCCTACAGTAGCGGCCGATGGTTAAGGGCAATGGGAGGGCTCTGTTTTATTTTATACACGTAAGGCTCTGTTTTATTTTATACATGTTATCATTCACTTAACATTCACAATCACAAAGGGTTAAACTTAAAACATAAACAAACAACTCGTGTGAGTGGCGAGACACTATTTAGAACAGTTGCGCCAACTTATTTTGCCCATCGAAAACAAGGTTTTTAGTAATGCGGAACATCTAATTTATGGTGGCTGCAATGACTGATGTCTGCGCGCGCAGCTTCGGACTCTGCCCTAGAAGCCCATTACACGCTGTGTAAATGACGTCACGGCACCCTCAGCTCTGTTTGCTGCTTGCCCCATATGACTAAATGCAATGAAACTGGGACGCTCTGGCCACCGTCCGAACTCCAGAATACATTCGTCAAATATTTTATATTGTAAAACTTCCGCTACAAATGATGGTGAAATTCATAGCGGCAATTCATAATTCATTTATCTCCAAAGAATTAAATACATATAGGTATTTACATTATTAAAATAATATTATCATTGGGGGGGGGGGGGGGGGCGTCCGAGAGTCCTTATGAGTAAGCCGCCACTGCATTCCTACCTCTCTCTGACAAAAATAGTGAAGTTATTGTCAAAAATATAATTTCAAACACCGACCTCTTTTTGGCATTATATTTACAGTACCTGTTATAATTGTATGATGGCTCCATTAACTTGTTTGATTATAATATAAAACACTAACCATATAAAAACTTTAACCTTTGTGTCAGGTCATAATCGTTAGCCCAAGAGCAGGAGGTAAATTATAATTCGGTAAGTAATGTAAGCCTTATAAAATTCATTTATTACAAGAAGATGATTTTGATAGAAGAATGGAGTTGAAATCATGATGAACAAGTGTGATTTAAATGGGAATTTTTCAAACTTTAGTTTTTTCTGACAAGACTTCTTTTACTCTGAATGGACACGTAAACCGGCACAACTGTAGATATTGGGCTTCTGAAAATCCTCACTGGATAGTGGAGTCTCACACTCAGCATCTCCACAAAAGTGAACATATGGGCTGGCATGTTTGGACGGCAAGTAATTGGGCCTTACTTTTCAATGGAAATTTGAAATATGAGGTTTATCTAAATATGCTGGACAACCAAACACTTCCTGCTATTGAAAAAGTATGAGGCCAAAACTTTCCAACCGCCCCCTTTCAGCAGGAAGGACCACCTCCTCATTACAGAATAAGAGTACGACAGTACTTAAATGTAATATTCCCTCAAAAATGGATTGGTTAAAGGGGAGCAGTAGAATGGCCCCCAAGATAGCTTGATTTATCCTCTAGACTATTTCTTTTGTGAAAATTTGAAAAATGATGTTTACAAAACAAAACCTCATGATATAGATGAGCTGAGACAACGAATTGTGCAAGAAACAAGCCAAATTTCTGAAGAAGCATAACATAACACGATATCAACTTTCTACAATAGGATTGCTGCACACTGTCAGATTGTGGATGGAAAACATTTATTATAACCTTGTATTTACTTTGATAATGGATTCCTAAGTTTTCATTTCAAAATCTTTGTTATTGTTTTAATTTGTACTGTATTTTTTTCCAATTGATAGAGTTATTGGTATTTAAATAATCTTATTTAATGCTTTTTACGACCATTTTCCAGTTTGCTAATCAAATACAACTTTATAACTGGCTTGTATAGTGTTTAAACATAAAAATATCCTGATAACTCAAATACAAATGTTTTGAAACTTTGACTAGTCACCATTGTTGATAGGGTGGTCCTTTTTAGATGGAATCTGCAGGTGTTCAGAAAAAAATGGTGTTTAAAATGATGTGTTATTCAACATAGACTTCCATAAGAAATTTTTACTGCACTCTCCTCGGGCTGTCCAATGACATTGAAAAAAAACTACAACACATACCAAAGATAGGTAAAAACCTTGTATAACCGAATACTAAATCTTATTTTTTTTCCCGTACCCATTCAAAAAATATTTCGGTGGTTCCACGCTTTTTTAACACCCCATATATTAAAATCATTATGGGACATAATTGTCAGGCAAGTGAACAATTTTTGCTGATAATACTTTTCTAATGCATTGAACTCCTAATGGCTAACAGGTAGAAAGCACCAGGTTTTGGCGCGCTTTTTATCAGTCAAGTTTTCACAACTTTTTTGTCTTGGTGAAATGTATTTGTTTATAGTACTCTTAGAAACGTAATATATTGTATTTTGTTCATTGTTTTAAGAGTTTTGCCTTATAAATAGATGACCGGAGTGAGAATTTAGACAGGAATGAGGAATATATAGAAGTTTACTATGTTAATTTCCTAAATTTCAGTAAAGCCAAAAATTAAAATGAGTTTAAAGAATGTTTTTTTGTCATTTTTTACATATCAATACAATATTTAATAACTGGAAAAAAAAACCTACTCCTTAAGTATGTAGGGGTTGCGCTGTACTCTTGTACAAAGCAGCAAGTAGGACATCTTAAGACGTCCAGACTCCTCAATATGTTAATATTAACTTCTAAAATACTTGTATTTATTGTTTGTATAATGTGAAAAACTAGAGGATATTTTAGACTATTTTTTAATTAAAATATCCATATTTAATATTTTTCAAGTAATGCTTATTAAAATTTTTAAATATGGTAAATCTTCGTGTGAGCAGGGATGAAATTGATGTCAAAGGGGATGAAAGGTATTTAAGTTCGATTGAAGATAAACAAATATATATATATATATCTCTCATCAAGATTTTATTAATTTGACAACCTGTACACTTATCAAACCACTTGTTTGCTAGTTGTGGAGTTAGAGAGATGTAAGTAGCGTCAGTTTCTCATTTAGCTGAAGTTGAGTTTTTGTAAGCTGACATAAAGTGATTACCATCAACAAATCCTGAAAAAAGAAAATCCACATGAATCTCATTAATGTCATATCTATAAAGGTAAAACTTAAACAAAATCTCTCTAACATATAAATAACAACAGTTTTTATATTGTCGACTAATTGAAAATTTGGATCAACCGAGACCATCGTGTATATATTTTGTAGCATTGCACAATAAATCGTACATACACATTATAACATTTTGAATGTGGTCACCATTTTCAAATTTATATACTTTTTTTAAGCCTATCAGATTATTAGTTTGACTATGTATGGGAGTATGGGAAAGGTAAGCAATATTTTTCATTGAAAAGTCTCCTTCTTCCTGTGCATAAGCTGTCATTTATATAAACTGAGATGTCAGTAGTCAAGTTAAGTGACGAGCTCAGACCTTTTTTCTTCTTCTTCTTCTTCTTCTTCTTCTTTTTTTTTTTTTTTTTTTTTTTTTTTTTTTTTTTTTTTTTTGAAATTGAAGTCCCATTCCCTCCAGCTTGACTACAATCCGCCCCCTTGGACCCTTCTGGCCCGGTGATAAATCTTCTGATTTCCTACTACTTCAAATGTATGAACTGGAAATACGATTTTTGGAAAACCGTGTAGGTAATGCATCGTGTAGTCAAAATATGTACTTTTACCATGAAAAAAAAAACCTTGAGAATCGGTAGTGGTAGCAAATTGTACTAACAAACAATGAAAAACATTGGACAAACTTTATTACTCACTGATCCACAAAACCAAATAAAAACCACCCAAAATGTCAGTAAAATTTTAAAACAAACCATTCACACTGTTGTTGAAAAATATTTAGATATTAAATAAGGTTTAAATTTGCTTAGATTCTGTTGTAAACCTGTCCTCAGCGAATATCGTATTTGATTAAAATCATGGTCAAAGTTCATTTTTGTTTTTTGGCAATTATTCCTGAACCATATATTTTTTTTTCATTGAGATTTCACACACGGAATTGGGACATTAATCTTCAAATAGGATTTAAAGGAGCAAAAAAGGCATATCACTTTAGAAATTTCTAATGACCTATAAGAATAGGGCTAAATATGATCGAAATCTGAAGAGCCGACTAGTTATTTTTTTCCCTTATGGTAGCTACCAAATATTGGGTTAAAAAAAAACCTAAGTTAAGAGCAAAATATCGGTTCTCGTACTTGGCATACTAATTTCTGTATAGTGGTTATCACTCATCTTATAATAAACAATGTGTGTGAGGTCAGAAACTGAAGTTTGGTACCATTCCCATGTAGGTCTACAACACAATTGTTCCGGCCGGCCAAGGTCAATACAAGCACCGATTCACTCAAGTAACAGATATAATATAAATCACCCGAGTTACTAGTTTACTATTATTTTGTTCAAAATAAATTTCTATTTAAAAACATTTTGAGTTTCAATGCGGAAACATAATTACATTGTTGTTTGAAGAACAAGCCATAGAGGTAAAGTTTATTTATTTTTAAATAAATGTATGTGTACCATACGGCGAAAGAGACTTTTACCTCTAATTTTAGAACAAATTTTCAGCTACAAAAATGTTTTCACATTAAAAAAATATTGTTTTCAGTGTATAGCCTAAATTGTGAAGGAAAAGCTAATCACTAGGTTACACCCCTTTCTCAAATATGAATGATGTTGTCAAGTAGAAGCTATCTTGCCATTTAATCCTTACTAGTACAATCATGTTATTATCTGTTTGTCACGGTATGAGGGATGATTTAGAGTAGAATACAACTCTTGACTAAATCAAAATATAAAAACTTCCATTTCAATATAACATAATGATGGATTTTTTCAATGACAGTCAATACTAACTACAAAGCTATTGATATAAATATAGAGTTTACTTTTTTTCAAATCGAGCTAACTGGACTGCAGTACAGGCAGGGAGCGCTATTATTATATGCGAGCAATGTTCTGCTGCTGTTACGGTGCTAGAGACCAAATCATTACTCTGAACATATTAAAAAGAAAAAAAAACAACAATAATTTTGCCAATATGGAAAAATATTCCTGACAGCCGGCAAAATTCAAGGGTTTTCCCGATGCAAAAAAATCAAGTATAATTTCCGATTTTTAAGGCTACTGCTGCATACCCTAATTATTATCATTCTTTCCATTTAAAAAAATACATTTCACTATAACACAATACAAAATTAATTCTAAGAGAAAAAAAGGGCTCTAAGAGTTCTATTAAAAATATCTACAAAACAAAATTTTAAAAAAAACAGGAGAAAAATAAAATAAATCACTTTTTATACTCGTTATACCAATAAAAACTAAATCTTAAACACAAAAGCTACATGGCACAGTGGCCACATAATAAAACTATAATATTTATATTATAATATGGACAATTATAAACAATGAAAAATAAAAATTAACAGACATTGCCTTCTCAGCCAATAATTTTACATGAAATCAAATATAAACTAATTAATTTATATAACCAAATATAATTTGTAATTTTTAAGTTATTTAAATTAACAAGTATAAAAAAAAAAGTTGTTTTGTTAAATTTTGCTTTTGTAACATCAAATATAGTTGTTTCTTAACTATAAGCTAAAAGGAAAATTTTGTCAAAGGACTATGTTCAATGTTTTTATTGGTTCTTATTTTTTAGTTATTTGTGTAAATCTATAAATAAATCTATAAATCATAAAATAAAGCACTTACGTAATTATTATATAAGAAAGAATATTTTAAAAATCTCACACAACCAAGCATTAATAATCTTCTGTTTGTGTGTGTGTGGTAATATCTTTACATTTATTAGGATCATGATGACTAAACGGCAAACTGTTCTTCATAGAGAATAATCTAAGAGAAAGATTTGGGATCAAACTGTGGTAAAAAAGAGTTGTCAGGAAATTCAACAATTCAGCACTGTAATTACCACAATCCAAGAAAAGCTAATATTATTTCATAATCTTTACAACCTTCAGCTTACAGGACTGATCCAGTTATAATTCTTGAAAAGGAGGAGCTAAGAGCTGTGGGGTCCACTGAATTTCTAGGAATAGTTATTGATAGTGGCTTGACTTGGGAAAGATCATGGCAATAAAATGCAGAAGAGGTTAACCACAGGGATATTTATCTTGCAAAATCTTTCAATGGTATGTACATTAGATGGCATATACCTACACCTGACCTATAGTATAATTGTTTAGGGAAGCTGTGCTGGTGTCACTGTGTCACTTCAGAAGACTCTTCATTCTGCAAAAAAGAGCTGTTAGGCTTATATGTAGATTGAGGAAGACTGAGTCTTGTAAAGATGCTTTCAGAAAGCTTAGATTTCTTACACTTCCTGGTCTCTTTATTTTAGAAACCGTTTTGGTAGAACAAAAAGTAATTTAATTCCTAACAGAGAGTTGCATTTATACGATACCTGTCATAAAGACAGGTATTTGAATAAACACCGATTGAAAGTGTTTCAAAGATCTCCAACACAGTCTGCCATTAGGCTTCCTGATCACATAAAGGATATAACATTGGATTCCTTATTTTAACTGTCACTTGTGGCGATATTTGGTGACAGCTGCTTGCTACTCTGTGAAAGAATTTGTCAGGACGTGATAGTTGGAGTAATGAATTTGGGCTGTAGTGAAGCTGAATATTAAAAATATTTTTTAAATTAAGGTTGTAGTATAGGGTTATTCACTCTGTTATATTAACTAGATTTTGTATTCTAACCATTTATTATTGTTATTGTAATTTAATTTTGTATGTTGTTGACTATAGCTACACAATTATATCTGTAGATAGTTAATAGATTTTATATTGTGGGTTGTAAATTAAAATATATAATTTGAAGTTTAAACATAACCTATGCTGTAAATTATTTATACATTTTACTTTAAGGATGATTTTAATTGGTTGTTATAGTTGTTTATTTGTTTTCCTACTTTGACTTGTATTTGACCAGTCAAAGACTAATACAATTTAATGTAATTGAACCACAGTGCATCTATCTTTGGTATATCAGACAACTTAAAATATTCTTTATGTTAAACATAATATGGTTAAAATCACTAAGATAATGTAGATATTAAAATATATAAATCAGTATTTAAAAACCCTTACCTTAATATTAGAATTAAACATGTTTTCAAATTGTTCAGTAGTCATTCTAGGTACACTATGAACCATATCAAGTAATGCTCTGCCAACAGCATTGTCTGGTTGTGTACGAACACCTGCGAGTACATCTTCAACATATGCCAACACTTGATCTATTAGACCTGTTAATTTACCTGCAGCTTCACCTATAATTGCTAAGTCTGTCATGGGTTCTACTCCTTTCTTTGTAGCAGTTAATGTCTTTTGACAAAGTTGAACTGTAAATAATCAAAACAAAGTTTAAGCTTTAGAAACTAATAATCAATTGCTTTCTTATACAATACTGGTATAATTCATTCCGTCTTTCCTTTTAAAGGAAGAAGTAAATAGTGACTGCTCTGAATAATTCTAAGCAAAATATTTGGTATCAGCCTGTCTACCTATTTGTCATTAAATACTACTCAGTGGATTTTGATCCCACTTAATATTAAATGTTTATGTCTAATCAGTTCACCCATACAAAAAAAATGTTCTCTCTATTCTAAGATGGTGGCCATTAATTATGGCTAATGTATTATAAAAATGAATGTAGGCGGGTCACATAACCATGACAAAAAGAAGAAGAAGAAAAAGCAAACACATTATTATAAAATTATTAAATATAATACTACATAGATTTGGTAGAAATAATGCAAAATTACTTATTTAACCCACTGACGGTTATCCAACCCGCTAGCGGGTCAATTTTTAATGCATGGTCTAGTCTAACGACCGGAAAACACGTATTTTGCAATTCAACATTACGCCCACTTAGAATCGTCCTATCACAATAAATAAAATACCGTTGAAAAGCTAATGTTCCGTAGATGCATAATCATGCAAAAAAAAAACAAACAAAACGTTATAAATAATATTCCAAAAATTGGTGAAGTTTGCATATTTTTATGCGTAAAATCAAAGATTTGAACTGTGCAGTTTTTAGTAAAAGCGACGCCATTTTTTCCCATATGATTACAAATCTATTTTTCTGTCAAACAGGTCGACCAAAACACTGTTCTATAGATCACATCTTTCTCTTTCTATCCGCAGTTTACAAATTGTTCTGTGTGTCATAGATCGCAAGATATTTCTACTTGACCATAGTAGAAACCTAACGGAATGAAATTCACTTGGCATTCAGTGCAGTTTACTAAATAAGATAATCGATTATTTAATCGATATTTTGTAACCAATCTTTACAGTATATTGTAGAGGAGATTTCATTCTACAAGTTGGTATTACTTGATATAATACTCTCTGTTTCTTGTTTTCAAGTCGGAACATAGGCATTTTTAGACGAGTGTGTGACATAAATTGACACGGAAAGGCGTGGCGCTATATTTTGGGATTACATATTTCTGTTATTTAGAAGGTTTGTGTATAAATTGTGTATGCAAGTTACAATATAGGTGTTTTTATTTCTAAAGTTTATTTTTTTGAGTGAAGTTCTAGTTTTTGAATGGTTTATATTTGGGATAACCTAGAGGTATATTGTAACCTAGGCCTAAAAGCAAATTTTCTTATATGTAGTGTTTTATTTGATTATACAAGTGTATATGTGTGTTATTCTTTGTAAAGTTTATTGTTTTAGTGAAATCTAGTGATTTTGTCTTTGGCCTATCTTTAGATTGTTACTAGTGAGGCTAAATTGTGGAGGTTACAAACCTAACCTCACTTTGTCGATTACTAATTTTAAGATGAAACAATTATTTCTATTTTGAAAATTTTAGAATTTTATTTTTGTTTTACCAATTGTTTTTCACATTTATACTAGAAAACGTTTGTATACTTTTAAAAAACTGTAAAACAAAATTTTCTATGGTTGAAACATTTCAAAATAATGTTGTTTTAATAAATCAGTATTAAGATGAAAACGTAAAAGAATCCATTCAACACACGAGAAGACACGCACAACACTTACCGGGGAAAATGCACAACGGTAGCGATATAAACAATTGCCTATAAATTTTAGACTTTCAACCAGATCGAAATTAATTAAAGCCATTTATCGAAATCTTAGACCCACATAAAAAAAAAATCTAAAGAATCCCACCTATCTATAAAAACCAATATTTATACAGTAAAAAGAACGAATAAAAGAAATTAATCAATTTACAAGTGAAAACGGAACGGCCTAGAAATTTATATTGAATGGAAGGTCGCCAGTATTTCAGTGATTATAATAATATAAAAGACGCTGGGACAAAATAAACTTGACCAATAAATAGACCATATATTTATACATGAAAAACATCATTTCACTAACCACTTAAAATGTCTAAATATCTTGGGAATTCCATATATTGTAATTATATATTACATAATTAGTCAAGAGGAGTTAATTATTCCCTGTAGAATGTCTTAAACAATATTTATTTAGTAATTGTAGAGTCAGTAATTTAAATAAAACTATCAACAGTTTAGATTTTGCAGTTAGGATCATAAATCATTTCATAGTGTTCTATACTTCACAGTGCAGTGTAATCGGAATTATAATTATGAAAAAAAACAAGAAGAAATAATCTCTACGCATAGCGTCGGTTTGAAACAATGGAATAATTCAGTTGTTGAAGTATGGCTGAACTGGATGGACGTATTTATCCCCAGCTCAGATTTTAAGAAGAATTTTATAGGGAAAATTATCAGAAGCAATAATAGCCTAAATGTGGAAGAAATAAGCCTCAACAGTTCAGTTTTTTTTTAAAGCGAAAGTTCAAATACCTGTCCAAAGGCAGGATACTAGTAAAGTTATATCAAAAGGCAGAGTGCCATCAGATTGGTGAGATCAAACTATTTCATTTTCATTGTTTATGTCCAAGACTATATTAAGCCTAGTAGGCCATTAAGTTAGTTAATTCAAACAAACTTTTGTCACCCAAAATAGTGGTGAAGAGAACTAATAAATAGAAAGACAATAATTTGTGTGTTAACTGTAGTACACACCATTACCCCCCCCTTTCATTATTTCATCATTTTTTATAAACTTTTTATCATTTATCTTTTAATTAAATATCAATATATATATGCTATGTTATTTTTTGAAACCCCATTCCTTGAGGGAAGCAGGCACTGACCCCTCCCCAGAGAAAGAGAACCCCGAGATAGATATTATATATGTTTTAATTAGAGAAAAGACTCAAGAAATGTTAATTAATTTTGAAGAGAAAAGATTCATACTAAAAGTATAATAATTTTAATGTGTTTTTTATATAGTGAAATTTCACTAAACAAGTGTTTATTATATTATTTTGGAACAGAGATTCCTAGACTGAAAGACATTTGACTGTATCAATTTATTTTTGTTAATTGTGAATTGATTATAATTTGAGCAATAATAAAAAAATAAATTAATTTGTTTAAAAAAAAACAAAAAAAAAACTGATTTATTATAGAAAACATGGTTGAATATAGACATATAAGAGTAGTATAATTTTGAGTAGAGAATTAAAATTTTTATTAATCAACATTAATCATTTTCCAAAAGATATTAAACTTCAATTTAGCAATTTTAATATTTAAATTAAAATATAATAGAAGTTATATTTCCACTACGTTTTATGGTCAATTGGACTTTGAAGTAAAATTTAGCCTTCGATTTCCCCCCCCCCTTTTCTTTTTTCTTCATTACACTACTAAATTCTATGAATCTTTCTAAATCTGAATATAATGATATATAGAAGTTGGTTTTCCATAAATATTACAATTATTGGTGATCTTTTGAAAATAAATTCAACAAATTCCCTTTTTGCATAAAGCAATTTCTGTATCTTTGAAAATGTAACAATTTTTTTTTCTCACCTAAATATATTCACAAATATATTACAAAGCTCTAGTAATAGTTGAAAAAATTCCAAAATATTTTTGTATGATGTACATTACCATTTAGTATGTGAAATTCTTCCCTCCGTTACTTTCCGATTTTTTGGTATTTGACATAAAAACTCTAAATGTTTTATATCTAACATTTTTTTTCACTACACAAACTAAATTCTATGCACATTTCTGAATATAATGATATATAGAAGTTGTGTATAAAATATATATTACAATTTTTTATAAATTTTTGAAAAAAATGATCAAATTCCCTTTTTTCGTAAAATAATTTTTTTAATTTTGAAAATGTAACAAATTTTTTTCCCCTGTATATATTCACTAATATTACACAAAACTTTTGTATATCTTGGAAAAAGGTGGTAAGCTATTGATTTTGGATGATACAGGTTTTTCTGAAAAATGTTAACTTCATTTTTTGACATCTAACATACTTACTCCAAAACCGTTTAAAAAAAAAAAATTATTACATAGATGAATTCTATGCATCTTTCTGAGAAAAATGAAGTCTTATAAGTTTGGTTTTGTATAAAAATAATATTTTTTTATTAATTTTTAAACAAACGAAGAAAATTAACACGCAGGGTTAAAAATTGGTATTTATGGTAATAAAATCTAAAATTAAAAATAAAAATATCAAAATTAACATTTTTAAATTATAAAAGATAAGTGATTTTGTCAAGTATAAATTTGACATATTATAATTTTAAAATCAACTGCAAACTTCATGTTCATGGAGTGACCATTAGGAAACCATAGTGTTCGAATGAAGGAAGAAATAGTTTAGGGTCTGTTGACCGGTTAACTGGAATGGTAAATTTTAAATGGGTTTTAAACTTGGAATCAAAATACAGGATTTTAATGAAAAGGGATCCATTTTAAAATGTTAAGTCAAATATATCCATTTTTTACTTTTAGTCGTTTGCTATCATTTGTGTAGAATAGAAAAAAATGTTTTATGTAGGAAGGTAAAGTTTCAAATGGATATTTTTATAAAAATCAATTGTTTTATTGTACCAAGGACTGTTTTTAAATACATATGCTAAACTCCCAATTGATCTAGTGACTAGAGTGTTTAAAATGTTTCGGGTTTATTTCTGATACAAGTTTTGGTGTTGATATGATAAGAAAAATTAAAGAGAGGGATTTAACTCAAGACTAGGTGGGAAAATGTTATTTTGAGATTGCCAAGCCTCCGTACTTACTATAAATGAACCCTGATAATAAGCCCAAAGAGAAAAGGTGTCTATTAAGATTAGGTTTACAATAGATTGTTGGGGTTAAGATTTATTTTAATTTTACATACATGTGCTAAAATTAATTAAATGAAGGAAAACGGCAAAAAAAACCATTTCGTACTTTTATAAATTATTTAACAAGTTGTTTTAGTAATTACTTACTTCCTACTACTTCAGGATCATAACAAATTACTTCCAAAGGAATTGGCGTAAACATTGATCCAAATTTACCTCCTGGCACTCCAACAGATACACTGCAATAAAAGAATCATTCATAAATACTGCAATAATTATAGTACTACAAACTGATATAATTTTACTAAAGTTCTGTTGTCAGACAGAGACCACATGTCTAGTCTGCCGGCTTCAACAGTTGACTGATGGGAATAGCTTATCTGGAAATTCATCTATTTAAATAGTTCATGTTGGTGTCTGATGTAGTTAACTGTTTTTATTGAAATTGATGACTATGTCGAATAAAGCATGTGAACTATATCTCAATTGGTCATTCAAAATTTTGTTTTGATCTGGCGAAATCAAGACAATGTTTTTGCCCCCAAACATAACCCTAATACTCCAACCCATTGACCAAGGGGTGTTGGAAAACCTTAAGAGAAATTATAAAAGAAAACTTTTAAAATTGCTCATAAGGGAAACTGAAGAAGGAAAAGAAGTTTTGCAAACTCTAAAAGCCATCACAATGAAAGATGTTATCTACATGCCTGCCGAGTCCTGGGAGGAAGTTAAAAGCTCTACCATTGAATGATCCTGGAGGAAGCTGTATAGTGTTGATGCTCAAGAAGCCGAAACCTCGGAAAATGAAAATGCTGATGACTCTATCGTAAGCCTGGTGCAAAGAATCCCTGCTGATGAGGCAATCACTACAGACGACGTGGAAGAGTGGATTAATGTGGACGAACAACATATGAAGTCACAGATGATATGATTATTGAGACAGTCAATGATGAGGCACAAAACGTCGAAGAGATGAGTGATGAAGATGAGCCAATGGAGCAGGCTGGAAATAAAATAAGTCACGCCGAGGGCTTCAAAGCCATACAAAGTGCTATTGAATATTTGGAGCAACAGGCAGAAACAACTTTGACGGATTTGCTGCTACTTCGTCAACTTCGAGAAACAGCTGCAAAGAAGCGGGCCAATTCAATAAACCAGAAAACTCTGGTGAACTTTTTCAAGAAGTAGGCTTAGTTTTCGTTCTATTATTATATACTGTATTAGGTTTCGTAATAAAGTGAACTCAATGTTTTAATTCAATTTTACGTCTTTATTTATTACTGTATCAACCCCAAAACGTCTTTGTAACGCCCGTAACACAGACCGGTGGCCGAAAACGCACACGCTATCATTGATTTCAATGGCAGCGGGGGATGCTCTCATTCGCTGGTCTGTCTGCCCGTGTTATCCGAGGGTCCTCTGTTCCACATTAGCTCGGATAACCGGGGCCCTACTGTATTACTGCAATATTGTAGAATAGTCAATATAAGATACACAGACCTTCCTTATTTGAAAAATCACTCTTTTAAATGTGTGGTTGAGTATTTAATTGCATAATTAAGAAGCACAAGTTAAATCTATCCTGGAAGATTAAAAAGGTTTTCATGGATAATATACAGTAGAATCCCTTTTAACCGGTCTAGTCGGGACTGACACCCGGGCCGGTTGCCCGTTTGGTCGGTTAATCCGAGGTTCCCGTGAAAAATCGGTTTTCGTTCAAAGAAAGCTTATTTAATCAGGTAGCACTAAGAATTATGCAATTAAGATGTTATTGCAACTCATTTTATTGTACATAAATGTATCGTATATATTATGTTATATATATTATACATCAAACATGAAAAAATTAAACACTAAAAAGCTTTTTTACAGATTCCCCTCTGTCAAGTCTTTTGACACATTTAACCGCGTCTCAAACGAAACCAACACACGCTTCTGAAAACTGAAAAGAAATGTTATATTTTCCATAATGTATTATAACGAAATAGAGGGCTCCCAAAAGGTCAGTGCTCGGCAGGCCATAAATTGTAAAGAGTTGAAAGGGTTGACAGCTAGAAAAACTATTCTAACATTAGTCACAGATCTCAAGAAGTCAAATAAACCATTTCAAAAGTCAATGCTTTCAACCGAAAATGTTTGAAATGGACCAATGAAATAAATTGCGTCGGTCTCGAAATAACGTACAAGATTTAAAATAAGCCAATGAAGGAAGAGGATCGGGAGAAAGCATTTGAAATTAGAACTTATATATAGGGGTGGAAGAGAGGCGCACGAGGTTCTTTCGTTCTTTCTTTTTGGTTGTTACTGATTGAAGGAGGGAATTCTGGAGCAAGTGTGTCCTTAGTAGAAAAGAAGATCGATTGTGAAAGATTTAGCCTAGATCAAACTTCAAAATAAAATAGGATCTGCGTCAATTTTTTTTTTTGTATAAGTATTAATAATAATCTCCGAAGAATAGTTTAAAAGATAATCGTCGTTATAAGTTTAAAAGTAATCGTCGTCATAAAAGTGAGTGAGAAATTTGCGTCGTTATAAAAGTGTTTGAACAGGAATATTAACACAATAAATTAAAGTAATCGTCGTCACGAAAGTGAGTGAGAAATAAGTGTAAGAAGAAAAGAAGATTCGTCGAAAAGATCAAGGCAAATCGATCCATCTACTGGCAGTCTACACGGTAACCATGTGCACGGAACCAGGAACATCGGAGCAGTGAAAAACTTCTAAGCGATAAGTAAAAATAACTGGACAAACTCAATTAAATAAACTACCACCAAATTCTATTTTATATGTAAATTATAGTCACCAAAGAACCTCACGAACCCTTAAAGAGAAATTAAATAAAATTAAATTAATAGTACATTTCAGTTAGCCGGAGCATTTTATAATAATAAATTAAAAGTAAAAATATGATGCACTCTTATTTCTTTAGCCTATTTAGGTTAAGACATGGTAGAATTAGAATTTTATTTTAACTATGTACTTAGAATAAGTAGTAGGTTAAAACGTTAGTGTATAAGTATAAAGTGCATCAGATTTGGACAATAATTGATTTTATATTGTAAAAGATTTTAAAACGTAATGTTATGAATAATTAAAAAAGAAAGTTAGATTCATATAATTGTGTCCAAGTGTCAAATTTGTTATAGTATACTAAAATGATTCGTGGAAAAAAAGCGGCCCATCAAACGTTTTTGTGGGTGTATGTCTGCTATACCGACGGGTGCCAATGCCGCGGTGTTTTTATGCCGCCGACAATAGGATACCGCTATCGACAAAATCGTTTGACTCGCTGCTGCTTTGGTGCAATGGTGTTTTAAGCCGCCGACAATGGGATACCGCTATCGACAAAGTCATTTGATATCGCCGCCGCTTTGGTGTTTCAATTACAATTTATTTTCGGTAACTCTCACCCAACCAGTACACTACGATAAAGGCCGGTTAATCCGAGGACCGGTTAATCCGAGGCCGGTTAACAGAGATTCTACTGTACTTATAAAGTTGACGATTTTGTGGTTGTGGAAGAGGATGACAACATTAATTATAACGAATTTCAATGAAATATAATAATTTTAGTTGTAAATTGGATGTAGAAAGCAATGAAGATTTAACATTCTTGATATTGTTCAGGATCATTGTTATATAGGAATGTTTTACATCATTCATGAACAAATAACTGTAATAAACGGTTCAAAAACATTGCCTTAACTTTCTTACACAACTATCTATAAAACAAAGTACTAACAAAGAATAATAT
The DNA here is from genome assembly GCA_963513935.1 of Aphrophora alni. Taxonomy (NCBI): domain Eukaryota; kingdom Metazoa; phylum Arthropoda; class Insecta; order Hemiptera; family Aphrophoridae; genus Aphrophora; species Aphrophora alni. The sequence continues at coordinate 38,117,523 of OY740775.1, forward strand.
TAGTTGTCATCTCCAAAAACGTTTACACTTACAGGTAGTTCTGATCAGGTACCTTAAACTCCTGGCCTAACTGAACCTATTTACGGAGTTTTGGTTCGGAATTCATGGAATCACCATCAATAGGTTATGTTAGGTCATTTTTGAAATAATAATACTAATTTAACAAAATATACACTTGGGGAACAAAATATTCATTGGGGGGGGGGGGGGGAGACGACAATTGAAAAACGGAATGTTGAGTTTTCGTCTTATGGCAAGTAGTCTACTCAAAATAATTTGAATTATGAGAAAAATCTCAACATATGCCCTGACACTAAGTTTTATAAAAATCGGTCCACTAATTTGGGCTGTACAACAACATTATACAGATAATTAGAAACATTCCTAATTTTTTTTTCAGCTTAGGAGATATGTGAAACCTCAACAACCTCTATGAAAAACTAAAATAGGCCTATATTCCCATCATAGAACTATGTGAGTACGAGTCAAAATAAGAACACACAACTTAGTACTATACTTATACGATTTACACTATTGACCGAAGGTACTTGGTAGAACTCCTTTTAATGAAAAAACAAACACAATATTTAGTAAATTCTACAATTTTATTGAGTCTTGCCGACCATGGTTTCGCCAGCAACGACATTTACAAGGCAGCCTAACAAAGACTAGGGAAGATATTGAAACCTGACATATAATAATACAAAAAGAAGAACCGATACTTAGCTAAAGGGGGGGGGGGGGAGGGAGTAGAAAGGAAACATGTGGTCATAAGGAAGACAATGGTTTTAACAAAGGTGAGTTTGACAAAAATTCCAAAGGTGAGTTTGGCTAAATTTACCAATACTTTTTTTAAGAAAATTACACAATTTCAACCAAAATTTGGATTAAAAAACTCATTAGAATTAGTAAATAAGATTAAAGATATTAAAGTGCCTTTTAACGCAAAAATTGTGTCATTTGACGTTAAAAGTTATTCACAAGTATTCCTGTCAAAGACTATTTGAATAGTGTTGAAGCATTATTGGATCGTACTAAAGTTGACTCTTGCACTTCTATAGAGCTGATTAATGTAATTAGAGTATGTCTCGATGAAAAGTATTTTCAATTTAAAAACAAGGTTTTTGCTCAAAGCGATGGTTTCGCAATGGGGTCTCCCTTATCTCCATTGCTAGCTGAGATTTTTATGGACAAATTTGAATCAACACTCTTTGACAGTAATAACCCATTTAAGGCTTACATTAAATACTGGAATAGATATGTAGATGATGTTTTCTGTTTATTTGAAGGATCTGACTGCCAGCTTCAATTACTGTTTAATTATTTGAATTCTATTAATGAGGCAATTCACTATGGAAATCGGTTTACAAAATCAAATAAATTTTCTCAAACTCACTATAAAAATTGAAAATGGTAACCATAGTTTCAGTATTTTTAGGAAACCTACGTTTACTGACAATATTATACATTCTACATCACAACATCCTTTTAGTCACAAAATGACCACCTTCCATACAGTATGTTGCATCGTCTCATTAACATTCCAATGTCTATTAACGATTTTTGTATGGAATTAACTTGCATTAAACAAATTGCTTTAAATAATGGTTATGATGTTAACCTCATAGAAAAAATGTTAAAAACTAAATTGAAAAATAATGCTAAATTACTTATATTGCCAGCATTTAGATTCTATTAAAACCGTACCAAAATGGCGTAGAATTAACTATATTGGTAAGGTTAGCTATGCTGTTGGGAATGTATTAGAAAAGAAAAATCACTGTAAACCAGCTTTTTACTGCAAAAACAATTTAGTAAAAATGTTACTAAATTGTAAGGATAAAATAGATAACATGCAAAAAAGTGGTGTTTATAAATTAACATGTAATATTTATTTTGTAATGCAGCTTATGTAGGCCAAACAGGCCGTAGTTTTAAATGTAGGTTTAAATGAACACGAAAGAAGTTGGCGGTTGGGTCATAATAACTCTAGTTTTTCCAATGATTTAAAAATTCATTTAGCGTCTGATTTTTTCAATAATGTTAAGTTTGAGATTCTCCATGTCAATGCAAAAAGTAGGAAATTAAATTTATTAGAAATGTTAGAGATTAGGAGAATATTTTGTAAAGACTCCAAACTGGTACTCAATGATCAGGTAGAATTTTTGTCAAACTCACCTTTGTTAAAACCATTGTCTTCCTTATGACCACATGTTTCCTTTCTACTCTCCCCCCCCCCCCAGCTAAGTAACTATTCTTCTTTTTGTATTATTATATGTCAGGTTTCAATATCTTCCTTAGTCTTTGTTAAGCTGCCCTGTAAATGCCGTTGCTGGCAAAACCATGGTCGGCAAGACTCAATAAAATTGTAGAATTTACTAAATATTGTGTTTGTTTTTTCATTAGTACTATACTTGTTTAATTTTTTTTTATAATTTTAAATTATAAATTGTGATTTTTACTCACTAAAATAAATTTAGAAAAACATGAAATCAATAAAAAGAATCCAAATACTTACTGTATGTATGCTTTGATACCCATATATGCCCCTTGCAATGTTGTATCTAAAGTCATGTGGATAGGGTTTGTACACTCACGAGCATAATATTCATGAATAACAGAAGAATGTGATGTGACTTCATGACCCGTTGCCCACCAACCAACAATATTTTCCAGTTTGTTTACTTTCATATTCATCTCAAACATATCGATTGCATAGTTTAATTCTGCTTCGACCTAAAAAATAACAGAAAAAAAACAAATAATATACAACAAACATTAGTTCACAGGCGAAATGCTGATTAATAGCTGAAACAGACATAGTGTGATAAATCACTATTATGATGGTACATCATTTTAATTAAATTATCACTAGCCGGATTAGCGATAACAAAAATGTACAAATATACTTAATTATGTTTGTTCAATAAGAGATAAATAAGATACTTACAGCATTAGAAAAAATATTCCTAAAAAAGTTGTATGTCTTTGATGGGACAATAGAACAGCACTAACTTATTTACTTTTATTCGGTAGGCCATTTATAAACATGTAGGCCTTGTAAACATTTAGTTTACAAAGTCAACTTTGTTTATTTCCCCTCTAACAAAAAATGCTGTTAAAAAATGTATGTGGACATTTAAAAACAATCAAACTGAAAACAAGAAGCCAGAAACATCAATGGACATTAGTGTTGATTATAGAGAAATAAACAACTTTGATCATAGTACTTATTTAGCCCTGTTGTGTAAACCTATATACAGGTTTACCGAATCTTGAAACATTGTTCACCATTACGGAGTGACTCAGCTCTAATTTGTTTCTAAGCTGTACAAATGTAATATAACCTGTTCAACTAAATATGCAATGCTACAGTACTGTTAACCAATTGGATAGAACAACTTATAATTATGCAAATGTCAAATTGATTTTAGAAGATCGGTATCATTTTACCTACTATTTAGAAAACATAACTTTTTATTGTAGAAAATTGATACCATTACATTAAAAAAAAATTTTTAACTGCTCCTTATGATCTAATGTAGTATGTTTAAAGTTTAACAAACTGGTGAATAAAGGCAATATTCTATGGAAAACTATTTATTATTATATTTATTTCTTCTACCAATGACTACATAAATACTATAAGACACGACATTGCCATGTTAAAAATTCTACGCTTATTCTTGAGTTGTCCATTACCCGCTAGGGTGTGGAGCTGTCGCTCTGCTAGAGAATCTGAAGTTGACGTTACTGGCGCTAGGTGGCTCTACGGTTAATTGAAACATTGAAATAAAGCAAAAAAACCTAAAAACAGATAGAAGAAAAGCAGTTAACAGAAAAGCATTAGCAGCTTCAATTTAACACCTCACGACATTGTTACAGTAAGATGTGGGTATGGTATTGGGGTTTCCCACTATCCTTTCCTTTTTTAACAAATCATAAATTAATTTGTTTTCAAACGATAATTTTACACACAACAGATTAAGAAATACGATAACGGAAGTAATTTAAAAAAAATTATACTAGGCCTAATTATTTTGAGCTCAATTTTTCAAGTTTATTATTATAACCAATGTAGGCATTTTCACATTATTATAACCAATGTAGGCCATCGCAAAATCACTAAACCGCCCGATTCCGTGGCCCCAACTATAGACAAGTCGCGACAAAAACATATTTTTGTCAGACAAAAACATATACAGAAAAGTCGCGGGAAAAATAATTTTACAGATTTGTGTTCACAAGTGAATTACTAAAATTTTGTACATCTTGAAAATAATTATAAAAATTATTCTGCTATGTTATATAACTTTGTTAATCAAAAAGTTTTGTAACGGTAAGACATATTTTTGTGTTCATGGCTTTCTTTCCCCAAAATATATTACTATACCATTTTTTTTCAAGCTTATAGTTCATAACGCTGCTTCTTTTTGTATGATGTGGTATATTTGAAATTAATTTTAGGGTAAGGATTTTTTTAAAATTTTTATATAATTATTTTTTATATTTATATTTAGACTAAATTACTAAACTTTTAAATATCTTTTAAAAAATTATAAAAATGTTGTAGTATGTTTTAAGTACCCATAAACATTGACAATTTTTGAGAAATTTAGATTTTTTCAGTTTTTAGGGGTTTTGGGGGAGGCCATAAACCCCTAAAATATAAATATAAACTAACGTCTGGAATTGTGGTGAAATTGTCAATTAAATATTGGTTTTCAATTGAATAGATACAAAATTTCATCTGAATCTGAAGCTGGATATTTCTGACACACACAGACATACATAACCGTGAAACCAATTTTTTGTATTCAGAGAGTAAGAAAACGATTTTTTATTTTTTTAAAAAGGCATACTATACATACATGTAGAGGGATGCATCAAAACCATGTCTGTGCATTAGGCCTATAAATACTAAATTATATGTGCAAATTAAAAATTATCTTATCAAAATAAAAACATGTACAAGCTCAAGACTATAGAAATAATAATAAACCTCCAATCTACACAGCTTTGGGCGAAGCCGGGTAAAACAACTAGTAAGACGGAAGTAAGTGAGAAGGTTTGTGAGAGAGAGGTCAACAGTTGTACAGTCTCAACCAAGTGGGATGCGTACAGTCAAGCACCTGCTGCTAGTGCTTTCTGATAGCTGTGAGTCAAACTTGTGATGAACAGCACCCGTAAAGCGTAGACTATTTCCCTATCCTATGTCGTGTCTTATAGTATTTATGTAGTCATTGCTTCTACAAAAACTCTCCTGCCTACATTAATTTACAAACATCTCTCCTGGACCATATTAAATAAGTAATCCTGCTTCAACCGTACATATTTTGTTGATTTAATTACATAAAATTATTTATGTGAAAAACCATTAGGCTATATGATACATATCATTTTAAAGCTAACATTCTGGACTTTAAAACTATGAAATTTACTATTTTTTTTAAATTAGGAAACAATTTTTTTAAAAATTATGGTAAATAAAACAATTTTTGTTTTATTATATTCAATGAAAATTTATTTTGAATTGTGTAAACATTTATTCAAAACTATTCTTTTATGTTATAAAACCAAAATCAATACAAATATTTGTTTAATATTATAACAAAATAAACTTTGTACATACAATAATACAAAATATGTAGAACATAGATTTATGAATTAGTATTTTTATAATAGGAGCGCCAAAATTCCGATATGTATAGTAGCCACTCTGAATTGTGATATGAAAAAACTGACAATGCATCTTTTGAACCACTGTGACAGTATTTAGTTCTTTAACACGTTAGCTGCCATATCGGTCCGATCGGACCGAAACTAAGGTGACTGTACATGCAGCGTTACGGCACGATCGGACCGATAAAGTCACTGACGTAATGTTTTATTTTGTGGCTCACAGTTCGATAGTGCAGCAACCTATCGGCATATTTTGGTATTCTCTGGATTGGGTAAAGACGTGTGTTAGACATAGTATATTGTATGCTTTAATAACCGTTACCATGGTTACTCAATATCATATTAAAATCAGTGGATGTTTTCACTTTCTTGTCGGCACGATCGGACCGATTAAAAATTTTACAAAAACATTTTGCTTTAGTAATGAATAATTCACAAAGAATACAGTTGTGAAATGAATATATGTATTTATAAAATAAATATTAGACAAATAAAATAGTGAGCTTGCCTACATAAAGAAATGAAATAGCCCGTTTAGATTTTTTTTTTTTAACACGAAAATTACCTCGGTCCGATCGGACCTAAACGTTATACTACGATTAAAATTAAAGCCGAAAAATTGCATTTCGGTCCGATCGGTCTCGGAACTATATATGCATAAATGTAAATAAAATTAGTAAATACTATTGCCTTATGTTATGTAACATAGGTAGATGCAAAAATAATAATGGAAAAATAATTTGGTAATCGTGGCACTCACGGCAAGAGTATCGTATTAGGCCTTGGCAGCTAACGTGTTAATGCTCCTCATTTTCTAGGAGAGCCAAGATACAGGGAAAGGCATTTGGAGGGGTTTGCACAGAAAAGAGTTAATCGAAGAACTCTTTTTAGCCTACAATAAAATTTTTGGGATAAAATAGAAATTTTTTACTCATAACAACAAAAATTGTAATAGTAACATCACAAAAAAAAAGAAATACTAACCAAATCTTCATGTTCTTTATGAGGAACACAGAAGCAATTAGTTACTTCCACTACACCTTTATCCACCGAACCTAAAACAAAAATTTTTCAATTGAGTAGTAGACCAAATAAGTTAATATAAATGATTAACTAGGCTTACACAAATATAAACATATTCTAACAAAATGGTATAACAATCATTTCAACATAACACCATTTAACGAAAATTGTATATGCCTTGTATAAATTAGTGTTCATTCTGATTTTAAACATTTCTACTAGAGTTTAAAGAAGAGATTTTTTACTGTTGAGACCAGGTGTTAGTATTAATGAAGAAGTTAAAGATATTCAGAAGTCGGTCAGTTTGAGATGACACTTGGCACTGTATAGGAGAAAAACCAATACACGATTTAGGCCGAGAATCTCAGAGGTGTTCGCTTCCATCAAGACTAACAAGTGACCTAAATTCTATTTGAAAAATTGAGATCAAACAATCATCACATACCATCTAGACTAATACTGTAGGCCTACATAGAGTAAAAAGCACTATTAACATACTCCATATTACTTATTAACAATCAGAACTATTATGATGACGATAGGAGATGATCCAGGTTACCCCTACATATTTATTCCTTCATTTAAACTGGAATCACAGTATGTATCCAACATTGAAAACATTTCATTCTCTCTGTATAAACTGTCTCTATGATGAAAGATAATACAGTCAGTATATAATAATGCACCAGCTATCATTGTACATTCTTGTTGATAAAAAGAAAAACATTAGAGATGATTACGAATGTTGCCTCCCAACTGAAGTAGAGAAAAGTGAAGAATTTATGTAGTTTGTATTACACGAAACAACTCCATAATTAGATCTACATTTTTGAAATTGTCAAGATGAATAGACGAGTATATGAAGAAAATTTAAATTCTAGTAAAGTGGATAGCCAACTAGGTCAGAGTTAGATAACAATGTTGATAATGTCATAACTAGTGAAGAAGAATTTGGAGGTTATGATTGTGCATATTATTATACATGTTTCTTTTATCATGTTTTTGTCATCTTTATTCTCCTTTTCGGATTTTCAGCTAATTAGAACTAAATTAATTTTTCTATCTTCCTGTAATTTATTACTGGAGGGATTTCATGTAATCTAACCCAAGGCATCAATTTTACCAGTTGTTACCATATCAACAAAATCTACATTACTCAAACAAATGATTTTTATTTACTTGAAATCTTGTCTACATGTACAGAAATCACAAACATATATGAAGCTTAGACACTCATTTTTTCTTCATACTCAAAAAGTATTCAGAAAAAAAAAATTACCATATTTTTTATAAAAATATATATAGTAGAACCTCAGCTATAGATACCGGCGTGAATGCTAGCACTTGAACTTACCCTTGCGCGATGGGCAGGGGTTGTGGGGGAAGGGTATAATGGAGAGAAAAAAACATTTCCCAATGCTGCTTTCTAATGTGACTCATCCTTTCAACGAAAAATACCTCACCCTATTTTAAATGTAATCGATTCTAATTATATCTTAAAAAATACCTCAGATATAAGTTGAAAAGCATACAATTGGAATATGGAACTAGTTTATCTACCCACCGGTAAGTACTAATGTTTTTGGTCAGGTTAGTAATGATTTGCTACCGATAGCCCAAGTGTCAGCATTCACGCCGGGATCTATAACTGAGTTTCCTTATTAAAAAAGGTGAATCTGAGATATTACCGAAAAATCATATTTTAGCTTTCATTTTCATGAATAAAACTTCATTGATTTATTTATAGACTACCTGAAATAAAAACTGTATACAGTAGTACAGTTTTAAGATGCTATAAGATTTAAAATATCACACACATACACATGCACACGCCAAAGAAGACCTTGATGCAGGAAAAATTTTGCAGTTGTGAAGGTCATTTCATTGGGTTGTGTACACAGCAGTTGGTTCATAGGAAACAGTTGTCTTCAATTCTTGGAAATAGGGTTGTATTTCCTTACTAGACCAGTTCATTTACACAAATGAAGCCCCACCCCTCATCTAAAAATACTGTACAGACCCATGAGAAACATGTATGGTTTATATTTCTTTCTGATTTGTTGAGGTATAAATAAAAAACACAGTTTGTAATTGTGACATCTGTCAATCAACTCCATATGTTTATCCTAATGCATTGTTAGCCTGCTAATATTTTTAATCTGTGTTAAACTTTGTGAGTGAGATTGTCATTATGAGTGGAAAGCGAAAGCTTGTTGTTTTAATTAAAATGAAAAATGGGAAGCAATTAAACGATTAGATAGAGGTGAGTCAATAAGAAAAGACACAAATGATTTAGGTGTTGGTAAAATGACTGTCAGGAATTGGGAGGCGAAATCGCTCAGAATTTGAAAAGTGGGTGTCCCAACGATCATCAAATAAAGAGGGTCAAAAATCAATGAAAAAAAGTGAATATGAAAAAAACTTCAGAGGGACTATTTTTGCGGTTTAGACAAGTTGGAGAAAAAGGAAGTCCAGTGTCGGGTCCGATGTTTCAGGGTAAAGCTTTAGAATTTTGCGTTTAGAATTTGAAAAAGAAGATGGAGAAGAAGAGTTTACGGCTAGCTTAGGTTGGTTGAGCGTTGGAAAAAAAGATATGGTGTGTGCCAATTGAATATAATGGATGAAATTTTGTCATACAATTCAGGAAAATTCGCACACTTTATTAAATGGCTTGATGAAATTATTAAAGAGGGGTTAACCTCGCAGCAAGTACTCAATTGTGATGCAACTGGTTTGTGGCTTCAAGATGTTACCAACCAAAACACTGGGTTCAAGAGAAGAGAGTTGTGCTCCAGGCTATAAATGGAGCAAAGAGCAATTAATAGTTTTTTAGACTGTTTAAAAAGATCAGGGGGTCGGGTAATCATAAGCTAAAGCCTATTATTTATTAGAAAGTCAAAAAAAGCCTAGGATTAAAAAAAAAAAATTAACATACCAGCTCTTCCTGTATGTTACACAAATCAGAAGAGTGTTTGGATGGATAGTAGGCCTACAATTTTTTCACCATGGTTTATGTTAGGAATTAGGATAGTTTTAGTTATAAATAGAGTCTAAGTTCTCAAAATTAAAACAATTATTGTGACAGACTTGGAAAAATGATGAAATTGCTTACCTTGCAAGCAAGACAGACGTCATTAATGCTAAAATGATATATAAACCCTTGGGAGGGAGGGAACTTGGTAAGTGGGCTCAGATTGATCAATGGAAGGTTTTGCAGGAATTCTTGAAGATAGCCAGACGGACTTGGCGAGTAAGAGCTTCCTGGGAGTATTAAGACTTTGGACGAGGATCCACAAAGAATGTAAGCAGGGTAAGTAAACTTCGTGTATTAAGAAATTTGTAATTATTTCAGAATCAGATAATTAACTATAACGTAGAATCAGATCTGTGAGTTACAACAATTAGAGTCATTCTGGAATAAAATTAATAATAAGAATATTATAGTATCATAATAAGATAGGAGATGGTTATTCTTGTTAATAAAGGTTAATTGAGTACTGAACCCGATTATATTGAAAATAAAGAATGCAGGCAGTTTAAACCTAACCTAACCAATCGTAACAGTTTTACAATGATTTTTTGCCTTATGTTAAAAAACTTCTTTGGATGAAAACAATCTCCCTCATAATGCATTGCTAATTCTAGATAATGCTTCAAGCCATCCAGATGAGACTCAATTAGTTAGTGGTAATAATCGTGCAATTTTTTTTACCAGCTATGTGACACCACTCATCCAGTCACTTGACCAAGGCCATATCTTAAACGGAACTTCTGCCGCTGTTAATTACAACGTCTTCTCGATGACTTAGAAAATGAAGAAACTGTTGTTCAAAATTTGAAAGATGTATTGTATTGGCTGTCAAGAGTCGTGGGAAGAAGTAAAAACAGTCTCTTGAAAAAATCTGGAAAAACATTTCACCTAAATACGGTTTAGTTTTTTGTAAAAATAGTGAACTAGACAATTTAGATGACCCCTTTATTTAAATTTTAAATGGCCTACCAGTCACTGACAATGTTTCACAGCAAGACATAGACAAATGGATGAAAGATGATGATTTTCAGAAGCTAAATGATGACACTGGGTTCTGGTTTGATTTAGTGACCCAGAAACATTAAGAGATAAATCATCTCTTAGTAACAAACAATGTCCACTAGAGTTAAGTATATTGTGTTCATGTAAATGTTGCCATTTTGCTGACTTATCTTAAGTCTAGTTCGGTACATTGTCGGATAGTCTGCAACTGTTGGAATAATCTTTGGTCTGGCAGGAAGTTTACAAAATCTTCATCAAAGTTCAGTTTAAACTTACAGTTCTATCACAGTTGTACAAAAGTGCTCTTATACCAGTTACGACAGGATCATTGGTTTTGCGACCTGGTCTGATTTATGAATAGCGTAAATAATTAGGTGTTGTATAGTCCTTGAAAAAAGAATAATCTAGCACGATTACCTCATATGTCATTGGCTTATTGCGTGCTTCTCTACTTGCTGAAACATAATTGCTAGGAAGATGTATTTCTCTGTTATTAAGTTTTCATTCAATGCAACTATGAACCGAGTCACACTCCATTTGAGCGTGACCTCGCTCCAAGTATTTCTGTGTGATTGGTACTTCTGTTAAGATTGAAAATTGAATAATGCATTGGATATTATGTTGTTTCTATTTTGGTATGTGCAGCCGTCCGAGTAAATTATAATTGGAAGTTTTTGAGATTGGCAGTGTCTTGTCAAATAGTCTGTTATACATGATGTAAAAGTAGAAGCTGTTAAGTCTGAACCTGTTTCAGTGAACCAATAGCATGTGGCTTGGTTATTAACTATGTTGTAGATGGTAAAATAAAATTATGGCAGCATAATTTTGTTCTGTAATAAATAGCATTTGCGTTCAGGAAAGGAGATAACTTAACGGCTTGTAAATCCATTGTTAGTACAATGCGATTCCCTTTACTACCTTCTTCCTTGTAATTTTCTTTTTCTTTTCTGGCTTGTTCCTTTTTTGATTGGTGCACTATCCACTTTTCTTCGCTTAAATTCCCACTTTCATATTGACAACAAATGTCACACTTATCTTTTTTTTGCATGATGGAATAATAAGTTTCCAGCATAAAATATAGAGGAAAATGTTTTCCTTGATATGGCAAGCTTAGGCCTAGATTTCTCTTTACATTTTGCTTGATAAAGTGAGTATAATTGTTGCTTAGATTGAATAATTGGTTTTAAATAGGCTACAGTTTACTGGAGGAACTTCTAGAATATTGGGATGGTAATTTAGGAATAGAGTTAAGGAATGTATCTACATACTCTCTTTCAGGTGTTTTCTGGCTCTTTTTTCTGATTTGGTTGAGTTGTTCTGGCCTACACACTTGAAGGTTTTCTTTGCCATTATTTAAAAAGTAAACTAAGGTTCCACTTCTTCTAGAATAATTTCCATCAGTTGTTCTACATTTTGTGGCTTGAAATTTTGCATGAGATGATATAAACACCTTTCTCTGATCCTAGTTCATGTTATTCCAAAATGTGTTGAATATTTCTTCTTGTTGATGTTTGGTTATTTCTGTGCATCGTCTTAGTTTTGATTTTTCACAAGTTTTAGATGAACAAGGTTGACCAACTTTTCTTCCTTCTCTTGGGGTATTATTTGAAACTTTGCCTTCTCTTGACCAAGAGTATCCCACATAAGGTTTGCCTTCCATTCTTAATTTCTTGTTTTTATTTTTCACCCAGCTCTTAGGTTCTCCAATAGACTTCCTTTGTCTTCTTTCATCCATATTTCCAAAATCAATGGTTTCAATTAGAACCATGTTGGTATTATTTTCATTCGGGTCTACATTTTTTACTTCAGTATCTAATAAGCTCAGGTCACTTCACTAGAATTTTCATTTTGAGGAATATAATCTGTATCACTTTTAACACTGCCAGTTACTGTTGTATTTTGTTCGTTAGTTAAATTATTGTCATTTACTATCGTAATAGTAAAAGGACTGTCAGTATTTTTAAAGGAATCTATTATAGGCTCAACGGTACAAATTGTTTCACTCAAGGAAGAAAAGAAGAGATACTTTTCCAAATCGTCATTCACTTCCTCATAGATTAATAAAGTTTCATTAGGCCTATTTGTTTCAATAGGTCTTTTATTTGGACTCTCGATAAAACATGATGCGTTTCCATCATTTTCATGTATACCTACTGCTCGATCAACCACATCATCCTCGAAACCCAACATTTCTAATATTTCCCTATCTGTTTGTAATATTCTCGCCATATTTTCATAAACCTGAAACAAAAACGCCCACACCCTATAAATAAATAATGCCTAAGATAACTTCAAATTAATAGTATAAAAGATAGTTAAGTTACCGTACTCATTTCACTCGTACATTATTTTAGTATGTTTTATGAAATTAGTATGTTTTACAAACCAAATGTGGACATGCATTGAAAAGCATGTGGGACTAGTTATGAATGTGAATTACTTTTTAATATTACACTCTCAACAAGTCTACTTTTACTTGAACAATTTTAATTAACTTAAAACAAGACAAATAGTTAATTAAGTTATAACGCACTTTGCAGTCTATAATTGGGTTAGGTTATAATACACTTAGGCCTACAAACCTATATTAAAGAATGTAATATACCCAATACAATACTTTTTTACACAATAAATAAATGTAATAGTCCACCTTGTGTGTTTATTAAAAGGAAAATAAAACAATAATTATCAATAAAATAATACATCTTGATTTTAATTAGGGAAATAGTTCCTATCTACCTGTAACAACCTATTTGTCTTCACAAATATATCCTATCTACAAGCTTAAATTAAACAGACATTTTAGAATGCAATTAAATCCAGAAAAAAATGTATAATTAACTTATATCATTGTAAAAAGCAATTAAACTCATTTATAAAATATAATATAATAATAAGGTAATTATATAGCAGAGTAGCCTCACTTCAAAATCAATTTTTATGGGTTTTATTCAACAAATAAATGTTGGAAAAATATTTTATTATCGAAAAAAAGTGTCGGAAAGATGATTACATATTACAGGCTATTAGGCCTATAAACTAGTTCACCTCTGGGTCTTAGGAGGTTAAGATGGCGCCGTATTTTCCATGTTTTATTTTTTTATCCTCTACTACATACCTTACTTCATAAGAATAAATAATGTTTTCTTTGCTGTAAATATGTAGGGCTGTATTATTATATGTCACGAAAGATTTGGCCAAGTTGCTATATATATATATATATAACCACCTGGCCAAACCTTCCATACGTTTATTGAAGTGAATGTCAAGAGTATGAAAGATAACACAGAGTTAATTTTTTCACGAAAAAACAACTTGTGTAATTATATTATGTAATCATCTTTCCAACACTTTTTTTTTTATAATAAAATATTTTTCCAACATTTATTTGACGAATAAAACCCATAAAAATTGATTTTGAAGTGAGGCTACTCTGCTATATAATTACCTAATAATAATATTGTGATAATGTAACCTTACCTGTTATTCCTAATAGAAGACTCAATACAATATACCAGATTTCTTTGCACTGTTGTCAGATAGGAGTTATTTTCAGGTTAGTTTTTCATTTTACAATAGGAGATATTTCTTCTAGAAAATAATTAAATATGCAGCAAATTTGTCAGATGGGATGTTTTAACAATCAACAGAAAATGATCAGCTGGTCAGTTTGTTATCAAAACCATATATTTTACCAAAAATATCAGATACGAGGTATTAAAAGTTCACTGATGATATATATATATATATATATAAAGTTTGGCCAGATGTTTATATATACAGCTACCTGGCCAAACCTCTCATGATATATAATTGTATCAAAAAATAAGCAAATTATTAACTTCAATGAACGTATGAATGGTTTGGGCTGGTGGTTTTATAAATATATAGCCACCTGGACAAACCAGTCGTGACAAAATAGTGATCGAGCGCATTGTGTAACACGCATGTGTTAAAACATATGCTATTGAAATTGCCATTATGTTATAACCTATAAATACGTAGGATTTACTAGTTTTTATATTGTGATTTTTCAGTGAAAAACAGTGACCTCCGCAAGGAAATATCTTTTATTCTTAAGAAGTAAGGTGTTTACTAGACTATAATATAAATCCCGAAAATTAGGAGCTACTTTTAAGTAAACAATTACCAAAATTGATTCAAGAAAAGTCATATGTGGTAATGCTGAGTCTAAATAACCTCAAAATTCCATGAAATCGGCACCATTTGTTTTCAGCACAAATAATGGATTTCGGTCATTCAAAAGTGAAATGCATAGTAAAGGAGAATCGAAATGTTGCAAAAAGAGGTATTTGGAAGTCTAATCGCCTACACTTAGTGAGAAAATCCAATGACAGGAACACTACATATTATTTACCAACCATAATTAATTATCACTGATCAGATTTTTTCTTTCTTCTGATAAAGAAAAAAATTGTGAAAAGAAACATATTGTCATGCCATGACCTAACTTATAGTAATCTGGAATGCTAAGATGCAAATGTTGGGCAAAAGTTAGGCCTATAATGCATTTAGACATCATGGCATTAGGCTAAACTTACCTAGTAAAGTTCCAATAACACGGTGAGTGTCTGCCCCTCTTCTTTCATATGCATCTACGATTTGAAATAAAACGACAGGGTGAACTTTAACAAGCAAATTTAATGCCATGATAATAAATATGATTGTTAGGTTAAACTTCCATTAAAAACGGAAACAACACTGTAAACTGACGTTGAATTTGAAGGAAATTGCTGAATCGACCTCTAAAATCTCGGGAAATTATAGTTGAATTGAATTGGAAATGGACCAGTCGACCAGAGGTATATTTTAAAACTGGCAACACTGTTGTTTAATGTCATTCTCTAATTTTCTTGGAATGTATATCATCATATACGAATACAATAGTATAAAAGAAAACACAAAATTACATGCCATTATTGGTTTCTAATAAAATAAGCATTAAAAGTCTTGTACTGTTATCTCTTAATATAATGAAAATAACTTAGAATACCAATAATATTACTGTTGATGTAATTTTTATATAAGGAATTTACTCCTCATACATTTGTGTAATTATGAAGTTCCACAGAAGTATCGCGTAAAAGGTAATTTTATTTTCAAAATTTATTCTAAGTAATATTTTGCTATAGCTTATGTGGTTAAGTTTGGAGAGGAAGTCTCCTTTTTCTTTTTACACTAGAGTACAATGACATGTTATTTATTTTTTAATGAAGGAACAGAGGACATGAACCAGGTACCAGGTCTAGAAAACGGCATATTTGTAAGCTCTACTGACTTCTAGTAAAATCCGAGTTAGATTGGTTGACTATTTTATTATTTTATATTAATATTTCTATAACACTTAAATTTTAAACACAGCAGGACTAATATTTGGGGTTTGGATCGGAAACGTTCTGTTGTCACATATAAAAATATCATTTGCTGTAAAACTATCATATTAAACTTTGTCTGTACTATATAAAAATAAGCAAAAACTGTCATAATATATATTTACTTTGGCAATTACTTAAAGATAACTTGTTCAGTTGTCTTAGGTGAAAATAATTGATTTATCATCTATGATTGAAGTAATTACAATTATCAATAACGAAGTAATGACATTTTAAAGTTGATTACCATTTAGGACTTTTTCGCAGTTGATATTTTATATTCATGAAAGTTAATTTATAAAAAAGAAAAATAATTACAACCCTTCCAAATCAAAAATGTGTGTTTGGAATTTTTAAGGCATTTATATTTATACATTAAATAACATATCAATTTCGGTGTAATCATTAATTTTAACTTAATTTTTAAAATTAATTTACTTATTGTTTAATTTATTTAGTAAATAATCTGGTTTAAAATATGTTTAATCTATTTATTAATAAATTATTTGCGTTTGAGCAGTATTTTATGACTGAAAACCGTTATTTTTATTATTTTAACCGACATATTTATTAATCTATTTAAAATTGTTCTTGGCTCATCCGTTTCATGAGACGAAACTTGGCAACAGAGAAACTTTATACCGTTCCCTTGTTTTCAATAATCATCATGGTTCTTGTTCCGTCCGCTATGTCCTCCACCAATAGATCCTATTTTATCTGCATTGCAGAACGAGATACCCAATTGAGGTGGGAGCCGAATTTAGACAAAACTTGAAAGATCTAAATTAAAAAGGTGAGTAAAAAAATGGAATTTTCCTACTTCCTCTTAAATTTTTCGCTTGTCACAAACTTCGAGCAACCGGTATCGGCCCCTAACACTGTACATTTTGCATGCTATTATTGTTTTACTTTCCGTCTGATATTAAATGTTGGCTAAATTTAGGCTTAGGGCGTGCAAATTTATTTTTAGGCTATCTTTTTAGAATTTTTATTATTTGTTATGGTTGCCGGTCTTTCTGTAAAATTTGAAAATCCCCTCTTTCAGGAAACATATCCCACAACATAACCACTATAATTTTGAAATCATAACCTAAAATTTTCTCAATTATTGCTCCTATAGCTTTATAATTTTTGTAGTAACCTTTAATTATGTTTTATAAATTGTTAAAGTTGGTTGAGGGTGCAAAATTCCTTCCATTATGGGTATAAAACCACTATTATTTCTAAAAATGGGTTCAAGTTTAAGTTTTCTTCAAATTTTTTGGGCCTAAATGACATTAGGCTAAGGGTTATATAATGGCTATGAAATATCAATGATATTTAAATGTATATAAACATATGTAATGGTTTCAATTATTGTCATCTAATAATACTGACTGTGCTAAAAAGTTCATCTATAGTAAATGTAGGCCTAATGAGTTTATGAAAGGTTAGGTTAATAACCTCAAAAGCCTACAGTGTACAGTTTTTTACATTGGAAAGATAAAAAACAAATAAATAAAAATAAAGAGGTATATTTTTATCAAAATTTATGAAATTTATCTAGGTTAGGCTAGTGTAAATATTATTAAAAAAATTTCATAGGCTTCCTTTTCAAAAACAGCACGAGTTTCATTTAAAATATAATTATAAGTTTTTAACGCTCGTTAACTATGTCGTATGATAAATAAGTTATAATTACAGTACTATTGCATAAACAATGATAGAAGTTTGTGAATAATGCCACGTTACTTGTTTTAAAACATGAAATTTAACCATCATTTTTGTGTTTATAACAACAACAGTGTAAGTATAATGTGTTCGTATATTGATAGTTTCCTAATACTAAGAGAACATTGTCCAGTAAAAATTGTTTAGGCAGTGACATCATGAATTGCCCGCTGTCGACTTTATTTAGGAAACTAATGCTAGTTATTTTATATAATCCTACCTGCAACCTATATTAAATCATTTTTCAAATTTACATATTGTTTCACATTTCTTTTAACTATCCTTATATAACCTCCCATAGGTTTCACAGATAACTGTCAATGTGATTATTGAGAAAATTACCTAATTTTAAATATTTGATGTTGTTATTGCCTTCCCCCTTCCCCAATTCTTGTAGTCAGAGATAGAAATACACAATTTTTTTGGCTCCTTATCACACACTTTTACAGAAAAACACAGGAAAGCATAGTTATACTAAATTAAATTTCTTGTTGAAATATTCTTTTAAGGTTTACAAATGGTTGTTACATAGGTACAAATTTGTTCCAATTAATTTTTTCCTTCAAATATAACGGGTGTTTGAAAAAGGATGCAACCCTATTTTTGATAATGTGAATTTATTACTTTAAAAAATTAATATAACATTATATAATTATAAAATATTTAAAGTTCCTTTAATCTTTTATATTAAATGTTCCTCTGTTTGCAATGCAGGTTTGGACACGTTTCATAACATTTGCAGCCACTTTTCTTAGTGTTTGCTCAGTAATGTTTGAAATCTCACTTTCAATGTTATCCTTCAATTCGTCAAGTGTAGGCTATGAGGATTGTTTTGAAAAACCTTACTTTTTAAATATCCACAAAGGAAAATGTCGGCAGGAGTAAGATTTGGTAATCTTGGAAGCCACAATCCTTTTGATATCACACGATGGCCATAAAATTCCCGTAACATATCCAGCATTTCATTAGAAGTATGACATATTGCAATATCCTGCTAGAACCAGCAATATCGTTCGTGTAGATTTAACAAGGCTATAATTGCTCAATTAAGTTGTGATAAGCCACACCATCTACAGATTTGTGAAAAAATAAAGGCCCTTTAACACGATGCCGGGAGATCACACACCAAACACCGATTTTCAGCGCTCCCATATTTGGCAGTTTTGTTTGTTAATGTAACCATCCAAGTGAAACCATGCCTTGTCATTAAAAAAACATGAGCCAACATTTGAATACCCTTGTCATTAACAAGAGAACACATCTAACGACAATACCGTAGACGTTTACCGTTGTCAACTTCTTTCAGTTCATTAACAACACCGATGCGGTAAGCACACAATTTAAATTTTTTAGTAGCTCTAAAAGTGTTAGTGAAAGTCCAGCCTGTGAAGATAACGTTCTAAGTGATTTGCTGGGTGAGTGATTCAAATGTTCTTTTACTTCGTTCAGAACTTTCACTGTTAACAGATGGTTGACCTGTGTTTTACCTATCATATACACTTATAGTTTCACGAAATTTATTAATCAGACGCGATATTATTGACCTATAGGTATTGAAGAATTTTGAAATTGTAACTGGAACTAGTTTTTTACTTATTTGTAAGATTTATGTGCACAATAAATCTCAATACTCAATAATCCCACATTCATCTTTGAAAAAAGACAGTTGAAAATATACACACACTTACAAAGACGAATGCATACTGGAATAGCACTAGTGCATTATAATAACACATGACAAGTCAACAATAAGAACAGTTTTGCCAACTGATATTTGGGGAAGAAAAAAATTACTTATGCGTAACTTATACCTTCTTAAACTTTGGGTTGTGACCTTTTTGAAACACCAGTTATTACAGGAAAATTATGGGATCTTTATTTGGGATTTTAGAAGAAAATGAAATACAATGAGACCCCAAATAGCAAGTACCTATAATAAAAATTATTTGAAAAAAAAACCTTTTAAAATCAAAATTAAATTTTAAATAAAAATGTAAATAAACACAATTAAGTCAAATGGAATTATCACATCAACTGTTGCGTCAATCAAAATATCTGGAAGATTTAAACATTAACACAATCAAAATATCTGGAAGATTTAAACATTAACACAATCAAAATATCTGGAAGATTTAAACATTAACACAATCAAAATATCTGGAAGATTTAAACATTAACACAATCAAAATATCTGAAAGATTTAAACATTAACACAATCAAAATATCTGGAAGATTTAAACATTAACACAATCAAAATATCTGGAAAATTTAAACATTAACACAATCAAAATATCTGGAAGATTTAAACATTAACACAATCAAAATATCTGGAAGATTTAAACATTAACACAATCAAAATATCTGGAAGATTTAAACATTAACACAATCAAAATATCTGGAAGATTTAAACATTAACACAATCAAAATATCTGGAAGATTTAAACATTAACACAATCAAAATATCTGGAAGATTTAAACATTAACACAATCAAAATATCTGGAAGATTTAAACATTAACACAATCAAAATATCTGGAAGATTTAAACATTAACACAATCAAAATATCTGGAAGATTTAAACATTAACACAATCAAAATATCTGGAAGATTTAAACATTAACACAATCAAAATATCTGGAAGATTTAAACATTAACACATTTTAAAGATTAGTATTTCCTATAGACCATTTTATTCATCAAGTCATAACTAGAGCGTTTCTTTTCCTCTTTCATAAAAATGTTTCTCGTCAAAAATAAAATCAGCTGTTTATTTTTATTTATAAACCCATTTAGATTATTGTATTCTATAGTGAACACTATAGAAGCATGTCGGCTTGTTTATTTTATATTGTACATTGACTTGGAACTATTTCATTTAAAGTTGAATTACACCATTTGTTGTTGATATTTACTTTTATGCTGTAGTGGACCCTTATTTATCTGTGCATTATATAACAGAAGATTTTATACTGGCATTTTGTGCCCTTGACAATATCTCAAATGATTGTGACCATAATATTTTAAAAAAGTATACATTTCTCATAACAGAGTTTTGGAAAATTGGATGACACTGTTAGAAATAGTGAAAGATGTTTTTTTTTTTCTTTTTTTTCCTTGTTCTTTTTTTTCTTTTTTTTTTTTCTTCCCCATTCTCAAATCTCAACATGATTTAACAGATCTGAATAATGTATTATCTAACCTTATGTTAGAAATTTCTACCAGGAAAATAATTAGACTACTTAAAACGTGACTTAGAACTTTAATTTATGGATGCTTAATTAAAAAAAAGAAAGAAAACTGACAATATCAGTAGGTATAATTCAGAAACAATATACTGATCTCGTGTAAAATCATCAAGATTTTGAGTCTAAAAAATGTTGATCAACTCCAGTGCTTAGGATAAATAGAAATCTAAAATAACAATCAATCGCTAATTTTGGATATCAACAAAATATTAAAGACCAGTTAAGAAGAACTTTGAACATTTCCAGTTTTCTTAAGCCAGATGCATCCTTAAAGCGAGATGTGGCACAAGTAGAAGGAATGACAAAAAATGTTGACTCTAATGATTATATGACGATAATTATAGGGGGGGGGGACTAACAAAATTGATAATTATAATCATACCAATTATTGTTTATAAACTAAGATTATTGTTAATAAACACAAGTTCTTATGTATTTCTTTCTGATATGATATATTATGAATAAATATAGGTTTTTAAGAGCAAACCTATGTACCCATTAAGTTCCTTTATTGTGAGATGAAATTTATTCTGTACTCAAATTAATTATCTAATTAAATGAATGATCTTAAAACGTATTAAGCCATTGACAATGCTTATAAATAATTCCTTAACCAAGGTATAGTATCGATGCAGTTTGAAAGTATCCAAAGTAATTCCTTTATTTAAGAGTGATAACACAAGAGTCGGTAAACAACTACTGTTCTATGTCTTTGTTACCAGCAATAAGTAAAATATTTTCTAAAACATCTACTGGTACTGAATTTTCTGAACTTTTATCCAAACCAATATGATTTCAGGAAAGGTAGGTCAACCTTATTAATTTAATTGAGTTTGTTTTAATAGGTATTGAGATGAAAGAATCCACTCTCAGTGTATTCCTTGATCTGTCCAAGATTGTTAGTTGTGTTGACTTCCAGTATTTGGAAATATGTGGAATCAGAGGGTTATCTTTCAGCTGGGTGAAGTCTTATGTGTGTAACAGAAAGCAAACAGTTCACGTTGCAATATATTTTCTGAATATTGGGTATCCTGACATTTTAATGCTTGTACATTTTAGAAGTAATTGTACATTACAAATTTAAGAGTGTAACGGTTTATAATAGTAATGTGCTTGCATATAACACTCGAAATAAATATGATTTCCGTGGAAAAGGCACAGATTAGCTTTAAGTGAAAAAGCTCTTTCTGCAAACTCTGCAACGAAGTTTCAGAAGTTAGCATATTTAAAAGCAAATTAAAAAAGAGATGCTTAGGGTAAATTCGTTTTACTTGATTGTGGAGTTTCTTGAATCCACATTAAAATTTAATTGTCATCATGTATTGGAATTGTGAAATTGTTATTATATTATGTGGTATTAAATTTTGATTGCCATAATTATTATTTTTTTGTCATACTGCTTCAAAAACAGCTGTTTTCAATACATCCATTAAGATGCTAAATTTGTTCTTTTTAGTCCTAAGACCTAAAAACATCAGCTGAGATCGAGGTTGTCGGCTGTTACTTCGCTTATACGAATTGATTAACGATTGTAAAGAATCTATAACAACAGATACTCTCGATTGTAAAGAATCTATAAAAACAACCAATACTCTCGATTGTAAATAACAGATAAAACAGCTGTTACCATAGATTTTATAAATAAATACCACTAACACAAACTAAACCGCTGTAATAGCTGCAAATTTGTGGATCTTATCCAAAATTTTGAAGGTAAATAGGTTATAACATTTTAGTTTTTGTGAAATTGTTTTCTTATATTGTTTGCAGTATAGCGAAAAATATAGTTCATCACTAGGACCAAAAGAAGCTTTTCGATCCTCGCTCATTTTCCTACTTGCGCTTGTAGCTTGTATTTCATAGTGATGAAATATACTATTAAGTATGCTGTAAGCATTTTATTGGAGCTTAATTGTTAACGATATTATTATTTCATATGCCATACAAAAAATTATATTTTGTCTGAGGCAAAAAAAAGTCTATATTTATTTGCTATGGAGAGAAATTTAATCAAAATATTTAACAGTGTTTCTTATTTACTGCCAATAAGTGATCACTGCCAATTTTATTTAATAAACGGAAGTGCATATGATAATATGTTATTTTGAGCATAGCAACTCTTGAAGTCAAATACAATTTTTTTTAATATTTAAAACCATGACATAATTTGTGAATCAGCTATAGGCTAAATATATTTTTAGCAACAAAATATAATTTTTTTACTCTAATTTGGTTGAATTTTGAAAATAGAATTATAGATGTGTTTATTTATTGTTAAATAAAGAAATTGTTAAAAGTGAAAACTAAAGAGCTATGAAAATTAATATAGACAGATTTATAAATATAGAAGCATATGGATATTTAGTGAGGTTTTAGAATAAGGTTATTTATTTATTTAGCTTCTCTTTGATTATAATTTGGCATTGTCATGACAAATAGGAATTATCAAGAACATAGAAATAATTACAATACATACAAATAAAATAACACTAAACAAGTACAACAAACTACAAATCATCAAATACACAAGTAAATTATAATATAAACAGTCATTGTGACTCATTCACCTCCAAACTCTAAAAACTCTCATTGAATAAAATCATGTTAAATTTTTTTTCAATTTCATATGAAATTTAGTAACAATTGATCATTTTTTTTTAATTGGACTGCAATTTATTATACAATATGATTCCCATATAAAATGCACCTGCCTCATATACAGATGCCTGGGATATTGGAGGACATGTATGCCTTGGGTTTCATGCTCATGTTATAAAATTCTATCTTGAAATATATGTTTATGTGCATAAACAAAACTCAGCAATTCATAAACATAAATATAAAGCATTGGCGTAATTTACATTACTTTAAAGAAGGGCTTACAATGATTCCCTTGCCCTGCTACTATCATAATTCCAATTATCCGTTTTTGAACTTTATTTATAGTATATCCTTCACGACAATTGTCCCACAATATTATCTCATAATTTAAAAGAGAATGGAAATATCTTTAGTTTCTTTTGTAACTCGATCAAAGACTACCTGTATGGCATAAAAGGCACTATTTAGTTTCTGGGACAGTGTGTTCACATAGCCTCCCCATCTTACATTTTTATTTATTTTTAGTCTCAGAAAATTTACATCGGCTGAGACAATATTACTGGTTTCTATATTTGTGTCAAGAGATCTAGACCATTTAGTTTTAAATTCTAAAACACAGGATTTCTATTTATAAGCCATTTTTTTCAGTCTGTAATGGATCAGAGACACTCCGAAAAAGATTCACTTAAAGAACACAAATTTGATTCCCGTACCAATGCTGATGTTTCATCTGCGAAGAGGACCATTTCTCCAGTTTTTACAGCATTGGGTATAATATACAATAAGAGTAGTGTAGGACCCAGAACTGAGCCCTGAAGCACTCCTAAGTGGTTTATAATTGGGTCTGAAAAATATTTTAAGTTATTTTTAATTTCAACAGTTTGATAAAGATTTTCCAAATAGGATCTGAACTATGTTAGATATTCCCCATATACTATAAAATTGCATCTTTTTCAAGAAGTATATCATAATTCATTCAATCAAAGGCACGGAACAGTCAATGAGTATATTGTGACCTGTCCACAGCTCTTTTTAAAAAAAATCCAAATTGAGTCTCAGATAGAATATAATTTTCTTCCAAAAATAGTTAACCCTTCATTATTACTTATCTTTTTTAAAATCTATTATTTTGTTTTAGTAAATGATAATAAATCATAATTTTATGCATTGTTTAACATGTTTTAATGTATTCCTTCATATAAAAAAGTTCTAAATTTAAAAGAAAAACAAATTTATAAGCAGTAAGCCAGAAATTATTCAAGATAAAAATTAATATTATAATAATTGTAATATTAGTACATTGGAAACACTGAATATTAAGGGAAAGTTGTGTATAATAATATGGTGCTAATATTGGAGGGAAAGTATATAGGCTTAAACATTAATAACTATTAATAGATACTATAAAAAAAACAAGTTTAAAATGTTTTATTTTGTGTGTTTATGATTAAAAGCAAAAACCTTTGAATTATTACAAAAATTATAGTGGCATGCCAAAATAAGTAAGTAATGGGTTTAAAATCTAGTTAAAACAAAAGCACTGGTACGATTCACAAATTTAATGGCTTTAATTTCTTTACATGTATAGATTGAGAAGAATCCAACAGCAATGGCAAACCACATCTGCAATGACGTAGGACTACTTCTTGATTGTAGCGGAGCATCTTGAGCATCTTCAACTGGACACGTTTTTGATAACAAACATTAGGTATAGGCTGATGGTTAAATTAAACAATTTTCTATGGATATTTATAATGTTATTTAGTTTACAGCTGAGATAAATTTTATTTTTCAGGAGAATTGAACAGAATAGTTATGCACAGGTTAATATGCCAAAATAATATTTAAATATAAAAATCCAACCCAATAAGACTGATTACAAGTTCTTTGGACTCCACCACTCAATGTATATACTGAAATGTATTACGATGATGTGCTATTGGAAGAAGTTGAGTTTGCTAAAGTTAAGTTTAACTATAGAATTGTCTTGGGCAATCATATTAACTTATGTCATAAAATAATATCAGAGTGTTTTTGCTTCGAAATTTTTCCAACTGTAACTCCCTTTTATTAAAGTTATCCTATTATGGTCTAATACATTTCCATTAAAATTAATTATGAGATAATTCTATTAAACAGGAATTAAGACTTTTGACTTGCAGAAAAAGGCAATAAGGATAGTTTTAAAATTAAAGCAGAGTTGTGAATGGAAGCTTTTAAGAATTTAAATATCATAACACTTCCAACCATGTATATCCTTTTTGAAATTCTATACAACATGGGATGGAATATTGTAGGATCTATATGTAAACCTTACTCTCATAAAAGTTTGTTTATTTTTTAATCAACTGCTATTGTAAAATTTACCAATATGAATTTATTTGTTAATGAAGTTGTCTAACAATTTATAAAACTGAGCTTGTATATCAAAATTTACAATCTAACTATAACGTGTCAAAAGAACTGCAAACTAGTGATTGCTATCTTGTTCCAATAACATGATAGCTCTTTCTTATGTCAAAAAAAAAAATTTACATCAGGTTTTTTCCTTTAGAAAAATAATAAAGAGACAAAATAAGAAGAACTTTCTTACCTTATTTTGATGAAATTTAATCAAGGACATTACTATTTCAGTGGTATTATTTCAAGGTACAGAATACGCCAAGAGTTAAAAAATATTAATTTTACATTGTGCAAATTCATCATGACCACAACCACTTATAAAGTATGTATAATTTAATCTTACCTGGGTTATTTCTACAGCAAATTGTTCAAAATATTTCCCTTCCTCGCTTGAAGGTGTGCCAACTTGAACAACAAATTACTTAATTTATTTATTTAGTTT
This sequence comes from Aphrophora alni, assembly GCA_963513935.1. Lineage (NCBI taxonomy): Eukaryota > Metazoa > Arthropoda > Insecta > Hemiptera > Aphrophoridae > Aphrophora > Aphrophora alni. The sequence continues at coordinate 38,144,054 of OY740775.1, forward strand.
TATTCCAAATAACGGTTCTCTTAAATGGATGATAAGATTATTTATTGTTTATAGTATTTAAATGTAGAGTATTTCATAATTATATAAATTTTGTACTTTTCCTTTTTCTAAAGTATCCATTAAGGTTCCCAGATACTTGTAGCCAAATGGGTCCTAAAAATCCAATTACAGTAGAACCCCTCTAATCCGCCCTCGGGTGGTCCGTTACTCCGGTTAATCCGACCGTGCTCGAGCTCGCGATATTGTGCCGACTTGTCGATGACTCACGGCCCGTCTGGCGCCATTCTTTCCGGTTTGTTATCGCTTTCCCGCTTCAGTGCTGTGTCATCCCGCTTCAGTGCTGTGTCATCTCTCGTGAAAAATTAAATACTACAAAGCTTTTTTACAGATTCCCCTCTGTCAAGACTTTTGACACATTTAACCGCGTCTGAAACAAAACCAACACACGCTTCCGTATTCCCGTTTTCGTAACTCGCTCATTTTTTATTTACTGTATATACTGTACGTAGATCATAACCAGTCAAAGACAAGAAGAAAACTGAAAAGAAATGTTATATTTTCCATAATGTATACTAAATTGATTCGTGGAAAAAAAGCGGCCCATCAAACGTTTTTGCCTTTGTATGTCTGCTATACCGACGGGTGCCAATGCCGCGGTGTTTTTATGCCGCCGACAATGGGATACCGCTATCGTCAAAGTCATTTGACTCGCCGCTGCTTTGGTGCCGCAGAGTTTTTACACCGCCGACAATGGGATACCGCTATCGACAAAGTCGCTTGACTCGCCGCCGCTTTGGTGTTTCAATTACTGTACAATTTATTTTCGGAAACTCTCATCCAACCAGTATACACTACGATATAGGCCGGTTAACAGAAGTTCTACTGTACTTGCAAAGTTTATATATAGACTTTATATATCACTTATTTCACTTTAAAAAAAATCTGTTTATATAATATGTAATAAATATTGACTTTTTTCGGATAATCCGACCTTTTTTGCGTTCCGACCATGCCCCCAGTCCCGAAGGTGACGGATTAGAGGGGTTCTACTGTAAATAGCTTATAAACCCAGTTTTAATTCGATCTTATTTATTATATTAAAAATACAAAGTATAATATAATCCACTTATTTTCTAAATGGAATTATATGGAAGAGGTCAAATAAGTTATAGTCGAGTTCATTAAAAAGTTGAGATTAAAGTGGAGGATTTAAAAAAAAAAATGTAGTTGTAGTATTTTCTGTCTTACAAAAGATGGCCATCTGACTGATAGCAGGGCTGAAACAAACTGAAACGTTTAAAAGTGCTTTTGGGAGGCTTGGAGTATTTATACTACCATGTATTTACATACTTGAAGTATGGCTATATTTTAAATTTAAGTGTGATCATGTCCAAAATATGGATGTACACGCCTAGAGCACCAGACAGGCTTGTAATTATCCTGCTAGACAGGACAGGTTAAATGTTTACAGTAAACGTCCTTCACAACCAGGTAATAAATTGATAAATAAGCTCCCCCAAAGCATTATAGGTTTGCAACAACTTTTAAAAACAGCCTTAGACAATTACTGTTGTCTGGATTATTTTACTTTGTGGAGGAGTTTCTGCGTTGACACTGTGTGTGTTGTTTGGTGTGATCTCCGTACTGTAAAATTGTATTTAAATTATTAATGTTTTATAAGATTTGAATTTTATAAATATTTGATGGTATTTGTTTATTGTTTTACAATTTTATTTATTTGTTATTGTTGATTTTAAGTGTTTGTTTTGTAATGAATGTGCTGCTGTTATGAAAATGTTGTGATTGGTTGGAAAAATCATTTGAAATGTTTGAGAATGTTATGACTTGGGCATACAATGTAAATTGTTGATGGCAGTATTAAATTAAATGAAAGAAGTCTACATATTAACAAATTTTACAATAAAAAATAAACTTTCCAATATGAAACATTTTTAACCTAGCCTACCAGCATCATCATTGGATAGAATAGTATGAATTTTTTTCTTCATTTTGATTGAAGTTTACTTCAGTTTCATCACTACAGTAGAACCTCTGTTAACCGGCCTCGGATTAACCGGTCCTCGGATTAACTGGCCTATATCGTAGTGTACTGGTTGGATGAGAGTTTCCGAAAATAAATTGTAATAGAAACACCAAAGCGGCGGCGATATCAAACGACTTTGTCGATAGCGGTATCCCATTGTCGGCGGCGTAAAAACACCGCGGCACCAAAGCGGCGGCGATATCAAACGACTTTGTCGATAGCGGTAATCCATTGTCGGCGGCATAAAAACACCGCGGCACCAAAGCAGCGGCGAGTTGAACGATTTTGTCGATAGCGGTATCCTATTGTTGGCGGCATAAAAACACCGCGGCATTGGCACCCGTCGGTATAGCAGACATACACCCACAAAAACGTTTGATGGGCCGCTTTTTTCCACGAATCATTTTAGTATACATTATGGAAAATATAACATTTCTTTTCAGTTTTCGGAAGCGTGTATTGGTTTTGTTTGAGATGCGGTTAAATGTGTCAAAAGACTTGACAGAGGGGAATCTGTAAAAAAGCTTTGTAGTGTTTAATTTTTTCATGTTTGATGTATAATATACATAACATAATATATACGATACATTTATGTACAATAAAATGAGTTGCAATAACATCTTAATTGCATAAATCATAGTGCTACCTGATTAAATAAGCTTTCTTTGAACGAAAACTGATTTTTCACGGGAACCTCGGATTAACCGGCCAAACGGGCAACCGGCCTGGGTGTCAGTCCCGACTAGACCGGTTAAGAGGGGTTCTACTGTATTTTATAAATTCACTTTCATTATCACATTCATAAAATCACTTTCACTTAAAGAAAACTATCATCCTCAATAACCCGAATGATTTTACTACTGTGTAAATTACAGTCTGCCATAAATAAATATTGAGCTTGACTTGTGGGATAATATTAGATAGAATAAACTTGTACATGAAATCTCCAAAAATTACTTTTACTTAATCGAACGTGTTTTAATGACAAAGTCGCCATCCTCAGTGGTACATGAGCTACAATAACTAAACTTATTTAATAATTAAACATCTTGTATTCAAGTTTTGTTCTTCAGTCTGCCATGTTTACATCAACATGTCAAAATGGGACAAGACATTAATGAGTTGAAATAAAACAAAAATTTAAATAGTCTGTTATATAGCCATCACATATAACCAAGTGTATGTCCCTACAACAAAAAAACATTTGTATAGAATTATAGAAAATAAATATTAGCACTATCTCCTGGATTTAACAAAACATATGGATAAAGGAGACACTACGAAACTACCCCGTGGTAGATCGTATGTGCCTATTGGCGACTACTATGGAACTGTTCTGTAATAGAACCTTAATGAGTTAAGGAAATAATTCACCTTTTATTTTGTTGTCCAAAGTTCAAATAATGTGTTATATCACATTTTAAATAGGAGACCTGAATATTCAACATATTTTTACACACATCCTGTATTGTGAAATATAAGCATGGAAACAGTAAATAATAATTTCTTTGCTTGAAGTTCATGGAAATACAAAAATAGTTTTTGGGCATTTGATTGGTTAATGTTTTGTACTGAGCAAGTCTAGTTTATCCAGTTTTATTACCTAAATTTTAAGAAATGAGGCAATGGGAGTTTATATTTATAAATTATGAGTTGTCCACCCCCAAAAATTATTTTGTGAGGAGGGGTGAATTTAACTTATCAGCCAAAATATAGGTTTTGTACACCACATAACTTTTGAAAACTTTGAGTTTTCTACCTTCTTAGTTTAAAAGTTATTTAAGATTACCAGGACGTTTTAGATACCCGATGAGGAATTCCTGTTATAGGTGGGTTCAGTAGACATTGCATAGTCTTGAATGAGAGTGATTTCCATAGGTAAAATTTGAATATTCAGATTTTGTATGGATAAGAGGCATAGGCTTACCTTGAAAAGTCAAAAGTGGTACACAATAAATGTCTTCTTTTTATATGCTCTACTGATTGAGAAAGTGAACAGTGTTTACGCAATATTTCAGAACTTCAGTGTTTTCTTGTTTAGTTATTTATAGTGTTTTTCTATTTGTGTACTACTAGGCAATACCAAGGACCACTTTCCAAAGTAAGCCTGTTTCTCTTATCCATACAGAATCTAAACATAATAGGCTACATCCCCTATTAAACTCTAACCTATATATTAAAAATAAAATTCTACCAAGTTTGTAAAATAAAACTGACACCTGTATTTTGTTAAATATATTTCTTAGTCAAATCTAAATGACACTGTAGCTTTGTGTGAGAGTAGTCTTTTTTTTCTGCAATATACCTATTATAAAACCAAATACAAGGATAATTTTGTATAAGTAAATATCATTTGTGCACTGTAACCATACAAGCCACAGGTTGGAGCAGTTTCAAGATCAGGAGCTTTACAGGTCTTCCACATTGCCGTCAGTGGATTTCAAAAGTCTACGTGTGTTAATTGTTTATGTTACATTGCAAAAGAGTATATCAACCATCAATCCTGCGAATATGAAGTATTGATAATGATTCAAATAGATGTCAGCTGATAATCATTATGAATCATTATGAAAATGAACATCTATTTTCTAGTAATAACAAATACAAACATAACATCATATTCTACGGTCGTTACGTTGACGACACATTTATAATTTTTAACGGCTCTAATAGACAAGCAATTGGGTTATTGAACTACATAAAAATAACATTAACCCAAAAATACAGTTCACGATAGAAATAGAGAACAACCAACAACTCAATTTCCTGGACTTAACCATTATAAAAACAACAGAGAGTTTTGAATATAAGATATACCGAAAGCCCACCACAACTGACGTCACTATTCATGCATTATCTCATCCTTACTCACAGAAAATGGCAGCCTTCCACTACTTCATACACAGACTTCTCATAATCCCATTAAACAAGATAGAATACTATAACGAAATAAGCATTATCAAACACATAGCGGAAGCCAACGGATACAAGAGTTCTTTAATAGACACAATGATTAAAAGCCATAATAAAATACTCAATAGGAAGAATTCAGATAACGACATAACTAGGGTCAACAAATACATTTCCTCAGATTATACTAACCTCCTACCAAATGTGTTGAATAACATTTTCAAGAAACACAATATCACTCTTGCATTCCGTAAAAGCAATAACATATCATCATGCCTTAAACGTAGAATCGACACCCCCATAGAATATAAATCTGGCGTTTACAAAATAAAATGCCCAGAATGTAACAAATATTATACAGGACAAACTTGGAGACATTTCATAGACCGTTATAAAGAACATCTTCCCTGTAATAAGACCAACATTGCTAAATCAAATTATGCACATCACCTTACTGAAAACAACCATAGGCCAAGTGATTTCCAATCCAGTGTAGAGGCAATACACGTTTGCACTAAAGGCAGATTACTGACCGCAAAGGAAGAATTTGAGATTTATAGAGCGTTCAAAAATGATCCAAATAACATCTTGAACGATAAACTTTCCTTCCAATCACATCATTTATACGATACAGCCTTAAAACATTTACCGAAAACTTTACATAAGTTGTTATCAGCAAGATTAGCAACTTTAACCGGCAGTACTCCGATAGATATGACCGAGCACACAACAGTGCCAGACTAGCTCATATTGATGTGTTTTTGTGTCAGTGTATGTTTTTGTGTTGAATGTGTTTTTAATATATGACGAGTTCTTCAAAGTGAACGAAGATATTATCTGATGATGGGGTGTCGATCTCGAAACTAGTAAGAAGTAACCAAAATGAAGTCACAAGGCGGACCTTAAGGTAATTTAATATTTTATTTAAGTGTGACTTGGAACTTAAAATATGCTTATGAAATTCTACCACGTCTTAACAAGTGTTTATATCTTCATTTTATCTTACATAGAAAAATAAAGAAATGTTGTAGTTTTTAAAGCTTTTTTAAAAATTTTGTTTATTAATAAAGTTCTATAAACTTACCCTCGAATCCCCCAAAAAGTAACAGACATATTAGTCCATAATTATGCTATTTTTATAAATGTTACCTAGTTGCTATACAAAACTATGTTTTAAAATTTGGCTAATAAAATTGTCCTAATAAAGGTACAATGGAGTCTGATATGTTTTGGAGTACCATGTCTGAATCGTGTTCTTCGTCTTCTGAAGATGAGACGGGTTCATCGTATTCAGAAGAGTCAGACGAAAACTCTCTTCGAATGGAAGAAGTTTTGGTGTGTGGTAAAAGACTTGGATTGCCACAAGGTCTGTGTGAACAGGTGGAAGTATTTAATGAACTTATTTCTATGGATACTTGGCTTGGATTCTCGGAACAGCAGCGACAACACCTTAAGGTACTCTAATTTATTTGTTAATATGTTTTATGTTTTTAGTCCAAGTAGTTTTATAAGTTTGGTTTTTGATAAAAAATGTTACTGTGCTGGTTATTTTATAGGTTTAGGTATTTGTTAAAACTGATATATTAAAACAAGTTAATGGATGGAAATAATGAAACAATTATTTAATTCCACAAAAGAGCTTTATATGTTTCGCCAGTAGGCATTTTCAAGTTACTAAATTGAAAACAAATAACTACAATTGGAAGAGAAAGGAAAATGTAGAGTAGGAAGGGTTGAGTAATGATAATATTTATTGACAAAAAGGACAATGATCTGACCTGTGGGATGAAGGGAGGGGGGTGTATTTTAGAATTGACCCCGGCCGGGGTTGATGCGTGGCGCTTGATTAGTTTATTGACTCAAAAACACGTATTTTGCAATTCAACATTTCGCCCATTTACAATCGTCCTACCGCAATAAATAAAATAGTGTTGGAAAGCTAATGTTCCGTAGATGCATAATCATGAAAAAAAAAATAATAAATAAAAAATACCACAAAACATTATAAATAAAATTCCAAAAATTGGTAAAGTTTGCATATTTTGATGCGTAATATCAAAGATTTGAACTGTGCGGTTGTAAACAGAAATGATGCCATTATTTCTCAGATGTTCACAAATCTATTTTTCTGTCAGACAGAACTAACATAACACTGTTCTATAGATCACGTCTTTCTCTTTCGATCAGTGCTTTCCAAATCTATCTATCTGTTAAAGTTTTTATTATATAAAAATTACACAAAATTAAGAATTTTAACTCATTTTTAAACACTAAAAATTAAATTATTTTTCAATTCAACTTTTATCCTAGTAGATATTATTTTATCGAAATGTATAATATATCATTGTAAAGGTGATGTTTCAATCTTTTATAATCATGTATACCAAAATCCTTGTCACAAAAAGTAAAAAATCAAGAATTCGATAAAGTTGCCGATGATTCTGCTAGATCGCCTAACTTGACGCGACATCGTTTATATAGAAAAATGTGTACTGAGTGTTCATATGATTTTATGAAATGGTAATAATTGTCCAAATGCCACAAGTTGACAATATTGTATAGTATTTTTCTTTCTCTTTCGAACTATGAAATTATCGTAAATTATATAGTTTACGAGATATATTCATTCTACGAAGTAGTAACCAAACCGAACCAGACTCATTTTTCTTTCGGTGCCTTTTACTAAATAGGAAATATCGGTTACTTACATTGATATTTTGTAACCGATCTGTACACTATTAGGTAGATGAAGTTTAGATTTTTCAGTTGGTAACATTCATTACGTCATTGAGTTATTTTATAATATTCTTTCTCAACTTGAAGTTATCGTTTTGTGCAGGCTTTGTTTTGTCTACTAAATGCCATATTGTGCGTTCTGTATTATTGTTTGTAGAATTTATTGTTTTGAGTGAATGTTATTGTCAGACTTATCTAATACTGATGCTGTCTGGATAGGTTATGTTATATCTGCTCTAACCTTTTTAACAAATTTCCATTTGTTTACATATAAAAATAATTTTGTCTAATGAAAATTTTATAAATGGATTTTTCGTTTTAGCAACTTTTATCCACAAATATATTACAAATCTCTAGTAATACTTGAATAAATTGTGCCTTTTCTGTGCAATTTGTGCCTCGGCCACCGGATGATTTTTTGATTCTTGACCTAATAACTCAAAATATTTTATATATACATTTTTTTTTCTCACTACACAACTAAATTCTATGCACCTTTCTGAATATAATGATATATAGAAGTTGTGTTTTCCATAATATTACTATTTTTGGTGATTTTTTTAAATTAGTTAGTAACATTTTACCTTTTTCCGTAAAACATTTTTTTTTTGAAAATGTAACAAATTATTTTTTTTTTTAAATCAACTATTATTCAAAATTTTTGTATATCTTGAAAAACAGTAATAAAAAAATTATTTTGGATGATTCAGGTTTTTCTAAAAAATGTTACATTCATTTTTTGATACCTAACATACTTACTCCAAAACTGTTTCAAAAATTTTTTTTTTTATTACATAGATAAATTCTACGCATCTTTCTCAGAAAAATGATATCCTATCAGTTAGGTTTTGTATAAAAATAATATTTTTTATTAATTTTTAAACAAACAAAGAGAATTAACATCTGCCGTATAGAGGGTTAAAAATAGATCTATTGATTTCCAAACATTCCAAGTTATTGAGTTTTCTACTTTTTTTGTTCTATGTGTAGAAGATTAATATTTGACTTAGGATCAAAAATTATGTCCTGTATCGGAAAATGATTTACAAAATTTGAATTAGATTTGCCATTCTTCCAACTGTGTACATGTTTTTAAATTCTTTTTTAACTGATCTACCAGATTGACTGGTGTATTCACAATTACAATCACTACAAGAAATCTTATATACACCACTATTTTCTAAGCTATCTCTCTCATATAGAACAACTAGATGTTAACAACTAGTTTTCCTATATTTCTTGAGCAGTAAAAGGTAAGTTTATAATATCTATTGATATTAAATTTCCAACTTTATAACTAATTTCCTTTCTCTTCCAATTTTAGTTATTTAGACTTGTTTTGTTTTAAATTTAGTAGCTTGAAAATGCCCGGCAAAACATATGTCGCTCAATCTTTATTATATCGCTTAATTATAATCTTTTTTTAATTCGCTCTTTTGTAGAATTAAAAAAATTGTTTCATTATTTCCATTAATATGGAATTCCATCAAGCACTGACTGTTGTCACATTAAATTATATGAGTTGATGGATGCCATCATGACAGTTATTCAACCCATCGTACAATGTAATACAATGTAATACCTCTTGGGTTTTGTAGAAAATTTGAAATTATATTGGTAGATCAAGGTGTCTTAACATATGATAAGTTTGTTTAAAACAGTTGTTTCACAGGTTTACTGATCCTCTTAATTGTGTATATCACTACTTTTTGGATGTCGACTAGGCTCTAATGGGCCTCATAAATGTGTATATATTAGGGAGCCTCCACTCACTTTGCTCATGTCAATGTCTTGGCCCTAGGGGCCCTCAAAGCTATACACATGAAGAAGCCTTTATTTACTATTTACTATGCTAGTATAGGGGACTCGGTCGTCTACACCCTGCCAGATGTTGTAACTATACAAATATCACATTTTCTTGGGACAATATGTTTAAAAATTACATTTTTGACAATAACTTCACTATTTATTTTCATCAAAAACATGGGGTTGGTACCATTACATGCAGAGTTCAAATTTGCAAGTATTTATTTAATTTAGTGTGTTATAAGTTGAATAAGACATGAGGTATGAACAAAAAACTGTTTAAAATGGCTACTATTTTGACATTTTAAATAAGATTTTTCTGAATTTTAATAGGGTTTTATAAGAGCACACTGCAGTCCCCATGCTAAACTTTATGTTATCTTAATTTTTGTGGTTCTTCTCATGTTTATGTACAGACGACAATAGCATACATTTTCATTTTACTGAGGTCATTATTTCTTCGTTTAAATTTGAAGATCAGTTAAAATGGGATTGACATTTTTGACATTTAAAATGGGATTACCAAACTTACTCAATATTTTGTTACCGGTGTACAATGTGCTGGAATTGTAAGCATCTAAATATGCTAACTTGAACACATCTTGGTTGTTATTAAATAGCTACACTTACTCTATATCAGTGCACTCATCAAGACTTAAAACCAGGCTTTGAACTGGTATAAGTGACAGAGAGGTTGAATGATCAATTTTATACGTTATCTTTTCAAAATATTCAGTTCAATAATGGTACACCTTTGTGAACATTTAAAAAAATTTCTTATTTTAAATAAAGGAAGCTTCAATTGCAATGGTGTAAAATTATTGTTACACATTTTATAAGTTTTGAGTTACTAGGTAGGTAGATAAATGGACCTAATTTCTGAAAATTGTCTACCTAAAAATGGACGATATTTCTCACCAAACATGAATTCCGTTGTTTAATCTATAGACCTATGTATGATCATAAAAAATCTCAAACATTTCTACAGATAATTATTGGTTGAGAATATTCTCATAGAAGACAGCAATGCACTTAAAATCAAACTCGATATTCTTCAGACATCACAAATGTGTAAGCAAGCTTGGGATGCAGAGACAATCAAGAATTGTTTCAAGAAAGCTGGTTTTGTGTTGAAAGAAGAAAGTGCAAGACATGACGAAACTGTAGATGAAGGAGCTCCTTCAGTTGACGGCTGAGAGAAAATTGTGACAGTTCACATCACATATGAAGAATTCGTCAGTGTTGATGAAGATGTTGCAGTGTGTGGCGAGCTCAGTGATGCGGACACAATCGACGAAGTCACCATACTTTTCTAACCAGGTTGCAGACGATGTATCTGGAGATGAAGGATTTGAACCTGACGACCAGGAACAACTGATTCTGAGTCCAAGAGATGCGTCAAATTACATCCACCAACTCAGGGTATTTTTTGAAAGCCAAAATAACGTGAGTGATTTAATTTCTCAATCAATAAATCGTATAGATCGTCATATTATGAGTGAAAGAATTAAATCACGAAAACAGTCAATGATTTTTGACTTTTTCAAATAGGGGAAAAACAAGTACAGTAATTGTAATTTCTTTAATATATACAATAATTCTGGACTAAATTTGAATTTTTATGCATTTATGTAAGTAATTTTTTACAGTACAGTCAAAACCTCCAAATAACGGACCGCATAAAATGTCCTCTATTGAGAAGTGTCCGCTATCAGGAGAGATGCAGTTATATAGGCTCGCTGATAACGCATGGTAAACCACCAGAATAGTGTCTTATAACGAGGATATTGAACATGCAGAAAATTTAAATGGTGAACCTAAATTATATGCTTATTAAGCTACTGTATAATAAAGCACATAACTTTAATCCACATATGGTCGATACAAGTGAAATAAATTACACATTGGTATTGTTTTACAACTGTTTACTGTATTATTAAAGTTTTTATCGTACAACAGGCATAATGGTTTTAATCTCACAAAAACACAATAAAACACAAATTTGTAAATTAAATGATATTCTTCATTTAATAAAATTCCTGTGAGAACAGTTTATAGTATAGTTGTGTATTGTGATGTCTCTCAAACAAAAACGTTAACTTTAAACCTTTAAATTTAGATTTTCTTAGTTTGCTTATTTGTTTATTCAATACTGTAGTATGAAATTATTATTAAATAAAGAATATTATTTAATTTACAAATTTCTGTTTTATTGTGTATTTTTGTGAGATTAAAACCATTATGCCTGTGTTGTACTATAAAAACTTTAATAATACAGTAAACAGTCGTAAACAATACAAATGTAAAATTTATTTTACTTTTATTACCCGTATATGCATTAAAGTAATGTGCTTTATTATACAGTAGGTTAATAAACATATATTTTAGGTTCATCATTTAAATTTTCCAAATGTATTCAATATCGTAACAAAATACTTTTTGGTGGTTTACCATGTGTTATTAGCCGGCCTATATAACTGCATAACTCTCCTGATAGCAGACACTTCTCAATAGTGGACATTTTATGTGGTCCGAGCAGTGTCCGTTATTTGAAAGTTTCACTATAATTTTTATGGCGTAAAGACAATTTTTCTCATTCTATAACTTTGTAGCTATTGCATATATTTTTATAAAAATTTATTTTTTAAAATGAAAATTTTCTAAACTTATAAATTTGTTTACAAAATTTTATTCCCAACAAAATTATAAAACTTTTGTTTATCTTGAAAAATATTAGAAAATGTTTGTTGTATGGTATATAAATGTGTTTTTGTACCGTTTTGGGTTGGGTTACTGCATTTTTTTTTTTTATTCTTGATTACTACATTTTTACTTCCACCATTTTGAATATTCAACATATAGATGAATTCTATGCACCTTCTTGTAAAACATCATATATTACAAGTTGGGTTTTGGATAATATTACTATTTTCGGCGAATTAAAAAAAACTATTAAAAAAGAAGTGAAAATTATCTACCATTCTGGTATATTCTAATAGCTAGTTATAAGTATAAGAAATTATTTTATATTGTTGTTGTTGTTGTTTAAAAGCAAAACACCTTTAATTCATCATCTTCTTATAAAAAAAGAACAAAAACAAACAAACAGAAAAAGTATAAAATAAAGAACACTTAGCCCTCAAATACTCTTAATAGCATCAGTAGAAAACAAGAATTGGTCAAGAGTGATCTGAGGAATGAAATTAGTCTATGACTAGTATTGTCAGATTCCTTATACTTGATAAGTTCAGTAGCAATGTATGGTATTTATAAATTTTGTTTCATTCAGTGCAGTCTAATTTTTTAACAGTTGGATATTAAACAAAAATTGAATTTGTGTAATGCTATATTTAATAATAGTTTGGTTTACATTATCATTATTTGTATTATTATATTTTAATTATTTAATTATTATTTAATTGTTTTTATTGTACTGTTTTGTTTAATTCTATTGTTTAATTTAAGTTGGAATATAATCTGGCCATTAGTGGTGGGCGTTAATGCTAACAATGGTCAACGTCAACACCAGTTAACGTTGAGCGTGATTAACTGTTGAAAAAAGTGCTAACGGTAACCTGCCAGACAGAACAGAAGACCAAGAGTCTTTGTTTGTTCATTGAGAAGTGAGAAGGCTCTAGTCATCAATCGACTGTCTATCGCCTGTTTCTTAGATAAATAAAAACTCATTATTTACAGAGGAATAAGTTTTGGAGTTATTTGTATTACTATTTACTAGTTAATTAATAGTTAATTAATCAGTTATTATAATCAATTATTACAATAATTCCAATGCGAGATAAAATAAAATCACGTTGGTTATTTACACCACACTATTTTCGTATTATCCATTCGTTGTTTTATACAGTTTTAGATTTTTAAAAAACAAACAGTAACAGTAAAATAGTAGGCTACAGCAGAAACATACGTTGATTCAGTTGATGAATAAATGTTGACGTTAATTGATTCGCTTTAGTTGCTCAACTAAACTAATAGACGACTGAGAGGCGTACGTGTAGCTGGGTGCGCTCGCATCGAGTAGTCCACTGTCGCTAACAAACAACCACTGATGAGTCACCTGCAAGCACTAAGCAAATGATCAACGTTAGCAGTTAATGCACTTCTTCGTCAACTGCGTTGATCGTTGACGGTTAGCTGTTACCCGTTAACAGACACAGCCCTACTGGCCATACAAATTATAGTTTCGTAGGGTAGAATTAAGTAAAATGAAATAACTAATCACTTTTTCTCAATTTAGTGATGATGGGACAAATATTGTCTAATGAAGATATAGTGTTATTGATCTTTGAAAGATTTCACTATTTAATTTGATTGTTTATTAAATTTATGTTTGTTTTTAACAGTTTGTATTTATTAATGTTGTATTTGACTTATTAAAATAAAATTATAATCATTATTATTTTAAAACTATTTTTGTGTTCCAGAACTTCCTACCCTCATTTCCAGAACATGATTCAGAAGAAAAGGATATAACTTTAAGATCATTGTTTGCCCGTGAAAATATAAAATTTGGGAATCCTTTAACAGAATTTCATAACCAATTGAAAGCAGGACATTATCGCCCAGATATAAATAAAATGAGACGGTTGCTTAAAAGAGCCCAATACAAAGAATACAAGTAAGCTGTTTTTTTTTTTTAATCTGAAAAATTCTATTATTACAGATCAAATAATTATTGTATCGTAATAAAGAAAGAATTTAGTATTGTTTCATATCTTATCTATTTGGTTTAATTATCTAGAATATGGACTCCATGCTTTTTCTGTCAGTCTGTATCAGTATTAAAGTTATTATTTTTTCATATTTTATATATTTTGGTAAACATAAATTATTATATTATGCTAAATTAAAAAAAAAGAAAAAAAAAATTGTTAATGGTTATTAATTATAGTAATAGACTTTGCTGGATTTACACCTTTCTTAATCTAGTCTTGGTTTAGATCCCACTCACTCATCCTATCAGGTCTCTCTTGACCAACTCTTGTTTTCTTCTGGCTCTTAAGAGTATTCAATGGCTAGTCATTTTTTTTATATCTTGTCTTCTTAATTTGTAAATGTATCACTTAGGTATTGAAGGGAAGGTTAATTTGATGGTGCATGTCAGTGAAGTTATAATTTTTATGTTATTGTTGGTTTTATATTAAGGAGCATACTATTTTCTGTTTTTGTTAAGGCAGTGATGACAGCGATGGTTTTCATTTTAAAATAAAACTTATTCATAAGGATTATTTGTAAATGATAAAGACGCAGTTCATGAATAACCCAAAAATAACATTTATGATTTAGAAATAATACATTTTTCTTCCTTTTCTTCTTGTCGTTTAGAGGTAAAAATTTTTTCGGCAATCATCATCTTATAAATAAAAGGAAGGAAAGAGTATAAAATTAAAATTGAAGATAGTCTAACCCAAGACTACATGGAATAAAGTGTAGATTGTATCGACCTTAAATTCGAATTTTTAAATAAATTTATTCAGATTACCATATCATAAATCACCATACCTTAAATCCACGCTTTTGAAAATAAATCGCCAAATAATAATTTAAAAAATATATATCAAAATTACAATACAGTACAACCTCGTTTATCCGGACTAATTGGGACCGGAAGTGATCCGGTTAATCAAAAATCCGGATAATTCAAAATTATAGAAAGATAAATAAAACAAAATATAAAATGATAACTTACCATTTATAAGTCATGAAAAAACACAATATTTACACAGTCATTCAATTTACACAATAGACGAAATTACACAATGACGAAAAACATTTTATTTACATACCTGAAATATTTACACATGCTTTTAATTTACACAGGGTTTAGTTGTTATTTACAAAAAAGTCATTTATCTTCCTCTGTTTTAATTTGGTGTGACGTTTCAATGCGGCCCTGTCTATACGATTCAATGCGTCTAACTTTTGGGCCATTGTAAGCACATTACGTTTTCGTTTCGTCGCCATTTCCACGCACAAACGCTAACACACGAATATAAATAAATAGCAGTAACAACGCCCACCTCTAAATACTATGCCGATTCTCATTCACGTCCTCGATACTCCCGACTGGTGATGTGCCAACTGCCAAAAAAAAAGAACGGGGGTTCCCAAAGCTGGCGGCACCGCTTTAAGATGTGACAAAATGTTCACATTTACTGATTTACACCCTTGAGTCTTAGCAACCCGACAACAATAAAGTTATAAAAATGACATGATGGTTTATGATGCGTTGTAAACATGCACCTGGTTTGTATTTATATCACAGTTGTACATTTTCTTTAAGGACCGTTACAGGCATCGTCATTGTATTACACTTTCTAAAATATCAGGCATTCTTTATTTTTTTCCCGGTTTTTAAAAAAATTCCCTGACATTTCCAGAAAATTCAAATTCCTGACTTTTCCCGATTTCCCCGGTCGCTAGACACCCTGAAATACTATTAACCATATCCGATCAAAAATGTAAAGAAACTAAACACGGCACAGCACGATATGGTAATGATGTATTCCGGTCGCTAGCACGTGATAGACTACCCGTTACCCGCCGGCATAGACAATAGACAAGGTCACTGTCATGCCGCATCGCGGTAGGGGGATGGTGACGCAAGGGTCATTGCTCCTCCACTTTCTCTTCTCAGTGCATCAACAACCCGCCCTAGTACCTCGAGGCGACACGTTAGTGTTGAGGAAATCACGTTTTTATCAACATTAATGTAATAGCAGATATTTCTTGTTGAAACTCCATATTCAAGGATAAAATAAAGCAAAAGCTTAAAGTTTCAAAATATTATAAATATTATTTAAAATATTATTCAAAATACAGTAATTATTAAAATATTTTGAAACTTTAAGCTTTTGCTTTATTTTATCCTTGATTAAATTTTTATTTTTTTTTCTGGATCTCGGATAATCCGGACATCCGGTTGAATGAGGTCCGGATAAACGAGGTAGTACTGTACACTATTTAATCAATTACATTCATAATCAATCATAAATTGTAAATACTATCCTCATTAAAATAAATATGTATCAAAATCTTCTTACCAATCGTTTACTTGTGATTCTATAACATTTACCAATTTCAGAACACTGTCTGTCCGTCCATACGAGGCTTCGAATATACGATCGATGACGCAAGTTTCCTAATGCCATATCTCATTTATGCTACATATTGAATCATGTACAAACCCAACTTAGAGACCAAAAAATGTGAAATGTTACATATACTAAAAAAAAAATTCATTAAACTCAAATAAATTAAATTAATTATTAGTTTTTACAAAGAGAAATTTTTT
This sequence comes from Aphrophora alni, assembly GCA_963513935.1. NCBI lineage: Eukaryota > Metazoa > Arthropoda > Insecta > Hemiptera > Aphrophoridae > Aphrophora > Aphrophora alni. The sequence goes on from OY740775.1 coordinate 38,160,862, forward strand.
TTTTCTAGGCATCAACAACGAAGATATTATTTTCAGTTGATGAAATCCATTCTAGTATCTCGCCATAGATTATTAGAAGCAGCCTCGAGAGGTGGTGCTGGAACTATTCCTCGTCCTGATAAATTGCCTCCAGTGGTTCCTCGACCATCTCCTGTACACCAGAGAGTAAGACGAAGGTATTTCCAAGAACTTGCTGCTGTCAGAGAGGAAGTGGGTGAATCCAGTCAGAGTTCAGATGACGAGAATTATCCTGGTAACTATGTAATATAAATGTATATTTTGTCCTTGCTCATTAGTTACCAGTATATTTTTGTCAAATAATTAGTCATTAATATTAGTTATACTATTATTTTTTATTAATTTAGTAAGAAAATTCTATTTTGAGGATCTCCAAGTCAACATATTTTTAGAATGACCTCCATCTGTCTGTCTATATGTGGTAATTTTGAACTGAGACAAAACCTAATGAAATTAGTTGAAATTGGTATGTGACAATGATCTTGGGCTGAAACAAAAATTCTCTCTAATATTTTGATTAGTGTTTCAGGAAAACCTGAATTTATTGAATTTCATTCCTTGGTGCGCAATAATTAAGAAAGTAATAGCTGACTAATTGTAACAGTGTAATGAAATATTACTGCTATGTTATGCCAATAATTGATATTTCAATAATCAGAAAATATGGAGTTAGTATGGGTAACTAGGACACAATAGATCTTTAGATATCACAGTGTATTTCACCTCCACATTAATTACCAAGTTAAATAATATGCTTTTAGAAAGCAATGATTCAAGTTGTATAAAATTGATCTTAACTGCTTCTGTACAAGGTTAGAATGATTATTACTCAACACCATGTGAGTATTTGTTACTCACTTTTTAAACATTTTTTTTTTTTTTTTTTTTTTTTTTTTTTTTTTTTAAATAGTGAAATATAGTTTAATTTTTGCCTATTATAGTATCTATCTCCATTTTTCTTAGTTGAAAAGTTTATTTTAGGCGAGATTTTTTTTACTTTTAAGAAGGTTTAGAATGTGTGGTAATATTACTTCATATATATTAACTCCCAGCTTGCGTAACACTCCAATAGTTCATTGTAACTATGTTGGTCATGCAGAGCACAATACAGTAGTGCTCCATCAAAGTTGTGTTTAGCACCGTTATCGGTTTTACTTTTTTACACATTATCTGACTAAAATGGCTTAACCCTCAAACCGCATATGGACCCAGTCTGGGTGTTGGTGTTGGATATCGACACAAAAAACACATTTTTTGCAATTCAACATTTCGCCCACTTAGAATCATCCTACCGCAATAAATAAAATACTATCGAAAAGCTAATGTTTCAGAGATGCATAATCATGAAAAAAAATAAAATAAAAATAAATAAAATAAAATAAATACCATAATAAGTTGTAAATAATTTTTAATTGGTAATGTATTTAATTAATTGGTAAAGTTTGTCTATTTTGTCGCAAACGAGTAAAGAAAACTGCAGTTGTGAAATAAATTATTCACACATCATTCTTTCTCTAATTTTCTCAAATCCACATTCTGTCTAACAATTATTCTACCATAACATTATTCTATAGATCAAATCTTCCTGTTTCTATCTGTGCTTTCAAAATCTTTTTAACTTTTATAGGTTTTACTATGTAAAAATAAAATAAAATAAATAATTTTAACACGTTTTTACACTTTAAAAATTACATTTTTTTTTTCAATTCAACATTGACCCTAGTAAATATTATTTTATCGAAATGTGTAATATACCATTGTAAAGGTAATTTTTCAATCTTTCATAATCATGTATCCCAAAATCCTTCACACGATAGATAAAAATTCAAGAATTTGATAAATTACCTGACGGAACGGCGAAATATAAGAAAATGCGAACCCATGGATCATATAATTTTTGTTAAAGGTAATTCTCGACCAAATACCACAAGTTGAACTTATCTTATAGTATTTTTCTTTCTCTTTCGAACTACGTATTCGAAATTATCGTAAGTTTTTAAGTTTACGAGATATAAATATACATTCTACAAAGTGCTCCAAAAATGTACTTCTCTCTGGTTTGCTCTTGGGAGTGCTTAACGAACATTGAATATTTCAATTTTTATTTTTTATATATTCCTTCCTTTCTTTGTACTACTGCGAAGAAGAAATTTAGAACTATAACTTGGTATAAAGATCTAATTCATTGGCGTGATATTTATTTAGCAGTGAATATTAGAAGTTGTCCTTTCTAAACCAAGTCGATCTGCCTTACTTGCATATTTATTGCCATCTTGTGTGTATTTTAGCTTAGGTTGCTCAATGTATTTCTATTATGTTAGTATTTCTAGAGTGTATTTTTTTGGAGTATTTTTTAATATTTTCAGTGTATTTATTATTACATAACAGGCCTAGCCTAGACTATGGTGCAAAACATTTTTGTTGGTTAGTACAAAGAAAATAATTTATTTACTTATTAAAAAATTTTTTTTTTTTTGTTTTTATCAACTTTTATCCACAACTATATTACAAATTTCATGTATATCTTGGAAAAAAAATTGTTCTTTAGGAAATATAAATTTTTATGTGGAATTTTGGCTTCAGTTTTTGTAAGAATCTGATATCTGACGTCCTAACTCCCAATTTTTTTTTCTTCATTACAAAGGTAAATTCTATGCACCTTTCTGAGAAAAATGAAATAAAGAAGTTGTGTTTTCCGTAATATTACTATTTTTGGTATTTTCTTTCAATTTAGACCTACTTTTTAACTCATTAAATTTTATTTATTTATTTTTCATATGAAAATTTTATAAATAATTTTTTTTTATCAATATTTATTTATTATTACATTACAAAGCTTTTGTATAGTCTATCTTGAAAAAATGTGCTAACAAATGTATTTTGGTTTATATAGGCTTTTTTGTAAAATGTTAACTTCATTTTTTCATTCCTAACAAACTAACTCCAAAACCATTTCATATAAAATTTTTTTCATTACACAGATAAATTCTATGCATCTTTCTGTGAAAAATGATGTCTTATAAGTTGGGTTTTGCATAATATTGCTATTTTTTATGAATTATATATATATATATATATATATATATATATATATATATATATAAACCAGTTCTAGGGTTAAATAAAGGATTTTTTATATGAATTCATTTTGTTATTTACAAATTGAAGTAATTGTTTGTATAAAGTAAATACAGTAGAGTCCTGCAAACTCAGCGTAATGTGGTCCGGAAGTGTGCACAGTTTGTGAAATGCTGGGTTATCGGGAATAAGGGCAAAAAATAAATTGTAATTGAAACACCAAAGCAGTGGCAAGTCAAACGACTTTGTCGATAGCGATATCTCTTTGTCAGCGGTGTAAAAACACCGTGGCACCAAAGCGGCGGTGATATCAAAAGACTTTGTCGATAGCGGTATCCCATTGTCGGCGGAGTAAAAACACCGCAGTATTGGCAACCGTCGGTATAGCAGACATACACCTGCAAAAACGTTTGATGGGCCGCTTTTTTTCCACTAATCAATTTAGTATACATTATGGAAAATATAACATTTCTTTTCAGTTTTCTTTGACTGGTTATGATCTACGCACAGTATATACAGTAAATAAAAATGAGCGAGTTACGAAATTAGAAGCGTGTGTTGGTTTCGTTTGAGACACAGTTAAATGTGTTAAATAGACTTGACAGAGGGGAATCTGTAAAAAAACTTTGTGACGAGTTTAACGTGGGAAAAGTACCATCAACGATTCGAGCGATCGAAGTTAATGCCCGCTTTGGGATCTGCCGAACTTTTACGAACGTCGCTGTTGTTAGAAATATATTTTTTCCCGTCGGGGTCGCCGAGTAATTCGGACTGCCGGGTTATCGAGTGCCGAGTTTGCGAGACTCTACTGTATGTTGGTGTATCAGAACAAAATGGATGAAACACGTTTTCATAAATAGAATGAGTTTATTCATGAAACAATGTTCAAATGAATATTTCATCGGAAATATAAATAAAAATAAAAAATTCTTATTTACATTGCTACTGATTTTGGTAATAAAGTTTTATTGAAAACATTCTCCACATTCACTATTAAGATGATCTGAACATACTTATTTCTGGCACGTGTTTAAAAAGTTATTGTTTGTTCTTTGCTCTACCACAGATGTAATATTGACCAATTTTTGGTGGTGGAGGTGGCATAAAAGCACCCATGATATTTTATTTCATCTTACCAGGCCAATAGATCATGAATTTCTGGTTTCATCAGGTCGAATGCCAAGGTTTTCAAAAAATCCAGACGATTCACGAGTATGTACCTTTACCTGTAAATATACAGAGCATTGATTCCTTCAATGTTCATCAAATGAAAAAGTAGGGTCAATGGCCATCTTCGAGAATTTTTTGCAATATCATATTGTCTGTATATTTTGACAAGGTGTAAACTCCATATTTCATTTCATTTTAGGTGGTAATAATGATAAGTTTTTTGTTGTTACCTGAGTCGGTGGTTAATGACATTAGTGCATCGTTGAAATGGCTAAAACTGATTTTTTTTTTTCTTTTTTGGTATATAAGAGTCTAGTGTACATTTCTCTTAAAAACCAAAAAGACTGCATCTCTCTATTAGCATTTGGTAAAAAGTTAGGAGGAACTTTAGATTTGTTTTTTCTCAATGTTGAAATATTAGTACATTGGTGGAATTACTAGTTTTGATATGCATGCTGATGGCAACAACTGTAATATATTGCTGTTAAAAAATTGCCTGGGAAGGAAGAAAATAGGTGCAGGATGTATACTAAAAAGGGTCATACATATAAACAACTCTCAAGATAGAAATTCATAATAATATACATTCATAACAAAGAAGCTTGCCATAGTGTGTATTTTTAAAAGACAAGTATAGTAGTAGTAATGTGGGGGTGATACCTCTAGAGACCTATTGACCCCACTACTTCTTCTGAGATGGGGTTTTCCTGGTTATAGAAGTTCCTCTAGTCCCTCAATACACTTTTAGGAAGTGCACCACATGAAGAAGGTCAATTTGGAACCCTCCCTGACTTCTAACCTTTTTGTGCATTACTGCACTGCATTCGACTAATAGATGGTGGTCTACTCCCTTCTTTCTGCAAGTCTCATAATTGTCTATTCCAATCTTTCTAAAGTGGTTGCTGAATGTATAATCCCTTGATAGAAACTCCTATAACATTTATCTCTATATAGTCTGATTTATGATCTTGACCTTCTGTTATAATTCCCCAGGAGTTCTTTGGGCTATCAAAGTCCTGGTTTCTTTCCCATAAGTGAATTCTTATAGTCTCTTCCAAGGCGTCTGGTTGGTGCTTCCTCTATCAGGAGTGTTCTGTTTGACCTTTTGATACTAAGTTATTATCTCCACATTGTCTTGGTAATCTCGACGAAGCAGAGGATTCTCTATGTTGATAGTCATCATAGAGAGGATGCTACATTTTATTAGTATGTTCAGTTGCGGCGACACTCTGAACAAATTGTTATTTTTCATTACTCTCTCAATGTTATTCCCACGAGCAGCTAGGGAAAGGATGTTCTACCCATCTAGAACTCCGTTTGGTCAGGTACGGCTAAAAACTGTGAGAGGTTATCATGTATCTCACAGAGTCCCTATGGAACACCTTTTGCCGGGTGCTATTAAATCCATCAGATGGGTTGCTTTACACTATAGGAGTAGGCTGAAAACAAGAAAAAATGGTAGAGGGGTGAGGTGAAGAAGGGCTGACAAAATTTACACTTACACAGAGTGGGAAGTATGAGGTCATAGGAAAGACCTCATAACAATATAAAGAGTAGGGCTGTTTGCAGTTGGATGCACACTGGGTGATGGGTTTACCAACACCTACACCATAAAATACAAGTATAAATAACAATATATAAATTCAGAGCAAAAAGTTAATTTATTTTAAGTGTAAATTTTGCAAATATTAACTTTTAATTGGTACAAACTTAATGTTCTATTCAAAACTTATTTAACAAAATTATGAAAACAGGTCAGATAGTAAGTATATACTTTTTAAAATTGGATAAGTCTCATTGTATCTAATTTATAATTTTTTGATTTGTTACTAAAAATAAGGATTTTTTAGTTTTGTCTCTTTTTTTATGAATTTTTTACACATAGAAAATAATATAAAAATTAGAAATAAAATGTGTTTCATGTGTAAAATATTTCTAGGTTGCTGACAAAAAATTGTAAACTATTTTATTTTATTTAAAAAAATTGTAACTTATTTTTTTACTAAATTTTTTATTTTTGGTTTTATATGTTGAATCAATATTAGTCTTATAGACAATTTCATTTAAATATAGACAATTTCATTTAAAATATTTTGAAATGTTATGTGGAAGATGTGTTATGAATTTTACTGAAACGTTACTTCTATACTCTTTATGAGCTAGCTATTTATGCATGTGTATGACCTTTTCAATATGTGTTACACTTTTTTAAGTTTTCTCAAAATTATGTGGCATTCAAAGGGTTAAAGTAACAAATTTGTTTGTGTTTGAACAGAGGGTCCACCTGCAGGACTAAACAAGAAACAAAAACGACAGTTGGCTAACCTAGAACATTCATTTAGTCCAGACTTGACACCGGTTACATCAACGCTTGCTTGTAAACCTTCAGGTTTAGATTTAGAACAACGAGTAACACCTTCACACAATCCATATGATATTAGTGATGATGCTTATAGGGAAATGTTAATAAGACATAGGAAGAGGAGATTACGAGGCGAAGTAAGTAATCCGAAATTAAAGCAAGGAAATAGTTTGATTTCATTTCCAATTATCCTAAAATACATTAATTATTATTACGATAATGTAAAGTTTTTCCATTCTTATAGGTTCATCCAGATTTACAGACTAAAGGTATAACAACCAATGAAGTTATGTCTAGGAGTCAAGTAATCAAGAAATCATCGAATTCTAAACCTTCAGCAAAGAAACCTAAATTGAAACCGGTTCAGCAACAACCAGAGAGTTTGAATTTACAGGTAGTGTATTGAGAGTTTGAATTTAGATTAATTTACTTTAAGCAATTAGGAGTAGTCACATGGCGAAATTGGGTAAGGCTCCTAGTTTGCTGTACCTTGTACTTGGGGGCTGTCAGGTTGTGTAATGTTTGAGTCCAGTTGATGATGTTGAAATTTTCCATGCATTACTCAACTTCTCGACCCTTATTTGTTATTAGTCTTAAATAAGGTGATTAATCCTTCTAGGACCAATTGTCAATTATATAGAGTGGAAATAAAGTCTCTTACATATCTATTTTTTCCACAGTTTTTGTCATATCAATTTCTGACTAAATTAAGTTTGTATATAATTATTTTTCTACGTTTTGTGATATGTTAAAATTATTGGCCACTATCTTAAATCCACCATATTGGATTTGAATCAGTTTTTTTTTTTTAAATGGCAACATAGTGTTTTGATATATGGTTTAGTGTCCTTTTTAACCTTGAGTTCATTGGTTTAAATATTTTTATATATCTCACCTATCTCCCTGTTAATCACGAAAACCAGTAGAAAATGTAGGAAATTTGACTTTTTTGAATACTACAAATTTAATGTTTTTAATTGTGTAAGACACATGTTACTCTAGACTTTATCTCAGTGGACAATTATGCAAATAGGTCCAATTGATGTATCATTAGTAATGAATGTCTCAGCTTTTTAGTTTTGAAGTTGTTTTATGATGTAATATGACTTTTAGAATGTTCCATTGAGGTGAAAATCAAAGTCTAGTGCAGTAACATGAGTATCCCACAATTAAAACATTAATTTGCAGTTTAAAAAAAAGTCAATTTCTTTTCTTATTCATATATACATATATTCATAAAAAAAAGTTCATATATTTCTTATGGTTTTTCATGAAAAACCGGAGATGTATAAGAGATATCAAAAATATATGTATGCCACTCGAGGTTGGACAACAACAAATATTCACGAAATATTTCAGAACTTTAGTGCTTTATTGTATGTTTTTTTCCTATCCATACTAAATCTAAGCAGTATGCTATGTGCCCTATTAAACTGTAACCTAAAATGTAGTTTAAGTAATTAATACACAAACTTCATTTTGTTTAATATCGATATGATTAAAACTAGAAAATTATGGGGGGGGGGGGAGTAAGAAACTTTATTTCCACTGAACATGATCCATTGATGAAAATTCAATCTGCCTAATGAATGTTAGACTTTCAAAATTTTTTAGAATTATAATTTTTTACTAATTTAATTGAATTGAAATATAAATAAATAATGTACAGGACCACATTTCAACATTTCTTTTCATTAGATATAGGGTAAAGTATTCGATAGCTAGTTGTTCTTTTCTTCCTTTTATTATATGGTGATGTGATGACTGTGAGGTTTTTTGCCTTTAACAACAAGAGGAAGAAAAAAGAAAATTGACTGTTCGTTGTTTGGTTGCTCAATTGATTCTTACTGCCCAATTATTAGTATGTCGAACCCTAGGCATATTGCATTGAATTTGTAGTGAACATTGTTGTTTTATATTTTATTTGTTTTTACTGTGAGTGTTTATTAATTTTTGTTAATTGATAGTGATAATATTTGATTAGAGTTTATATTTTCTTGTTGTGTATCTTTTATTTTACAAATTTCACAATAATGAATATTGAGAACCTAGTGAAGTAAACAAAGTGTCTAACTATCTGATAATAAACTTAGTTTAGACAATTTCTGATTTTATAAGTTTTTTATCTAATTTCATTTTGAATATGGTTGTACTGTACTACATAGATAAGCCTGAAGATCTAGGCCTAGACTTAAGTAAGATGTGTAATATTCCTCTCTCTTCTGGTCATTCATTTACTGATTTTAAGGTTGTTTACTCTACTTTTGTATATCCGTCCTCAAATTATTAAATTAAAAAATATAGGATTCCAACATGTGATTGAGCACCTACTGTTTAAAAAAAATAAAGTTCAGCCCGCAGCATTATTCCAATCTGAAACACATGTTCATAAAATAAAACTAAATCAAAATGTTCATAAAATAGTCTTAAAATTTTAACCAAATCAAAATGTTCATAAAATAATTCTCAAATTCAACCAAATCAAAATGTTTATAAAATAATCCTAAAATTTAATCAAATCAAATAAAACGTTTGTGTCCCTTTTTATTTTAAACAGCTAACACAAATTTCCTAAACGTCAATATATCTCAATGATTCCTTTAATTATAATAATTAATGTCTCTAAATCAAAATTTTAATTCATATATTTCCTATAATAAATCATTCATTTGCAAGAATATAGTTATTTGTAAAACTTAGCTTGTGCTATACCTTAGAGAGATGGAATCTGAGTTTTCTCTAGAAATGTCTTTTGCCTCGCCTCTCTTCAAGGTGCAAATTATCTACTTTTTTGATCAATGAATTGACTTAACAAGACATCATTTGGATTTGGAAGTTTCAAGAAGGTTTTTACCTTAGTCAACAGAACGATAGAAAGGGTTTGGTCTGAACAGTGTTGTCAGATATCTTTTCTATGATTTGAACCAACAGGGTTGTTAGATTGACTATATTATTCATTTTGTATGTAAGCTCTTAAACCTAAAATTTTCTTATATTTAGACACATGTTCCTGGCCATTTTATATAGAAATAATCTACTAAGTGATTTTTATATCTTGATTTGAATATCTAACATCTTGTTCTATATTGAATGGTCAATTCTAAGTCCAATATTTCGCTGATAAGCCAATGTAATGGCTGATGAACCGCTAATATTTCTTGATCACAACCATAATTATTTACTGGTTACTAACATCAGAATCGGCAATTACCAGACGATGTCTATTATACTGTGATTTAAACTTTGAAAACAATTAGCACAAAAATTTTAAAATATTACATAGATTGTTTAAAGTTATGGGTTTCACATAAAGTATTAAAACTTATTTTTCTTTTCTAATTATAAATTTAATGAACCCAGCTTTGACTGTCCATTAAAAAATATGTTCTACAGTGTGATTCTCTCGTTTGGATCGATTTCTTTGACAACATGGTTAATTCCATTATTTATACAGAAATCATATACAAATTTGTATCTATGCTTCAAGTTGATGAACGTTATTGTTGATTTCAACAAGACGGTGCGACCTGTCGCTCCTCTAATGAAACAATGAAGATGCTTCGTAAGTTCTTTGACAATTGATTAATCTTCAAAAATCTGTGATCTGTATCTTCCAGATTTTCTCTTGTAGGGCTATCTTAACCCAGTTGGGAACTAATGGATTCAGTATACTATAATAATCCTAGAATACTGCAATATTTACGAAACAACATAGCCTACGCTGAAAGGGGTATCCCACCCAATATACTGAATTGCGAATCTTCAAACATGGGTCATCGAGTAGATTTGTGTCTGTTACAAAATGGAGAACAATTCAGCATCTTTTATTAGGTAACTAAAAAACTGTAATTTCTAATGTACAAAATGTATAAAAATAAACATTGGGTTAAACAACATAAATTTTACAAATTCCTATATTGAGGTTTATTTTTTATTTACTTCCGGAGATTATAATCACCCTATAGAATGAATAAACGTTCTTCCCACTAATTTTTTTTTCACTCTAACATTATAAATTTGCAAAAATTTGAAAAATGAAAACAATAATAATTATAGTTAACAAATATCTAAAATTATACATATTTTTGAAAGCTCTTATTTAAAAAAGAAAAATGGTAAAAGTTTATTGGAATATGTTAAAATGGAAAAATGATAAAATTATTTTAATAAAAATTCTTGAAAGCAGTGAAATAGACTGTAAGCTTGAAAAATATGCCTTAGTACCGAAAGAGTGCAACAAAAAAGAAATACATTATCACAGATTACTTCTTAAATATTTTTTGTACGCCTATCTTTCTTCTTTAGTGATAAAAAAACAAAACAAATTTATATTTGATCATATAAGCAAATCAGGTACACTTAGATTAGTTTTATTTCCTAACCTAAATGGTTTGATGTTTTGGTTATCAAATTTTGGACTATTTATATTTTTTTATTGCAAGAGTCTGCTTGCTTAATGATTGGAGAAATCATAAAACAGCATAACATTATTATTCCCTCAAGTTAAAAAATTTTATAAAGGTTATAAATGAGTATAGAATTTCATGTTTGATGGTTTCAGGTTCCAGATGATCTGGATGGAGATATTACATCAGAAAGTGAAACAATCGGTGGTATCGAAGAAGAGGTAGAAACAGAGAAGGTAGACGTTGAAGGAGATGATGAAGCACCGATACACATGCCACAGTCAGTTCACACACCAACTTCTATACATCGAAGAATGAGCACAAATACCACACCTAACTCTTGGTATTACAACAGGATTTTGTTTTCTTTCATTATTCTAGTTTTTTCTTGTTAATTCTCAAATAATCTAATTGCGTCAGGGTTGTATACAGGTTTCGGATTGGTGAAGAGAATCCCAGGAGAAAAGATGAAAGCGAGGGGGATCTAACCCATTATAATGAAAAAAGGTGTAGATTTGGCTATGGTGCTTTGAGATTGCCAAGTCAGTACTTACTATAAGTGGGCCACTTAGGGTTCTAGTTGTTCTAATTATTTAAGTTTGAAATTTTTTGTAATATTGAGAGAAACTACTATTATTGAGAAATTTGATTATTGATTTTGAGTGTTTAATGAAAGTATCAGTTTTAATGCTCCTTGATCCTGCAGAGGGGTGCAAACTAGCTGCACCTAATAAGAAGGGTTTGGCGTCCCTCGGTGTCCCTGGTCAAACACTCACAACACAGGCTATCATCCATATAAACATACTCCCAGTTCACTTATATACATTTTCTTACCTTCAACATTACTTAGGGTTTTATTGCAGGAGGATGCAGACTATCTGCACCTATTGAGAGGGGTTTAGCATCCCTCGTGGAATCTGAGATATACAGGAGTGGTATATCATATAAACATTTTCTCCGAAAATACACACACACACATATATCACTCATACATATTTTACAATTCGTAGAGGCTGTTACACTTCACAATTCACTGGGAATACATAAAAACTCACTGGGAGACCAGACAGCGAACCCTCAAGATTTAGTTCTCAGACTACTACTATCCCTAACAACCTCTTAATGATTTTTAACCCCCCACTAACTTACTTTTAACCATTTTAGCCCTCTGATTGGTTATGCGAAAACCAATCGGGTAATTCTTTTATTAATTTAGCACCTCCTTCTTATCATTACATGTTATTATCAATTATTATTATTTTTCATTGTAAAACTCAAAAACTTATTTAAATATATTAATTTTAAAATCTTAAATCTAACATACAATTTGTTCCCTGGTCGTTACTATTATAATTTAGTTTTGGGCTAATCAGTTCCCTTTATTTAGACACGTTAGTAAACTTGATTTGTATTGACAGTGATCACAACCGATTCTTCGTTTGGAAACATAGTTTTTCAACAATTCAGTTACGTCACGTCCTACAAAAACCAAGTCAACTCTCGTTTCTAATATTCTTTGAATACTAGGAAATTGGAATATTACAAACAAGACTACATGACAAAAGGTGTAAATCCAGCTTCTCACGATGGTCACGTTCGTACTCACTATAGGGGAATGTTTTATAGTGCTATCTGTGAACCACACCAGTTCATTTTGTTCGTCTTGTGTAATGTCATTTTTTTGTTGTAATAAATGAATATCATTTATTAAATTATGCCAAATCATAAAAATATTTGAATTTTTTCAAAATTTTGTAAAAGTTACTTTGTTATGTTTTAGTTCTTCACCACGAAGCAGTAGACCTGGGGCAGGCAAAGTGATTCCAAGGTGTAGAATAAAACTGGAACCACCTGATGAGCCTTTACCTCCTCCTTTACCACCGCCATTGCCACCCGTACAGGTGCAATCACCTGTCTTAACCAAGCCAGCTGTAATCGTCCAGCAAAATGATATAAATTATAGACAGAGTAAGTATAGTTGAATAAAATAAGTCATAAATATCTTTTGGTCCGGGGTTTGCAATTCTATTCCTTAAATTGGTGCTTAGGGACATTAACCTGTTGAGGAGGGGCCTTGCTTTGATGCATGTTACAAGAGAGTACACATTTTACCAAAAAACAAACCACAAAGGAGTAAGAATTTCCCCCCTTTTTTTTTAATGTGAAAACTTATTTATTCAAACTCAAAATAACATAAAAACATATTTTAAAAACTAAATTTTTCTTTTAGAATTGTTTTAATGTGTGATATTGTTAGAAAAAAGGATATATACATAGGGAGTAAAAAGTTCACTCCGAAGTAAGAACTCTATCTTTATAAAAATTTACAATAAACACATCTAAACAACCACAAATAAGCACCAACTAAAACTATTCTTCTTACAGGTAACTAGTAATAAAGCGCGCCAGACATTGTAAACATGTGTAATAAAGGGGGTAAAACAAGTAATGGTTTTATATGCTAGATGCAACTGATACTGTTACCAGCAGATGTGTTATGGTAATTATTTCTACGTATTTTTGTTTTTCTTTGAAAAATGTGTTTTTAGTTTACGTGTAATATATTTTTCCTCAAAATTTATCATGGTTGTTAATAGTCGCAATAAGCATTTTTCCCTATAGTTTCATTAAAATCTATCAATATTTTATTATTTTTCTCGATTACTACTTATACTGTTACTACAGATCATTATAACAGATAAATAAAAATACTACACTTACATTCTACAGATCTTTTCTAGAAATTAACAAATAAAATAAGGCCATCACCTATATATATTTAAACTGTTTCATCAATGTGCCACACAATCTAGAGAATCTTAACCTTAGATAAATCATCATCTATCCCTATCCCAACAGACTTACTTAAAATTAATATAATTAAATTACATTCATCTTATTTAACTCTATTAAAATTAATATAGGACTTTAATTTTAAATTCTGTTTTACTGAAGCAAATATTGAAATAGTTGGAGGGAAGAGTTTTGCATCTTAACCTATTGAGTAGAAAAAAAACCATGAGGAAGGTTAGGTTGTTTAGGTGTGTTGGGATCCGGAAGCTTGGGGTGAACTAACATGCGTTTTAGATTTAAAGGAGGTTCTGTGAGAAGATTCTTGGTGTGGTTGGAGCTTGTAGAATTTTGAAGCTTTCCTTCAGTATGTTGTGTAATCTCTGTATGGGTGACTCAGTGACCAAAGAGATGGAAAAGTTATCTTCTTTCTTCAGTGTGATATCTGTGTTTTGATTTAAATGAATTTGATTTATTTATCCTGAGTGTTTCTCAGGATAACCCCTTTTTTCACACACAGATGTATTTTTTGTGTTAAATTCATGTAGTTCACCCTCCTCTGACCATATCATTTTGACTCTGATTGCCCTGCTACACACAGGTAAGCTTGTGTCTCCTATCTATACCAAATCTAAACATAATTAATTTAAAAAATGGAATAGTAACAATAGCAAAATTAATAATAAAACATTCTTCTGTGGTTCAACACTCAACACATCTTCTGCATCCAAACTACAACAATTTAGTCTTCTTTGTACACTCTCAAATGATTGAATAGTGTTTAAGAAATATTTCAGAACTATTTTGTACTACTACCAAGAACCACTTTCCAAGGTAAGTCTTGTATCTCCTATCCATACAAAATCTAAACATAAGAGGCTATTAAACTCTAACCTAATGATGATAGATATCTAACAGCTGTTAAATAATTTTTATTATAATCTTTCTCTGGATGTGTGCCGGATAGTTTCAATTGGACAATTAGGAAAATGAAAATGAATTTTTAGATAACATTAAACCCGTAATAAAAGATGTTACTACGAATCAAACAAAATGAATTAAAGTTAACAACAAATAAATGAACTAACAAAATACAAACAAGGAAAGACTGAGATCGTAGTTAATTAGGGGTACAGTGATAATAGCGTACTTACTGGTAATGGTGATTAAGCTACTGGGTTCAATGCTCCAATATCTTTTGATGATAACATTTAAATTCATATTACAAATTATGTATCTTAATTGACACTGTTTCTCTACTTAAATATATACACAAGTTAAAGATGAATTCAATGTTAATGAAACGGACATAGATAGAATTTGTGTCAAATGATTGTTGGATGATATTTGATAATAATTAACAATTTTGTGTCATCCTTAAATTTTGTTTTATCAAGATCTGGGTTAAGTTTACCAACCAGTGAATTCACAAGTTTAAAAATGGGAACCAGTCATAATCTTTAAACAAAATCATATCTCAGACCTTTGATATAAAGACATCAAAAACTTTATAATAACTAATATGATTTACCATTATTTAATCAGGCATATTTTGAAACTACTGGTCAATCAGTTAAGAGAGTAAAGATCAACTTCTTTAGCTATTTTAGAGAAACAAAATGTATTCCAAAGAAATGTGCATTATAACGGTGATTGATGGTTATCTAAGAAATTGTCACAGACATAGAATTTGTTTTCCCTTGTTTAAAGATGAGATACTACTCAGTCATAATTGCCTTATAAAAAATTTAAAAAAGTTAATAGAATAAAATAAAAACTTCTAGTTCTCAAATACTTCAGATTGGAAGAGAACAAAAGTTGGTCAAGGGAGACTTGATAGGAAAGATGAAAGAAAGGGATCTAACACAAGACTACGTGAAGAAAGATATAGATCCAGCTAGGTTTTCTCATGTTTGCCAAAAGCCTCTGAGGGACAGACAGATTTTTTCACTAAATATGGAGAAAATAAGAAAATATTTTGCAGAAGTTAGAGCATAAATATTGCCAAATGTACATCCATTATTTTTAAGGAATTAAATTTTCCTATCCCTTAAAGTATAATAATAAACATGATTGGTTTATTTTCTGTTGCAGAGGAGATTATTATGCGGATTATTACTTATGTAAATATGATAAAATGATTGTTTGTTTTTTAGGTCGTATGCTGACACCTGCTACATTGTCAGATTTAGATGGGATAGATATGATGGATCTCCCAGTTGATTTAGAAGAGCCAGACATCACGTTTACACAAGCAGATATTAAGTAAGGGTTGACTTAAATTATCCCTCAAATTAATAATTTAAAAGACTAATTAATAATTTTATCCCAATTATTCTAATGAGAATGGAAAACTGTCATATGACAGAGAAAGGACACAGAGTTCCAATCCCATAACTAATACAGTTTCACCAACTGTATTTTGATTTTTGATTCTGTAACTAGTATATTTTACCAATGCAGGCACACTTAAATTATATAAGAGTGGCTACTGATAAAATGTTACCCCTCACCCTTAGCACTGTTAGAGCTAATTTTCCAATAGGGTGTAATTTCCAATTTTATGGAAAAATATTAATTAGATTATTTTTTAAGATTATTTAGCTATATTTATGCTAAGAAAAAATTCAAAACATTTAAAAATGTTCAAAATATTTATTTTTGAAAAAATAATAAACATTTTTTAGTTATAAATATGATTTTATGAAAAATCTAGTACATGAATTGTTATAATTACACAATAATAAAAAGTAATTTGAAAAAAAAAAATTACAAATAAATTTGAAAGTAATTACATCAGGTCAACTCCCTTATACTACTAGTTGAAAACTAGTGTGTTTGTGAACCGCTTGGAACATTTTTGGGATAGCACAATTTTGACCTATCACTTTACGATTAGATTTACAAAATGGTTGCTAGTCTCCCCTTATATAGACTATATCTAAACTTCTGTGTTGTCTGTCCCCTACTGGGCAATTTACAAACTATATTTGTTGCTATGCTTTTGAAATATGTGCCTGCAGAATATTTTGCGTTTTGGGCAAATAAGGGCTGTTGGAATATTTGATAGGCTGTGTTTAAAGGGTTTATTTATTTAGCAGGTAGGAGACAATTTTTTACATTGTATTAGCTTTGTCAATATCTTAAAAAATTACACTACAGTAGAACCCCTCTAATCCGTCACCTTCGGGACTGGGGGCGTGGTCGGAATGCAAAAAAGGTTGGATTATCAGAAAAAAGTCAATATTTATTACATATTATATAAAGAGATTTTTTTAAAGTGAAATAAGTGATATATAAACTTTTAAAAGTCTATATAATAAAGTCTATATATAAACTTTGCAAGTACTATAGCAAATCAATAGAAATAACACTAGAGATGACAGCACTGAAGCGGGAAAGCGATAACAAACCAGAAAGAATGGCGCCAGACGGGCCGTGAGTCATCGGCAAGTCGGCACAATATCGCGAGCTCGAACAAGGTCGGATTAACCGGAGTAACGGACCACCCGAGGGCGGATTAGAGGGGTTCTACTGTACATTAAATAAAAAGTACACAACACCAAAAATATCACACACATCCCAAAACTCTTTTGTCATTCAATAGATGACAGTCCCATGAATTTCATCTGTAGAATAAAAAAATGTTTTCTCTTACATATCAAAGTATTTTTTTTTGAAGAACTTTTCTTCTGTTATTGTTTTAATTTTATGTAGAAGACAGTTGTGGAGGATGGCTGCAGAAATTGCTGGTGATGTAGTAAGCCTAAATTTTGGTATAGTTAGATTGTGTGTTTTTGTTGTGTCATACCTATGTTTTTGACTATGGTCTGTTTCTATGTGAAACTTAGAATACATAATTTTACTCAAAATGTAAATTGGAGGGAAGGTTAAAATATTCAGTTTTTTTTGAAAAGATGATGACAAGAGTCATTAGAATTCTTACCAAACATATCCCGAAATTTATACGTTTAAATTTAGAAAATTTTAACATTGGCCACTTTGAAGCTTTTCTCTATAAAGGAACATCATATTGGACATGGCAATAAAATAGACCATAATGTGCCATACTTAAAACTGGTAAAATGAAATAATATGATAATTTTTTAAAACGTAAATTGAAAAATTTAATTTTGTAGACTGGATTAATATGCTTATTCAATTTTAATTGTGACTCCATTGTCAAACCTAGAAATGTTGTATTCTCCATTTCAATTAGTTGATAACTATATGCAAAGATATCTGTTGCACTGCAATTTGCATTGTTCTTTGCAGAGAGTGAGTTATAATTTGTTTTGCCTAACTTCCATTAAATTGAGTTTGTCAAAATACTCTACAGTTTGATTTAAAGCAATGAAAGATTTTATTTCTAAAATGTCTCAGTCATGATCATATAGAATATGGTCTGCACACATGAGGGCTGTGCCCCAACACAAATGTATGGCAGGTAATTAATATGAATAAACAAAACTGAACTTAAAATTGACCTTTGAGATACAGCTTGGTTAATTGTAAATGTATCAGACTTATACACTGTTCCGACAGCACCTGTAAGTTCTCCATGGTGGCATTTATTTACCAGGTATGTTTTAATCCATGTCAGTCTCTTTGTCTTTCGGGTTGGATTTGGATCTTGCGGTATATTCTAGGTAAACAAATTGGTCCAAGAATCGACACAAGCAACAGACAGATTCAAACACCCAGCCTTCAAGTAGTTGGATTACAGGAATACGCCATGATTCCTGGCCACTTAATACTCAAAGAAAACTTATTGACAGCCTATTACACAAATACTCTGTTTGGAAGTTATTCAAAAAATGAGAATGATTGTACATGTCATCCTGAACAATACATTATATCATGACCATTTTAAGCCCATTATGGTGAAATGTGAATGTTTATTATAAAAAATATCAACAAGTAGTAAATAATAAAAGTGAAATTATATTGGAAAATACCTTAATGAATTCATTTTTGTATTTTCCTGATTATTCGTAAACTGTAATTATTTTATGTAGTTTTAAACATTGTTTAAGTTTGTTTAGTAACTTACCATTTTTTACCAATGTACATCCAACCAAATTGGTCCAGTATCTGTGAGCCACAAGTTTCAACATTTTATTTTATGACCAATAGATCTGCTTAGACTAGTACATATTCAGTATACTAACTCCCCCAATGGGTTAATAGATTGTTTGGCTAAAGTGGTGATTCTATTTTCAGACCAGAGTTGACACAAGAGACACATGCTTGTTTCTTTTCTTTACTTCGAGATATCATCTGTTCAACACCTGATCACCGCATGTCATTGACAGTGTTAGAGGATAGTGTCAAAGCTTGGACAGAAAACCCTATAAGTCCATTGAATGATTGGTATCATTTAGCTACTGCCGATATTAGTGGTTCATTGTCTTCAGCCTTGAATTTTTTGTCGGGCGATTATACAGGTGAGGTGACCATTTTAAATAATTTGTGACTATATTTGATCGGTAAAGTTGTAAAATGTTTGTCCTTTTAGCTGAAAACTATCAGTCTAGTATAAAGTTGTAATATACAGTTTGTAAGATTTAGCGTGACTTCCGACCTTGAGATTTGCAGTCATCTCTGAGCATATTAGTATGGTGGGGGAAACACTGAGCTCAGTCTTACAGTGAGTTTTGTACTGTGCGTTTCGTAGTTACACATTGCTTTGTGTATTATCTAGTAGATGAAGGACAGGTTGTATGATTAATTACACCAAGGTTCAAGAACATGACAGAAATTCATTTGTAAGATGACAGCAAAGAGTTAAGATAAAATATAAGAAATACAATTTTTAAATTACAATTCTGGTTGAAATTGCTATAACAACAGCGACAGAAATTCAAAGTGCTAACTACACATTACCCAACTGAAAAGATGTCTCACAGTCCTAGGCTCTTCTGTGCTGTCAAGCCAGAGTTTTTTACAACCATGAACTTTTTTTTACCATTATAAATACTATTTTTAAATCACATAATCTTAAAATCAGTATTTTGTTAAATTTAGTTCTTTAAGTTTTACTATTAATGGAATATGATTGTTACTATACTTATACAAAAATTGCAAGACAATTTTAATGTGTGTGTATATAATGATCATTACATATATTAGGTCAAGGTAGATAAAAAAAAAAAAAAAATTCAATCCCATCATCTCAAGTTTTGGCTCTGTATGACAAGTATTTTTTATATAAATTCAGCTTTGTATTATTTATTATTTTCTATTTTCATTAACACTGTTGCAGAGTTGTAAATAGTCAAAATGGGTTTATGGAGCTCTCAAAACATAAAAACAATCAAAATACGAAATTCAAATTTTATCTTAAAATAAAGAATTATGTTCAAACTCTCATTTTAGATTGGCAACCAGAAGAGTTTGTCCCATATTTGGAATACAAATCAAATATACAGGCTTACCAATGGATAGGGGCAGGAAGAGATACTGATGCACACCTTACGGCTCTTTGTAGACATTGGTTAGAACGCCGTGAGGATATGGCAGCTAGAATAATTAAAGAAGAAGAAACAGTCCCTAATGAACTTGATAGAGACAGGCTTATTGCATTAACACCACCGCCACCACGATGTCCTACTACGTGGACAGTTTCACCTTCAACACCAGAAGAGAGAGAAGTATTTAGAGAACAGGTGAGATATTAAGAAAATGTAGTTATGTAGACAACAAAAATGATTTATTAACCCTTTTAGTGCCACCCGCCGATCGGATCGGCACGACATATATGCAAAGAGTGCCAATGCCGATTACATCGGCTCATTTCATATTTGTGACATAGTTCCTATAAATTCTAACAGATGGTGTTGGCGTTCACTTAATTCTATTAAGCAATCTTTCTGCTTTAAACCGATATAAGAATCATCTTATTTGGAAGGAAAATAATCGAGTTAGTTTCGGTAAATAAACAGCTGTTCTGGTAAAGCAGAAGCAAGTACTAGCGCAGTTGAGTTGAAGTGTAATAACATTGTTATGTTCTGTTTATAAGAGTGTTTATGGTATTTTTATATATTTTGGAGAATAGACTTGTATTTTTTGGTATTGTGTTTTATTTTAATTTACTTTTTACTTTTTTTTCATTTAGTTTAATATATTCATAATTAGTTTTTCTTGAGTGATATTTACTTTTGGCTAGGCCTAGCTAACCTACAGACCTTGTTTACCATAAACTATTTTAGATATTTTAAATGATGTTCTCCTGAAATTATAAAAATATGTTCTCCTGAAATGATAAAAATATGTTCTCCTGAAATTATAAAAATATGTTCTTCTGAACTACATTAAAGATCAAAATGGTAGTGACTGAATAATTTTTAAATATTAGTATAAATAAGTTGCTATTTTTTACCAACCGTTTTTTTTGTAAAAATAAAAGGGGACGGAACACCAACTTTGAATTTTTTGTTATTTGATAGATTTTTCCTTCAAATAATGTATAAAATATATTCTTTTTCCATTTTAATTATGCTTTATTATGATAGTGAATGATCCAAAGAATGTTATGGCTCTACAAACTCAGTTTTTACAAAATTTTATTATATAAAATCAGCAGTTTGAATTTTTTTAAATTTGGGTGATAACAATTTACCAGTGTGAACCTAAGAATCACCATCAGTATAAGTCTTATTGAAGTGAGATAAAAATTTTATTACTATAGCATGAATAGTTTATAAGTTATGAAATGTTATATAAAATGTAATAATTTTAAAACTGACGGTTTTTTATTTTATTTCTTACAAACAAAAAAAAATTAAAATAAAAGTTATTTATGATAGAATTTAAACTTTGCTTGATAATTAGGGCGCCAGGAAGCTTTCGCTTACCAATTTAGAAAAATGAATTTAAAATTTTTTATAATCTCAGTCATGGGATTCTTTTTAAAGTGTACTCCACAGCAGTGATCTACCTGGTTAAATGAAGAACTCTTGAATATACTGAAATTTTAACATAGATTTATTAAGACAAGTTATTATTCATACATTAGCATTTATTACAATATATATATATATATATATATATATATATATATATATATATATATATATATATATCATGAAATCAACTATAGCTAGCATCCTATTTGAATTATTTTTATTTTCTCTGAAGGAGGACTAATTTCTTTTAAAAAACTTGAATTTAACTTTACGTTGCAACAGAAATATTCATAAAACAAACAGATTAAATTATCTGTTACTTAGTATTGAATTTAGTTTATTTGGTAAAAGAAATATGTCAGTAGACATTTATTATTTATTCATTTTAAAAAGTATAAGTATTAAAATATCAAATTACAAAAATTAAAACATGAAACATATTAAATTTTATACAATATATGAATTAAGTTCATTGTGTTAAATAACACATTTTACCAGACCGTTGTCGCAGAACTCATTACGCAATAGTGGTCCATGAAGCATGGTATTTGATGATAGTCTTTCCATTCTGTCCGCGGAAAACGAGGTCCATCGAAACCATTTTAATTACACTTCGCAAAATGTTTATATTAAGAATGTCTATTAATTTATTAGTCCATTTTTACACTCTATAACTGTTCATCATTCGACCGTATTTGATATTACTCGTGTGATTGTCCATTTTCGTAATACGCGATTCGTAATAAACACTTCTAACACTCTGTCCTACACAACCATCTCCTCCAAACTTCTACTTAAGACTCTGAAATAAGACTCTATTTAACACTTGTACTACATTTTTGTAAAGTTTCTTTATGTTCTAAACAAGTCCAACTCACTCAACCATTCTCTTCAAAAAACTGACAAAGACTTTTTACACAACCTCACTCCTCTAAGCTCCTTACTAAACTGAAGACCGCATGCCGGAATTTCTATTTCCTGTTCCTCCGGGGTTCACATTTTCTATAACACGGACCTTATTCAAAAATCTCGCTGCGTTAGCGTTATCTGTCTCATACGCATTTCATCGAATGCACTGTTCAATATTTCTCACTTGACAACGAGTTCCTTTTACCAATTTTATTACACACACAACACTATTTAAATTCTTATAAGTAAATATTTCTTAAATCCTATACATGATTATTTATTTGTGTTTGGAAATCTATGTTAATTGAATTTACTTTATTTTAAATTATAACATAACTCATGTCTTTGACTTACGTTTCCCCCCCTCCCCATTTAACTATATTGATTCCCGGTTATTTTTCATTATTCAAATTTCAATTAACCCTTTTTTAGGTGTTATAAAAACCACTACAAAAAAACGGTATGGCAATTTTAGACAAATCTTCCATATGGGGATTGGGCACTAAAAGGGTTAAGCAAATATGGGGTAAAACATAGTAACAACATTTTGTGAGTTAACTTAACAATACCAATTAGATCAAAATTTACATATTTTATTCTGCATCTAATTTAACTCTCCACTGTAAAAGATAATAAAGTTATTGCCAAAATTGTATACTGAAGTTCAGACAAAAATTTATATTTGTATAGTTACAAAGGTGTTATAGGGTCAATTAATTGATACAAAGATAACAAGTTAAAGTTTTTTGGTTTTGAGACTCACCATTGTTATTAGCGAAACGATTGTGTTTCTACAAATAACTAAATGATTTGTTAGGGCAGAATTGGCATTATGAGAATAATGATATACTCAATTATTTCAAAATTTAGTAAAGCTGTGTAATTATCATCGCAAGTAATAGAAGTCTGCTTGTGATGTAGTTAACGTAAAGAGGTTGAAATACTTTTTAATTACCTCTAAGTTTGTGTTGGCTTGGTATTTATTTGCTGAATTTAAATTGGTTAGAATTATACCAAGGGATAGAGGCAGTATTTATTTTTGTTAGATGATCTGAAGTGACATGATCTTTGTTCTATGTAGAGACCTCATTCATTCTCCTAGTACATATATTATTCTCGGGTAAAAACTGTCTGTTTCCTTATGTTATTATTCTCTTGTAAAAATAAATAATAAACATTTTATAACTTTAGAATATCATTGTTACTACGTATATAATAGAGCTTAGTATAATTTTTTTTTAAAATTTTAAATTAATTTTTTCTCTTCAGGAGCGGATTAGATATGAAAACCCTCACAAAGCCTTTACATATAGGATGCATGGCTATGAATCAGTAGTAGGACCTGTAAAAGGAATGTACTGTCAAACTATTGCGACTAACAAGCCTCGTGGTCATTCTTTGTTGAACCTCTCTAGACCTAATTACGTGACAATCCTTGCTTTAGGTGAGTGAACACTGTTTAAGCTTAATATGCAATTTAAAATATAATTATATGAATATTTTATATTGTTATACAAGGTTTTTTTTAAAGTAAGAATTGTTCACGTACTGTAACCATGCAAATCGCAGACTACAGCAGTTCCAAGGTTAGGTGCTATTTTCAGGTTCTTATAACATCGCCAGTACGTTTCAAGTCTCTGCATGTTTTAGTTGTTTAAAAAATATTTTATTGTAAAACACTACGTTGTAACACCAATCCTTCTGTGATTAGATTTTCGAGCCCAAAAAATTTTCATCATGCTAAAATTGATCAACAACTTGTGGAAGTGTATAGGAAAGAGTAAATTGTGTAGGATATTTAATAAAGAAAGAACAGATTTTCATGAGTCTCAGTCCAGATGGTCATCTGTCGTTACTGAGTACTTGACACAAACGAAGTGGATAAATATATTTGTGAAGAAAGGTGCTTCACTATTGATGAACTCCATGAGGCTTTTCCCAAAGTTTCAATAATTTCTGTTTCTGTTAAGTTCCAATATAAGAAGATTTGTGCCTAATGGACTCCAAGAATGTGTACAGAAGAACATACAAAAAAGTGTATGGGTGTTCAGACGGCAGACTTCTATGATTAAGGGTTCAACAAAATTCTGCCACGTCTCAACAAAAGACCCTTGTATACCATAAAATGTATTTGTTATTGATATAATTTATTATGACATTTCCCATCATATGTGTATGAAAATTTAATACTTGATCACACAACATTTAGAGATTCTGGATCAATTCTTATTATCAAAATGATTAATTTATAACATACAAAAACATGTAAAGAGTCAATATAATCTAGTAGTCCAGGACAGTTAGGTTTATTTGTTAGGTTTTCCATTTGATAACAAGAGTTGATTCACACTTTCGGAACTTTGTGTATTAATTTTTATATTCGCAAATGTCTGTAAAAATAGTACAAATAATATGAACAATTCATCATTATCCAATAATTTTAAAATGTAGTACAGTACAACCTCGTTTATCCGGACTAATAGGGACCGGAAGTGATCCGGTTAATCAAAAATCCGGATAATCCAAAATTATATAAAGATAAATAAAACAAAATATAAAATGATAACTTACCATTTATAAGTCATGAAAAAACACAATATTTACACAGTTATTCAATTTACACAATACACGAAATTACACAATGACGAAAAACATTTTATTTACACACCTGAAATATTTACACATGCTTTTAATTTACACAGGGTTTAGTTGTTATTTGGTGTGACGTTTCAAATATTCCTCTGTTTTAATTTGGTGTGACGTTTCAATGCGGCCCTGTCTATACAATTCAATGCGTCTAACTTTTGGGCCATTGTAAGCACATTACGTTTTCGTTTCGTCGCCATTTCCACGCACAAACGCTAACACACGAATATAAATAAATAGCAGTAACAACGCCCACCTCTAAATACTATGCCGATTCTCATTCACGTCCTCGATATTCCCGACTGGGGATGTGATGTGCCAACTGCCAAAAAAAAAGAACGGGGGTTCCCAAAGCTGGCAGCACCGCTTTAAGATGTAACAAAATGTTCACGTTTATTGATTTACACCCTTGAGTCTTAGCAACCCGACAACAATAAAGTTGTAAAAATGACATGATGGTTTATGATGCGTTGTAAACATGCACCTGGTTTGTATTTATTTCACAGTTGTACATTTTCTTTAAGGACAGTTACAGGCATCGTCATTGTATTACACTTTCTAAAATATCAGGCATTCTTTATTTTTTTCCCAGTTTTTAAAAAAATCCCTGACATTTCCCTGACTTTTCCAGAAAATTCAAATTCCCTGACTTTTCAAAAATGTAAACTAAACATGGCACAGCACGATATGGTAATGATGTATTCCGGTCGCTAGCACGTGATAGACTACCCGCCGGCATAGACAATAGACAAGGTCACTGTCATGCCACATCGGGGTAGGGGGATGGTGACGCAGATGTCATTGCTCCTCCACTTTCTCTTCCCAGTGCATCAACAACCCGCCCTAATACCTCGAGGCGACACTGTAGTGTTGAGGAAATCACGTTTTTATCAACATTAATGTAATAGCAGATATTTCTTGTTGAAACTCCACATTCAAGGATAAAATAAAGCAAAAGCTTAAAGTTTCAAAATATTATAAATCTTATTTAAAATATTATTCAAAATACAGTAATTATTAAAATATTTTGAAACTTTAAGCTTTGTTTTATCTTTGATTAAATTTTTTATTTTTTGTTTTCCGGATCGATCCGGATAATCCGGACATCCGGTTGAATGAGGTCCGGATAAACGAGGTAGTACTGTAAGTGGTTTGTAATAAATTATATTTAAATATACGATTATGTATATTTTTCAAAAGGAGTGCATAGAATTGTTCCAAAGATAATTTACTGTCAGAGATGCAAATAAATCTAAACTTGTAAACTTTGATAATAGGATATTTTGACCCTCCTTCTGTGAAAATTCATGCCTTTAGATAAAGAACAGATGTTAGATGTTGGTTGTTAAGGAAACTTTGTTTATTATTGTCTGTCTAGTTATAATTTGTGGTTTTAAGGTTAGGTTAGTACGTTTTAAATTTCATTTTTTGGATTTTCAGTGCGTGATGCGACGGCTCGCCTTCCCAATGGTCAAGGTACCAGGTCAGATATCTGTACTTTGCTGAGAGATTCACAATATCTTATTCCTAATTCTCCTGATACAGACCTCAACTCAGTAGTGAGCGGAGCTCTTGACAGGTTGCATTATGAATGCGACCCCTGTGTCAAATATGAAACTAAACGTAAAACTTGGATATATTTGCATAGAGGACGTACTGAAGAAGAGGCTGGTAAGTTTTGTTACCGCAGCAATAATGATGTTTTTACAAGTCTTTCGTGTTCATATACAGTGTCATTTTTTTTTTAAACTCATCACCTGTATTATTTAAAAGACGGAAAGAGATATACAAAATTTGTTCTCGGGATAGTTATTCATCTTTAGAGGAAACCCTAGAACATCTATTTACAAAATCCTCAAACCACCTACCACATATATATCTTAAAAATATTATTTCGTAAGTTATTTTCTAGAATTTTATAAAAAATAGGTTATTGTACTATTCGCAATATCTTAGTTGTGACTTTGGAAAACCAACTTCTTTAACTAATTGTAATTAGTTAAAAATTTCTCGTTAAAATAAAATTCCTATATCAGTTCTGATAAACCTTAATAAATTATCGTTGGGGTAGTATAGAAATAAAATTTGAGTTAATTATTAGAAATGGAAGTTATGACTAAATGAAAATAAATTTTCAAAAGTTAAGGATAGGGGACACAATATTTCAGTTTTACTACCATGAAAACAATAAAACTTGTTAATATAGCACTACAAACACCAAACAGACAGAATTCACAAGAAAGTATTCATATAATTATTTTCATAATGCGATAACATATTTTTAGAAAATTTTAGAAAATAACTTACAAAATAACATTTTTGAGTGTAGTGAACGAATGTGATAGCCAATTTTTATTTTCTTACCATAGAAATTCATTTTCTTATTGGTTTTTAAAGGGCTTTAATTTGAGGCATCATGAGCCATATGTGTCCATTACCAATTTTGAGTTGGGGTGGTGGTGGGGGGGGATTGAATTTATAAATAGGTTTTTTAAGGTTCCTCTTGAAGGTGAATAACTGTCCCGAGAATAGATTTTGCATATCTGTTTTTAAAATAATAGAAGTGATAAGTTAAAAAAAAATCATGTCACATATATTTAACAATAAAGTTAGAATGATATACAATAACACAATCAGTAAACCTTAAATATTGTTTGTTCATATTTTTAAGTTATAAGCTTCTCTACGAAACCTTCAAGTATGATTTCATTTACTAATAATTATTGTACCCTTAGATTTTTAATCTCGTCTTTATTACACAAATAGATTTTGTTACCAGATTCTTTTGGCCTTAAAATTATACATGTAAAATATAATTTCGGTAACTCAAAATTTGAGGGTACTTGTCATAAAAAATAGATTTTTCAAAATTGACTGTATTTGTTTTGTTCAAGTAATGCTCAAATGTATCATCTCCTAAAAATTTTGGTTCAAGAATTATGGGTAAAATAATAAAAAGTTCATAGAGTTTAAAAATAAAAAATAAAAAGTTTAAAAATACTAATTTCTCAAAATTGAGTATATAGATTTCAATACAATTTTTGTGATGTATGCTCATTAACCCAGGAAGTGGCTATTGACAATGAATTGTCGCATACTTATATTTCTGTAGTGGCTATCGAGAATGTGACAATGTAGGATCACTTCTTTTATAATTCAACATTTCACCTACTAAAAATTGTCCTATCACAATAATTTAAGTACCATTATAGATATATAATTATCCATACTTACAAATTCTTATAATAAAAAGTTCATAAATTATAATAAAAATAATTTAATAAATTGCTAAAGTTACTGTATTTTACCGATAAAACCAACAATTGTTGTCGAAACAGAAGACAAAATTCTGTCATATTTTTCTAACTGTCACAAGTCCACATTCCGTCAAACTATTCTAAAGTTACACCTTTTTATAGTATTTTTCTTTCTCTTTTGAACATTTATTTTCAAATTATTGTTGCTTTTATAGTTAGTGAGAGACACATTTTAAAATGTCATAACCAAAATTAATTGTACCAGTATCTTTTACGACTGCACACTTTATGTTGAATATCAATTAATAATATTTCGATTTTTTTAACGATTTATATATCATTAGAAAGACTAAGTTTAGTGCTTTTTTCTGGTGTATTGCACATTTCTGTGATCGAAATATTTTGTTTGTACTATATCTTCAAAGTCATGATTCCCAGATAGAATATGTCTGATTTTGTGATAGACGGAGATAGCCATTGTGTATGCTGGCAATGCTGGCACAGTGCCAAGTTTAATGGGTTCCAGATTAATGTTTTGTGAGTTTATTATTTTTTAAATTTATAGTTATTTATTTATTATGATTTGTTGATATGGATTTATCTTTGTAACTATATTTTACAACTATCTTGTTTGAATAGTCTAAAAAACAATTTTTTGCTATTTTATAGAAGTTTGTTGAGATTTTTATTGTTCAAATTTTGTGATGTAAAGAGTATTTTTCTCATTTCTTATTGCCTGATTCTAAAATATATGATTTAGAAAAATTATAAACTCACAGTTCAATTCTATGGACTTTTCTGTAAGTAATGGATAATGGTATATTAAAAGTTGGGTTTTGAATAAAATAATAATTTTGGTGAATTTTTAAAATAAGCCTAGCTTTTGAGCTATTCTATATTTTTTTTGTAATTTTTTTTTTTCAAATACAAATTTTTGAATTGTTATATTTTTTTACCATCTTTTATTCACAATATCACAATTTGTTTGTATATCTTGAAAATATTTGTTTTGTATGGTATATGCGTTTTTGTGACATTTTGGCTTCATTTACTGTACATTTTTGATTTCTGACATACCAACTCCAAAAATTGTTTTCATAAAATAGATGAATTTTTTATATATAACTAGTTGCGTTTTAGATAACATTACTATTTTTGCTAAATTTGTCAAAATATGTATAACTTTGAGTGTGTGTATATATATATATATATATATAAATTCCTACAAATAAATTCCTAAACTTTTGTATATCTTGAAAAAAAATAGTAAAATTTGGTTGTATGGTGGACATGAGCACATTTTTTGAGTTTTCAATTTTTAACATTTTTTGATTCTTGACTTATTAACCTCAAAATGTTTTCTATTAAATGGGTTTTTTTCCCATTTCGTAGATGAATTCTATGCACCTTTCTGAGGGAAATTATATATAACAAGTTGAGTTTTGGATAAAATTACTATTTTTTTTGTGAATTTATAAAAAAAAGATTAAAAAAGGCCTGCCACTTTAGGTATTTCTAATGACTCTCTTAGAGGGTATGTATCACTGTTGTACATACCTTGTATTTGAGTCTGCTCAACTCTAATTTTGTAGTTTTTTAATAGTACAGTACTGTTTTGCCGGATTAATCAGATGAAGCCAACTGTATAGGCTACTGCAAAACAACACTGTAATGTAAAAAACTACAAAATTATAATTGCACAGATTCTAAAAATATTTATAACTGGTTATCCTACAATTCAATAAAGTTATCAAATTTGTAAATCAAAATCAGTGTAGCAAATTTCAAGTAAAAAAAAAAAAAAATTTTTAAATACAGATCTTGAATAATTGACATAATTGATATATTTTTTAATATAAACAATTTCAAGGACTACCAAGTTGCTATGCTTTTGGAGTTTTTTTATTACGAAGTGTGGTAGTAGTGATTTGCGGTACTAAATAATAAATAAATTTCAATTTAAAAACAAAGAACTCCGAAACCTGCAATGACCAAGTGTAGTAAATTATCAAATATTAAAGCACTATTAAAAATTGGTATTATTTTTGTACATTTGCGCATTTCTTATCACATTGTTTTTCATTAAAATCTATATCTCTAACAGAGTTTTTCCATGACAAATAATAATGTTTATAACAGAGACATAACTAGGCTTGTGTTGTTTTATAGAGCGAATGCATCAAGAACAGCAAAGAGCAGTAAAGCCCAAGAACTCTCGTAAAGCACACAGAGCGGCGAAAGCACTAGCACAAACACAAACACCTACACCTGCAGCACCAACGGTATAGTTTTGATTTCTTGTATTTATAAGTGTGTAACACTACTCAATTTTCTGTATATTAAAGTTCAGTTTTGTAGAGTGATGTACATAATCAGTAGATTAAACTCGTTATAAAATCTTAGGAGATTATGGGAGTGGTTGATTCTTGTTACGTGTTAATTTGGTTTGGACAGACGGACAGATGATGTGGAGTGTTGTAAATTCAAACTAAAGAAATAATGATAATTTTATTCAATATTTAATTTTAATTATGTTAGCGTTAGACAACGACCGGGAACCTTTGTAAATATAAACGTGTTTTCTTTTAACAATGTTTATTAATAAGTACATTATAAAACGTCGAATTGTATAAAGCAGGGAGGTCCGTATAGCAACCTATAAAATTAGAACAAAGTATTTTCTTATTGGTTTAAAAGTAAACCAATCAGAAAAATAGTGGAATAAAGTGGGGATTGTACAAGTTGCAAGAAGAATCGATTTGGTGGTTATTTTGAAATTTAAGAATATAAATGAACAGATAAATTTGATATATTATGAAATGGGATTTATGTTTTCAGGTTCTATAATTGTATTATGTAATTTAATAATGTTTTGTGGTTTTCTGGTAATAAACATGTATGTATTTCAGGAACTGTGACTCTGTTTATAATTTTACAGAGAACAATGTTTGGTAATCCTTGACCCTGGGTAATTGTACAAGAATATATGTTCTCGAAAATAATATATTGGGGCCCTATAAATTATAACAATTAGTCGAGATGGAAGAATTGTTACAAGTGTTACTTGTTACATTTAAATAGATAATTAAATAAATAATTACTGAAAAGTATTAAGTGGACATTGACATGCAGACAACTTAAAACAATTTTATTTGGTAAGGGGCTGTGAGAAAGCAGTAATAATATAGCAGGGGTGTACTCTATTATATTATTAACAGCAGGTAGGTGAGCCATTCGTTTTGGTACCACCTGTAGTTGATATTCATGCAATTTCAATTATTCATACAAATAAACTCTTTACGTTATTAAAACAACCCCAATTTATATCAAAAATTAATGAATAACATTAATTTCCACAATAACAAAACATACTGATACTAATGACTACTAAGTTAAAGGATAAAATAATTTGGTTTGTTTAACCTAAGTGGAGTTGAAATTTATGTACTATATTATTCTCTTAATCCATTAGATTGTAATTTAACTGATTTCAGGTACAACTAAAACCAGAACCTCTGCAGTATTCAAAATCATCGGCCAGTGCTGCGAATAGGCTGTCAAAGGCTCCTACTCAACGTACGCAGGTATGTATATATAATAGACTATTACTGTGCGTTAGATGGTCATACAAGGGTCATACATATCTCAGTTGGCAGAGCGTGTGCTTATCTTGGCGCACTTTGGATAGTGAACGTCAAAGTACTAGTCAAAGTCATTTTAACGTACTTCTTACTAATCAAAGGTTATGAATTTTTTGAAACGGGTAAATTTTTTTCTATATAAATTTCAATATTTGTAGAGAACTTGAAAGCCGTTTGGAAGGACCAAGCTAAGCGTTAACAAAAACCAGTCCAAATCCAGGCATAAAACCATTGCATTATTTGTTTTCTGGAAAAAAAAGATTTGTTAGGCAGTTTAGGCCTGCACAATTTTCAACAGACGTAATATACTGTGAAGACTTATGAAGTTCAGTAAAAACTTGCATTTAGAAAATAAAATAATAAGATTTTCATTTTAAGATACAAATTATTAATTTAAATTTTTCTTCGAATAAATTGATTATTAATATTACACTATATTCAAAGTGAATGTGTATTATTTATTATTTACAAAATCATCAAAAATTACCTTTGTAAACCTACATAACTCTCTACCTGAAAAAAAGAATAGAAGACACTGAATTAAACAAGCAAAATGAATACATACAAAATATTGAAAGGAAAGAGTCTTGACTATTCGTTTACTGTTTAATAATCCTTCCAAGGCAAACCTATTCATTCGTAATGTGTTACTGTTTGTTCGGTTGATAGACTCAGCAACAATAGTTCATTACATAGTTCTATTAATATTTATTATTGTTATAGCTCAATTAATAATTATCAGGTTCATTAACCCTTTCCCATCTCATTTGCAAGTGCTGATTTTCCCTATCTGCTTGCATTTAATTTTAGGCGAATATCAACACACATAGCATACATTGATTGTGATTGGATTCCATGACAACAAAGTATTAATTAAGATGTTATTTTAGTTCAAGAACATTTATGGCATTATGAAATCTATATAAAAATAATTATAATGTTAGTAAATATTTTTTTTTATATTATAGTATGATGCATAAAAAAAACAAGTTTTTCAGCAAATGTAGGGGAAAACATTTTTTTATGAAGGTTATATATATTTCCAAAGCTACTGAAACTAATTATTTCTTAAATTTGGTGAATGTTTTAGTTTAAAATATATAATGATAACCCTAAAATAAAAATTATTAAAAAAATTTAAAATTTAATACCAAACCACTTTTTTAGCCTTTTCAAACACCATTCCACCACATCGATCACAATTTATGTTATTAGGCTTGACTTCCTAATTTAATCTGACAGTTCACTAGATTATACACATCTTAAAATACACATTACATAAAAATAAGTATGTTTCAAAAGTAAATAATTCAATAATAACAGTTTTTCTGAAGATAATACACACGCTAAAGTCGAGTGCGATTGCAACTGCGCAGTAACATACACAGCGGACAGCTGAAATGTCGACATAACTTCAGCTGTACAAAACTAAAATGAAACTGTAAAAACTATCAGAAACAAAATGTTCAGATAGTTCAAACTCTTCCCGTTCGATAGCAGCACAATCCACCCAAATCAGATAACAGTAAAACATCTTTGGATCAATAATATTCTACGCATTACAGAAACCCGAACTAGGTTCGGTGTTTGACCACTACCGATAAATAGCGGACCCGAACCAGGTTCGGTGTTTGACCACTACCGATAAATAGCGGACCCGGACCAGGTTCGGTGTTCGAGTAGAAAGGGTTAACAACTGGTTTAGGTTTTAATTGTAGACTGTAGAAATAAAAAATCTAATATTTTGTCCTAAAAAACAAATTATTGGTCAATAGTGAATAAGAAATTAACTATACTTATGAATCATTACATTAACAAGTATAAATATATTCTTCTTTACTAGTAGATAGTAAAATGCACATTTGGATGTTATTTTATTGAGGTGAAAAAACCTTAGTTTTATGATAATATATAGTTTTTGATTACTTTTAAAATTCTTATTCGTAGGGGTAAGCGAATCATAGGTTTTAAAGTTGAATAGAGTAATTTTTTGATTCTCGAATTGGGTCGGATCTCACAGAGAATTTTTATATGCATAGCTATTGTTAAATCTTTCTGAGAAACTAGGTTACAATCAAATTAATATATAATATAGTGAAACCTCTACTATCTATTATTTTGGAAAGTCTGAATAAAAAAGATGTAGTTGAATTGATTGTGGAAAACAATAAGGAAAGGCTTATAGAGAGAAGAGGTGGGGGTAGGGGGTTATGTAATGGGGACCCTGGAGTAGGCAGTGTGAGGAGTTGGGAGTGAAAAAGTTAGAATAAAATTGATTTCTTCATTAAAAGGATAACATTATTTTGCATTGGTAGATTGGTGTAGTTTGAGCTTCATTATTTTATGGAAAAAATAAATAACATGTATTTATATTGAATTCACCAGAGGAGAAACTTTTAAAACTGAAAAAAGAATATGATTTATGTTTTTTGAAAAACAAGAATCGATTACCATACAAAACAAAATAAACAGGAACTACAAAAAAGTAATTAAAAAAAGTAGGCCTACTTATTCCGAATATATTAGGATTACAATCAAATAATAATTTATAGATCTGTACTGTTAGATATTTTTCATTCCTATCCAATAAAAGAAAAATAATCTTTAAGCCAAGGAAAAAATAAATAAATAACAGTTCACATATACATACAATTAGTGTGTGTGTGTGAATTGAGGTAATTTATATAAAATAGAAATTAAAGAAAAATATTAAAGAGTAACGGTTATCGCTTAACCCTTAAAACGGCACGTGACCTACAAGTAGGTCGCCCACGTGCTCCCAAGTGATTTCACCAACTCTAAAACACATATTTTGCAATTCACCATTACGCCCACTTAGAATTGTCCTATCACAATAAATAAAATACCGTTGGAAAAGTAATGTTCCATAGATGCATAATCATGCAAAAAAATACCACAAAACGTTATAAATAATATTGCAAAAATTGGTGAAGTTCGCATATTTTTGTTGCGTAAAATCGTAAATTTCAATTCTGCGCCTTTTCGTAAAACGCGGCTCCATTTTTCCCGATACAATTACAACTCTATTTATCTGTCATTTAAGTCAACTAAAACACTGTTCTATAGATCACATGTTTCTCTTTCTAACCGTAGATTACAAATTTTTCTGCGTCTAACAGATCCAGAGACATATCTATTTGACCATAGAACAAACTTGACGGCACGAAATTCAATTGGCATTCGGTGCATTTTACGAATAGACGTAATCATTTCTCTATGTTTTAAAAACATATTTTTCTTTACAGTATGTTGTAGGGGAAATTTCATTCTACAAGTTGGTACTACTTGACATTCTCTACAGTTATTTTCAGATTCTTCTTTCCAAGACCAAACGTAGGCAATAATTTTTATATTGAAAATGTAACAAATTATTATTTTTTTCCCCTAAATATATTCACAAATATATTACAAATCTCAAGTAATGTTTGAAAAAAAATCCAAAAAATCTATTAGTACGTTATTCATTACCATTTCTGTGAAATTTCTACTCCGTTACTCTTCGATTTTTTGGTATTTGACCAAAAAACTCCAAATGTGATAAATCTAACATTTTTTTTTCACTACACACCTACATTCTATGCACCTTTCTGAACATAATGAGATATAGAACTTTTGTATAAAATATATATTACTATGTTTGGTAAATTGTTGAAAATAAAATGACCAATGTCCCGAAATTCATAAAATAATTTTTTACATTTTGAAAATGTAACAAATTTTTTATTTTTTTCCCCTAAATATATTCACAAATAATACACAAAAATTGTGTATATCTTAGAAATAGGTAGTAAGCTATTGATTTTGGATTATACAGGTTTTTCCTGAAAAATGGTAACTTCGTTTTTGACATGTAACATACTTACTCCAAAACTGTCTCAA
The DNA here is from genome assembly GCA_963513935.1 of Aphrophora alni. NCBI lineage: Eukaryota > Metazoa > Arthropoda > Insecta > Hemiptera > Aphrophoridae > Aphrophora > Aphrophora alni. The sequence goes on from OY740775.1 coordinate 38,196,946, forward strand.
AAAATTTTTTTTATTACATAGATGAATTCTATGCATCTTTCTGAGAAAATGATATCTTATAAGTTAGGTTTTGTGTAAAAATAATATATTTTATTAATTTTTAAACAAACGAAGAATTGTCAAGAAAATTAACATTGCCGGCTGTAGGGTTAAGAATTTGTGTAAATTACTGTGTATAAAATATTGAAAATAAAGATTAATATTGTCAAAAATTAAAATTATCTATTGAGAATTGGTAAATTACTTTATATAAAATAGAAATATACAAAGTCAGCATTATAAAAAATATTCTCAAAGTGAAACGTTATTAGTTGAGAAATTGTGGTTTCATAATAATTTAAACATGGAAATATTTTGTGTGTGATGCTATTATGACCTGGGTGTTAGTATAGACTGTGATGCTTTTTAAATAAATAATTATTTTTATACATCTATTGCTTGGGTCATGGAGGAGGGGAGGGGGTTTGAACGTACATTGATTGAAATTTTATATCTTGGAGTTTTAAAAAAATGTGAATCAAAAGGTTTAAAAAAAACATATTATATATATATATATATAATATATATATATATATATATATATATATATATATACATATATATGTGTCTGTGTGTGTGTGTGTGTGTGTGTGTGTGTGTGTGTGTGTGTGTGTGTGTGTGTGTGTGTGTGTGTGTGTGTGTGAGAGACTAACAAAGAATAAATGGAAGAGTGTTTGTTGTTGTTTAGCAAAGGAAGTCAATGCTACTAGACTAGTAACAAGGGGAACTGTAACTTAGTTGGACTTGAACTTCTTTATTGTATCTTTCCAGTAAATGTCATCATAGATTATTCACTGTCTTAGATTATTGTTAATGTCAGACTATTATTTTAAAAATCAACGGAATAAATCGTATAAAACCTTGAAATATGGGTCTAAATCTCAAAAGATCATAATTTCATTCATAATCATGTTTAAAGTTCGAATCTCTAACACCAATGTCTGTGTATCCTATATACCTAATTTTTATTCATTGATTGGCAAAGAAAAAAAAAAAAAAACAGAAAAAAGCACTTCCATTTACATATAATTTAGTTCCTGTGCATCCTATCATAAAGTATTGTGAAGATAGAAATAAAAACAAAACTATATGTATATGACAGAAAACTGCAATTTTTCTTAATTTCTAAGATATTAGTTTCTTGAAATAATGATGTTTTTAGCGGTTTTGAAATTAAATTGGTTGAGAGTATTAAAAAAAAAAAAGTATTACTAGTACCTGATTCTTTAATCGTACTAATTTCCTGAAATATTGATGTTTTACGCTGTTTTGAAATTGAGTTTTCTTATTCACTAGAGCATAGTGAAACTTTTGTGAAATAAAAAATATATAGGTTTTGAGATATTGTCTCTAATGACCCGTTACCGAATAGAAAAAATATAGTTCAGCGATATACTGCTGTCGATGCCAGAATGTGGGAGATCGCACAAGTTGACAATGACATCAAAGGCCAATTTGGATTTAATTTGTGTAACTGATTAATAAACATATAAATAAAAATTTAGTTCAAGTGAAAAATATGTGTGTCCTCTTCGTATGAATTTTATTTTCATAATAAAAAATCAGATCCTTGATCGAGTATTGTCCTTTTTGCATCGTCTGAAAATTTTCGATAAAATAAAAACAAATTTTCAATTTGATTATTGCAGAGCTTCTTTACAGCTGTTTAATATTTTGTGTTGTATAATTAAATTAATTTTTTGTTAAAATTCGATCTCTCATTACTCGTTGATGTCGTTTATTTTGTTTTTTTGTTTGTTATCTAGTTTTTGTATTGTTATTGTTTTTAATGTTTTATTTCTAAGATTTTAAGGCAAAGCATCTCTTGCAAAATTTGTTGAAGGTGATAATGACTTAATTGGTTTTTCACCTTAAAACTCAAAAAAAATTCATAATAAATCATGCTTATGTATAAGAACTGAAATAGAAAGATGTTTAAAGCATGCATATGCGCATTCTTGTGTGTTTTATTAAAGACAAACAGATCTGTCTCTTGGAGCGAAAGAGCATTATGTAGTAAATGAGATGAGAAGCGGAACTATAGTTGGCCTTGATACGATCAAATTCCTTTCAGATGGATGCATCTCGGCTCATAAAAACATTTAATTGACACATTAATTTCTCCTGAATAAGCATATAGTGTGTATTAATTGCTTCACTTTTGATTGATGTTGATAGATTTATTGTAAAATAATAAAGTATTGTCAAGCTAGAAATGTGTCTGCTGCTTTCCTATAATCTATTTTGGGCTAAGCTGATACCACTTCTGACTTATACTTATTGATACTTAAATAGATACCGAAATAAAGAAATTTCTATTATATGGGAAATCTTTCTCTATCTGTTATTTCTTTTCCTGTGTTATCGTTAATATTTTTTTAGTTCCATGAATAAACGATATAAATAAATTAAGTGGTAGACAACTATAAGTATTAAAAAAAAAAAAAATTAAATTCTATTTAGTATATATCATTCTGAAATATTTAGGAATAATATTTTAAAGTGAAATGTTTGATTGTGTAGGTTACAACAACTCTGACACCATTACCCGAAGTAAACACTGTGATAAAAGTGGAGCCAGGACTGGAAACAGAAGAACCACTGCAAGTTGTTAAACCTCAGTCACAGCCTCAACAACGCTCAGTAGGAGTTAAACAAAACGTACAGAAATCATTGATCAGTACTGCTACACTAGCGGCTGCAGCGAAAAAAGCTTCTTTAGCTGCTCAGAAACAAATGGCTTTAGACCCAGAAATGAAATCAATTATGGGTAAAACTGGTCGAAAAGTTGGTCAAAGTACGAAAGCTGTTAAGAATATTCAACATGTAAAGACTGAAACTGCTAAACCCCCTGTAACTGCTATTAGAAGAATTCCAGATAAACCTGTTGGATCTCCGATAGTGACGAGTCAACCTACAATGATATCAGCAGTGAGACATATTCCCGATGCACAGATCCCAGCGTCTATGCCAATGCATAGTTTAAAACAAAAGAGTTTAACACCAACTGTCCTTTCTGCTGTGAGAAGGCTACCTGATGGTCAAGGAAACCCTATGCCGACAACTACACCTAGGGTAAAAACAATGAAAGCTGTGAAAGAGTCTACGTCAGTACTTGAGCAGAATGTACCATCGCCAACAATTGCAGCCGTGAGTATATATTAATTCAGTTACATTATCATGTAAATATGCTGTTCTGTTGTAATTATTTGGAGTTTATCATCAAAATCAAAGTTATGTTGTTTTATTATTAAATTTCTTAAGAAAATTTAGTTATAGATGCCATTATGGCAAAGTTGGGATGTGGGACTTTCAAATGAGCAAAAAGTGTGATAAAAATATGTTTTGAGGGATTACTGAAATTTACATATACGTGTTACTTCTGTATGATTATTATGTTTCAACTAATTTTCTTCACATTTGATACAAATTTCTTTTTCTTTTAAATTAAAAATTATACAAAATATGTTATTTATATATAATTTTAGAAATATAATTATAATTATTAGAGTTTAACACTTTAACCGTATCATGAATTTTCATTCACTAACAGTATCATCCGGTCTCTCAGACCGGACATTTTTCTCTCTATTTAAGTTATTTTTTTTACTTGAATCTCAAGATTTATTTCAATTTAGGTCATAATACATGTATGTATGAATTAAAATTTGGCATTACAGTGCTTTAAAATTTTTTAATTTGTACCATTTTGTAAATAATGTGTACAGTAGAACCCCTCTAATCCGCCCTTGGGTGGTCCGTTACTCAGGTTAATTCGACCGTGTTCGAGCTCGCGATATTGTGCCGACTTACCGACTTGTCGATGACTCACGGCCCGTCTGGCGCCATTCTTTCCAGTTTGTTATCGCTTTCCCGCTTCAGTGCTGTGTCATCCCGCTTCAGTGCGCTGTGTCATCTCTCGTGTTGTTTCTATTGATTTGCTATAGTACTTGCATAGTTTATATATAGACTTTTAAAAGTTTATATATTACTTATTTCACTTAAAAAAAATCTCTTTACATAATATGTAATAAATATTGACTTTTTTCGGAAATCCGATATTTTTTGCGTTCCGACCATGCCCCCAGTCCTGAAGGTGACGGATTAGAGGTTACCTCTACTGTATATGGTATATGGTTCTACTGTATATGTATATGGAAATGGAGGGGAAAAAAATGTTTTCGATAAAAAACACTATTTGTTTATTTATTTTCAAAACAATTTCTAGTAAATATCAAAATTAGTGATATTAAAATGCTACATCAGTGAAATGGAAAATTTGTATCAATTCAACAACACTTTCGTTAGTCCAAAAGTTATATCTTTGTAGCACAATTTTCCTGCTGCATTCCAGGCAGATTGTTTGGTCACATTTTATGCATTTATAGTTTGTCTTCCTCTCCTTTGCTGGTGGACACTTGGAGTAGTTTTTCCTTTTTTCCAGCTTGTCACTTGGGATTGCAGCCATTTTGGTTTTGAAGTTCTTGGTTCCCAACAAACTCTTGTATGGCACCCCTGATGTCACGTGGTATGTTTTTTATTTCTTGGCGTCTGGCCATATGTGGCATTATTAGTTTCATGACCTAATACGAATATGTATCTAGAGATAAGGGGATTACCTCAAAATGAAAGATACAAGATAAAGGAGTTGACACAACTAATATCTAACATTTGATAGAAGATTGCTAGGGGCCATCTTCTTGTTCTCCGACTGGACAAATAAATAGCACATTTCATATCCAGCAAGTCATGCTTTGGTTTTATTGTAGTAACACACAATTTCAGGTTTGTTTTGTCTGTCCCCTGTTTCAATGCTGTGGTGCATTGATGACTCCAATATTACTGCCTTATTCTTTTTTGGCACAACAGAAAGCAAAGTTGTACTGCCAGCAAATCCATGTGTAGGGTTGATCCAACCTTTCTATCTGTCGATGGTAAAAACTCAGGAGGAATTACCCTTTTGTTATTTTTCATAGTACCGACATAAGTCAATAAACGGTTGCCAAGGGCATCAAGACACTCAATAGAGATAAAATAATTATCACTTGTAACGTTTCTGTATGCATTTTCAATCCCCTTGCACAATTGAATAACCAATTGTATTGCCAAGTTGTTTTTCTTTAGCACTCAGTCCGATTCCATTGCTGGTTTTCCCTTTGTAAATGTAGGAATTTACTAAATACAAAGATGAAGAATCTGTCAAGCACATTATTTTGATTCCATATTTTTTCGGCTTTTGGGCATGTAAACCCGAAACGGACATCGGTCTCGAAGAGGAACCAACAGTGACATTAGGTCCAGGTAGGTACAAATCTTTACAATTATTTATGAATTGCTGAAATATTTCACTAATGGGGCCGGCAGAGTCAGTTATTTTCCTCAGTTCCCTAGTCCGTGCATTATCAAAATGTAAACATGCCAACAACACTTCAAACCTTTTTGCTGGCATCGTTACCCTAAATATTGGGTTGGTGATGTCTATGTTGAATATAGATTGTACATTTTCATAGGAAGATCTCGTAACTGAATGCAGTATAATTAGGCCTAGTAGGGCCCGCAATTCCAACATGTCAGTGTCTTTGTACTGATTTTTGTTTGTACCTTCAGCAAGATTTGCTCAAACGGACTGTAATTTTTTATTAGTTTGTACTTCGATTTCATTCAACATTTCAGGAGTAAAATAACTTTCCTATACCTTTAATTTATCTGGGGCTTGCCCTTAGTCTCGAACCCTTCTTGTCGGGCCGGAAAGGGGTCCTTTCAAAATGTTGTGTTGGGGCATTCGTCTTTGTTTGTTTTCTTCTCTCTTGCACCAAATACTGTCATCTTTACCCCAAAAGAATTCAGACTGCCCCTCCGGAAGAACAAAATTTTCAACAATATAATTCATATCATTTTCATCCTCTATTCGGGCTTCATCATCTAAACTACTTCCGTCACTAGTTTCCCTGTCACATCAGAAACCAAGTAATCAGGATCTTGATCCGAATCGTCCACATCTCCGTCACCCAAAAACAAAAACTATGTGCAATAATATTTACACTAGTAGATACACCCACAAAATTTTAAACGTAATGCGTATCATCCGGTATCACAGGCCGGGACTCGCTAGACACTAAACGTTTCGTCCGGGAGACCGTAATAAAAACAAACACTGCTATACACATAACAACAGCTCAAGGCCAACTGAAAGCTAAAAATAACTATTGGCCAGAAGCTACTTGACAGCTACTGAGCGGGAGAAATCAATCATAAAATCAGGTGTGCCAATTTCGTAGAGCCAAAATTTCCGTCCGGTCTCAGAGACCGGTGATACGGTTAAAGTGTTAATAGGGCACATAGCCTATTAGTTTAAATTTTCTATGGATAGGAGACAGGATTACCTTGAAAAGTGCTCCTTGGTATTACCTAATAGTACACAAATAAGAAAAATAAAAAAAAAACAAATAAAAAAAAACAACAAAAAATACTTGAGTTCTGAAATATTTCATAAACACTGTTCACTTTCTCAATCAGTAGAGGGTATAAAAATAAGACTGAATTGTTTTAATCTACGTTGGATCTATTCTATAAAAGACAGATCCATCCTAGATAAAACAATTCAGTCTTATTTTTATACTCTCTACTAAGTGGTGTTTACGAAATATTTCAGAATGTTAGTGTTTTTTGTGTGTGTTTTCTCATTTGTGTACAATTAGGTAATATCAAGGACCACTTTCCAAGGTAAGCCTGTATCTCCTATCCATACAAAATCAAAATTATAATTATGTATTAGACGTACAATTCTATATTCCTATAGAATTAGGTTATTAGATTTTGACCTAAACAGTCGTGGGTGAAAAAGGAAGCACACATTATTTTAAGAAAGAGTAGTTGTGACTCATATTTTGTGTTATGGTGTGGAGTGATGTTACTAAGAATTATTAAAATTTTATCAAAATGGTCTTTAAGGGATGGAGGTAAAAAATATAGTTTGTCCCCAAACTGTATATAGTAAGGTCCCGGTTTTATTAGAGCTTATTGTGGCTGAGGTCACCTCGAATTGCAAGAAACTCAGATTATACAGAAATAAGAACAAAACATAGGGTGTGTGTGTAAAGAAATTTTTAATGAGTAGAAATTAAGGTTAAATAATACTGTAATACAGTGCATGGATGTTTCGGTTATTGTTACTAAAATAAAATAAAAAATAATGTTTTAGCTTTTTAAATTGTCCATTGTCTTTTGTTTTAAAATAGAGTGTTGTGTTGATCATTGTCATTCGTAAACTTGTTCTTCTGGTGTTTACTAGGCTAAGAAAAAGATGACTGCTTCTGCAGGAGTGCAAGCGACAGCAGACCCATCTCCTGTACTTACTAAAGTTTCCATGGCACAGGCAAAGTCTCTTGTCAAAATGATAACAACTCAAGCTGCTGGTAAGTATAAAGTGACAAGTGTTTGAAGATGAAATTATATTGTAGAAGAAAGGAATTATATTTTTTTGGGAAGGAAGCTGAATAAAGTTCTAACCTAAATCGGGATTTCCTGGTTTGTTTGTATTTGGGCATCTTTAAATACTAGGTTGTTTGGTCAGATACTGATCATGTTGAAGAATTGTTTCATTCTACTAGAAATACTGCATTTATGTTACTTCAACAATCTAGTTAGCACAGTGTTACTAGTGAAAGCTTTATGAACCAAAATGCAGATACTGTTGTGTTACTCTATACTATTGTTATGTATATAAAGTAGTTTAACACATGGGTGCTGGACAGGAGTAAAAACCTCTCACTCCTTCTTATTCCCCAAATTGAATGACAGCCCAGTGGGTGTCAGCTTAAGAAGTTGATCACTATACTAATGTCATGCGGATTAACTTCACCTCAAACATTCGCCCTCTCCCTTTCTACTCAGTGTCCCATGAATGTATTCCCATCCACAACTGATAAGACCATCGAGTCTTAATTAAGCACCTGTAAGGATGATCATCCTCATTGGTTCTTTTCTCCTATAGTTAATACTCAAGGAACGTGTGAAAATGCCATACAACTTCTCCTCAATACAAGCATTAATCATCATCCACTATTTTGAACCTTTTAATATAACTTCCAAATACTCAATGTCCTGTGAGGAATTGAATCAAGTAGGAATAAAACCTAACATGTTTTCTTGATATTCAAGTCCCCAACGTTACTTATTAGTTTTTTTCATTCACATGGCCGTATCTCATTTTAAGAGCATCTCCTTCCAGTTCCTCACCATAATTATATTATACTAGTTCTGGTTTCTGTTTTCAACTTGTAAATCAATTGGGGTAACTTCAACAATCATATATGTGGCCTCTTTGAAGATTGTCTAATAACCATACAGAGCCATTCTTTATTACACTTTACCAAGTGTTTCTGATTATAAACAGCTCCATATAGCATGTCCTTAATTGAGAGCCACATATAGGATGATGGAATGAGCAACCAAACCAAATGCTGTCTTGCATTGGTTTTTGCCTCTCCAATATTAGGCATTATTAACCAATATCTTATGTAGTTATTGTTTCCTTTTCTTCTATCTCTTCACCTGTGCCAAAGGTTTCATATCCTTCGCTATTTAATAGCATCATTTGTTGCAACTTCAACTTGTTCATAGTTCAAAGGTCACTTTAAGGACAGCTTTCTTACTAGATATTATAGATAGTTTTCTCTTACTGACTCTGATTTCTCTGATGCCCGTTGAAATTTGTATCTCACCATTTTCATTCTTATATAGTGCATTGTTCATTCTACTAGTTTCTACTAGTTGTTGAAATTCATGATCTATGGGTTTACATTTTTTATTTCTATTAGACCACTTTTTGAAAGAAATATTTATTAAATTAAATTCATATCTCATTAAATACCCATACCATTAAATAAGTATGTGAGCGAGCAGAATCAAATAACCAAGTAAATTACAAATGGTGATCAAAATTGAATTTTCTCTGTAACGAATTTTTTAAAAAAATGTTTCCATATAACGAAGGAAATCTTCCACATAACGAATTAAAATGTCCGAAAAAAAAATCCAAAAAGTAATTTTTATTATTAAAATTTATGTTAGGTGACAAGGAGAGGCCATAGAAGAACCCGCATCTGTCAGCGAGTTAGTATGAGTCACAGTTAGCTTGCGGCTCCGGACTACCCCCTCTCTCTCTCCCCACCTTGGCCGGTACTGGTGGCGCTCGTCTGTATATATCTGATCTGATCTCTCAGTATAGACTGATTTATCATTGAGAACAGAGCATTCACAATGTCTAAACGGAAGGCTTTAAGTGTAGCAGATAAAATTAACATTTTAAAGGATGTCGAGCACGGCATACAGAAGAAACTTATAGCACAGATGTATGAAATTCCTCCAAGCACTCTCCCAACAGTAATAAAAAATAGGGATGCAATTTTGAAGTGTCAGGAAGCTGGAGGAGAAGAAAGAAAAAAATACAGTTTAATAATTTTAAACAGTTTCCTTGTTATTGATCTGATTACTATTATATTAAAGACGTCTGATTATTACAATATAAAATAGCGTACGTGATAAAGGACCCGTTTTATTTATTTTCTAGTTTTTAAACTCACTAAAACCGGTTAGAGTTGTCACAATTGTACCGTGTTTGGACTCATTTTGCGAGAAATAATATTTAGAGTTCAGTAATTAGAGTAAAAATTAGGTAAAGTTAAAATCTAGAAAAAATTTATTTTGTAGCACAAGGGCTAGTTGGTGATTCATGAAGAACCATTAGCGGCATGTAGGCCGAGCCGAGCGTGTGAATGTGTGTCGGCACTCTTCAATAGAAAACAAAAAAGTAAGCTAGTTCCGAGAATTGCAGAAAGTACATTTCCGGAGAATAGGATTTGTTTACTAGTTCCCACGATCCCCTCCCTAATATTAGTCGACTCGGTACTTTAGTCGGCAAACTTTACAAAGAAATACAGTAATCAGCTGCTTCTAAGATAGTCGACTATTTTTACAATTAATACAAATAATACAAAAAATAACACAAGTAAAATACTGCAGTATTTCTATATGTTTTTTTAAAACTGTAATAAAAAAAAAATTAATAAAAAAAATACAATTTCTTTAAAACGAAATTTCTATGTAACGAACTTTTTCTTTGGAACCTTCAATTTCGTTATATGGAGGTCCTACTGTATACTCTTAAACCCACAGTACGATTTCTGCATAGATTTGATATCTCAAGTAATTATAGCTACTTGCCTTTGAATTTGCTTTATTGACAAAAAGATTACTGTAGCGTTGTGAGAGACACAGTTTTTATTGGCACATTCTTATTTTGATTTATAATCAATTGTGTAATTTTATGTATTAGTACCAAATGCAAGAAATATGTTGTCCAATATATACAATCTTTATTGCATTCTTTAAATAAATGTTAAATTTTTATAAATATTTTTGTCATTTTTTTAAACCTACTTTCATAATTAGGTCAGTTAACAATAATTATTTAATCAAACTCAAGAAATACAAGTTTAAATATGCTATGAAACGTTACTGATGTTTTACCTATCACAAATTTGCAATTAATTAATTTACCCTTATCTCATCAAACGGCCTACTCAGCTTTTTTGCTATCTGGCCTACCACCACATTAGGCCAGAGAGTCGCGAGCTTACTGTACTACAAAATTTGTATATTGGCCAATTACAATGAAATTTATAATACTGTATTTGTTGGTAGAAATAAAAATCATTGTTAATATTGCTTTCAAACTCTCAATCATGTTTAATGATCATATTTTGTCAACTATATTTTAAATATGGTTTGTTTTTAGTTCGGACTGGACAGAGTCCAACACAAGTGACGTCACAACAAATGATGTTGATAAAACAAGCCCAACAACAATTTTTAAATGAACAATCTCCATCAGGTGGAAAACAACAACAGTTAATTGTGATGAAACAGTCAACAGATACTCAAACACCGACTTCGCAGCCTCAAATGATTGTCATTAATCAACAACAAATTGTTACCGATCAACAATTAACTGCTAAACAGCATAAACAACTACAACAACTTCTTGTTAAACAACAGTATGTTGAACAACAGCCGCAACAAACAATGGCGATACAACAACAACAGTTACAGCAGTTGATATTAGCGAAACAACAGCAGATGTTAGCGGAACAACAAAAAACAGGTAAACCACAACAGCAGATGATCGTTTTGAAGCAGCAGCAACCTCAACAACAACAAATTACATCGAATCAACAATCACAGCAAGATCAACAGAAAGCACAACAGTTGCAGCAAATGATTTTGGTGAAACAACAACAACAATTACTGACAGGAGAACCTCAGCAGATCACTCAACAGCAACTTCAACAAATGTTGTTAATGAAACAACAGCAACAGCAGCAACAACAACAACAGATGATTTTAGTTAAACAACAAGGGGATCAAAAGTCAAGTCCAACACAGGTTCAAACTAAGGTATTAGTTTTAAAACAGTTAAAAATGATTTATTTATATTTGTGATAGGTAATATGCATCCTATCAAATAAATAGTGTAACGAATCTGAATAATGTTTTTCAGATTAGGATATCCATGATCCATTTTAGCTTGAGGGGGGTCATGTTCAAATGGGTATTAAATGTTTTTTGTAATAATTGTAATCTAAATTTGAATAGCTTATCACCTAATGCTTTTCTGTTTTTGCTTATCTATTATCAGTCCAATAAAATTAAGAAATAATTTTTGAAACGTACAGGGGTGATGAAATAAAAATTTAACAGGATGGAATCGCTTATTAGAGATTAATGTCGTCTAGATAAAACTCAAAAAAAGAAAACAATTTTATGCTTAAATTTGTATAATTGTTAGATATTAGAATAAAAAAGATTACTCTGAAAAGGTTTTTCTTATTTTTTGGACAAAAATAAAAAACTAGTCATTTTTTTGTAAAAAAATACATTTTTTTTCCAGATAAAGCCATTTGAGAAAGTCTAAAAGAGGGAGAAGGGGCAGGGGTAAAATGAAAAAGTTGTAATAAAAATAAGAACAAATTCAGAAATTACAAAATTACTTTATCTCTATAATTTTTTGAAAAAGTAAATAAATGCAAGATTTTCTGGAATTAATCCTTGGAACTGAATATTTTTTTTGTTAACTAAGGGTGAAAGGAGTTTGAAAAGAGTTTTATAGAAATATCACACATGTAGTTTGACTCATGATAAACATTTTATATATATATATATATATATATATATATATATATATATATATATATAATAAATAATAGAAAAAAATGAAATTTTGATTTTATTCGTGTTAAAAATGTTTAACAAACTTAATTTTACATGTCCTACATAATAAAATAAATTGTATGTAAATAAAAGTGCAATAAATTTTTTTCAGAATTATTTTTCCGATTGAATGATTCATATTGTATTGAGAAAAAATTATCTGAGCTTTAACATGATTTATCTCTTGTACTTATATTTTTATGTTATTCACTTATGCAGATTTCCTAAGTTTGGTTCTAAAATTGAATGGACTTGTATAGAAAGCAACCGATCTTTACTTTGCTTGGCCCAAGAAATCAAAAACAGTAATTTCGATTTACTGTCTGTTGTTGTTATCAAATGCAAATAAACACAGGACCTACCACAAAAAATTGATTTGGAGGAGTTTTGTGCATACATAAATATATCCAGGATTAAAATCTTGTCTATTAGATATACTTTCATTAATAAATTATAAAACTATACTAGTTGTGAACACAGTGGTTGCAATTTTGTATGACTTTATAGTTATACTTCAGTTAAGTAAAATAAGACATACAATATTTTTTGTCTGGGGAGTGCAAATTTATTGCTTAACAATTTAAGAGTTATATAACAAACTTATCCCTATTTTAAGGTGACCTTATTAACAATTTAAACTTAAATTTTTTATTATTTTTTTTTTAGTTTAAAAATATCTTTGTTTCTATAGCCCCTATGAAAACAATTGTTTTGAATTGTTACTACATTACGAAGAAAATGTGATGAGGTTGAAGTTGACATTATTCAGTTATATGTTACATAATCTTGAAGTTTATATATGCCTATTTTAAACAATTGGCTATAAGTATAGAAATTTCAGATGAATTTTAATGAAATTTTTAGGAAAGGTGTTTCTTGTGAAGATTAACAAGCTAAATTTTGTATCAAAATATTCAAAACAACATATGAAATGCATCTCTGCATGGATGTTATCTATTACGAGAAGATTAAAAAAAAAACTTTAACAAATTTTAATACGTTTGTATTTATTAATAATTGATTTTTACTTATAATTAATTACGGCTGATTTATAAATACAATTTCCTATTTCAATACTGCAATTTTTTAAAAATAAATAAATGCATCTTATGTTATATTTGTAACTATTACAGACTTTAGTACAACAACAATCTCAGACACAAGGTGTACAACAACAGTTATCCTTAGCCCAACTACAACAATTACAACAACAACAACAAAGAGTAGTTACATCATCTAGTTTACTCTCACAATCACGTGTTGTAGCTCAAGGTAAGTTTATATTTAAATAAAAATATATTTGAGTTTATACAAGTCACCAAGTATTTAGTCCATTGAGAGGGAGCCCGTAGACAACTTGTTCTTGAAAAAACCAATAGGAACCGAGTGGGTTTACCAACTTGTTTCCCCGCCGTGACAGTGCTTCTGACCGTGTTTCTTCTGCAGTTACGTTCATTTAAGGCGCTCGGAAAAATCATATATACTGCATTTCATTTTGCATTACAGTTGCAAAGAGCATAATATAACGAACTGTTTAAAAAAAAATACATCCATAGTTACTTTTCTTCCTTGCAAACAAATCATCACAATTTTCTCAACGAAAACAATTTGAGTTTCTACTAAATTAATAAATGTAAGTTTGGAAAATTTCAAGTAAAAACTCATATTAATTTTTGTACTGGGTTATTAATATTATTATAGGGGAAATAATTATTACCGTTAAAAGAAAAAGTTAAAAAATAAATATGTCAGTATCAATTATTGAATGGCAAACATTACCACAGACAAGGAGTGTACTGTTTTGTCTGTGATGTTACTAATGAAGCTGTAAATAATTACTTCTATACACTTTGTACACTTTAAATATATCAGTATTATAAGCAAGAATGAAATGGATTTCTAGTACTAATGTTAATACTGACAAATTTTAGAATTAAATGAAAAAAACAAAAAAACAAATGATATGAAAATATTTATTATTCGGAAATTTTCTATCGAGTCAATGCTTGAGCTGTGTGTTGGCCTCTTTGTTTACAGTTCTTCCAGACTTTGTGTCACATTAATTTCCTCAAACTCTTATTGCTATCCTTTCTGGGAAGGTATGAAATATTATCTCTATCGCTTCTGGAAGGTAATGAACAACATCAGTGCATTTGTGGATGACCAAGTAACCTGTTAGATTTGTACGGATTTTACAGTTAGTTTCATTCACCTTTGTTCCTTTGTCGTTGTTAATAATGGTGCTTAATAATTTTTCTTAACCTTGCTAATAATTTATATTATTAAGAAAATTTATTAGATTTCAAAGCAATATATTCATCCAAACAAACGACTTAAACGTAATATACAATGAAATAAGTTTATTATCTTCAACCAACATTTCTTTTATAGGTACATGTTTAAGTATGATAAGTGACACATAATGTTAATGTATCAGTTACACTGAACATGTTTAAATTATTAAAACCAAAAACTATCGTGCAACTCATAAAAAACCTACACAAACAATATAAAACTACTTATTTATGCAACTCAAGACTGGTGTATTATGACTCCTAGTGCATTACGAAAGTGTTGGATGTTGATCCAGTGTCATTTTAGGCTTTGAAGACTATTAGTATAGTCTAAAAGAAAAAGTTATAGGAATATAATATATAATAAGACATGTGTATTTTACAAAGAAATGTTCAATGAGAAGATGCCTCTCCTCACGGAAAAAATACATTTTGACAAGAATCACAGTCTAAAGAGTAGCTACGATTTAATTAATAAAATAAAAGATATGCATATTAAAACCGGATCAAACCTAGTATCGTTTGACATAACGAATCTTTACACAAACATCCCTGTAAAAGAAACCACCGCCATATTGATAAAACTATTAAAAGACAACAAAAGTTTGGGAGAAAATCAAATTACAGAATTAACCAATCTACCGAGCATTTGCTTATCACAGAATTACTTTCAATTTAATAATGAATATTACAGCCAAAATGACGGCCTAGTTATGGGTAGCCCATTGTCATGTATCATGGCCGAAATATTTCTGAATAATATCGAGAACAATAGAATAATGAATAAAGAAAACAAACATCTAGATAAAATTCAATACTACCATAGGTATGTTGATGACATATTAGTATTATACCATGGCACAAAGAGACAGATCCACACGTTAGAATCATACCTAAATAATATACACCCAAACTTAAAATTCACAACTGAAATAGAAACTAACAATACCATTAATTATCTCGACCTTACCATAACAAAATTAAATAATAAACACCAGTTCAAAATATACAGGAAACCAACACTAACAGACCACACTATCCACGCTACATCAAATCACCCGATACCTCACAAATTAGCAGCATATAATAGCCTAATACATAGATTAAGAACCACACCTATGAACCATGAAGACTTCCAAGAAGAATTAAATATTATAAATCACATAGCCATCAGAAATGGATACGACCCATATATGGTCGACAGATTATATAAAAAACAGGAAAACAAACACCTAAACAAAAATAAAAAAGAAAAAGAAGAAAAATACGTTGTGATAGATTATAACAAGGATTTAGAACATATAACAAGGAACATATTTAGAAAACAGGGCTACATAACTACATTTAAAACTAAAAATAATCTGCGAAAAGCCCTAAACATAAAGAAAACCCATGATAACAAATTTGAGAGCATGGGAATCTATGAATTATCATGCTCTGATTGTGTAAAGACATATATAGGACAAACTGGAAGGTCCTTTAACCCTCCAACTGGCAATGTTAATTGTCTTGAAAATTCTTCGTTTGTTAAAAAATTAATTAAATATATTATTTCTATACAAAACCTAACTTATAAGATATCATTTTTCTCAGAAAGATGCATAGAATCCATCTATGCAATAAAAAATTTTTTTTTGAAACGGTTTTGGAGTAAGTATGTTTCATGTCAAAAACGAAGTTACCGATTTTCAGGAAAAACCTGTATATTCCAAAATCAATAGCTTACTACCTTTTTCTAAGATATACAAAAGTTTTGTGTAATATTTTTGAATATATTTAGGAAAAAAAAAGAAAAAAAATGTTACATTTTAAAAATTAAAAAAATTATATACGAAAAAACTGAATTTTCTCTTTATTTTTTCCAAAAAACAAAAAATAGTAAAATATATTTTATACAGAACTTCTATATATCATTATGTCCAGAAAGGTGCATAGAATTTAGTTGTGTAGTGCAAAAAAAGTTACATATGTATCACATTTGGAGTTTTTTGGTCAAATACCAAAAAATCTAAGAGTAACGAAGCAGAAATTTCACAGAAATGGTGATCAAAAACATACTAATAAAATTTTTTCATTTTTTTTTCACCGTTACTTGAGATTTCTAATATATTTAGGGGAAAAAAATAATAATATGTTACATATTCTAAATAAAAATGACGATTTTTCAAAAATTTGTATTCTGGCGCTTGAAGGTTAGGGTGACATGTCAAACTTTTAGGCATAATTAGTATTTTTCTAAAGCTAGGCCTAAAACAAAAGCATTAGATTTTACTAATACAATATACTTTACAAAGAATAACACACATATTCACTTGTATACTCATATAAAACACTAAATATAAGAAAATATGCTTATAGCCTAAACTAACCATTGTTATTTATAGGTTATTCCATATACACACTCGAAATTCACTCAAAAACAAACTTTAGAAATAAAAACACATATATTGTAACTTGTATACACAATTTATATACAATTTGTATACACAAACCTTCAAAATAACAAAAATCTAATCCCAAAACCAATATTTGCCAAGCCAAATATTATAGTGTTCACGTCAGACATTTACTACGTTTGGACTTCAAAACAACAAATTGTTAGTAAGCAATTCCTAAACTCAAGTGGTACCAACTTATAGAATGGAATTTCCCCTACAACATAGAGTAAAAAGAAAAATAATTTTAAAAACAGAGAGATATCAACTTCGTCTTTTTGTAAAGCACATCGAATGCTAAATGAATTTCTTGTTGTCAGGTTTGTTCTATGTTCAAGTACGAATATCTCTGGATCTGTTAGACGCAGAACAATTTGTAATCTATGGTTAGAAAGAGAAACATGTGATCTATATAACAGTGTTTTAGTTGACTTAAATGACAGAAAAATATAGTTGTAATCATATCAGGAAAAATGGAGCCGCGCTATACGAAAAGGCGCATAGTTGAAAATTACGATTTTACGCATCAAAAATACTCGAACTTCACCAATTTTTGGAATATTATTTTTAACGTTTTGTGGTATTTTTTTTGCATGATTATGCATCTACGGAACATTCGCTTTCCAACGGTATTTTATTTATTGCGATCGGATAATTTTAAGTGGGCGTAACGTTGAATGGCAAAGTACGTGATTAAAAGTTAGTGAAATCACTTCGGAGCACGTTGGCGACCTACTGTAGGTCGCCGTGCCACTTGGAGGGTTAAACAACGATTTAAAGAGCACATACCAACAGCTTCACAACTGACTAATCCAGCAAAAGTCGAGTCTAAGTTTGCCAAACATATAATCCAAACAGATCATAAATACTCAGTCATCGAGGAAACAATGAAAATACTTCACCATTGTGAGAAAGGGAAACTTATGAATGTATTGGAGGAGTATGAAATATATAAACGAACAAAAGACAACAGTAGTTCACTATTAAATGAAAAATTAAAATTTGACTCGCATCTAATTTATGACACAATCATAAAGCAATTAGATAGGATCTAAACCACCCCACCCCATGCCTACCACCGATGCGCAGGAAACCAACATTGACAGTACGCGTTGTGACAGTGGGCCTACTGCATCATGTTTTAAATGTTTAAAGAACTTGTGTGTTTGTTATGTGTCGTGTGTTCGTAATTTGTGATTTTAAACTAAGACAACGATAATACCCGCATAACACTTGAAAATGGCTGAATAGCCGAAACGGCCGTAGTGATAACTACAGACAAATATAGACTATTGTGACGGTAAGTCTTATTAATATATCTAATTGTTAATCAGTAGTCGGAATGGCGAAAACAAATATGTATGACGTATTATTTTATTGTGTCAAACAGACACAAATTTGTTATCTTGGTCTTATCATATCTGAACCAGAATCTACACTGGACAATTTATTGCAATGAGTAGATATTTCAGTTCAGTTCTTGCAGCGAATGATGGATATTTGTATAACGTTTTGAACTGTAGAAATAGATACAAACATTATGCGGTGAATGACGGATATTCCAATAATGTTTTGAAGTGTAGAAATAGATACAAATCGAAAACTGTAAACCATTGTAGCCATTTTGTTGATCCCTTTACAGGTGCTTTCACAAATGTTGAACAGTTTTAGAGCATTGCTAAATCAACATTTAGGCATAAATTGAGCACTCAATGAAATGTATTAGACAGTTAATTGTGCAAATTTATGTGGAGGAAAGGTTCATCTGAAAATTCCAATCCATTTCAGAAGATATTGAAAGAGATTGTACAGGATGTCCAGTGACCGAGAATTCTAGAAAAAGCGGTAATTGTACGGGAATTTAATATGTATGGGAAAAAAGCCGGAATTATATGGGGATTTTTGAAGCTGCTTTAAACAAACAAATATATTTTATTCTATTTTTATACACTTTGTATTTTGTCAAATTATATGAAAGAATACCAATTTGAAAGTCAAACTTGATAATTTTTGTAATTTTATGCTATGAAAACCTGGAAAAAAAAATATATATAAAATCTTGTATTACGAATTGTAATACATTAGTGAAAGACAAAAGGAGTATCGTTATCAACTTTCTCAGTTATATTGTTCTGATCGGAAATATTCGTATGGCACCGATAACTTTCAATATTTTTTCCTCCATGATTGGTGGCCTGATGATTTGACTTTAAACGTTTCCCTTTGTTTTTTTTTTTGAAAAAATGTTATTGCTACAAACTCCATACACATTTCAAAAAAAATTCTTCATTTCTATTAGTTGACAACTTATTTCTTTTTGAATTGTGTGTTTTTTCAAGACTAATGCGACTTTATTAAAAAATTTTAAAACAATATAATTGAAATAGTTTATTACCAAAAATTTTTAAGGCATTATTAAAAAAGATTCCTTTAATGTTGTTTTCAATTGTAAGGGCCAGTAGGAAATTATAAAAATGTCGGTGTTATATCTAGCTTCATATTAATTCAAAATAACTGTAAAATTAAACAATAACTGTAAAAGATATTTGTTTGAAATTGTAATGTATATTTTTCTATAGTAGAATAACACTTTGTGTTGCGTGTGTTATGTTATAAACAAAGATCTATTAGTTACAGAGGGACCAGAGTTTTATAGTGAACTCAAACTTTATAAGTTCCAACGAGTGGTTGAATGATGGTACAGAGTTTATGTTAATTAGACTTTCATACAATCTGTGTAAACAATAATTGAGTAACAGTAAAGTTCATTACCTTGAATTGATGCAATGTCCAATTGTCCAACAGGGTAATTCAGGAAGCGATGTAGACAGACGTAGCACTACACTTAACCCTTTCAGACCTGATAATTCGTTTACAGCAACCTATTAGAGTCCTGAACAATTTGTTTTTAAAAAAATTCATTCAGGTTTTCAATCTATACTTCTTAGCATGTAAATACATGGAGAATAGCATTTTTTGCTTTTTAAATTAAATGGTTAACCAAATAATTAACATACACGTTTGTGTAGGTTAGGCATTACCCAGAAATATCTAAATACAGTACCAATATTTACAATTTTTGGGGGTTTTTGGTACCAAATTGAATCAGAAATTGGTAAATAATTTTGTAACACCTATGTGTATAAAATTAATTTAATTTTACAAAAATTAAGCATATTTCTTATATTTTTTCACAAATGCAATATGTTAGAAAAAGTAAATTAACACAATAGAACATTACATACATACATATTAAAATTATCTGATTAAAATAAATGAACAAAAATTAACCATATTTCTTATATTTTTTCACAAATGCAATATGTTAGAAAAAGTAGATAAAGACAATGAACATTACATACATACATATTAAAATTAACTGATTAAAATAAATGAAAATTAACCTTAATGTCATTTTTTTGTGTGGAAACATTTAAAACAATTTTTATCTTTAGTAAGACATAAATAAACATTACATTTTTCACATCTCATTCGTGTTCGTGAATTACAGTCCTTCAATCGGCATGCTCTTGCAGTTGTAAGATCATCTACAATAGGCCAGTGATCATAGCCGTCCAGCCTCTTGTCAACACCTGGAATAGGAGCTCGCCAGTTCTGGGGACGCACAGGTATTAAATCAGATGTGCTGGCTGCTGCAGTGTCTTCATCTCCATCATTACGTCTAGAATGTTTTGGAGTGCACATTAGAGCTTCTGCAAGTTCTAACCGAAATTTTAATAAGTCCATAATTTTACCCTTTGGTACTGAGTTTTTACGGCAGTCACGTCGATACTGCATCCAACAATTCACAACAGACAGGTCCAGGAAGTGAAGAATTACCTTGAGGGTCCACTTTTTGGTTTTAAACCATGTTCTATAACATTCAAGTAGCTGATTCAGTAAATCCACTCCCCCCATGTTTTTGTTGTAAGTAGTCACAACTGCTGGACATTGTATTTCAACAAATCTGTATTCCTTCTTGCTCCATCGTTTTACATTTGTGACAGGTGAACTGCCACAAACTGACGATAACATAGTGACACATTTGTTGTCTTTCCACTTTACTGCAACTATTTTACCATCGGATGTGCAGAATTCTTCACAATGTCCCCTCGGCAAGTCGCGGTCAGGGCAGAAATTTATGACTTTTAACCGGTTAGTCATAATAGTACCTGTCGCAAAGAAATTTTCAGCATAAAGTTTCTGCAGCAACCCTAGTGTTGTGAAGTAACGGTCAAAATATAGAATGCTGAGAGGTGGAATACTGTCTGTCAATCTAAGAACAACAGATGGGCCTAAACCAAGTTCTTTTTTGAATGGAAAATTAGATTCACTTCCCTGATACAACTCAAAATCTATCATCAACCCATCAGATGTAGTAATTACGAAGTTCTTTAAACCAACCGGTCTAGGTTTGTTTGGCACGTACTGCTTTAAGCTACAACGGCCAGTGAAGGGAACCATCTGTTCATCGATCGAGTAGTTTCCAGGTAGCCTCTCAATTTTATGACATCCATTTCGAATTGCGTCTAGGACAGGCTGAACTTTCCACAGTCTGTTTCGATTATTTGGTGGTTTGTTTACATCGACTACATGTAGACAATTTCTCAAAAGGAAGAATTTGTCTCGTTTAATAGAACACGATGTAATTAAGTCTAAGGATATTCCCGATTGCCAATACATGCGTAATCGTGGATACGGTATGCATCCCATTACAAGATGCATTCCATATAATTTTTTTATTTCGGTTGCATCTGTTTTTAATAGCATTTGTTTTTTCTGCAAACAATATTGTGCAGTGCAATCTGCTGCATTTTTAAAAAAATCCTCGGGATAATATTCCAAAAAGTATTGTAGTGGTGTCTTTATTGCAGGAATGCCATACATCGGATCGTCATTATTAAAAGTAGGAAATGTTTTTTGAAATATTACCTTATCCCATGAAACAGGAGTGTCAATAAATGAATTGCTTACATTGGAAATATCCTCTTGAGTTTCGTCAATAACTGTCGCAACATTACGTACAGTATCGTCTCGATCATCATCCTCAGAGAGCCCCTCGAGTTCTGAACCATCACCTTCTTCCAAAATATCCAGGATAATATCTGCATCTAGATCAGGATCAAGCCCTTCTGCAAAGAAAAAAATAATTTAAAAGCTTAAAATTAAAAACAATAGCAGAAACATTTCAGTTAAGTACATTAATTATAAATGTTTTTAAATATGCACAATCTCAGACAACGGCTAACCTAAATGCACAATCTCAGAACTTTAAAACAGCTAAAAAATATATAAAAGTTAGGCCTATTTATAAAATATAACTTAAAAAAACAAAACAAATAGAAATGAAGCCTATTCAATAGGAATTCAGTAAAAATTTGTCAAGCGATTGTAAATTTAGGCTAGCCTAGTATTTAAGTCTCATCTAGTTCATAACTAGTTTAGTTACTTGATACAATTTATTAAACAAAAATGTTTATCTAATTGAATATTTAATGTTAGAAGACTAATAATAGAAGTAGTGTGTCAAAAACAAAAATAAACACTTTTATAGGTTAGGTCCTAACCTACATGATTGTGTAGGTGTTTGTTTTGCTTTAAATTATTCTTAATAAAATGAAAATTTGACATATCTTCCATAACTAGCCGATAAACAAGAATGTTTTCAATATAAAAGTTATATTACATTAAAAATCTAACTTAAAAAATTGTATAAAAGTTCATTCTTACCTAGTACACTTCTTTGGTTCACTGCCATTTTGGTCAACTAGTTACTCTTTGCTGAACAATTTAGAGAAATAGAGGGAAAAACCTGGAACAAAATTTCCCTGCCATTCTTAAGAACCTACACAAATGATGTGCACAGGTCTGACTTACCAAACTCAATCATGGAATGTGAGAGAAAAAAATGAAAACAGCTGTATCTTACCTACACAATTGTGCAGGATAGGACTAAAGCATTACCTACACAATTGTGTAGGCAAGGTCTGAAAGGGATACCACAGCTGGCTGGTTATCATAATTATTCTATTGTTTATATTTGTCACTCTTAAATCTACACAGATTGCACTTATAAAATAGGTTAATAATTAAAAAGCGTGGCAGAGCCGAATGGTAATAAATACAGCGTTGCATTATGAAAACTATGCACTTGCATATAAAATTAAAGCGAGTTGAAAGGAATTAGCGTTTGCGTGATACACAGATGAGGTGTTCTTTACAACTGACTTTCTACCCTTCAAGAAGATGGGACGCGTCCCCAATCACGTGATATAGTCCCATCATTCTGGACCAATGGGAGGCTATGATGATTGTAATAATGTGAAAATTAGAATTGGAGTTTATCATATATTTAAAAGCGCGTGATGAAAATACAGAAAAGGGGGAAGCCATTGAAACGATATGCAGTCTTCAGTAAATTCATTTATAGAAACAAGATAGATTTTCAAGACAACAAAAATAAACAACCATGTTTAATATTAGTATAACATAATTAACTACAAGTGTTTAATTTTAGTATAACATAAGTGATTACAAGTGTTTATTTGTTTTATATTTAATAAATAATGTGTGCAAAAAGTAAGGGTGTGTGAACTGTTTATAACAGCGGAAATAACAGAGGAATGAGGAACGGTTTCCAGTTATAGGACAAGAGATCTCTTGGCGAATTTCTAAGACGTCTAAGTTCAGTACTCAAAGAGTAGAGACATATTTCTGATTTCAGAGCGGTCAGAAATTTTTTAATAGAATGTAGTGATAAAGTATCGAAAATCGGTTATTCGAGCATAGACATGTATTAGTGAATGATGTTTGCTTGTAAATTGACTTTTTGTGTAATAAAAAAGACAGAGAAACGAATATTTTATATTAGATGATGCAATATTTGCACATGTTCAACAAAAGGAACAATGAACTTTCGTGATAGACATAAATTCCTATGAAAATAAAGAACTGTGTAATTGTGCAGAATGACGTTTTAAGAAATATTATCGACGTGTGTGACCAAAATTATGACAACTAATCTCTCAACATGTGTAGATAACAAGCAGGTACCATCACAAAAGCCTACAACTCAACGGACTGGAGGACTGGACATTAATTCAACAAAGGACCTGAACTCAGTGTTAAAAAACACTAAAAATATCAAGTATTGTTAAAATATTTATAATAACTATTTGTTCTATGATTTTATATAAGAATTTATAATTTTTATAACTTTTAAAGCATTATTCCATATCTTTGAAATCAAAGATATTTCATGAATTCAACATTTGGTTGAATAAAGTAAATTCAATGAAAGATTTACAGATGATAATAAACTGTTAGTTTCACTAAATAATTTTCAGAAGTTGCAACATAAAATTTAAAGTAGAGTCAAGAATTGTTTTGTCAGAATTTAAAAACCTTCTTAAAAGGAAAATATTACAAATTTAAATAGGATGTATAATTTATAATTTTATATTTGAATTATTCATGTATGTGTATGATTTTATTTAATAAATGTTTTTTGTTAAATTTCAGCTACAAATGTTTTCATTTCTAAAAAACCAATATCACTGTGGAGTACACTTTTAAAAGAGCTTACGACCCTTGAGATTATAAATTTATTAAATTCATTTTTTCTATGTTAAACAACGACGAAAGTCTGGCGCCCAATAATTATAAAATAACCACAAGTAAACTCATTTTTTTTTTTAGATAAAATAAAAATTAAGAACTCTTCAAGTTCAAAATAAATTCTTTTCTTTCTTTTTTCTTGTTGATAATATTTAAATTATCACATGATGTCATTTAGCCTTGAACATTTATGCAATTGTGGGTAAAAACACCCCTCGTGTGACTGACATGGACTCTTCTGGATCGTATGATCAACTAATTATTGTGGTCTGATATTGTTAGACGGAGACAGAAAATCGTAAATGTAGAGCAACCAGTTTATTCGAAAAGGGCATATAAAAATACTGAACACTTTCTATGTATAAGATGGGAGAGGGGAGAGAGGCAAGAATCTCTAGTATCTGTAAAATGGTGACCATTATTGTAAATTTAAAATTGAATGATATATTTAGTTCTTGAATTACTCTCCTATTTTGTTACTTATTTGATGAAATTACTTGTTTTGAAGCAATAAAGAAATAACATGTATCATTTCCTTTTAGGAAGGAACTCGAGAAAACAAAAAATATACAAGAAAATGACCTTAACTTGCTCACAAGTATAAGAAGTCAGGGGAGGGAGGAGGGGACAGCTGACAACACTCTTAACACCAAATACAAATGATATAATTAATTTAACATTTTTACGCTCTTCTATTAAGACAAGAACAATTTTTTAATTATTGTGCCTAAGAGATAATTACCATGGGTTATTTGTTGTTACATTGCAAAATAAATGATCACGTCATTAAAAATGAAAGTACGTACAATATAAGGAGAAATTAATGAAGCATTTTTTGTTAAACATTTATATCTTTAAAAATGTGATATCTATTTAAAAAAATTCAATAAAAGGGAAAGAAAAAATTTAAATAAAGACTAACTTTTGAATATCCCAATAGTGTCCTTTTGAATAATGTCAGGGTCAGAAAAGAAAGAGTTAGTTAAGGGATCTGATAGGACAGATGAAAAAGAGGGGTCTAACCCTAGACTACATGAAAAAAGGCATAGATACACCTAGGATCCTCTAGATTGCCTTAACCCTTTGAGTGCCACAAGAAAATTTTCATAACTGCAAAATTCGGTAACACATCTAAAATGCACAGACTCACCCAAAAATGCCACAGGTATAAATGGTTTTTTGGAGAACTTTGTTATAATTGACACAGATTAAATTGTATACAAGATATCTTAACAAATTTAGTGTCAAAATGTTCAGTGTTACCTAGGCTACAATTATATTTGTAAATAAGTTGGATTCTATATGTAAAAAAAAATTATTTATTAAAAACCAAACTTTAGATAGCCTAATTTAGAAAAAAAAATTTTACGTTTTTTTTTTACCTCAAAAACCAAAAATATTTTATACATGGGAAGTGTGCTATTTTCTATCTATATACTGTTTTCTATAAGTGACCAAATTTTTAAATTATTTGGTTGAAAACCAAACTCAAACAAAAAACTTTTATCTCAGAACTAACCTATCCCAACCTATCCTAGGCCTATTTTGTTTACCTGATGTACTAGGTTAATCTAAGTTTAAATCAATATCACTATCACTAAACTGATTGTCACTATCACTTTCTGGTTGATATAACGGGTCTAGATCACTGTCATCCCCAAATAAATGTAACAAATCATCTTCAGAGGCTAAAGAGTCATCGTCTGAATAACCTAAAAGTAATCTGTCTACTTCGCTACCTCTTAGATTTTCTTCCGCCATTTCAAAGCAATATATTATCCAAAATACTACTTTAAACTTGTAATAACTAAAATAATAACCTTCAACAAACAAATAATAAAATAACACGAACAACAAACTTCAAAAAAAAACTAATGACTGTAGCGAGAAAATAATATCAACACACAATAATATCAGTACCGTGCGTACACTTCTAACCTGCAAGTGAAAATGACAACAGCTGATTTTGTGCATCAGTAATTGTTGTCATCTGTTTAGTTAGCTAAAACAAAATTTTTTCCACCACTGAATATCACTGGATATACCACAAAGTATTTTAAAACACCGAAATACTATATAGCAGATTACAAATAAATAAATTAAACTACGAAATACGCAGTGGCGATGGATCGTCACCGTGGCATTTCTCGCACGGAAAAATGGTGACGATAGATCGTCATCGTGGCATTTCTCGCACGAAAAAATGGTGACGTTAGATCGTCACCGTGGCACCCAAAGGGTTAATGAATGATAAATATATGTGTGAGCTTCAGTGATATAATAGAACGTTTACTGCGTTAGATAGCTGTGTAAAGGAATCACAGTATAAAAATTAGGCTGTTTACAATAGCAGAATAGGCCCAATTAAAAATAAAATTATATAGAAATTAAAACTTAATACAGTAGAACCTCTGTTAACCAGCCTCGGATTAACCGGTCCTCGGATTAACCGGCCTATATCTTATTGTACTGGTTGGATGAGAGTTTCCGAAAATAAATTGTAATTGAAACACCAAAGCAGCGGCGAGTCAAATGACTTTGTCGATAGCGGTATCCCATTGTCGGCGGCATAAAAACACCGCGGCATTGGCACCCGTGGGTATAGCAGACATACACAGACAAAAACGTTTGATGGGCCGCTTTTTTCCACGAATCAATTTAGTATAGCCTACATTATGGAAAATATAACAATTCTTTTCAGTTTTCTTGGAAGCGTGTGTTGGTTTCGTTTGAGATGCGGTTAAATGTGTCAAAAGACTTGACAGAGGGGAATCTGTAAAAAAGCTTTGTAGTGTTTAATTTTTTCATGTTTGATGTATAATATACATAACATAATAATATATACACGATACATTTATGTACAATAAAATGAGTTGCAATAACATCTTAATTGCATAATTCTTAGAGCTACCTGATTAAATAAGCTTTCTTTGAACGAAAACCGATTTTTCACGGGAACCTCGGATTAACCGGTCAAACGGGCAACCGGCCCGGGTGTCAGTCCCGACTAGACCGGTTAAGAGGGGTTCTACTGTATCTCAGTTATCAATTAGTAGCAAAACATATTTAAATATAACAAATATTTAAGGTTTCCGTTGTTTCTCGTGAGTGTCTGTTTCTTTTCTCCTTATACTGTAGGAAGTTCTATAAGTGCTGTATCATTTCTATAATTATGTTAAAAAAATATTAATAATTAATGGGCTACGAGAGATGGATTTCTGTGATTGTTTAACTTTTTTGAATTATTAATTAGGTAAATGTGTATGTTAAGTTTAAAAAAAAATCTGTTAACCAGGTTGTGAAAAAATAATTGGCAACTGTATTTGACAATTACTGTATATATATTGTAATATTTCTAAATGCAGTTTAAATTTGATTTACAGTTGGAGTTAGTGGTCAAACAGTCAGTTCTGCGTCAACAAGTCTTATCAAACCTTCGCAACCTCAACCAATGTTAGCCAAGATGGTGACTAATGCTCAAGGACAACCTGTGATATCTATGGAAAGTCTGCTAGCTCATCAAAAACAACATGGTTCTCTACCTCAAGGTATTTCCAACTGGAGGTCACAATTTTTATTTGACTTTGCTAAAATTTGGTACGTAGGCTTGATTTTATGAATCGCAGAACAGATTTGTTAACGAGGAAAAGCAGTTAATATACCGAATTTATATTTACTATGGTATGTAAGATTCAATATGGTTGTGGAACTATTGCAGTTTTGTGGGTTCACGTTTTTAGAGTGCATTAGTATGGAGGCGTCGAAGCATGTCGGCATGCTGTCCTTATAGTTACCAGAAGTGGGTTGTTTTTTTGGGCTCATTTTTGAGCTTCAAACCATATCCATTGAGATGGATAATCTATTTAGTATGTAAAATTAATGATAATATTCAGAATGGATTTTTGAAAATAACCACTTTAGTTCAAGAATGTTTTGCAATAGTTTATATACACATTTAAAATCTGTATCAAATAATGTCTAAACATGTTTTATTAGATAAAAAATAAAAGAGTTATAAATTAGAAAATCGTCATTTTAACTACATAATACCAAAATATGAGGTTTGTTCGGACAGTAAGTTCCATTTTGTTGTAGAAAAGACACAAATACATTAGAAGTTTTTTTATTATACGCAAATTTAAGTTACAAGTTTTACCTATTTTTCCACATAATATCCTGCTAAATTAAGGCACTTGTCACATCGGTGAACAAGTTATTTAATACACTTGTTATAGAACTCCGCCACTTGTGAGTTAAAACATCCATTGACACTGTCTTTTAACTTCTTTTCAAACTGCTGTGACCCTAGCTATTTTTTGATGTTTTGAAAAAAGTGATAATCACCAAGAGCCAAATTAGGGCTTTATGAAGGATGGTCAAACAACTTCCATTTGAAACTGTCCATTACATCTTGTGTACATGTAGTAGTAAGCAGACGAATCTTCTCATGCAAAGATAAACAAATACTAGTATTCAACATGCCATATTGTCATCTTCAAATTTTTTATCTGCATGTTGACATAGCACACCCAAGTTGAATGACAAAAATCTGTGGTAGTCTAGTTTGTCAGTTATCACTTGGTTCAAAACCTGAAGGAAAATAACGGATAATTCTATAATTTTGAAACACCGGTTTTCTTGGATTTTCTCATTCATCTTTTCAAGAAATTCATTTATCACAACACATGGTCTTCCACTTCTTTCTTCATCATGGATGTTAGTCCATCCAGGAAACAAACGTCACCATTTTCTAACAGGAATATCACTCATAATGTTCTTTACATACACTGTATAAAAAGTTCACGATAAGTGTCTGCTGCCGTACATTTATTTGACTAGACAAAATTAAAAACATCACCTAATTTGTAATTGGTGGGATTTTTAGTGATGGTGGGTATTTTGAACAACAGTATTGGTGTGAGATCAGGCTGAACTACTTTCCCATATGACTCATGTTGAGTCAGGTTACATAACTCTACAAAGATAACACCAGAAATGCGCTAAACCAGAAATAGAACCTATTTTCAAAACAGGTCTCATAAGAAAGAAAATATCTAATAATTGTTCTCATAGCCTGAATTTTATTCAAATTTGATACTTAAGATAGGTTAAATATGGTTGTGATTTAAAAAAATAGTTGGAAATTTTAACATGATGGCCTTTTGAAATAGAATTTTAAGCTGTTTCTTCTTTTCAACGTCATATAAAGAGCTTATAGCTCATTTTGTACAGCTTTGTATTTTGCAATGTTGAGGCTTAAATATTTAAATGAGTGGATACATATTTATTTTTGCTATGCAAATTTAAAATATCTATACAAGAAGTGTGATTTGGTTGCAGGTGCTCTTAGAGTTGCAACAGCAGCTGGCAAACCAGGACTTCCACCTCAATATACTGTAGTTTCTGTAGCTCAGCCTAGAGTTATTCAGGCAACACAGTTATCTCAGGCAAGTAATAGAAACAGGTTAATTAACCTCTCGTTCTTTCTCTTTCTTGACTTAACACCTCATTCAGTGTATTGGATCCTGTCCGAATGCTTTAGTATTTTTACTTTGTTTCCTCCGTTATGATGTGTTCTGTTAGCGACTTGTGGAATAATTTGTAATCAATTAAACAATTGTTATTGACAGATATGTATTTCAGGGTGTTCCACGAAGAGGTCATTATTTTTTAATTAATATGCCGGACATATGAAACACTGTACATGCTTGACATTTTACAGTTATGTTACATATATATGGAAAAAGGTATTCTCGAGTTTTATTTTTATGGTCAATAAAAATAAAATTGCCCAAAATCAAAATAATGGTAGTGTATACGTTTTCACCGTAATGATTTTTGGTGTAAGTTTCACATCACATTGTGAAAGCTGAAAAGTGTCAAGATTAGCTTCCAAAGCAAATAGGCAGTCAAAATATAAATTAAAGAGGAAAATTGTAGATGAATATAAAGAGGGGGAAGGAGATAACCCCTCATATGCTCCTGGTATGTAGTGGAAGACAAAAATGGCATTATTAAAAAGTTTTATCTTACATATTTCCTTATTTTTTTAGTTCATTGCTATTTTTTTTTGAAAGTTTAGTTTTTCAGAAGTTATGTAGTTTTTTCACCAGAATGGAAAAAGATATCTCAATGAATATATTTTTTAATTTGTTCAGGATAACGTTTTCTATAGACAGAAATATAAACCCCTTGATAACTTCAACTTTTTTTTTTTCAAATATTTTTCCATGTTTTTCAATTAAAATTTAAAAACTATTTTTAAAAGTCTACTAAAAATTCTAAAACTGTTAAGACTACAGTTTTTATTTCCAGTTCTGCCCCCCCCCCAAAAAAAAAAAAAAAAAAAAAAAAAAAACAACTGAAATAACCATTTATCTTTAACCGAAGGAACATATGTTGACATTATGAAGATAGGAGAAGAGTGACCACCTTAAATATTTTCAGGTGACGTCAAAAGTAGTATATACTCATTGTCCTCAACATCGCCTGAATTGAATAGAGTAAAACAATTATCCTATGCACACTTTAACACAATCTATTAGGATGTGCCTAACCATTAGAATACCCTCACAGAATGGGCGTTATGGCGGATTTCCCCCAGAAATTAATGAATCATCATTTAATGACCAATTGTGTGATTATCGCTTCCTCTTGACAACTGGCACGAATAGATGTAACAGTCTCTTATGAATAAATGTAAGTACCTTACTGCCTTAAGCTCATTGGACAGTACATTTGTCCATTCTTTCCTCCCATTGATGATACAATATGAATTTAACTGTTGAAAAAAAAAATAGATCCCATAACATGCTGAGTGACTAGAATCTAATTTATAGGTTCCTCTGCTGCTTCAGTGTTTCCAGTTATTCTACAATACCCAAGTACCCTTCAAAATGATACTCCAATGGTAGCAGAAGTGGGGCTTTTAATTGTTTAAGAAATGTATTTAGATTAAATTAAAAAAGTGAATTATTAACTTATTCCAAATGTTTGTCACAGGCTTCAAGTACTACTGTTGCTGGTGCAGGTGGAACAACAATGTCACCGCAAACTACAACGGGGAAAATTGTAACAACAATGGCTAACCAAGGAAATCAAATTAGAATGAGTGGTATCAATCTAGCGCACATTGGAGGGAAGCCTGTCTTATTGGCGAGCAAACCTCAATCCCTTCAGGCACAGGTACATTGAATGTTTCATACATAATAGTGACTTTTCTTTTTAAATTTAACCAAACCCTTTAAACTTAGAAGTCAGTTCCTATCATTTAAACTCCACTGATAGCCTTCAAATTCAGGTTTAATATTATAGGGCTGTGTAAGTTCATTTTTTGCTAATTCAAAAATAAAAAATATCCTTTGAATCAAAGTAAATCTTTCTTTTTAATTATATATAGTGTAATGTTCCTTAGCATGTTGATTGCTTAAACACATAAGAAGGATCCATCACAATGTAATAGCATCCATCTAGAATTTCTAAACTCACCCTTTCTTTTTCAATTCCAGTTAGGGTTTTCCAAACTTAAGGGAAATAATTGAAAATGATCCATGCATCTATCTGAAATCTTACCACTTTCTTATTAATTTTAACCCTAGAAGTGGGAATTTTAATGTTTTCCATTATCGATCATTTTTCAATACTTTTTAAAAATTCACAAAAAATAGTAGTATTATTTGTCTAAGCTGGGTTTTGGTGTAGATAGAGATACTATCGTTTAGGTATCAAAAGGGCTTCGACAATATGCGTATTCAGTAGGAAATGATGTGGGAGGAATTTAGCAAAATATCAATGTAAGTAATCGATATTTCACATTTCGTAACTGCACCGAAAAGAAAATGAGTGGTTTGGTTTGGTTAATACTTTGTAGAATGTAATATTGTAATATATCTCAAAAACTATGACAGGATAATTTTGAATACGTAGTTCGTATACAATTTCGGTTACATGATTATGAAATATTGAAACATTACCTTTACACATTATATATTGATATATTACATTTCGATACAATCATATTAGTTATGCTCAAAGTCAAATTTAAAAAAAAATGTGAATTTACGCTATGAAAATGTGTTAAAATTCTTGATTTTGTTTAATTTTTATATATTAAAAATTGTAACGGTTAGAAAGATTTGGAAAGCACAGATCGAAAGATGAAGAATCGTTCTATAGAACAGTGTTTCTGTAGATTTGTGAGACAGAAATATGGACTTCTGAAAATTAGACAAGATGTAAATTTGTGTTTCACAATTGCACAGTTTTAGTGTTACTCGTTTGTTGCGAAATACACAAACTTTATTAATTAATTAAATATTATTTATAATGTTTTATGGTGTTTTGATTGCATGATTATGCATCTATGTATCATTAGTTTAAAAACGGCCGAAATATAATTGCGGTATGATGATTTTTACTAGGGTAAATGTTGAATTGTAAAAAAAATAATTTCTACTACTCTGTGTGCTGTAATGTTGACCAGACACGTCACTCATCAGCTCAGTCCGAGCCATATGCCACTTAGAGAGTTAAGTGCTTGGAAGGGATTTTCCAGGCACTGTAATATGGAACACAACCCCTCATCGTTCTGCTGTTTTATCCTTATTTTACTAAATAAGGTCAGCAAATATTATTAATATAATTTAGGCTCTTTTTCCAAGATCCCTTCTTATTTTGTTACACGGAATAGTTTTTATAAAAATGTTTTATATTTGACTGAAGTAAAGAAAAATACGTAATTAAGATTTGTCAG
The DNA here is from genome assembly GCA_963513935.1 of Aphrophora alni. Taxonomy (NCBI): domain Eukaryota; kingdom Metazoa; phylum Arthropoda; class Insecta; order Hemiptera; family Aphrophoridae; genus Aphrophora; species Aphrophora alni. The sequence goes on from OY740775.1 coordinate 38,230,353, forward strand.
TAATTGGTACAGATAAATATATAACACCATGTGGTCAGATTTTCTATTAAAATTAAGGTTTAAATTTTTTGGGGGTATTTTATTTTGTTACTCATCACTCGAAGTAATTTATACAGTGTAATAATAATAAATATGTTATTAACATAGGCCCGATAAAAACTATAAAAGTGTGGTTGTATATAGGTTGAATCTTTAATCATAGAAAGAATATTAGACACTTATACAACCAAAGAAATATGATTTTTGTTTTACAGATTAATAATTATTATAGAGTTTAGGGGGTTTTACTGTTTAAATAAAGGTCACAATGACCAAGATCTTTGTATTTCGTTATAAAAATCTATTCAACATTTCAATAAATTCAATTTTATAAATTAAAAAAATTTGTAGAAACTATTTGATATTTAGTTTGAAATAGTAAGGTATCGCTTCATATCAATGGGAATTTAGGTTGAATAGGGATAAAAATATGATTATCCCCTATTTTGTGCACACTAAGTTAGCCTGTGAATTAATGTTGCCCAGAGGCAGCTGGCAAAAAATTGACCAATGAGATAAGAGACTCACCAGGAAATCCTGCCACACATAAGTCCGGGTACTAAAGCCAGCAGTAATGTTATTTAAACTAATAAAACATGAAACCATTAACCAAACCACTATAATTGAAATGGTTTTGTAGACTCTGAGACTTGATTACAATTTATCCATACTAACCAAAATTATGGTTTTAGCCAGCTGTTGAGTTTAGGGCAACCCCCTCCCCCTTCCCCATTGTGTCGATCACAATATCTAGCTGGTCATTTAACATGTTAAATCATTGTGAAAAAAGGGGTTCAGAAACGATGTTGTTTCGGATAACTGGAGCCTAACCTACATTGCACACATTAAGTACACTGGCAAATTATGCGATAATTGTTTTAAAAACTCATGGAGACATCACATTTTTCAGGTATTTTTAGTAGTAAAATTAAAGAAGGAAAAAATGTGGTGGAAAGTATACTTACTTCTTACTTCATGCAACCCATGTTGGAGGACATCATCAACTTCATGATGCATCTCATACAATCCAGCAGCCATCACCAGCAAAGACTTGTTTGTCATCAAGATTTTTCTCATTTATGAATTGGGTTGTTTGTTTCTTTTTTGTAACAATATCTTTATTTTTGTACATAGGTGGGTGTAGTTTCTGTACATTCCAGAAAGAAATGTTTTAATGTCTCCGGCTCATTTGAACATTTCTTACAAAATAGGGACTCTGTGAGTTTGTATTGAGAGAGATATTCTTCTTTTACAAAATGGCCTGTCCTTGCTTCAGGAGCAAAAGTTTGAAATTTCTTAGAAAGATCATCAATTATGCCCAAGTTGTTTGTTTTCAGCTATATTTTAAATAATTGTTTGGCTTTTAACCTTTTCGGAACTAACTTACTCTAAACCCTACTTCATGCTCAGACTAGGTTATTTTATTTAGCTGTATTTATGTCACTTACCTTCATGCAGTCATTCTTTTCTATTATTTATCACTTTGCAAACTTTAGGAATAAATGTTGTTTTAATAATTGAAAATTTAAATTTTTTTGGGATTTCAGATTCTATCTTGTTGTTGATTATTGGAAGTAGATGCAGTTTCTTCACTAACAACAGAATCACTAAAACTAACCTCATTTCCACATGTGGTATCATCATCAAAACTATAACTAGAACAATCACTATCAAATTCATCACCTAACTCTTCGTTTAGCAAAATTTCACTAATTTCACTGGAATACAATTTCCGCGATTTATCCACATATTTAGAAGAAATAAATCCTGAACTCGACTGCAAAGAATCGGCCATGTTTACTAACACTCTTCAACAAAACCTAGTAAACATGATTTTATACTCTCTATTTTCTACTGTTAGCCGCCTCCTATCGATAGTGCAAATAGTTCATTTTAAAGCTAATAGATTGCAGTACATGTCAGTAAAAGAATTATATTAGTCGCGTTAAAGCGATGATAGTACTCAAACGTTAAAGTTCTAAAACGTGTATACGCGACCGTAGTCTGTGTGGACAGTTTACTTCAGTCGCGTAAACAGTCCCGAAAAGGTTAAGCTGTTACTTCAGGTGTTCAATTATCAATCTTGTATACCCTTTTCAATCTGTTTATAAAAACATTGGCTGTCATTTTCAAAATACATTTGGGTTGTATCTTTACTACCTTTTTAGTAATTTCACCACACCTCTTGTTTCCCTAAATGCCACTATGAAAATATATAAATTATGAAACACATTAAATTTCATAATTCATTTAAGTATTTGTTACTTCTTTATTAACTCTTAACTTGATAAGCCTTCATCCTCAATACAAATTATAATTTAACATGTTATTTATTTACAGAATGTAATCCTTGCATCCCAAGGTACAGTGAGTGCTGGTGGTCAAACTGTTCTTCTTGCGTCACAAGGACTTCGAGGGCAGACTCACACGGGTGCTCAAGGGACATTAACAGTATTACAACAAGGTGGTCAGCAAATATTACTGCCACCTGGATTTCATGCTTCCACACTGAATATTAAAACTTTACAAGGTCTTAAAGTGATTCCTTTGACTCCTGCTCAAGCTGCTACTCCTAACAAAGGTATATATTATATATGTTAGAGCACAGGGTCTGAATACCTGGTGTTAATGTAATTGTAAATTTATTAGGTAAGGTGAGGTTAAGTGGTCTTTTTATTTTATTAGAGAATTTCCTTAAAAAGAAGAATTTCCGATGCTGCTATATTTTTCTGTAGATAAAAAAAATTGAAAAATTTGCTGCCAATAGTTATGTGTACAGAGAGTAATATCAAAATAAATGGTATAAAAACTATCCACAAAACCAAATATAATAACCAAAGAAGAAACTACTTGCCGCCAAAATTATCAGCCAAAACATGAAAAATAACTCATTGGACGAGTTATTTTTATTTATTTATCCTTTCCAACAAACAATACTTTTGTATAGTGGAGGTGAACAATACAAATTATTTAAAAAAAAATAATACATTTACACTTGAAACACTAAAGAATAACAATTAATAGAACATAATACCTGTAATAATAACATAATACCTTCATGGCCTTTTATGGGAGAAAAATTGACACAGACGAAGTAAGTGGTATTTCTGTAATTCTGTAATATATTCACTGTGGCAAGTACATTTACAAAAATCAATAAACTTTTGTTTATAAGAGTTGGTTTGCATGTAAAAACTGGGTTAGTACCATTAGCTTCTTTATTGTACAGTAATACTGAATATACGGGTTATCCCATGAAGAGGTAGCTATTTTTGAATTAATATCCTGGACATTTGGAACACTCTACAAACTTGACACTTTATAGTTATATTACATAGATTATGTAAAAAAAGTATCCTTTACTAAATTTTACCCATTTTCATGCAAATCAACAATTTGTATTTTATTTTGATTAATCAAAAAAAAAAAAAAAAAAAAGAGGGTAGCATAACCATAGTATTACTTACTGATAGAATTGTACAAGTTTTAGCAATTTGTTTGTTTTGTACTATAAACATTGTTTTTATTTCAGGATCACCTAACAGACAACAATTATTTGCCCGTATACTGAATCCAGGAGGCATGCGTCCCGTAGTTGCTAACATTGTCCAAACGGAAACAGCACCTCCCAATCCTCCATCGACTACAGAATAAAGAAAATATCAGGTTTTCTAAAGGTTATTGCCTTAATGTTTAATTTTATGTGTTTAAGTTTAAACAAACAATATTACTATAATTACATAAGAGATATTTCCATATAAGGTGTACGATTATTGTTCGAATATAATTTTAATCAAATATAAATTATTTAAAAAAATAGATTGTAAAGCTTTAAAAAGATTTGTACAATATTTATTAAAATCGTTTAGAATTTATGAGTGCGTGGACCAGATATATGTACATATTAACGTGTAGAAACAATCTTATAAAGAATATATTTGATTTAATAGAGATATTCTTGAAATTATTGTATAAAGTCCAATAATTCAAAAGAATTATATTTTGTAAATAATTCAAAACATTTTCTGTTTAATTTTAATCATAAATAAATATTGCTTATTGAAGCATAAATGAATCTTTTTAAATTTTATATCTTTGGTGTGATAAATGGAATGAATGAGGATAATATAGATTTTGTTTGTTTAAAAAGGTGGAAAATCATTTTGGTCATCACACCTTAAACAGACAAACAATCAATATGTATAGGGACAGCTATTGTTAAGAGAATATCTGTGTGAATTTTATTTCTGAAGTACAAATTTTTAAATGTATATACAATACAAATTGCTTTCAATTATGTATTGCTTATATTTTGTTATATTTAATTGATTAAATAAATTATTTTGAGTACAATCTTCCGCCAATCCTAACATTGTTGTATTATTTTTATTTGTCGATGAGTTTTGACAAAGAAAAATTGTGTAAAGTTATGATATCAATGTAACATATAAATGTAATTGAAAATATGTTTATTTTTAAACTGAAGTTGAACAGAGAAAATATTATTAATGAGCAAGTTTATAACGAATCAGAAGTAATGTTCCAAAACCTAAAAATGCTAGAGTAAAAGAAATAATTTGAGTAAATCTCTTGCCAATTCTACCATTTTCTTATTATTTATATTTGTCAACGCATTTAGGAGTTCCTACTTCTTCGAGACTTAATTTAGTACTCCATTTTAAATTGACAAAATTATTACTTATTTAGAGTACTAAATTAAATCCCGAAGATAGAGGAACACCGAGACGTTTGACAAATATAAATAATAAGAAAAGGGTAGAATTGGCAGAAGATTGTACTTAAATTAATTATGTAGATCCTAGCAGATATAATTATTATAATTTCAAAAAGAAATAGGTTAGTAAATTAAAAACCAAAGCAAATTCATGGGAGGGTGAGCCTGGTAGTAAGGGGCATGACAAAGCTGTATAATAATATATAGAATGAATCCAGTACTATATATATCAAAATTCTCCTTAAATTAACTCTTATTACAAGAAAATTTGAACAAATATTAAAACCAACGAACTATCTTTACACAAATAACAAAAGGGCCATCAATTAGTATAACAAACTTGTTATGCACTTAATGATTAAATGAATTTACTAGAATACAATTTTTTTTAAAAACATTTGTCATTAAGAGCGTACAATTAATTAAATGTAAGATGCACATGTTTTTGTTTTTTTAATAAAAATATAAAAGTTAGAGCAAAATAGTCACAAAATACTTTTAGACATAAATCAGAAAAAAATTGTAACAAAACTCAACACTAAAGTTTTAAAATCAGCAAAACACCAATTAGTTTTATAGTACAAATTCTTCCACCAATTTACAAAATAGTAATAATTTCTTATATTTCTCGTTTATAGAGTTAAAATTTTTTAGTAAAAACTAAAAGTAAGGCCGATGCACCATTTGTTAGGAATTTTTCTTTTATTAGGCCGGGTTTCTTTATTAACATAATAAAATAATTATCAGGTGTTCAGTTTTGTACTCAATATTTATTATATTATTTATCTACTCCAAATATCTTTAACATTAAATTGACTCTCTTATTATTCTAATATCAAATATCGACCTATCTTATCAACTTAAGAGTTTATCTTAAATACATTGAAATCAAATTACATCTGTTTTTACATATGAACCCAGAATGATTCCAACTGTTGTTCTTTCATGAATCTACTTTACTTTTGAGACGACTACTAGTTTACTCTATACTCAAATGTTTGCTCACCCCTTTTTCCTGTGGAGACTCTTGGATGTTCGGCGGGCTCTCTCACTCTCTCTCTCTCTCTCTCTCTCTCTCTCTCTCTCTCTCTCACTCTCTCTCTCTCTCTCTCTCTCTCTCTCTCTCTCTCTCTCTCTCTCTCTCTCTCTCTCTCTCTCTCTCTTTCATTGCCTGGTGATTCTCTCTCGCTCCCTTGGTGATACATTTCACAAAGACTGGCCGTGTCTCTACTTCGCTAAAGGCTTATATGCACTTTTGTAACGTGTGTCAGTCATCGTACTCGCAAGGCAAGTATTTAAACACTTTTTGAATTATTTTGTAACAGCTGGCTCTCATTCTAGTTTTCATATGTTTCTCTTTATTCTAATACATTTATTATATTTTATATTTATTATACTTATTCTATTCTTTATTTGATTACAATACATTTAATATACACAATACATACATACATAATACTTTACAATAAATATATACAATCATAATATTTATATACTACTGAATTTACATATATAATATATATATATTTGAATCGTAGGAGTGTCTAAGATGGAGGAACTTTGAAACATATAAACAAATATAAATAATAAGACAGTTTTATACGTCCGTGTGTGCACATGTTAGCGTGTGATACGTATGTGTTAGTGTGTTTTGTGTTGTATGTCGAAATCTTATTTATTGTGACGACCTCAAATGAGCGAGATATTCTGAGGATGGAAAAAAAAAAATTCCGAAACGCGTCAATATAAGTAGAATTACTACATAATTAATAAGTCACAGAGACGGAAATGCATTCTAGTTATTTTAATAAGACAGTGCTAGGATTGGTAGAATATTGTACTCAAACTAATAATGTAGAGTCTAGTAGATATAATTACTAAATAAATGGTGTATAAATTTCTCATTTTGTCAGAAACTAACACACAACAAAAGAATTAAGCAAATACAGTAAACCTATGCTAATTCAGACACTATTCATGTGGATTTCACTTAATCTGGACAATTGTTGATAATATTAATCTGAAATGTAGCTTTGAATTAATAATTTGACAGCAAGTGTACTCAAGCAATTGTAATCATTCTGACATCTGTGTTACACATTCTGCAGTTTTGTTGTTTCTATATTAATTTACTCAATTTAATGGCGAGTTTGATCAAGGTTTATTCAATTGTAACCATGTTTCATCGACAATAATTTGTTTGAAATTAACAATGGTGAAACTTAACTAAACAAATAGAAGTTTTAAATTTAAAAAATGTGTTGCAATTAGTTGGGTAGAGTAATTTTGTTTAATTGGAAAATTTGTTAAGTTAGAATAACATTTTTTAACATTTCACTTGTCATCCAGGAGATGGAATGGGATAACTGTTGGTGTACAATCCATTGTGACAAGTAGTTTAGGAAAGCGGAACATGTTGCAGTAGACCAATTTTATATCAGTTTCCTCATTTTAGGGCTTAGATACATATCTTGGTCTAAACCCTGCTATTGTGGTCAATACTTTCCTACCTTGCACACGGATTTACTCAATTTATCAGATCACTCATGTTAGGATCTTAATTTTAATTCCCTAGTTTACACTATTGTTCGCCATATGGGATCATAGGTGAAAAAATATAGGTGCAAAAGAACTAACTTGCTTGACTATATCTATTTTGAAACATAGTTACGTCTAAACCATATCTGTATTTTTATTAAAACAAAATCAAATCTTTATATATCCACACATAATTACTAAAACTGTTTCTTATTTTACAGAAACAAGGTGTCAAATAACACAGCTGAGTTGTTTCTTTAAAAAATATGTATCCACTTCGATTCTATCTTCAAAAGAATTTATTATATTTTCCCTAATTTAGAATATTAAGAACTGAATTTGACTATATTTTACTTTACCCACAAAATAAAACACAAATTCAAAATAAATCTCTTTACCTTCTTCTCCTCTTGAGATTTCAATCAGTGTCTTGGACGTCACAATCTAAGCATCCACCTTTTCGTTGTTGTACTAAAATCCACTCATGATCTCTCTATGAGAGCTGCTATCCACACTCGGCTAATCACCTAGAAAAAGCCCCTATTTTGTACTCTCTGGTTATTTAATACCTTCCCATCACTCCTCCCCAACCATGTCATTTTCACATAAAACATTAAGTAGACCAACAGGTCTGTCTTTGCACAATTTCTCATTGTGTATTCAAATAACTTAGACCTCCTGACCTATTGTGTTCTTAAACTATAAATCGCACTTTGCTTAATCACTATTCTAATAAATTATAATCTTACATCTAACTTATTCCTAACATTTATCACTATTTGAAGCTTCCACACAAAAAACAGAACCTGTTAAAAGTTATTCCATTGGGAATTAAAGACAGTTTCTGTTTATGGGATATTTTAAGCTATTCTCAATTTCACAAGTTACCTAAACAATTATTTATTTCGATTGCAACAAATTACAAATTGCAACCTTACAACAAATTGCAGATCATACAGGATACAGAGTCTGTGTTGTCTTATATGTTGGTCTATCTCTTCTGGCTCCTAAAAATTAAATTAATTTTACATAAAGCAGTTTTTCATCAAATTCGTAACTCGTCTATTATGACTATACGAGTTATAATTAATTCAGTTGCAAAATAAGGAAAATAATGTGATGCAGACAAATTTTTGATATTACTTTTAAAATTATTTAAAATCTAATACATCTTTTGTGTTTTATAAATGCATAAAATATTATCTAATTTTTATTAGTGTTTATACACCATTTATTAAAACAATTTTTTTAAAACTTAGAGTATATTAATTTTAAAAATGTATAAGGCATATTGCAGTTAGTGGTTTGTAATAAGTTATAATAACATTAATACAACATATTTGTGATTCTCTGTAGGAGATATTAACGAAGAGGATTTAATATCTTGCAAAACTTTAAAAAAAAAAATCTGCATTTCAACAACTTGCCTTCCATGGCTGTTCATAACCTAGAACTGGCTCAGCTTAAATAATTTTAAAATATATTCTGTTTGATTTAACTGTGTACCTACGAATGTTCACATTAATTCTAGATTACTAAGTTTTATTAATTTTAGTACATAGCAATCTGCATTTAAAAGCCATCTATGTTTCAGAAGATTAATTGAAAATACAATTTACAGCCTTGATATCATTATAAACAAATTTTAAAAAAGGGAATGTGAAAATTTACGTAAGGAAGTTAGTGTGTAGTTCATTATTTATGGAGGCAAAGCATCAAGACTAGTTTGTGTATGATTTGTTTAATATTTATGAAACAAGATCATTTTCTTTTTATTCCATTCTTTCTGAGGCTGTTCTTAATAAATCTACTAATCGCTTGTTAGAGCTGTCATAGTTCACCAGACTTGTTAACTGTCACTTTTCAGGCTTCCTGTGAGGTTACTGTACCAGTCGTGATTTACATCTAATCCCCACTGTCCTTCACCCCTACATCATTTTCCTCCATCTCCCATGACATTTACAAGAGGTTGGTGATACAAGGAAGTGTTTATTACTGTTCCTCTTTAATATAATAATGGATGCATTTATCACAGAAGTATAACATTATAGAAAAGCAGAGGAACTGGAGGAGATAGCATATGCAGATGATGTCATAACTTGAAAAGAGACTGAGGAAAACCTGGAAAGAAAACTAGCCAAATGGGCATGAACATTGGGGAACCTTGGTTTGGATAAAAATTTTGAATAAAGGAAGGAGTAAAAATAAAATAATGATATATATACAGTCTAATATAAATAAATTTTAACATATGGGTCATGGACATGGATAAAAATTTGAGCAGACTGCAGGTGCTAAAAATGATATTTTGAAGAGGAATAATAAATGTTATAAGAATAAAATAAGGAATGCATCAAATGGGTCGACTGATTTCATTAAATTTTCTAAAAAAATTGTTCCGTTTCTCACATTTTATAAGTTTTTTGCTTGATGGTGCTTAATGAATTATATTTTTACCTTTATAACTAATGGGGATGGAAAACCAATAAAAGTGAGTGAACAAAATATAGAGTTTACCAAGATCAAACCCTCAACATAAGGTCCTCACTGCAGTAAAGACATTTCAGTCTACGTGGTTCCTTTTTTGTTATTATTATTTTTTTTTTTATGTAGGACTTGGCACATTGTGTGACTTATCATAAACTTTCAATTTTCACTTTTAACCAATAACTTCCAAATTGATATTTTTTTGGTTGGTGACATCGAATATTAAAAAAAAAAAAATTTTTACTGCTTGAGCTTTGGTTTTGTGTATGAGTGCGGAGAAAGTTACTTTTGTAAACAAATATCAAGAGGTTAATTATATTTCCAAAAAGTCTATCTTATTAATAAATTCAGGATATCTAGTATCTTTTGCTATCTTGTATTGAAATATAGACTTGAAAATCTGTTTTGTTTAGATATATTCTCTGTAAATAGATTAATAATGACATGGCTATTTGAATTTGATTTTTTTTTTAATCTATCATGTACCATAATTACTACAGTAAATAAATTATACATTGCATTTATTTTATTACAAAAACTTATCAGAGTTTTAAAAACTACAAGGTTTCAACGATTCTGTCATCATATTCAGTTTATATTAAGAGTTTCAGTGAACTTTCTACATCATTTTATATTTTTCCTTTATATGTCTTATTGAAAATAATAATATTCAGGCATTAAAGTAAAAGTACAGTAGAACCTCTGTTAACCGGCCTCGGATCAACCGGTCCTCGGATTAACCGGCCTATTTCGTAGTGTACTGGTTCAATGAGAGTTTCCGAAAATAAATTGTAATTGAAACACCAAAGCGGCGGTGAGTCAAACGACTTTGTCGATAGCGGTCTCCTATTGTCAGCGGCGTAAAAATACCGCGGCACCAAAGCGGCGGCGAGTCAAACGACTTTATCGATAGCGGTATCCCATTGTCGGCGGCCTAAAAACACTGTGGTATCAAAGCGGTGGCGAGTCAAACGATTTTGTCGATAGTGGTATCCCATTGTCGGCGGCATAAAAACACCGCGGCATTGGCACCCGTCGGTATAGCAGACATACAAAGACAAAAACGTTTGATGGGCCGCTTTTTTTCCACGAATCAATTTAGTAAAATTATGGAAAATATAACATTTCTTTTCAGTATATACAGTAAATAAAAATGAGCAAGTTACGAAAACGGAAGCGTGTGTGTTGGTTTCCTTTGAGACGCGGTTAAATGTGTTTTAAAAGACTTGACAGAGGGGAATCTGTAAAAAAAGCTTTGTGACGAGTTTAATGGGAACCTCGGATTAACCGGCCAAACGGGCAACTGGCCCGAGTGTCAGTCCCGACTAGACCGGTTAAAAGAGGTTCTACTGTAAAAACAAATAACAATCAGAATACTTGGCACATAATCAAATGGTGTTCTTTTATGTTTTTAATTTTTTTTATTACTTTACGTATGCAGTTTTTGAAATGAGTGATAGCTCGTGTAAGATCTGTTGAATTAGAACGGCTTCAAAATAGTTATAAACTTCCACTATTTTAAAATAAGTCAAAAATGATTTTTTTTAAAGTAAAATTTTATCTAAATTACAATTTTTTTTATTGTTAAAAGGGGAAAACCTCTCGGTCAGCATCGATTTATAAATCAAATGGATGAAAAGAACGTAAAATAAAGATCCTTAGCCCTCGATACTCTAATAGTGTCAGGATCGGAAAAGAACAAAATTTGGTCAAGAGGGAAGATGAAAAAGAGGGATCTAATTCCTACATAAAAAACTGTGTAGATCCAGCCCGGTTTTTCGGGAATGTCATGCCCATACTCACTATAGATGAGCTTCTGAGGGCAATACTATTTTAGCTCCTTAGTCTGTCTTGTGACGTAATTCTTTTATTTCTTATTCATTTTAGAAACTATATTCCTTCTTCAGATATTTTGCTCATGTGCAGTTTAACTTTATAGAATTTAAAAAAAATTAGCTACAAAATTAAACACGATTGAGTCATTCTCTGAATACTGTAATGAGTATCCTGTTGTGTAAGCCTATGTTGTATTGTGGCCACTGATTTTATGTTGAGGTATTTATTTTTGCAAATAACTTAATGTAATTACGATCTATCATGAGCAAAAGATTTAATGATGGTTTTGTAAATTATATTTATACATTAGATTGTAAGTTTAATGTTACGGACAAAATGAGTTTTAGGTCTTGAAGATAAAATTTATTTCTGACAAATAATTTTTGTATTTTAAAATTTACAGCATTTTCTAGTTAATGAACTTATGTAGTATAGTAAAAGTTATGTATTTAACCCATTGACTGCTGAGTTACAGTGCTCAGCTACTGCCCTAGCCGAGTTTTACCCCTTTAAATCAAGTTAGTAGAAAGTAAGCCTTAATTTATCTAACACTCCTTTGATTTTTATAAGTTTTTCATTAGAGCTTTTGGCTCCTCATATTCAGAAAAATGAATCAAACGCAATATTACTTAGTACTAGTGCTGTCTCCGTTAACGGGTAACAGCTAACTGTCAATGTCATTAACTGCTAATGTTGATCAACTGCTTAGTGCTTGCAGGTGATGCATCAGTGGTTGTTTGTTAGCGCCAGCGGCCCACTCGATGCGCGTGCACACAGCTACACGTGCGCCTCTCAGTCGTCTGTTAGTTTAGTTGAGCAACTAAAGCGAATCAATTAACGTCAACGTTTATTCATCAACGAATCAACGTATATTTTTGCTGTAGTCTACTATTTTACTATTTTACACGTGCACACTGAACAAAGACGCTTGGTCTTCTGTTCTGTCTGGCAGGTTAACGTTAGCAGTTTTTTTCAACAGTTAATCACGCTCAATGTTAACTGATGTTGATGTTGACCGTTGTTAGCATTAATGCCCACCACTACTTAGTACCAGTCCCTTGAAATAATTTCAGGTATTGCTGTAAACCTCAACAAGTAGTTGTTGGACTATTACTTGTATAGTTACAGCTTTAAATTTGAGTAACTTTTTTTTTGCAGTGGTGTCCAGTTATGAAGTCTTGAATTTTCACTTGGTTCTTCCTTGATAATAACATATTCATGATAATGATTGGTTCTCTTGAATACTAAATCTAATAAAATCTTCAGGTAACATTCTCTAAAAAAAAATCAATTTCTTCGTCAAATTCCACTATTAGCAGCATATAATTTTTCGGGGGTTTTCATCAAACTGCTCTAAAACATTTTCTTCAAATTCAACGGAACGAATAACAAAGTTCCGCCCTGTATCTGCCATTTGACTTGGAGTGACGCTGTTTCAAGTAGTTGATCGTGAACAGCAGTAATAGTCTTTGTGCTTGGGCATCGTCTTCGAGGAATCGTTCAGCATACATTCTCCATGCCTCAGGAGAGTTTCCTAAAGCCACTCCATATATAAAATGCATGCCACAATACTCTTCATTGGTGTAGTTAGCCATGAGGTACTTTTTAAACAATGGTGTGTAGTTTCATCAGCTGGTTATTGTGTAAACATTTACAAACAACAATGTATATTTTCATCAACTGTTTATTGTGTTAACATTTACAGCAACTGATAAACAGAGTTAGTTGATGGTTGCGGACCATAAAAAGTAGCATATCTTTTTAATCTTTGTTCAATTTTCAAAATTGAGGTATCAAGATTTGTTATAAAAATATCTATAAAAAGTTATTCATGTAAAATTGATACAATTAGCCATTTTAAAGTTATTCCTGTACAAAGACTTTAAATGGCCTCCGTTTTGGATTTTGGAAAAAATTGATTTTTTTTTTAGGTTTTTCAAATTGTTATAAAACCGTATGCAAAATATCAAAATTATACGTTTAATGGTTTTTGAACAGAAAAATAATGTGAAAAAACAAAATAGCGCTGTGTGAATAACTGGGAATTTTTGGAAGATTTCAATATGATATTTAAATTTGCTTTTGCCCCAGAAACAATGCCTTAAAATATTGGTAGAGAGTTCTGAAACACCCTGCATATTCAATCAGACCATATACGCAACCAAAAAAAAGTAACCACCGTCAAATCTCATTTGTTTACCTTCTGATATATGTATATATAATCTAACCCAAGTTTAATTTACCAAAAAATATGAAACGTTACAATGTTTCACAAGAAGTCGTGGGTATACTCTTCTCTAGGACTTCTATTGGAGTTTTGCGGTTCAAGGAAGACTCCAGAGCAATGTCACTCCCACCATCGTTCGAGTCCTACAAAAAAATTATACATTATCTGGGCAGCAATAACAGACTGCTCAGCTTATATATAATATAAGAACTATTGATTTTCTGCCCAGCTTTGATTTTTTTTTTTATGGTGGAATAACCTTGGGAGCCATTATGGTACTTGTTCAACTCAATCATACAATGTAATACAAACAGATTCTCTAAGTGTAATGCCCAAAAGTTGGTTTTCTTGGGCTTTGTAGAAATAATTAATTGCATAGATCAAGGGTCTTACAAAGTAGGGTAAATTTGTTTAAAACAGTTATTACAGGCTTTATGAACTTTGTAACGTGTGTATCACTAATTTCTTAACTTTGGCTAGTCCCTAATGAGCCTTGTAGATGTATATAATACCTATATGAAAAACACTTCACTAATTTCACTTATGTCAGTGTCTCGGCCATGGTGGGCCTCGAAGCTATACATTTATGAAGGATACTTGCTACTCTCTTGTCAGTGATGCGGCCTTCGTAACTATATTACATTATTTTGGGAGGTCAGGGGTTCGGAACTAGTTCACAAATCCTCTAATTTTGAAAATTGAAATAATTGTCACTGTTTTATGTGTATATGTACCCTCAGAATATTCTAAAGTAGTAATATGTACATAGTGAGTCAAAAATTGTGCAAAACAATAAAGTTAAGATCGATGGACATTTCGTAGTTTTGAGTATCTGCATTTCCAAAAGAGATTACATACTTAAAATTATTATGTAACAAATTTGCAAGTAACAAGCCAGAAATAGATCTTTCTTTCTTTTATATTGTTTGTGAAACTGTACAACTGATAAAATTACTGTCTGGACATTACTAGATATCAGTCTCCGCCTATATTTCTGTATTGTGCTAACCCCTATTGCCCAATTTACAATTTATATACTGTATTTCAGCCAAATTAGAGGTGGTGGAATATTCCGTAGACTAAAGGTTTTTGAAAGGTTAAAACAAGGTTTCTGTAGGAATAAATGTCATACTTAAATTTATTTACTGTACGTTTTCCATAGCTCAAATATAAGTGATATTTACTATAATTTATTTAATATGCAGCATGAAATATTAAACAAGAATTTTAATTATAGTGATGAATTGTGAGTTTTTAAGCTATTAAAAAATTGTAAATATAAAAAGAATAATCCTAAAGAAATTATTATATTAGTTATAATAGATGTGAATAATGTAATATAGTAGTGAATCTGATATTTTATAAAATGTTGTACAGTAAAAATTGTGTAAGGTGTACTGTAGTGATTTTTCATGTTATTTTGTTTTACCGTTTAATGAATGTGAATATGAACTAAATCAAGTGAAACTATTTGTAAACTTTAATTTGGTGGTTTTACTTTAAACCCTTTTCACATTTTTATTATTTACTCACTATAGGAAGTAAAGAGGTAAGTTTGGTAATCATAAACATTTCAACCTCCGTTATCCTCATTTTTCATGGCCTCAGGAAACCGATAAAGTGATTTTCAACATGCCGTCAGTCTGTTGTTGTCTGGATGTAAACATGGTAGCATCCACAAAAATTAACCTTTCCCACGCGGCAAACGAGTATAGCCGCAATGGTAGACTTTGACCCAAACGCGAATGACGATTAAAGTCGCAAAATATATTTTAGCCTATGGTTAGTTAATTAGTTCACCAAAGTTCCGGTAGAATGCAGAGGCATGTCCACTGTCTATTCAGGAATAGAAAAACGTTTTGTTGAAAGTTCTACGCCTCGAGGCATGGAGGGGGACGCTATTTTGTCTGGAATTTTCCGGCGGCGCACGGATTCTATAGCTTCTACAGAGCGGATAACGGCTATACTCGCAGTCTCATTAGTCTGATAGGCGACGACCTCCGTGTTTGCATTTGAGTATTGTTTTGAAGAAGTATTGTTTTTTGTTTTTTTAACATTACCTTGTATTTTTTATATATTATTTCACAATATAACTGTTCCAATTTACAAAAATTAATAAAAACTCAATTTTTTTAAAAATTTTTTACTATTTTGTTGTGTCATAAAAAAAATGTTAAATGCAGTCGAAAACCAATGATGACATTTTTTTTTAAAATTAATCTTTCACATACAAAACGAAAACAAAAATTAACTTTGGAAAAAAAAAAAAAAAATCTTTAAAGTTATTTAAGCGTTCAGGTGAAATAAGGCAAATTTTATTCAGCGTACGAAGGGTTAAGATGAGGACATGAAATTTTGTTTAGGTGACTGATGAGAATGCTTAGGAAACTTCTTGCTCATTATCACCTAATAGGAAAAGAACAAAATAAAGACCCCTAGTCTAATAGTGTCAGGCCCAGAAAAGAACAAGTGTTGATCAAGAGAGAGCTGATAGGAAAGATGAATCAGAACTAATCCAAGTCTCCATGAAAAAAGTGTAGCTAGGAGCTTCAGGATTGCCAAGCCTGTACTCACTAGAAATAAACGTCTGAGGAGGGAAGTTGTATGATATAAAGATAAAAATATATTCTTATTAAGCAGGTTTTAGAATTTCACAATTGACAGCCATTTTTAATTTTACAAAGTTTTTCGGATTAAAATATTTGTCCAATGGTTTGTAACAAAATATCTTGCACCTTATTTAAGTAAGATTGGAACAAATTATGACCACTAGAGCATTTACTAATAATATATAATCTACAGTAAGCCAGTAAGATAAATATGGCACAAATTACTTCTATGGATAGGTAATGATTTCTGCCAATAGCATTTCTATAAGGAAGATCATGTTAGCTAGAATTGATATGTTAGAAATAGACATTTTTTATCAAGAATTTTCTTAAAACCTTTATGGTTATTAATATTGTTATGTATAAGCACTGTTCTTTAAATTAAAACTTCCGAACTAGTTAACAGTTATAAATTTTACCATTATGTTATCAAGTGTCTTAGATGACCAATAAAAGACACATTTGTAACAAAAATACTAGATCAAATGAAAAACATATTGTCTCAATGAGAAGAAGAACTGTGAAATTTATGTGTTTGTTGAATTGTTTTGTTCAGAATTTTCTTAAAACCTTTATGGTTATTAATATTGTTATGTATAAGCACTGTTCTTTAAATTAAAACTTCCGAACTAGTTAACAGTTATAAATTTTACCATTATGTTATCAAGTGTCTTAGATGACCAATAAAAGACACATTTGTAACAAAAATACTAGATCAAATGAAAAACATATTGTCTCAATGAGAAGAAGAACTGTGAAATTTATGTGTTTGTTGAATTGTTTTGTTCAGCATCATTGTTGTCATCTGAACGCATTTTGCAGGCAATTTGTGTGATATCACTGGATATTTTCCCCCTTGTTTTGCAGGCAAATAACCTCTTAGTTATTATTATTGCTTTTAAAAAAATGAAGAAAGAGAATACAATAGAAACCTCTAGCCCTTGAATACTCCAATAGGGTCAGAAAAAGAACAAGAGAGATCTGATAGGAAAGGTGAAAGAGAAGAATCTAACTGAAGACTGCATAAAGGAATGTGTAGATCCAACTTGGGCCCTCAGAGTTTGTGAAATTTTTACAGAGATGTTTTCTCTGTGGAGTGATGATTAACATTTAAACATTGCTTATTGACTGAATTGGGAGAAAAGGGAAGTTTGTTTCCTATGAAGCATGCTATGTGTAATGTGCCTAAAGGAAACATTGAACTTATTCATGCTTTATTTTGGAGGAATTTTTACTTAATTAAAAGACAAGGTGGCACTTGAAACGATTTTAAAAATTGATAATGAACATAGGTTTTAGACGAGATAACTTTTCACATATATCTCATATCATTTTCATACCCCCCCCTGTTTAAAGATGAAAAACCTCTCGGTCATCATTGCCTTATAAAAACAGGAAGAAAACATAAAATAAAGACTCCTAGCCCTCAAATACTCTATTGTTGTCAGTGTCGGAAGAGTTGGTCCAGGAAGACCTAATGGAAAAATGAAAGAGAGGGATCTAACCCAAGACAACACGAGAAAAGGTATAGATCTAGCTGGGGTCCCTCGGGATTGTCCATACTCAAGATAATGAGTCCCTGAGAGTATATATCATTATCAAGTCAAAATTATGATTTTAAGTGTGTTTTTTTGTATTTAAAAAAATTAATGAGAAAAATAATATTGGAGAAAGAAAAAGGATTGAATAGGACTTGAATCAGACAGCATTCTAAAAACCACTATTTTGAATAAGGGACTTCCATTTTGAGATAGGGCATTTGTGATGGTGCTGATTGATTTAAAATATATTCTGGTTGCACTTAAAAAAAAAAAGAAAAAAAGTTTCATAAGGGAAAGTTAAAATATTACCGTACGTATATATATATATTTTTTTGAAAAAAGGTATACAAGATTGATAATTTAGATGGAAATTGAGCGTACAGTTATATTTTTTAAACTGAATATTTTGATTTACCCCAAAATGCCACCTCATATCTTTGCCGGGAATAGGCAAAATAAATGGCTTTTATTACTTTTAAACTAGTCACTCAGCCAATCATTTTGAGAGCCAAGCAAACCGATGCTAGTGACTCAGCTAAACCTGAAACGTGATTTTTCCAATTTAAATTTTCAGGATTAGACTGTAGATTAAAATTAATCAATTTTGTTTTTGTCACGTTCAGTCTTAAATTATTTACACAGAACCAATTTTCTGCTATAGACATGGCTAACACTGCTGAATCAGCCTAAACTGTACCATTTCTGCCAACCACTGTTAAAGTTGTATCATCAGCAAAATTTGTTAATGTTACAAAACATGTTAATAATACTGCTCTTGCAGGCCCAACATTTTGAGGCAGATCATTTACATAAATTAGGAAAAGCAAAGGTCCCAATATTGAACCCTGAAGAACACCACGAAGGAGTACTTCCTATTTAGTAAGGTGAGAGTTTAATAACGAACTCTCTGTTTTCTCTTATGAAGATATAAACCTATCCAACCATTTGCTTTCCACGTATATCATAATATTCAAGTTTTGTAACAAAATCCCGTGATCTACACAATCAAAAGCTTTTGAGAGGTCACAGAAAACAGATGCAGTCTGATTTTTCTCCTGAATAGCATCTGTCACGGTATTTAATACAGAAAAAATGGGTGAACCAAACTGATTTTTGTTCAATATACTGTATTTACTAAGAAAAGAAATGATTCTTTTCACAATTGATTTTTCAAATACTTTGGAAAAAACTGAGACAAAAGTTATAGGTCTGTAGCTACTAATTTCTTTTTCTATCACCCTTTTAAAAATAGGTTTTACAGCTGAATACTTTAAATTGTCTGGAAATATTTCAGTTTCGAAAGACTAGTTTATAAGAAAGGATAGTGGTCTTGAGATAACATGAGCACTGGCTTTCATTACTGATGTTGGTATATTATCCCAGCCAACAGTCTTCTTGTTTTTTAAACGATATAATTTTATAAATTTCCAAAGGGCTTGTAGGGTGAAGGAACAACAAGTTAGGAACTCCAATCTTTTTCTTTTTTTTTAACAAACAGTTTGCCTCACTCTCATCTGATTTCAAGTTTAGATTTTTAAAAGATTCCGTAATATGAATGGGTTGGTCAATTATCTCGTCACCTTTATGCAAAATTACAGTACAATTTCGTTGGTTCAGTTTCAACACTGACAACATTCCACATTGCCCCTGACTTGTTCTCAGCTTTCAAAATATACCTATCATTTGAATAGTTTTCGCACCCCGAACATCCCTTTTTAAAATTTTACAATATTTCCTATAGTAAATTAAAAGTTCAGCAGGGCAGTTCTGGGACCAAAATTTCATCCAAAACACATGTCCTATGACAGGAGATTTTAATGCCTTTTGTCATCCATGGAACAACATTAATATGCTTCAAAGGTTTTGAACGCTAGGTGAGCATTTTATTTTTAAGGGGTGAAAACCACCCCTTATTGAAAAAAAATAATATTAAAGCATTTTATGGACTTTAGTTATGTTAAATTATGCAATTTTAATATTTTCAATTACAATAATGGCTATTGTGCAAATTCTCAACCCTTGAAAATTCTTAAAAACCACCCTTTTAATAAAAATATATTTTTTTAAATCGTTTAACAGGTTCAAACGTTTTTGTAGTGCATTTATATCACATACAATTTAATTCTCTGCTTATATAAAATAATTTTGGTTAATTATAACACTTCAACCCTTAAAAACTACCCCCTATGCCAAAAATATTTAAAAAATCTTTTTCAACAACTTCAAAAGCTTTAAATGTAAATTTATATTCCAAAATAAAATCCTTCATAGTCAATAAAATATTTTTTAATTGGTTGATTATTTTTAACCCTTAAAAACCATCCCTTGTGTCAAAACGTCATAAAAAAATTGTGATAATTTCAAACATTTTAATCTTGTATTTATATTCGAGGAAAAAAAAATCATTTCCCGCTCATAAAATTAATAGTTCAGCAGGGCAGTTCTGGGACCAAAATTTCATCCAAAACACATGTCCTATGACAGGAGATTTTAATGCCTTTTGTCATCCATGGAACAACATTAACATGCCTCAAAGGTTTGGACCTTTTTAGAGGACATCCCTCTTCAAGATATCTATTAAATATTGTAAAAAAAGATTAAAGATTGACATCATTTGTAATTGTTTGTGTGTTTATTTTTATAGAGATAGGTATATATGAGTTTATATGGCAAGCACCAGTATATTCTCTTCTTTTGGTTTTGATTGTAGAGTCCTTTTCAAGACTCTTTTGAAGGAAATCCCATTACTGGTTTCTGCCTAAGGGATTCCTATTTATTTCACCAAGTCTTTTGTCTTTTTTATTTTTCTTTTTCTTTTCTTTTAAAAATCTTGTCTGAAACATTGTTTTTTTTGTTATCTATTATATTATTATATTTGTTGTGGTGAAATAAAAATATTATTATTAAAAAGATTTGTAGTTTTTATTTATAATGCTTGTGGATTTTTTAATACTATAAAGATAGCTTTCATCATTTAAGACATTGTTTTTGTAATTGGTGTGGAACTGTAAAATATCTGTTTTATCTATATTAAGCAGTAGACCATTCTTTTTAAACCAAGTGTTTAAACCTATAGTTTTCACGGAGTCTGTGGACGTAGGCTTGTTGTTTGCATACTTTCTTCTCATTGCTCGTGGCGACTATCAATTTCATTATTAGGACATTAACAGTTTCTATTTACAGATTTAATAACATTAGGTGAAATTTAAAGATTAGAAACCTAAATTAATGTGCCAAATTGTGAGACAGTTAGTTGTTGACGAATTACGTGCCTTTTAAGTTTGAGCTTTGAAACTGGGAGTAATAAGTAGCCTACATCTGTTAACATTATTTTTTATTTAGTCTCCTGGATTGTTTAATAATAATAATTGTAGTATTTCAATTTACAGTACTATCACAATCCTTTTCCTCCTCTATCATTATCCTCCAACGCGTTTTGACACTTCGTGGCGCCATCCTCAGAGTTATTTTATCTTCTGTCTACTGTTATAATATAAACAGCCTTTTGTACTTATAAATTATTATAGTAAATGTTTAATTTGTGTTTGTGTATGTGTGATCATAAAGTATATATTTTTTTAAAGTGTTAACGGCATCTAAAAAAGACCAATAAGATAATTCTGAAGATGGCGCCACGAAGTGTCAAAACGCGTTAGAAGGATAATGAAAAGGTAAAAAAGAATTGTGACAGTACTGTAAATTGTATTACTAAAATTATTATTATTACATCTATAAATTTCTGACATCTGGAGCTTGTTATGATCTTATAATATAACGTTAATTATATATCTAAATAAATAATCTATGATCTTGGCAATATAAATTTACTTCATGTTCAAGGAAGCATTTGTAGTCTGGTTTTGCACATCAAGTGCCTTTGTTATTATTTGTTTTTTCAGTATCAGATAGGATACACGTTATGCTACCTCTAAGTTTGGGTTTGATGTCTATTGAATCATATTTTAAATCAAACCTTTGTATTAAACACTTCAATTTATTCATATTAGTATTAGTCTAGACTAGGCCAAACCTAAAATTGTCTTGAATTTTGAATCTGATGAACCCAATAAGCTGTTTGATGTGTTATATATTATTTTAGACCAAAACTTTGTTTCAAATTTTCTTCCAAATTAATTCAACTATTGATGATGATAAACTCAATCAGCTGTTTTATCTGTTATTTTATGCAAATGGTTGCTATGGTAATGAGAATGTAAAAATGGTTACAAATCGGCATATTATTATAAATATTATATGTAAATCCTAGCTCAATATTTTCTATGATATTAATTAATTTTATTAGAATATCTCGACTATGTGCACATTTTAAAGATGTTTCAATATAAAATACTCAATTATCGTTGCTTTCTTCTGAAATGGAGCTTAGAACTCAGTAATAATAATATAAATTAAATAATAACATGATGTTTATCAACTGTTATATACAAAATTAATATTTTGGCAATTTAAAGCAGGGAAAATTGAACTTTAAGGACGAGTCTCTTTTGTGAATATCTGGTAAAATAATGAACAATTTTGGCAAATCTACGCCGAGACTTGACAAAATTGGTTCAGGATTTTCTAAAAACTCAGCGTTAAAAAAATTCTGTTTTTGTATTAAATATATAGGTTTCTAAAATTTTTGATTGTCGGATTTACCAAACAATCACTAAGGAAATATAGAAAAAAGATTATTTAAATAAAAGGACAAAATTATAAATCGTAATACAGATGTTCAATTTCTAAACAGATTGGACAAATTAACACTTTCACGGATATTCCAGTCTTATTAAGAAGTAATTAATGAATAGTTTCATTAATTTGTTGTACGTGTCAAGTCTTGACTCATTAGCTCCGCCTCCCCGCTCCCCTTGGCTGTGCCACTGTCAGAGTTCACTAGTTTGACCTCAGAGTTTCTAGTCAGAAGTAGGGTGAGAGAAAATAAAATTATTCAGTATTTACTAACAGAATATTATTCAATAAATATCTGTTGCATTCAATTGTACATATTACTACGAAATTGAACAGTTACTACTTTAGTACACGCAGAAGCCTTTCAACCGAGTTTTCACATGACACCATCATCATTAATAAAGTTAACGTTTTATACGCAGGCACTAAAAAGAGCAAGGTTGAACAAGTTTTCACCAAAACTTAATAAAAACAACAACATTCCGCACTAAACGAGACCTACTTCCGTCATTGAAATTGCAGGCTTTAATTGCAGAGCGCTCTAGTGGTGGACAAGTAAGTTACATAAGTAAAAACTGGTCTAACTCCGCCAACACTGGTTGGTGTTCTTGTATTAATCAGCCAGAATTGGTCCAAACGTAGATCCCAGAGCAATTCCTGGTTTCACGTAACCATCAAGTGACCTTATTTCTTAACCGGTATAAGTATAACATATGCTATTGCGTAAGGACCTGCAAAACTTTCCCATGCTAATTACTTCACCAATATTAAGGTTATGTAAGAAGTGACCGGAATTTGTTATACAAGATTAGACGAATATTTTACTTTGAGCGGTTAATAATAATTGTTTGTGCGCAACAGGTTGTGCGCAGGTGTGTAAGCTCACGACTTTATACTATTTTACCAACGTCTGTTATACTCGGCGATTGCACGGGTCATAATTTTGTATGATGTAGACCAGGCCCAGTGTAAAATTTCATGAAATATCCCTTTTTAGTGTTTTTATTCCGAAAATTTCACGTTTATAAAACGGTTGGTTTGGATATTTGAATATGTGTAGGTCTATATAGGCTATGTAGCGTTTAAGGGTAGTTTTGTAAGCAAAATGGACCGTGTAAGGAAAAACCCAGTCGACAACTCTTCGCTCCTTAACGATATTGGGAAATCGATTCATCAAAACACAGTTGATCCCTTTTGACCTCTTTAGGGGTGGAATTTCGAAAATCCTTCGATTGTTGGTCTTTAGGATAATGAAATAATATTCAACAGGAATTTCGTGTTTCTAGGTCCAGAGGTTTGAGTTGGACATTGATGAATCAGTCAGTCAGGATATTAATAGATACATAGATATTAGGTATGGAATTTTTAGGAGTATTTTTAAATACTCCTCAATTTTTTTTGGATTTTTTGAATTTTTAAATTTTGTATGAGTAATTTAGTTAAGTAAAGACCAAATAGTTATCTCACTAGGCCTAGAAGATAAGGAATCCGTGAAAACACATTTTACCTTTTTTAACCTTCTTAGAGGTCAACTTTTTATAAAATCATGTTAATGGTTCTTCCTTTATGGTTCCTTCCCGATCATGTTTCTTTGTCTAGAGGTTGGGTTGGACAGTCATGACATTTCGTTATATATTGTTCGGCATTTGTATGGATTAGGTGCGTAAACAAAAACGACGGCGATATTTCATCGGGGCTATGGCTACTCAGGGAATTTCATGTTTCAATAGTTTGGAACGTTAATCATATTTGATAACATCAGCTGTTATCAAAATAAGTTAGGTACACGTAGGAACTACTGAAAAAAAAGATTTAAAAAGTCAGCCATTTTGAAATCTGTAGACCATTTTAGTATACTTAACGAATGGCAATTCTAAGCTAAATTTGATTTAAATCAACTAAAATTATGGATACCAGCTAAATTATTGCCGATATCTCTAATTTGAGGTTATGTTTCTAGCGATTTTTTATTTTTTAAAATTTTAGTTGTAACTCGGTTTTTTTATTTCTAAAACAGTATATATTTCATTACTAGGGCCAAAAGTGAAGCTTTTTAATCTAAGCTCAAGTTTAACAGCCGGAAAATGAACGAGGATCGAAAAGCTTCTTTTGGTCCAAGTGAAGAACTATATTTTTCGTTATACTGCAAATAATATAAGAAAACAATTTCACAAAAACTAAAATGTTATAACCTATTTACCTTCAAATCGATGGTAACAGCTGTTTTAACGGTTATTTCCAATTAAAAGAATCGGTTGTTTTTATACAAACTTTACAATCGTTAATTTATTAATTCATATAAACAAAATATCAACTGATGACCTCGACCTCAGCTGATGTTTATAGGTCCTAGTACTAAAAAGAACAACTTTAGCATCTCAATGCATGTATTGAAAACAGCTGTTTTTGAAGCAGTATGACGAAAAAGACGTTTTGGTATCTCATTAAATCCAGATTTTAAAGCTTTTCAAAATTACCTATCTACAGTTAACTAAATTATCTACAGTTCAACTGATATCCTTTTAAATTTACCCAACAGTTTTGTCTGGTTAAAATTTTTTTTCCAAAGATTCGTAGAACCAAGCCTACATATTAAATATAAGCAAAATCGGATGGAAAATTGCGACAAATGTATATAGGAAACATACATATACAGTGGGCACCGTTATAAATGATTTGATGACTGGAAAACTGAACACAACTGGGAAAATATGCGATAATAGTTATATAATAACACAATCTATTTTCAATAACATAAAACACAGAATATAGGAAAGTAACGTAAAATCAATTGTGACAAAAAATATTTTATATTTTATTTAAAAAAAACATTGTTACATCGTACAAATTCCCATAAAAAATATACATTTTTATATAAATTGTTTGAAATGGTATATCACAACGTTTATCAAATTATATACAATAATTTTGTACTTTCAGTATTTAAAAAAAAAAATATACAAAAAACTTTAAAGTGCCCGATTTGCAAAATGTTACGTTTGGTAACACTGATTCCAAATTAGACTAGTTTTTGATGGTAACAAAAATAAATGGTAACATTAACATTAGAAATAAAATGGCACAACTTATATAAAAATAACCAATTATAAAAAGCATTAACATTTTTATACATAAATGTTTAATAGTTTTTAAACTAAGCAAATATATAAAAATATGTATTTCTGTCATTAAAACACATGAATAATTTTATAGAATATACAAAATACACCCAAAAAACTATTAAAAAAACCTTAACATATATACAAATAAATGAAGGGGAAAAAAGAAAATATTACTAAATTTAATACAAATAAAACGATCGAAAAGAAAATATTTACAATGGTAAAGAATTTTTCAGGCTTTTATATTTTATAAAATTAGTGAAACGGAACTTTTGTGTGTAACTTTCTTGTGATTCAGAATAATAAATTATATAATGTGTTTATGATGATTTGATGTGATATCACATTTGCTAGCCTGGTGAAAACTTATGTAATACATATATACAACAACTAACTTGAATATGCATCTAAAAGAGAGAATTACTGGGCACGAAGAACTGTTTTATAAAATTCCACTCTATTTTTTATCTTTGGATAAATTATAAAATATTATTTCATTACAAAAATCTGTTTATAATATTTAACGAAATCATGAGTTGTAGTACATATCTTAACATTTTGGTAGTTGAGGCTGTAAAAGATGTAAAACACAATATTTAAAAAATCGGACAAAATATGGGACATCATCTAAATATTGAACTATTTATAAAGAAAAAGAAAAATGAAGAAATTATGTAAGATGAAAAATTATATACATTTGTTTTGAAATTAGAAAGTAACAAATACAAAAATAACGTGAAAAGTAATAACACTAGTGAAAAGAGAAACAAGAAAACTACAAAAGTGGGTATAAAATAGAACAAATCGTAAATGAACAACATAGAAAACTTTTATAGGAAAGTAAAATTTGCAAGAAGTGATGAAGAAATGAAATGAATAGTGATCAAGAAGACAAAAATAAGGAAATTTAAAATTTAATTATGAATGAAAAACATGAAATCAGGAGGAGAGATAAATGAATATAGAATATGTGGTCGAAGTAAATTGTGAAATGTAAAGATAGTGGAAGACAAGTGCAATGATTGAAAGTTATGAAGAGAAAAAACAACAATTTAAACGAAAGAAATAATTGACAGAATAAGAAGTTAATAACGAAAGTGAATAGTTGTAAAACGATTGAAGAGTGAAATAAAGATTAATTTATTACAGATGTATATTAACAGTTGCAAGTTTACTTAGCAAAAGTTAATTTGATAAAATTTGATTGTCAACTAAATTATAGATAAAAATAAAGTATAGTATGTTGTAAGAAAAAATAAAATATTGGCTTTTATAAAAATTCTGCAAATAGTCTTCCTAAAATGATCATTGAAGTATAAAAAGCATTATAACCTAAAAAATACCCCAAACTTATGGTTTAAAGATGTACCTTAAAACGTCTCAAATTTACCTAATAGTTCGTAAAGCAACAGTAGGCCTACAAATGAAACAGAACGAAACATTTTATGATTAAAATATCTAACGTAATGTTATTAATATCTTCAATTGACGTTATAATTAGAAACAGTTCCTTAAAACTATCTTTTATCATTCAGAGTTACCAGCATTCGTAACAAAATCCACCATTATATAACATGATATAGATATTTGACGAAAGTAGAATAACATATTTGTTAAAACGAATGTAAGTTGTAAGAAACATGATACATTTAGCAGACATTTACACAGATGTAACAAAGTTCGTATCCGTTTGCAAACTAGGAAGTGCTACATAAGAGGTGACTTGATTTTAAACAGCTGTTTTATACATTTGGTCATAGACAAGTCTCGGTTGCAAGTGGTCAAGCAAGTAGGCGTGTTGATGGAAACTTAATCATTGGGCAATGTCAGATCTACATACAGTAGCTTTGATTTGTTTTTGTACTTCACTTATTGAGAAATGTGATATTGATTTCTAAATGGTTTGTTTGTTGATTAATTTGGTTTTGGTATAATGATTTGTTTGTTTTTTCTAATGATTTGTGTAGTTACATTTAATAAATTAAGTATGGAATGAACATAATTTTTGAATTGGGAGTTTTAGTGGAAGTATTTATTAACCTTAAATGTGTATATTGTCTACATTTTGAAGGAAATGGACATAGGGGCGTGACTTAATTGCCTCATTGAAGATATGTTAAGCTTTGATCTACACTTATTAGGTCTGTTTTATAAATTTTAGTATTTGTAAACAAGTGAAGATAACTTCTTAATCATTGAATGCTTTTAAAAAAACCTCCCCTACTGCCTATCGATATTAGTTGTATTAATCGTTTAATACAACATAAGAAAACAATAGTTTTGGTTATTTAAACTATTACTTAGGTAATCGGTACTTGTCTATTATACTCTTCGTCATTTTTAGGCTAATCAACTACCAAAATAAAATAAGGTTGAGAGTACACACTATCAACACGAAACTGATTCATGGAGTCGTTTGCAACTTTATCATTTCGTCATCGAAATGTGAAGATACACTTTTGTAATAGGTTCATAAACAACTAAACTATCATTGATAGAAATCATAGAATTTAAATTGGCAATATTACTTAAATACGACCAAGAATAAATCATTACTTTAAGATAATTTTAATATAGTCAATTTGTGTAACGCCTTCAACAACCTGTAACCTAATCTAGCTTTTAACCTAGAAATTACTACTTCAGAAGGGGTAACTTAACCCTAAACTTGTTTATGTTTAACAGACAATTACCGATAATTGATCTAAACGATATCTGAAACATTTCAAGTGGCATTGTTATATATATGTATTATTTAAAACCTAATTTATATTATATTTCTAACTAGATTTAAAGAGCTTTGGTTTCCCTCTTGGTAAGGACTTGTTGCAATGATTGTTTGTCGTGCGATTTCCTGACAACAGCGTGGAAACCAGTCTCCCAGTCAGCTGTGTAGTCGACAGTTCTGACAGAGCCATCTGGTTCAACTAGACTGTATTGACCCTTGACTACGTCACCGTCGCGTTCTTCGTATTGATGTTTGTGATCGCCTGTGTGAGGATCGTTGACTCCATACTCGAAGGCGTAACGAGGGTGATCATTCTGAAACAAGGAAAACGTTGTAAATACACAAACATTGATAATATTATAAATAAGATAGAAATTTGTTCGAGAACTACTGATACAGCTGTATTTTTCAGCTCGAAATTTTAAAAAACGAGAAAAATAGTTTCTTTACAATGGATTTAGTCACTCTAGCACGATTTTCCAGGCTGTAACATATAAATCAAGAAATTTAATTAGGATGAATTCTTATGGAGAATAAGATTTTTATATGGCTTTATGAAGGGACTGGACAGCCTGACAAATACATCAGCGAAAGACATAGAATGGCTAGGAGATCATTGACATTGAGGGTTGAAGATACTCAAGAAGGCTTTGGTTACGTGGCACTGGATATTAATTTAGAATCCTAGTAATTAATAAAACATCTATTTTTTAAAATGTCTAATTAAATCGGGCTTCAAGTTTTCAATAATAGAATATGTTGCTTTCCAATAAAAATTAGATGGATCCACATTATGAAAACTGATTGTAAACAGACTATAATGAATTGACAAAGGCCTACATCAAATCAAACGTTTAGATTTGAAAGACCTCTAATGAACCTTGTAAGTTTCAACGACTGCATTGATCGTGTTTTGAGTGTGGATTAATTTAAACGGGTACTTATCCAAACATATTAGCAGAACGTATTGTTGAACCACTTTGGAGTGAAATGGATCGAGAAAGCAGAAGAGTTGTCAAATATGGGTGCACTTGACTCAAAAAGGAAAACATCTATGATGCCGATTAAATTAAATCAGAGGCAACTTGCAGCGTGGACTTGTAATTAGGAATCAAGACTGAATGCATGGACAGTTTGAAGACTTGTGAGTGGATCTAATAAGGATCTGGAGGTACGGCGATAGAAAAATCACGATCCTCATTGCCTTGGAAATAAAACTAAAAACAATAAAATTTGAACAACATTAAAAACTCGTAAAATTGTATACAGATCAATAAACAACAACATAACATATTACAGAACTATATACCAAGTGTCCTAAAAGTCCCACCCCCCTATTATTATTTTTATTATGGAAATAGACAGATTTGATTTGGGGAAAGTTTAGATAACCAAAGGAGGAGTTTTTTGAAGTATCAACATTTTAAACCCTTACCCCCAAAATCCCAGTTTGGGGGTAAGTAAGGAATTTTAAATAGCAAACCCTATTGAGTGATACCTCATTTTAAAGGCCTTTTAAAAATAAGAATAATGACGTAAACTAGAGGTCTCTAAGTTCATCCTATCCAACATAGCGACCAATCGAATTGTGAATGTTAACCTACAAACTCCGGTTGTTTTTATTACATTACAAACTGCTCTATGTTGGTAAAATGATGGTAAGAGCCTTACATTGTTTTTTTAGCTCAGATTAAGTTCTCGAAATGGCTACCATTTACTTCTTGGCAGAAATAGATTCTGGACTCAAAAGCATGTTGTACATTTCGTAACATTTCCGGTGTAATTACTAATGTAAAATTCACAATTCGATTGGTCGCTATGTTGGGTAGGATGAACTTAGAGACCTCTAGTTTGCGACATTATTCTTATTTTTAAAAGGCCTTTCTCCCACCGATCATGCAAAAGATGTTTAATTACCGATACAATGTCAGATACTTCGTCTGTTTTTGTTTTTTAAAGGTGAAAAACTTCTCGGTTATCAGCGCCTTAAATATAAAGGAAGAAAAGAAAAATAAAGACTTATAGTCCTTTAATATTCGAATAGCGTCAAGGTCGGAAGAGAAGAAGAGGTGGTCAAGCGAGACATGATAAAGAAAGAAGGAAGAGAGGGTTATAAAACAAGTTGTTAATTCAGCTAGAATCCCTCGGGGTTGGCACACCTGTACTCACTAAGGGGCGAATCGTACTGTATCCCTTAACAAAGTACGTATTATTTGAACGGTACATGGATTTGTTCAAGTAAATACAGTAAGTCAAAATTGTAATGAAATAAATCTAAAATGAATTCCAGTAAAACTGATTACATGTTTTTTGAGAAGGTCACAAAAAATCAGCCTAACATTGTTTTGAATTTTGTATTACTCGAAGAGGTTAAATTGGTTTTGGTCTAATCATAGACAGTCTAAGATAATGTCTCTCATACAATTACTTAGGATAGTTTTAATGTGTTAAAATTGACAGGTTGTGGTATAATAAATCCCCTTTAAGTTTTGCGGTTATTTTATGGGGTAATTCTATTAAATAGGATGTTTAAAGGTAAAAGAGCCTATCAAAAAAGGAATGACAATTAAAAAATTAAAGCATAGTTGGTCAAGAGAGACCTGATAGGAAAGATGAAAGAGAGGGATCTAACCCAAGATTACATGGAGAAGGTGTAGATCAAGCCAAGAATCATCGGGATTGCAAAGCCTGTAAAGAAAATAAATATACAGGATGTCCCACGCAGAGGTCACTATTTTTTTATTAATATGCCAAACATATGGAACACTTTACAACCTTGACAATTTATAGTTGTTACGTAAGTATGTAAAAAAGTACCCTTGAGTTTAATTTTTGTATAGTTAATCAAATCAAAACAAAATGGGGAATAACAAATGGTACGTTGTCACTAATTAGATTTTTTTGCATAACTTTTACAAATTGTTGGTTTGCAGAAAACATGAAAAAGTGTAACTTAATAAAGAAAAATATCAGTAATGAATTATTTATTACCCAAATTTTATCTTTATTCTAACCGATGTCCATCATTAGCTATGCACTGTTAGCAACGAAACAAAAAAATAGTTATAAGGGCTTTTGAAAAATTGTCGAGGTATCAACAGCAATTCCTCTTCAGTCAACTTTATTTATTCATCATATGTTGGTATAGGATGAGGAATGGACTTTTTCTTTCAAAAAGTCCATAAAATAGCCCAAGAACAACATTTCACTTTTTGTTTGTTCAATTGAAAAATTCATTGTTTCGAGGTTAGATATAAAATATAAATTGTGAATACAACTACTAAATTGTTTCACTGTTGTGTGCTAACAAAATAACAGCTTATCGAGATTCAAGAGATGACAATACAAATTTTAATTCCGTTGCATTTTGGGACGAAGTGGTTCTATCCAGAAGAGTAATGTTCTTTTTGTTATTCCGCCATTTTGTTTTTTTGATTGACTCTATAAAACGTAAACTCGACGGTACTTATTTTACATGTCTATGTAACATAACTGTAAAGTATCAAGTTTGTAGAGTGTTCCATTTATCCGGGATATTAATTTTAAAATAGCAACTTCTTCGTGGGACACTCTGTATAAAGTAGGTACGGTATTCGCTATATATTTTCTTAATGATTCTACATAATAAATATCACTGTTCAACTTAAAAGCCGCTTGACTGTTGTTTTCAACATTTATTCTCTTCCACTTTCATCATAATTTGGTATAAACACTAGCACTTTAAACACAATTTATATGTTATTCATAATCACACAATTTGATATTGCTCAAACTATTTACTCATTACGCGTTGTAAATAGCGGGTCACTGAACGGTCATCTCGTTTTGAATAAAAATTAGAAAACATTTGGGTTTTCTGAAGAACACATCTTATACTTAAACATATTGCAAAATAACAGCGAAGACATGCATTCATAGGTCTTAACTGATGTAAACGTTACTTGCTGGCACTTGAACTGTTTCCTTTGTCTAACAGAATTGAGTACACAAGGTGGCCATTATACCCCAATTACCTGTTTATATTAATAACATTTTTTAAATCCATGGATGTATTTATATTAAGACATTTCCTACATTCATTGAATACCAACTGGTACTAGTTTTGAGCATTAGTGTAAACATAACCTGGAAATTATTCTAATAGTAAAATGAAATCAGCTGATCGGAAAAATCATATGGTAGTTAAATTTGAGCTGGAGTTGCTTTAAACTGAACACATGTTTTGTTTTACGTGTTGTGGCATTTCTTCCTCGTGTATATTAAATAAGATTATTCAGAAATTTTAAAAATATGTTTACATAAGTGTTCAACGTCTAATTGAAATTAGTGGTAGTTTATAGGTGTAGATATGTATCCAAACCTAAAAAGATTTACGGGTATATTAGCCTAAACAAGTTTATCGAATTTCTTATTTTGGGGAAATCGTTGATCCGTTTGAAACGAACTGTGACTAAACAATAGGGCTAGCTAGCTCTAACAGATCGTAAAAGGTGTCGTATAATATACAAATTAATTAGTCCTTCGCAAATGCCCTTAAATCTGAACCGATTTCCATTAATATTTGTCTCAAATGGCGTAGTAATGTAAAAATGGTATAAAATCTTCTTAAAGTCACGAAAAGATCACACAGTCTATGATATAGATATAAATAATCATACGCAAATTCTCTTAAATATTGACACCTACTGAGCTGATTTCCACGAAGTTTCCGCAAAAATCCCCAAAGTCACAAAAAACTTGTACAATCTGTAGGAAGTTTTATACATACAAAGATTAACATCTTTTAATTAAAATAGGGAAATATATAATTATAAATTAACTATACTGTATAACACATGAACTTACGTAGTATTCAACATGTTTGTTTGCAACAGGCTTGATCACAGCTGGAACGGCGGCCTTGACGACAGCTGGGGCAGCATAAGCAGCAACTGCAGGTGCGGCAGCAGCATATCGGTATCCACCGACGGGAGCAACAGCATAACCACCATATCCTGCTGCGCCACCATATCCAGCACCACTGTAACCTGCTCCACTGTATCCTGCTCCGCTATATCCTGCTCCACCATATCCTGCTCCACCATAAGTGGCTCCACCATGCCCTGCTCCACCGTAGGCAGCACCACTATATCCTCCGGAACTGTAGCCTCCAACTGCTGCGTATTTGACTGGTGCGGCGACATAAGAAGCGACTGCTGGTCCAGCAGAATAACCATGACTGCTAGAACTGGAAGAGTAAGATGATGAAGAAGAAGGAGCGGAAGAGTATGCAGAATATGCAGGAGAGACTGATGCGTATTTAACTGCGGGTGATGCAGAATAAGAAGAGATAGCAGGAGTGGTAGCGTAGGAAGAGTACGATGGAGAGACTGCTGCGTATTTGACAGCAGGCGTTGTAACATAACTTGACACTGCTGGAGATGAAGAGTAACTGGAGTACGCGGGAGATGCTGCGGAGTATTTAACAGCAGGAGCGGCTGAGTAAGAAGATACTACGGGTGCAGCTGCGTATGAAGCGACTGCGGGTGCAACGGCTGCGTATTTAACTGCGGGAGTTGCTGATACGTATTTCACTGCAGGTGCGACCGAGTAAGATGAAAGAGCGGCGGAAGAACTGTATGTAGAATATCCAGGAGTGGATGCGGTGTATTTGACCGCTGGAGCAGCACTGTAGGTGGAAACAGCTGGTCCTGTTGAGTATGAAGCATGAGATGGAGCAACTGAATAGGATGCTACTGCTGGTGCTGCTGAATACGAAGAATAAGCAGGAGCTGCTGAATAGGATGCTATTGCTGGGGCAGCACTGTAGGAGGCTACTGCAGGGGCAGCGACGGCGTATTTAACAGCAGGTGCTACATACGCAGGAGCGGCAAATTTAACTGTAGGAATTGCTGCTGCAGCAGAGTATTTGACAACTGGTGCTGCGGCGTAGGAAGAAATTGCTGGTGACACTGCCGAATATTTAAGTGCAGGTGACGCGGAGTACGATGAAAATCCTGGAGTGGCAGAGTAAGAAGATAATGCAGGACTGACTGATGCGTATTTAACTGCAGGTGCTACAGCGTACGATGCTGAATGACCTCCGTAACCTAAGGTAGACACTGCAGGTGCAACTGCGGATAGTTTAAGCGCTGGTGCAGCGGTGTAACCGAAGCTAGCTGGTGCGGCGTATCCCTTAAGTACAGCGCCAGCACTGTAAGAAGATAAACCTGCATTAGAATAACCAACGCCGACTGTCGGTGCGGATACGGAGTAACTGGAGTATCCGGGTGTGAATGAATTATATTTGACTCCAGGTGTACTCGAGTATGACGAGTAGCCTGGTGTGACTGAGTAGCTTGAGTATGCTGGGCCAGTAGAGTAGGCGGATACAGCTGGACCAGTAGCGGACAGTTTGACGGATTGACCTCCACTGTATCCGGATGAGACTAAAGCAGACGCACCGTATCCATAACCTTGGTGTCCTCCTGAAGGACTACTACATGATGGACGGTTGTATTGTGGGTAATCGGGATCGTAATAGGCGTGAACGTAACCCACAACAAATAGAACGGCCACCGCCAGCACCTGTAACAGAGAGGTCAACATTAAAGGTTAAACTGGTTTAATTAAACAGAACAAGATATATCAAAAGAATCCATTGTAAACGAGTTACACTTGGGAAACAAATGAATAAAACACAATTTTAACCATTTTACTTGTGTAATACAAGATGACGTTTCAATGATTAAGTCATCATACTCAATTGTTACATGGACACAGACTCTTCAAACACCGGACTGTGATGGGCAGAAAATTGTGTTTTTATTCATTTGGTTATAGGAAAAGAAATATGCAAAACAATTCATTTTTAGAACCGCATTAGAAGGTTGCAAATCATATGGTCAACGATTTAGAAAATGACGTTTTACTAAGATGTCGTTTACAAGCTAAGATAAGTCCTACTGATAAATCTCTTAACGAAGGAAATGTGTAAAAATACATGCACAAACTTTCTCATGCACCTCTACATAAAAACAAATATTAAACTTAAAATTCAAGGAAGAAAGCTGATATAAGAACCAAAACTATTAATTTTGAACTCTTAAAATTGGTTTTAATAATATAGACAAAATCGTACTAAAACGTAGGCTTCAAGTAACAGAACAAAAAAATATAAAGGTTAGGTTAGGTTAGGTTAGGTTAGGTTAGGTTAGGTTAGGTTAGGTTAGGTCCTGAGGGATTTTATCTACGGTAGTAATTATAAATTTTGAGTTATTAAAAAACAAAAACAAAACGTATAAAATACGCTCCAACTTCAAGTGGTGATAATTTTTTTTCAAACTCAAAACATCAATTTCTAATCTAATCATCTATTCGTTGAACCACCACAAAATCTCTTCAACTACAAAGTAATGAAGCTTACTCGGTAACAGATAAATCTAAACATGTAAAAACAAATAAATAAAATAGATTTATAGAAAGTTGAAATATCCCTACAGACTTCCATTCAACATGATGTAATAACTTTATGAGCGGAACTGTATTTCATTTCCTGAGGTTAGTATTGACACTGGCATTGCTACTGCGCAAGTCAGGAAACAGTAGCCGCGCATTAATAAACCAGAGTTACGCAGGCGCTGGATAGTTTATTTAAGTACATTTCATTGAAGCGTGTAGCGTTGCCCCTTGGAGAAAGTTCGCAACTCGCAAAGTTGATCATCAGCTGTTGGCGATATCAGCTGATTATTAGTGAAATTCTTTTAAATGCTAATTACGATTTCTTTGATGGAGGTTCGACTACTTAATATGAACAGTTCCTACCTATAGGGTGTAATTTATATACAGGATGTGCAGTTAGTTGGGTGATTCATAGAATGTATCTTTGTGTTCTATAAAATAACCAAGAGTTAGTTTTTTTTTTTAATTTATCCACTGTAAAGTAAGTTTGGTATAGTAAAAAAGTCTAATTCCGTTGTTTGACAGATTGTCACGCTTCATGCCCTCAGGAAATAAAAAAGTGATTTTAACATGGCGCCCGTCTGTCGTCGTTGGCGTACTTTAGAAAGTAAAAATGATGATAAAAACATGAAATTTGGTATAGTGTGTTCATATAGAACCCTACTAAAATTAAGAAAAATTGAATTGAAAATGTAGGTCATTTTAAACAATTAATTATTTGTTCATATATTGTGCGTTACAACTTTTAACACACTAAATTAGATACAAATGTGTACATTTCAATTCTGTATATAATGTACCCTCACTTCTCTAAGATGACAAATAGCGCAGTTATTATAAAAAAATGTAATTTTGAATCCTATCCCAAGAAAATGTAATATTAGTAAAGTTACAAGATTCGACAGGGCTGTCACCGAATCGAGCGTAGCGAGTGGAGGCTCCTTCATATATGTACAGCTTCGAGGCCCGTCAGGACCGCGACACTCACGACACAAGCGAAGCGAGTGGAAACTTTGAATATCTACGAGGGCGACGCCAAGAATGTAGTGATATGCAAAATTACGAAGTTCAGAAAACCTGCGTAACAACGGTTTTAAACCTACTGGGTAAGACTTCTTCATCTATTAATGACCTTTACAATTTCCCCTTGTTGTTTAATAGCTCATTATCCCTCTCTAGGTCATTATCACTTAAAAAAAACAGGAGACAAGGATTTAAAATAAATACCTATTTGAATACTTTAATAGCGTTGGGGTTGGAAGAGAGCAAATTGGTCAAGAGAGACCTGATAAATAAGATGAAAGAGAAGGATCTAACCCAAGTCTACCTGTAAAGTGTAGATCCAGCTAGGTTCCCTCGGGATTGTAGGCCCGTATTCACTGAAGTGAGAGCCTGAACGTATTGTGTAGCTTTCAAGTCTTCAAGTGGAAGCGATATCTCGATAAAAAGAGAGAGAAGTACAAACCTACGTGTTTTGATTTAATTTTAATAGCGCATGCGTAGTGCGCAGAAAATTTAGAATTTTGGTGGCCTCTTTGTTAAAAATAGAAAGTTATGTTATAAGCTACGAGTTTCTGCAATTTGAAAAAAAAAATTATAATTTTTTTTTAAATTAAAAAATAACAAAAACAACATTTTCACTGTCGTGGTTTTAATAAGTAGCGTTTTTAATGTCTCGGATTTTCATAAAAACAATGGTTTATTTTTAAATGTTTTTGACAAAATAAATAATCATCGTTTCTCCAAGAAACTGATAAACAAAGAAAATACCTTTCATTTATATTGTGTAATTTTTTAAATAATTATTTTAAATACATAGATTTAATTTTCTTGTTTTTATGTAACAGCAAACATCTGTTGACTTAGTCCAGAGTCGTTTCTTGTTCTTGCTTTACTAAACAAGTACATAACAACTCCATATCTATTTCTTTCTCTTTTTATTGTGTTAACACATTTTCTATTGACTCAAATCAGGAATATGTTATTAGATTAGTATTTTTTAAATTAAATAAAAATGGTTACCAAATTTAAAAATGGCGATCGTTTGAAATGTAAGGGGTATAGACGGTCTATACGATTTGAATAGCTCATTTTGTGCAGTTTAGGTAACTACAGTAGATATGATAAAAGAGTGGATACAGAAAACATTACATTGTCCTACACATTAGTGTTTCAGTTGCGGCTAGATTTTTTTTTTTAAACTTTTAATGTTCATGGGCTTTTATGTATCTAGTGTTATCATTCTATGTACGTCTGTGAAATGGAGAATATTTGAGGTTATAAGTGACAATTGTTCAATTTAAAAGTTATCCGCACCTTTGTACAAGACCTTAACTAACTTTCCGAAGAATTTATAAAACCAAATGTACATAACAAATTTGAACAAATTGA
The DNA here is from genome assembly GCA_963513935.1 of Aphrophora alni. Classification (NCBI taxonomy): domain Eukaryota; kingdom Metazoa; phylum Arthropoda; class Insecta; order Hemiptera; family Aphrophoridae; genus Aphrophora; species Aphrophora alni. The sequence goes on from OY740775.1 coordinate 38,268,738, forward strand.
GTTCAAAATTAATACCTTTAAAGTGTCCACTTATAGATAAATATATATATATATATATATATATATATATATATATATATATATAATTTTATTATTATATATATTATTTGTATTTTTATATGCATGTATCTATTTAATTTCTGTGTTATATATGTGTGTGTGGATTTATATATAGGGTGTGCAGTAGTGAAATTTGGGAGGGAACACTGAACAACAGAATGAAGAAAAAAGTTCTTATCAACATACATTCTGTTCAAAAAAACATTTTTGTTTTGTTCTTTGTTGTTTGTAGACGAAAACCCTCTGGATCATCGTCGCATTATAAAAAAAAATTAAGAAATGAACATGAAAAAAACTCCTAGCCTTGGAATACTGTAATAACTTCAGGGTCGGAAATGAACAACAGTTGGTCAAGGCAGACCTGATTGGAAAAGAGAAGGAACTAAACAAAGACTACATGAAAAAAGGTGTACATCCAGCTAGGTTCTTCGAGTATTTAATATAGTTTGAGGGTTCAAGAAAAAAACCGTCAAATGTTTTTCATTTTCAAAAACCGTCACTATTTTGTTTATTGATAGACAGATTTTTTGTTGTTAAACATTTTGCCGGTTAGAAATCTATTTTATATATTATAATTCAGCAGAAGCCAAATTATGTTTGCTAAAAAAGTCCTCCGCCCCCACTCAACCGACAGAGATGGAGCTGGTGTTATTGTGCAAGCTTAGGGTCTGAGGATCAATAGTATAAATAGAACGTTACCGTGTGACCTAACCCATGGTCAGAAGGGCAGTTGGGGGGGGGGGGTAATGGTTCTTAGCGACAAACCTATTAATGCCTCTTTATGGAGTTTTTTCATTCGATTTATTTTAATTGAATGGTAAAATTTACCATTATTTGCAAAAAAATATGAAAAGTCAATTTTAATCCATATTTATATTAATTTGTTTTAAACACATTCTGGCATGATTCACGACTCTCACACCAGTCACATTTGATGTATTGTATTTAATCAGCTGTTTTAACTATGCATTGTTATAATGGTTGCTACGGCAACTTATTTTGTAGGTAAATCAAATCATTCCAAATTGTTTTACATTGGTCTATGCAAAGGGCCTAACCTATAGCTGTTTTAAGTATTTATTACTATTTGGTTGCTATGATTTGTTTGTAAAATCACAAAATAAAGTTTAAAAGACTTTCCAAATTATTTCCAAACCGCTAGGAAAGAGCTAAATAACTCCTCTGTGTCCACTCAACCAACATGCGAAGGTTTCACTGGAAACCTTAGGACCTGAGGATCAATAGTATATAGAACGTGACTGTTGACCTAACCCACGGTCACAAGAGTAATTTTGCGGGGTTTTTTAAATATTTTTTAGCGACAACCCTATTAATACATATTTCTGGAGTTCTACCGAGCCGTTGTTTGTATTACTGTAGTTATGAGTTTTGAAACGTTATTTTGTTATTTTTGTTGTTCAATTAATTCATTTGGTTTGTTATTACAGTCACTGAAAGAAAACAATCGTATTTGAATAAATTAGGATTCTAATAATGAGGTAGCAATAAATTGACTGTTCTATTAATAGATTTAATAAATTTAAAAAAATAAAATAAAATACCTAATGCATAAATGAAACAACACTTGAAAGGAGTAACAATAAAACCGGATAGGAAAACAACGTTGCCCTAGGACATTTCTCTTCTAATGCTTCCTAGGAATAGCCACCCACGGGAGGTTTTATTACCTAGTATTCATATAAAATACTTCAATTTTTTTGTCAATAAAAGTGGAAATGGAAAATCCGATTCGGTATCCAGAAGGGGAATGTTACACGTTTACACAGTTTACAAAAAAATACTAATTTACTGTTACTAACTTAACAGTTTACAAAAAATACTAATTTACTGTTACTAACTTAACAGTTTACAAAAAATACTAATTTACTGTTACTAACTTAACAGTTTACAAAAAATACTAATTTACTGTTACTAACTTACAGTTTACAAAAAATACTAATTTACTGTTACTAACTTAACAGTTTACAAAAAATACCAATTTACTGTTACTAACTTAACAGTTTACAAAAAATACTAATTTACTGTTACTAACTTAACAGTTTACAAAAAATACTAATTTACTGTTACTAACTTAACAGTTTACAAAAAAATTCTATTCGTACCTGGCTCAGAAATGTTTTAATGTTTTGTCGGAAAATATTAAATACTGCCCAAATATAAATAATTTTTTAAAATTAAGTAAAAAGTTATTTACTAGAAAATAACGCTGCACGGTGGTATTTTAATATAATCCAGTGACTAAACTTTTTATTTTCTTTTTGTATAAAATATTTCTATCTCTTTGTATTAATGTGTATGTGTTGTATTATTGAAGTATTTTTAACGTTCCTTTTCTAACAATTAAAAGCAATAATTTTATTTTATGAGTCAGTGGAACTCGATTTTCTTATTTGTATTTTTTATCTTGTTTTAATGCTTGTAACTCTTGAAGCAGGTTATAAACCTTGGGAAGTCTATTGTTCCTGCAATATTCAGTGATGTTATTAGTTAAATATTTATTGTAACGTGAATATGTTTTATAATATTGTTAAATCTAATCCAATTTGTGAATCGACGTATTTATTATTAAATAAAATCATTCATTCAATTAATCTGAGAGGAAACGATTTTATTAATTTACTTTTAAATCAAAAAGAATTTGGAATTGTTTAATTTAAATGAAATAAACCGCAGGGCGCGAGAGAGTGAGGCAATGAGGTTGCAGAAGCGTAGAATAGAAGGCGCACGATACTTCGATAGAAGGTTAAACACAATCTAAGACAAGGTCTTGTACTTTACAAGTACTTATAAGGAGAGTATAATATTAAAGTATAAGTCATGGAGTATATAACGTCTTAAATTACTTATTTAAATACGATTAATTGGTTGAACGTGTGCCATATGATCGTAAAGCAAATAAATCGTAGTTATATTTAAAAAATAAAAAATAATTAATACAAGTTTTAAATTGTTTTCCTTCTTCTTTAAAGACGACAAATCTCTCGGTCATCATCGCGTCGTATAAAAAACAGAAAATAAAGACTCCTAGCCCTCCAATACCCTAATAGCGTGTTATCATCAAAGAAAAAGAAACAAAAGAACATAAAATAAAGACCACACTCGAATACTCTAATAATGTCGGGAAAGAACAAGAGTTGGTCAAGAGAAACCTGATAGGAAAGATGAATGACAGAATCTAACCCAGGACTATATAAACAAGGTGAAGCTAATGCCCCTCGTGCTGCTAAACTCGTACTCACTAAAGCGAGGCTCTGAGGGAGTATTGGTCTAACGTTGCAAAATTGTATTTACAAATTTCAGGAGGTGGTTTCCCCTAACAAAAGTTCTATAAACATATGTCCGGAATTGGATAGTTTTCCAAATTTTTATAATTTTTTTTTTTTTTTTACAAAATATTTTTTATCTTCAGAACGGTTTGTCGGATTGAATTGAATTTTGGAAAAAAAACCTACAGGATTTAATAACCCGTATCAAAATCGCGACTGCTAATTAAAAAAAGCTAACAAACTCAAAAAGGGGAAATTTGTATGAAAAAACCAACCGAAAATTTGAAACGAGGTATTAGATTAGGTTGGGTTAATGATTTTCTTAAAATAGTTCTTTACCTTATTAAAAACAAGTCGATCACCGGATTGAGGAAGGAGATTGTGAAGATTACAAGGGTGTTTATTAGGGCGCACCCAAGCTTCTGTAGCGGTCTTCCGATCAAGTCTAGGATATGTTTGCCCAGGATAACTTTACTCTAAGGTAACAGTGATATGCAAAGTACTCTCTGCAAAGGAAGATCCAAAAGGCTGTGGCTTTGCTTAGACAAGTTATGGCACTACTTCAGGAAATATCTCCTAACACTTCTGATCATCAATAGTAAGGCTATGTAAATAGTCTGAAGAGACTGCTAAAACATATCCAAGAATGTGAAAGGCTTGAGACTAGGAAGGGCCATCATAACCAGGTGATGATTCTGATGTTAGCATCGGGCGAGAACTTCTAATCCTCATTGAAGGTCCTCGGGGTGTACAATAAGCTTAGGTTGGCGTACAAGGAGTTTGAGTCCTCGTACCAAAATAATCTAATCTAATCTACCTTATTAAGTACCATGTCAAGTTTCAGTTCAATCCTTTAAACCGTTCTGGAAATAATTTTTTTTGTGTGAAAAAACAAAACAAAATGGCGGATATCTGTGAAACTAGACAGGACGTGTTTATAGAAGTATTTTCTTACTTTTGATGTGGGAAACCACCTCCTGAAGTTGGGAAATACAATTTTACAGCACTGTGTATATACATGTACCAAGCTTGATCAAAAATCGCTCTACTAGTTTCAGCTGTAGACAGACATACTTGATAACGTTTTTACGATTCAAGTGGCTTCAAAACGAAACGAACAATTATTAAATATTGATTTTTTGATACATCACAACTTTCTCTAGAGGAAAGTGAGAAAGTAATGACAAAGCACGAGATAGTGAAACTGACAAATTATAATAAACTATTGTTTGTTTTCTTTAACAAAAACTGATATTAGTCACGGACAATTTGCTTGAGAGTTTTGTTTTGAATGCTGTATTAACTTTCACGAATCTATGAACTTAACAATATACAAGCGGTGGCAAAAACCCTATTGTTGGGTGTTCTAATATAGACAATCTTCAGAGGTTCATTATAGTTAGTACGGACTTGGCAATCCCGAGATCTCTAGCTGGATCTACACCTTTTATTCTTGTAGTCTTGAGTTAGAGCTCTCTTTCATTTTTGTTATAAGGTCTCTCTTGACCAACTCTTGTTCTATTCCGACCCTGACGCCGATATTAGAGCTATGGGTCTTTATTTTATCTTTTATTTTTATACAAGGCGATGATAACCGAGAGGTTTTTCGCTTTTGATCAACAAGAAAAAAAAATCTTATAACAGACAAATTGTCAACATACGAGACTATGAAATGTAAACATACCTTACTCTTGGCTCGCATGGTTTTGGTTCAATTCAAATATATGGTGTTTCAAAAATATATGCCCTAATTTTGGAAAGTGATTTATGACATCAAAATAAAGACAGTTCCTATAAACATGTCCGAAAACGCTTCATTATTGGTTTATCGGCCATTTTGTATTTTTTTCAAAACAATGATAACATTATAAATTATTATGATTTCGAGTTGAAATTTGGTATACACGTTATGTAGACTTCGTTTTACCAGTATACTATGAATAAAACTCTTATCTCATAAATTGAAAAAAATGCCGGGTGTTTGAAATTTTTAATATTGAAAATATCTAAAACCAATAACTTTAAAAAAAATGTAAACGGTCGCCATTTTCAAAATGTATAAAATCCAGTTTTAATTCTTAGTATACTGGTAAAAATCCCGTTAAAAATATCTATAGATACAAATTCGACTCTAAATATTAATAACTTCTAAAGTTATCATTATTTTTTGGAAAAAAAACACAATATGTCTTACAGACGGATAACAAAGCTATTTCAGACATATATGTATACAAAGATTTAAAAAAAATTATTGTCCTGAATCACTTTGCGTAGTTAGGACACAAATTTTTGAAACACCCTGTGTTACATGGTGGTAGAAAAGTATGGAAACGGTTTAGATTTTCTTAGAAAAAAAAACTAGGTTTGGTCATTACTTAGGGTTGGTAAGTGGACTACTTTTGTATACAATTCAAATTTGGCAAGCGCAAAACAAAGACCTCAAAGGTTGTAAGTCAACATTTGTTAAATATAAACCATAATACATTTTGGTATTTAAAGGCGAAAAACTTCTCGGTCATCATAGTTTTATATAAAAAAGGAAAAAGGAACATAAAATAAAGACCTCTAGTCCTCGAATACTCTAATAGCGTCAGGGTCCTTTTATTAACCTATAATGATTTACGAAAAGTTTCTGCACGTTTTAGAAGTAATATGTTTTCCTAAAAACAATTTCAAGTTTTGACTTGTTTTTTATAAGAAATAACAAAAAATTGTAAAAATTATAGTTTTATTCTTATTTTTTGTTTATAACTATTAAATGACTTGCTCTTACGTAACAGCAAACAGCTGTTTACGTCTTTAAAGCGGCTACAGAGACCATTCCTGCACATGAGTCATTAAACAAGGACAGAGTATAATATTTCGTTAGTCACCCAACATGTCCAACATTTGAGACACGCAGCTGACGTACATAGTAGTGGTATTTAGACTTTGTTTGTGAAGTATTAAATCACTGTCATAGTCAAATAAACTAATATTTTTGTGTCATAACCTCAAAATTGTCAGTCAAATCGATGTATTGTGATTCGCAGCTGACGTATATAGTAGTGGTATTTAGGCGTTGGTTGTGAAGTATTAAATCACTGCCATACTCAAATAAACTAATATTGTTGTGATATAACCTCAAAATTGTCAGTCAAATCGATGTATTGTGATTCGGAGCTGACTTAATATTATTGTAATTTAGGCGTTGGTAGTATTTATATTAAGTTATTTATATTTAATTTAGGAAGAATTATCGTTAGTATTATGAAGTTTAAAATTGTTGGCAGCCATCTTAAATTTCAGTTACTTTTCAAAATTGTAACAAAGTCTTGTGATATATGATTAAACGTTATTTTCAAAACTAAGTTCAGTGATAGAAACAGTTTTTACACGTCCCCTACTCGGCCAATTCACGAAAAATGATTGAAATTTGATTTTTTCAATACTGGTTAAGCACATTAATGTGTTACTATTTGTAGCATATGGTACCCCAAATACGTCGATGTTCATATCAGTAGTGCATGCAACCTGTTTTTCATTATATTATGTAATTACGTAATTGATGTTGGTAACAATGAAAATATGTATCTCTCATTTCTTAATGTTTGAGGCTGTTATATTGAAAAAAAAAAACCAAACAGATTCTGCTGTTGAAATAAACATCGAATTTTTATGTTACAAATAGTTTAAAACATTAAATGTGCCTTTGATAGTATTTAAAAATGGGATTTTCGTGTATAGCAGAATCTGGAAGTCAGATATAAAATAAAACTTGCCCTTGAAGCCAGCGTTGAAAAACATTGTATTAAAGGGAAATGTTACCATTTAAAAAGTTTCACTCAAATCTAAGACTACGGATTTTAGATGAAAAAAAACGTGAACACCAACATTGACGAGATATTAAGTATAAACTTAGTTTATTCCCAAATCGATAACAAAGATGGGAGGTAGGAGTTGTCAGTTCCAAAATAGGTCTTGTCCACTTTTGCAAATTTTCACCAAATTGAAGAATAAGGTTTCAAATAATAATAATTGGAATTTTTTTCCACCTGAATTTTTTATTTTCAAATAGTGGATTTCGTATTTTGTTTTAAATGTCATTTGAGCAACCTGGTATATTAGTGTTAATGTAGTTTTTTAGAAGTCTAAATTTACTGATAAAGTCAAACTAATGTTTTTACATAACACCAAAATTACTAAATTTAATCGATGTATTGACGAAGTTATTCGAGATATGGAGCTTATGTAAATTATATCGTAAATTTATTCGCATTTTGTTTGCAATACTTTGTAGCCCTCCCGAGTTCAAACGTTATGGAGCCTCCCTGGAACATTTCCACCGCGTGGCTCGTGAAAAAATAAGGTTGAGAATCGGATAGTCGCAGTCGCTAGGAGCAAAATGGAGTCTCTCGATTGTCGTTGAACAATGATCGTAGAGCGATTACGTAATAAACGCAACGAGCAAAACGCACTTTAAGTCCAGCTGAATATTAGAGCGATACGATTATTGAGCTGCGCGACTTTTATCTTAAGATAATTTTGCTGCACACTAAAGTGATAAGATACGGTACAATAGGAGATATTGTTTCGAGTTCATCAGTTGAAATCATGAGCTCTTCCATTGAAGATAACGTTTTAGTGATGTATTGATATAAACAGGAGAAAGAATAGCAGGAGGTACTGGGTACAGTCGTACGACACAGTTCCGTAGTAGTTTCAAGATAACTATCTCAACAAGAAAATAAGTTTTTAAATTTTATACGATAGGCTCTGAAAGTTTCCATTCTTTATTGCAACTCGTAACATCTTCCATTAAAAAATGTGATTTATTTTGTGTTTTTCAGCTGCAAGGATCTAAGACCAAACTATCACGTTAGTTTTATGGTAGCCTTTGACTTTATAATTTCATAAACAGAGGTATTTTCTACGTTATTGATGACAGAAACTAAGAAACCTAAATGTCCAGCATCACATGTACATCATACCTCTTTATCGTACGATACAAAGCAACAAGATAGATACGTTATCGTATTGGTGTACATTTGGTTTATTCACTACAACACGATTTGAACACACACTAACGATACCTATCGTATAAGATAATTATCGCTTAACCCTTACAACCCTAAAATATGGATCGTATCGCTCTAATACAACCGGATATATACATCGATTCAATTGACAATTTTTGAGGTTATGTCACAACAGTAGTACAGCAGTGACTTGTTGCTTCACAACCAACGCCTACTATTATAAATCAGCTGTTAATATTGATTGATGTTTGTTTTCACAGCAAAGTACTCAGTGTTGGTCCAACAAACACCTGCATCATCCAACAATAGACATGTCTTCGCGTTAGGTTAGAAAAGCAGTCTCGGAATGATAAATGAACTGGTTAAAGCTTGAGAAGGACCCCTGAAGATTATTAATGATCGGTTGTCATGGTAATAGCGTTAGCCAATCGCTCACTAACATTACTACGCATGTGCAAATGACAATGTGTTGGGATAGAAGTGTTTAGGTTTTTTAAAATTTGTTTTGGTCTTCTTAATTACCCTGTGTAGGTGTGTAGTTTGAGTAAAGTGACAGTTCTAGTATATTTTAACGTAGTTTATATATTTCTTTTAATTATATAACATACACTTGCCCAGTATACGAAGTATATGGTAAGGTTGGTAATCGTCGAAAAAGTCGACCTCTGTTTTTTACGTTTCATGGGCTAAGGAAATTGAAAAGTGGTTTTCGACGTTCTGTCCGTCTGTCGTCGTTGTCGTCATCTGTACGTAAACACGATAGCTGTCAGACTAAATAAGATAAGCTTATGTGTGCTCATATAGAACACTATTGAAATTTAGAAATGTCAAAATGGTGGACATTTTAAACAGTTCATATCTCCTGTGTTATTCAACTTGTACCACACTAAATTATTTTGCAGATTTCCACTCTGCATGTAATGGTACCAACCCTACGGCGAAAAATAGCGAAGTTATTGTTAAAAATATAATTTCGTTCTCTGATTTATCAACAAAAAAAATCTAATAAATAATCGTATAGCTACGAGATACAGCAGGGTTGAAGTGAGGGAGGTGAGGCCCAGTTTTGAAGTCCACCAGGGTCAATACACTGACACGAGCGAAGCGAATGAACAATTTTTAATATATACACATCTAAGAGACATGCAAGGGACAAGTAGATATTAAGAGAGTATTGACGGAGACAATTACAAGGTTCAGTAAACCTGTGTAAAATATATACCTTACTGGTATCCTTGCTCTACCAATACAATTAAACATTTCCTACAAGACTTAAAAAACCAACTTTTGGATATTACATTTAGTGGATCTGCTTTTATTACGTTCTATGATGGGTTGGGTAAGTACTATGATGGCTTTCATCAACTTATTTCATTTTACTGTAGAAAGGTCACGTTGGTTAAAGCTGCATACAATTAGAATTTTCGTGAAATTAAATATCGTATTAAAGCGATCGCCATTTTGAAATTTACCTTCGGGTTTTTTTTTCAAATTTCATCTAATCACTTACAAATTTGGCGTCACTCGTTGCTAGTTCATGCTTACCGGAACTGAAGGTTTAATCGCTTTCACTCAAACATAAGACATTTTCGTTCAGATAAATTCTGCTTTTTTAATTTCCATCAGTATAAAAAAAGGTGCTTAAATATTGAGCAAAAGTGTTAAACTACTCATTCAAACCAAAGTTTATAAAAACAAGTTGTGGACAGCGTCATGGAACTTACCTAGTTCTATTTACAATTTAATACAATCATATCTTCTAAATTTATACCCAAAAGTTGGTTTCTTAAGCCTTGTAGGAAATTGTATTGGTAGATCAAAAGTTCTTACCCAGTTTGTTCAAAACAGTTGTTACACAGGTTTTATGAATTTAATAATTATGTTTATACTATTACTTTCTTGTATCGCTAGGATCGGGTGAAATTTTTATTTTTTGAGTTTTAGTAGACCAATAGAACAGATTTTAAAACGGAAATAAGAGTGCACACAAAATTCTGAAATTGAAATAAATGTGTATAAAGATTCACTCAAGACTCCTATGTACTGCTTCAAAATGTTATGCCAAATAAATTCAGTGGGAAATATTTGAAAATACATTTAATTTGTTATCACAGGTTTTGTCAAAATAAAAATTTAAGGTTAGTCTAGAAAATGGTGAGGAAAATCAGGGTCTTCAGGAAGCAATTGTTTGCTAAGAGTTACTTATTGATAACTTGTTGAACTTATACAAAAAGCAAGAAAAGAACATAAAATAAAGGACCCTTTAGTTCTCGAATACTCTAATAGCGTCAGCATTGGAAAAGAACAAGAGTTGGTCCAAGGGAAACCTGACAGGAAATATGAAAGACTACATGATAAAAGGTGTTCCCTCGTGATTGCCAAGGGCGTATTGACTATTGATCAGCTCCTGATGGCAATTCCAAACGCAGAAGACGTATCTAAAAAATCAAGTTAAATCCAAATTGTATTTAAATCAACTTTTTGACAGCGGAAGAAGAGTTAGAAAAATTATCAAAATAGATTAAACACTGTCCGGAAATCAAGTTAAAACAGAACAGCATAAAAATCTGATTTAAAAAATTTCAATCTCTGATTTTACACATGTTACGTATTTCCAATTATCAGAGACTTTAATGAGTGGGTAGGAAACGTTTCTGTTGGATAATTTTTAATGTAGGAAACAATTAATTGCAAATTTTTACAAAACAATTAATAAATCAAATAAAGTAATGTTATTGTGAAATTTCCTGTAAATCTACTACATACACCCAACAATACGTGCTTATAAGAAAATAGTATTTTAAAAATAAAAATTGAACACACCTTCTAATGGGATTCTCTATCCAACAGCATTAATTAATCACAAGAAAGTTAGGATTAAACTATATAGGTTTCAATTCTTGTTACGTATTTTATCTACACATTACATGGGCTGAATTTATTAATCCATTAGCCCTTTAACCTGTAGAACCCCTCGGGGACCCAGTACGCTGGTCGAGGAGTAATCTCTATAATTTGTGTAATGGATTCCAGCCGGAGCATTGCGGGCGATTATTTTAAAACGTGGAGTTCATGCGGAAAAATGAGAACACTGCTTCTAGCAATGAATCTGCAGACCTACGATGTAGGTGTTTGGAAATGAATCCATTGCAGTGAACGTTCGAACTTAACAATCCGTCCGCGTCCACCTCTGTAATCGAAATTAGTAATGTTATGAGAGCATACAAACCTATTATTTAAGAAATGTAATGGATGACTGTACTGTATTTAATGTGAATTAAATTTTATAAAAATAGTGTAAGTTTTCATACATCTAATATATTTTTATGTGATATTGTAGATGTTTAATAATTTAAAATATGATGTTGACAGTAAGAGAAATATGATTTTTAACAAAGGGAAGCGTCGTTACGTTTCGACTTGACCATTCGTCATTTCGTCTTTATGTTTGTTTGTTACGCAGTTATCGTTTTCTTTTCTTGTTGTTTGAAGGCGAACAACATAAAAACAAAAAGGAAAAAAGAACATAAAATAAAGACTCCTAGCTATTGAATACTCTAAATAGCAAAAGAGAGACCTGATAGGAAAGGTGGAAGAGAGAGATTTAAATCAAGACGACATGGAAAAAAATGTAGATCCAGCTAGGGTGCCTTGGGATTAACAAGCCCCTGCGACTCGACGTAAGCTAATAAGGTCATTTTATTTCTAATTATAGCAATAATAGGTCATTATCACCTTATACAAAAAGGAAGAAAAGGCGACTATCATGAAATAAAGACCCCTATCCCTCAATACGTTAGAGAGAGAGAGAGGGAGAGAGAGAGAGAGAGAGAGAGAGAGAGAGAGAGAGAGAGAGAGAGAGAGAGAGAGAGAGAGAGAGAGAGAGAGAGAGAGAGAGAGAGAGAGAGAGAGAGAGAGAGAGATAGAGAGAACAAGAGTTGCTCAAGAAAGACCTGATGGGATAGATGAAAGAGATAGATCTAATTAAAATTATAATTGAAAAAGTGTAGATTGCTAACCCCGTACCTTCTATAGATGAGTCCAAGAGGCTACGGTCAAACGTGTCTACCAATCGTTACGTAATATTTGTATGAGGTTGTTTGCAATTTTGCCGTACGGAGTATGGGAAGGTTTTTTAATGGGGGGCGCTCGTAAGACATGGAAACAGGTATTTAGCGCGCGTTGCACGTATTAAATAGATGATATAAACGAGGCGTAAAGAGTTATCACGTGACATTTTTCACCTACTAAAACAGTCAGTTTTCGAGAAGCTAGAGGACACAAATCATTTATATTTTGTTCTTTTTTGGTAGCTTAACATCTTTACTTAATTTCCGATAGACTGATGACGACGGGAGAAGAGATACGACACTGAAAAAGCAACGCCATCGACCGAATTAGACCATTTAGACTGATGCTATATTTATACTTAATGTGAATTATATTAGTGACATTGTATAGAAAGTGACATAGGTATTTCGTGGATTAGAAAAAAAATGGGTCTCATGAGAAGAAGAAAATGGAAAGTTTAAATTATTTAAGGTTTGGAATAAAATTATTAAACGAAGGATTTGGGAATTATTTTTGTTTTTCCTGGTTGTTTAAAGGCAAAAACCTCGGTCATCAACGGATTATAATATATATATATATATATATATATAGGATAAAAACCCCTACCCTGGAGTACTCTAATAGTATCAGGGTTGGTTGAAAAGAACACGAGTTGGTCAAGAGAAACCCGTTAGAAAAAATGAAAGATAGTAATCTAACTCAACACGACTAGAAAAAAATATAGATCTATCTAGGCTCCCTCGAGATTACTACAGCTGTACTTATTAAAATTGGTTCTGAGGGATATAAATTTAAAGTCATACTATAAGGATCAAATGTCTATAAGATATGTTTCATCATGGAAAAATAGCTGTAGCTCATTTTCTATTACAATATTCACTGACTAGAATTAAAATACAGTAATTTTACAGTAGAAATTTATATAACCATATGACCAACGTTTTTCGGGACATCTTAACACATTTTAAACCTTAAAAACTGTAAACCTTAATTTAATATTTTGAGTTGTTTAAAATACATAAAAAAAAATAATAATAAAATTTTTACCATGGGGTAATTTTAAAACGGTATTTTTAGATAAGGAAAATGGCATAACAAATTTTTTGACAAGGCAACCTTAACCGAAATGCCGATCATAAGTCCACACATTTGTTTAATTCCACTATTTTACAGAGACATAATATCAAAAAAATTTAGTTGTTCATTAGGTTAGATTACTTTAGGTAGGTTAAGTTAGGTTAGGTTAGGTTGCACCTTATGATTTTATACGTGTAACAATATTGAAAATGTTTTAATCTAATGATGAAATACATTTTTTTAAAGTCTGAATTAAATTTTGGTAATAATGTAAGCAATTAAAAACAAATTTTCCCAGTTTAGTTTTACGTCCTCAGGGATGCAAAGTGAGTCGAGTCATGTAGTAGTCTTGTGTTAAATCCCTCTCTTACATATTTCCTATTAGATCTCTCTTGACCAACTCTTGTTCTCTTCCGACACGTTGTTATAGTATTTTAGGGTTAAGGATCTTCATTTTACGCTATTTTCTTCTTTTTTGTAAGGCGATGATTACCGTCAGGTTTATGCCTTTAAATGACAGGACACATTTTTATTAACGTATATTAGTCTACAATAAAAATTTTCTTTTGATAGTATACTACAAACTGCGTTTTAAAATTCACGACACCTCACTGTTTTCAGTGAAGCCTTGATACCTTTGTATATTTTCTGAAACTGTTCATCAGGACTTGCGCTGATGGAAATAAATTCTGTTGGAATAAGAAATTTTTTATACAGTTTTCTGTACCCCCTTCCCCTTCATAACGTATGAACGTTCTTTATAACTCCATAAAATCTCACTTTTCTATTAAATTGTTCTAATCTTTTTATTACAATAATCATTACATAAATATCTTATAAAAAGCGAAATAATTCACCAAACTAGATAGCAACCGCAAAAAATAATCTTTCAATAACAGTTTACTAAATGGAACAGTCAGCTGATGCTCAACAACTGTTGGCATAGCGCCAAATTGATTCTTTAGCTAATATTGTGTCATGACAGCTTATGTAGGTTTTAATCCTTTGTAGGATTTAAAAAATAATAATTTAACATGTTAGATTGGCAATCGTGCGTCCATTGTTAAAGCAATAGCATCACACGCCTGCTCACAGATTGTGCCGATATTCATAGATGAATAGAAGAGACCACAGATGTTAAGAGATCCAGTTTTATCTGTTATGTCAGGTTTTGATTTATCTTTATATTATTTGAAATAGTATGTCGGTATAATTTGTGGAAAAATTCTTTCTTTGATATCCGTGGGTGAAAAAGAGGTTTTTCACTTCTAACTCGTAATAATATATATTTTTTAAATTGTACGCATTTGACCAATCTTAATTTTCTCAAATTATAAAGCATTGCACCAACTTTCTCACACACCTATCAATAAAAACAAAAATAAATTTTATCGCCAAAGAAATACATAATTTTTATTCTTGAGTAAAAAGAAAAAGAACCATTTCGCATAATTTGGTACCTATGATAACGTTATGTAATATTAAAAAAAAAAGAGTAATAAAGAGAAAGGTAAAGGAGAGTCAGTCGTCTCAATTTAAAAATATTTCGTGTTTTTCAAAAGAGGTATTCTAATCTTGATAAAAAATTGCTTCTACTGAATAAGAACTTGTAAACATTTTTAACTAATAAGTCAATCCCGAGGAGAACTAGCTGGATCTACACATTTTGGTCTAGTCTTGGGTTAGATCCCTCTCTTTCATATTTCCTATCAGGTCTCTCTTGACCAACTCGTGTTGTTTTCCGACCCTGACGCTATTAGAGTATTCCAGGAATAGGGACCTTTATTTTAAGTTTCCACCCTATTTTAATTGTAAAGTGATGATGACTGAAAGGTTTTTCGCCTTAAAAAAAACAATGGAATATTTTCACTAAGAAATTTAAAAAAAAATTGCACACTCTTTATTATTTTAACTGTTAACTAAGAGTTAGTATATCCCCATCTAAGCTGTGGAATCTTATTATGGGGGAATTCATCCGTTCAGAATTTACTGTCCTGCAGAACAAAGCTATTAGGGTTCTAGCAGGACTAAGGAAATTACAGTTGTATAAAAAAGCGTTTAAGGAACTTGGAATTCTTAGAGTTTCAAGTATGTATAATTGAAGTGATTCTGTATTTCAAATTTAAGTGTGATCACGGCCAGAAGAAGGACATACACACTTATAGCACCGGACATGATGGTGCTAAACAGAACACATTAAGCTTATACAGTAAACTTCCTTCCCAAGATGGTGCGTGTTGGATTAACAAGCTTCAAATTAAAAATTATAAGACATTTAAAAGCACCCTCAGACAACTTCTGTTGTCTGGATCGTTTTATTCAGTGGAGAAGTTTGTACACCGTACCTCGTTAAATAGAGGTGATCTCTTGTTATATCTGAAAAATAAAGCTAGCCACTAATGTTTTCAAATATTTTTATAAGTTATATTATACATTAAACTATGTATTATAGTTTATTGATTTTTAGATTGTAGTGTATATTATAGATATTTATATTTTTTATTTATTAATTGGAGTGAGAAAAAAAGAACAAATTATATATCGTCTCTGTGGTTTTGTTTTATTGCATTGTGTGATTGCACTGTAATTTAATTTATTGTATAAGAGTTTGATTGTTTTAAATTTATTGTTGTGTTTGTTTTTCTGGTGTTTAAATTTGACTTGTTTATTGACCTATCTTATTAAAAAAAATACTAAATGAAATGAAACAAGAAAAAGTATTAACACCGTTTCTTTAAAGAAGCTCAACCGATTTCTATAAAATGTTTGGAAAGTAAGAAGGCGGCGTAGTTTATATAAAAAATGAAGGTAAACTAGGTGATGTAGCCCGTAAAACGATGTCATATTCTGAATCAGCGTTTTAAAACATGGTGTTTCATTAAATTCTGCAAATATGTTTTTATGTTCGATTTAAAAAATGAAGAAAAGAAGAAGAAATAAAGACCACATACGTCGAATAGTCTGCGTCAAGGTCAGAAGAACAAGAGTTGGTCAAGGAGACCTGAAAGAGAGGGATCTAACCCAAGACTACGTGGTAAAGATGTAGAATCAGCTAGGATACTTCAGGATTGTCACCCAATCGTTATAATTAGTCCCTGAGGGTTAGTGCACTAAATTACCATGGAAGGAAATAATTAAAACTAAAGGCATTTAAAATTTGTAACCTATGTACATCCAGTACCTTTAATTATTTATTTGTAGAATTGTGTATAAACAAATACAAAATTCGTTTAAAAGGACCAGAAAGTAATATTACTGTAGTCGCACAAACACTCTATTAAAAGTCAAAGCACTGCTTGGAAATATGTGAGTAAACCATTTACACGTGAATCTATTATTTAAAAAACGACACGTACTTCCAATTACACTTGGCTACAGGTTTCTACTTTACACGGCAAGTGGCATTATCAAGTTGACAATAAAAAAACCGTATACAATTAACAACTTGTCCCGTGATAATGACCGTGTAAGGTCGAAACCAGTAGGAAATAAATTCTGCAGTTCATTAAAACGAACAGATTTTTTTCCTCTTAGAGTTGGAGAGAAGAATGCAGTAGTAAAGGAGAAGTGGTATTATATATCCATGTTAGGGTATTGACATTCGTCGGTCCGGTTTCAATTCTGATAGTAGACTGTCCCATCGAGGCTTGTTTCTGATGTAATAACTTGATTATCAATGGGTTTTGAAAACCTTTTCTTTAAAAGGAGTTTTTTATGAGTTCGTTTTTCGTAGAGAATTTTTTAAAATATTCTCACATACGTATGTGATGTGACAAAAATTGATATTCAATTTTTTTTCGGTAATTTCCGTTTTGAGATCTTTGGAAATCAAAATAGTGATTTCTAAAAGTGATGTCCGTCTGTCTAACGTATCTACAGCATAAGCGAGTGGGATGATTTTGATCAAATTAGTTTTGCGAATATGTTTTAACCATATCTCGAAGTGTTTAAAAATCGTTTTGATAACTAAAAGACCAAAACTTAAAAATATCGCCCAAAAAGCTGCTGTAAAAGTTCTAATTTCTCAAAATTGGCTATTTCATTCAAATTTTAGTAAAATGTGAAGCGTAAGGGCTCAAATTAGTGTACAAAATCACCAGGAAAAAAGAAAAAGTATTTTCAGAAATAATTTTCTAAAATAAAAAGTTGATTTCGACTACAGCCTTTTAAATTTCATTTCAATCGAATACTATTTACCCCCGGAGCAAAACTGTGACAGAGCGAAGCTTAGATTCTAAAAACTTCCGGTCATCATTGGCTTGTAAAAAAAAAAAAAGAAAAAAATGAGGATAAAGACTCCTAGACCTCGAATTATCTAATAGTGTCAGGGTCGGAAGAGAAGATAGAAAAGATGAAAGAGAGAGATCTAACCCAAAACTACGTGAAAAAGTCGTAGAACCAGATAGGATACCCCAGGATTGCCAAGCCCGTAGCCACTATAGTGAGCTTCTGTGATTAAACTTTGATATGTTATAACTCGTGATTGAATTTGATTCTCCAAAACCTATTTGTGCCCTAAAATGTAAGATTTTGAATTTTAGCTGAAAAGAGGTTATTCGTTGTTAAAATACATTGTCGCTTTTACTCTTGGGTAAAAAAAAAGTAGTCCAATTGTACATGTTTAAAACGATTTTTTATTTTTATTTTCTGTAAAAGCCTAGTTTAAAATCTACAATTTTTTATTTCAAACTATTTTGAAAACGAGATTAAATTTAGTGCAAACAGTATTAATAAAATAGGACCAGTAATCCTAACATACTGTAATAGCGCCAGGGTCAGAAAAGAACAAGATTTGATCAAGGGAGAAGTCAAAGGAAGGTGAAAAAGAGGAATCAACCCATGACAACACGAAATAAAATAAATGTAAATTCAGTTACGATCCTTCGGAATTACCAAAATTGTTTCAGTGATAATGATCACTTATGGATTTAAGTCATATATGAAAACAGCTGTTATAATTATATTATGAAAATGACTTAATAAATTTATATTATATATTATTTAATTTTATATAGGCCTATTTATTATGGATCGACAATATAGTAAATTGTAAATCCTTCCTACGTTTTCGTGAGAAATTTTAAATTTATTCTTCAATTTAGAAGCGGAGCGGTTGTAAACCAGTGCAGGAGTAGTCGTCGGACAAGGTCTACTTCCTCTACTACCCGGAAGTGAATGGAGTAAATACACGCGATAACTCAACCAGTCCTGTAAGTTGTAATGAAAAAAGAAAAAAAAAAAGTTGCACATTAAGTTGGTACACTTGTATGTATTTCCGTGTTGTTCCGTAGTCTGAGGCGAAAGTGATGATGTAATAAAATCAGAGCAACTTAATTTGTGATACCGTCGCAGAAACTCAAGTCTTCTGCAACAATGGGTTTCAATGTCCTTCTTATGTTTGTTGATCTTAGTTGTTTAAAATTATTTAAATGTTACATTGGTAATTAAAAGGAATTTTACCACAATTTGAATTTTAGAACATTTTTTTTTTTGAATTGCGCATAATGTTCATACGCTGCAATGAATATAAAATATTTAAAACATTCTCATTAAATAAATATACATTTTCGATTTGAACTTTTTAAATATATTTTTTTGAAATAATTTATGTTTAATATTTATAAATCTTATAAAATAACTATACTGAATTTCAACATTTTTCGTTTTGTGGTTAGGTTAGATTAGGTTATGTTATGTTAGGTTAGGTTAGGTTAACCCTTTTCCATTCACAATTACCAAGAATTTAATATTTAGTTTTTTTTTGATAAGTCGATTATCGTTTGACCTACAGAAAAACAAAATTTAAAAAAAGTTTTGTTTGTCGTTGAAAGAAGAACATATTTTGTCTTTTATAATTTTTTAGTTAAGTTCATAGTTTTAGAGCGGGTACGGGCGTGGAATCCTGAAGATCCGACGTGAATCTACACCTTTTCATATAGTCTTGGGTTAGATCACTCTCTTTTCAGCATTAGACATACACGAAAAAATTACAATTCCATTTTAAATATTTTATTAAAAAAAAATTGAGGTATATATCAGAATAGGTGTTTTGTGAGAACTTAACATCTAATTAAAAATTAAATCTTCCCTATCAGATCTCTCTTGACTATCACTTGTTCTCTTCCAACACTGACGCTACTATAAGTATTCCAGAGCTAGAGGTGTTCTAAGTCGTTTTCCTTTACACCTTTAAATGACAAAAAAGTGGTGAATGTGAGGTATAAAAGATGCCTTTGATTTTATAAAACATTACTTGTAGGTTTTGTGCCATGTGTTTATAAGAGAATATGTGTTTAATAACACTACAAATCTCCTGTTTTCGATACCTCGTGGTGACTTTAACGCGGGGTATGACATGTGCTCTTCTTGTACAACATGCTGTATGACAGGTGATCTTCTCGATCGTAGATAATGTACGTTTGGTGTAACAGATGTTTTTTCTACTTGTAGATAATATATAGTGATTTGAATGAGCTGTATTACGTGTGCTATATACAGAGTGGAAAATAAGTCCTGCATACGTGATTAAATTTGTGATAGGTAATCATAATAACTTCACAATTTACGAGTCAGTTACTCTACTTTTTAGTAAATTTTGTACCATTTCGTTGGGGTGAGAGTGAAGTAACTGAAAAATGTTAAATATCATTAAATTTTTAAAGAGGTCTTACAAGAAACCATAACTACTCTATTCCTGTTCACAGCTTAAAGTTTGATTATTTCATTAATTTAAATCATTATGAAATTTCCATAAAACTGCTTAGAAGGTTTTAGCTATTGGATACAGTGAGTAAATAACGATCTGACATGGCCACGTGTCTTATTATCTCATTTTCAGAGTGTCGTATTAAACACTTTGAAAACCAATCAAACAAATTCAATCGCTGGACCTACTCAGGAACAATCATCATGAATGTTTTTTAAACTGTTATCAATAACTTGACAAGTTAAATTAAAATATATTGCAAAACCAGTAAGGAATTCTCAGAAACTGGAAATTATTCCGTGTGAATGTACTGATGTGAAATAGAAACATCATGAACTTATGAACTTGCCAATTCTTGTAAATATTTAAGGGAAAAATACGCGTGAAAATCCAACTCTAAGTTAATAAAACAACTCATGATTTACAAGAATAATTGTAGCTTATGTTTTTACACTCAAGTAGTAGTTAGTACTCCTTTCACCGTCAATGTTCCGGTCGTCTTATCTTTTGCAAAACATTTCCTCGACACGCATGTCAAAGCTCATGCTAGATCAATTCTGTTGTAAATGTGGAGCAAAAGGTGCTTTTCGTGTTTATAGATATTGAATTTAATGTGAGGTAAATCAAGTGCGTTTAATGAATTGTACAAAATGCACGTGTTTAACAGGAGCTCTTCATGTGTGTGATTTAGATAAGGAGATTTTAACGCTGGGTTGATATGTATTTTAATTTTATTAACGCGAGGTCTTCTTTTATTTTAGTTGTTATTAATCGAAGAACTAAAGTACGATCGACAATTCATCCTGGTTTTGATTGACATTAGTTGAAGAATTTAACGCACGGTATGTAAGGTTGCGTATTGTTATTGAGTGGAGAATTAGTTGATCGGAAAAACTCTAAAATCAGTAACTCGATTCTATCCAATTTAAAAAACTGCTTTATTTATGTTCGAGTTCATCTGTTATTTTTTGTTGATTATAATATGTCAGTTTACTGTATATAGTTTTTTTTTTTTTTTACAGACAGTTCAATAAATTGATGAATTGCATCCAGTTTGTAGAGACTTGATAGACTGTACCCTGACTCGCACAGAACGCACGACAGATGACATACCTGTTTAAGTTTTTTACATCGATATTTTATCAAGTTGATAGTCGAACAAGTATCGATTGAGCTCACTTCTTTATACAATTAAAGCTTCTCGTTAATTATAAAAGCTTTAAGTAACATTAAAATCCGATGTATGTTAATTTTCTTCAGTCAGTTTTTATGTAATGCAAGTAGCGGTACAAATTTGTAAAAGTAGAGTTAAACTTAACCAATCTACAAGTAACTCGAGTGTATTACTTTAGCATGTTTTAATTTCTATTAATACAATTTATGAACGGTTAGTTCAGACCTAACTAATAAATGAAACAATACGATTTGAAGTTAAACGATAGTAATTGTGTAATTATTATGTTTTCGGTGCTAACAATTTAAATAAAATAAAAATTAATTTAGATTAGTTTTAAAATGTTAAAAGTATTGTCAAATATGTGTTCTAATGTAGCCTAAGATTTTTTAAAGGTATTAAAACTCATTTTTGAGCAATCGTATCCAACTCACAGATTTTAATCTAAGTTATTTAATACTAAATACTAAAGTATTAAGTTTTAAATAATTTAGACTATGATTTATCTTGTTGTTTAAAGGGTCATCATCCCCTTAAAAATGAAAGAACATAAAGTGAAGACTCTCTATCCTTGGAATATTCTAATACCGTAAGAATCGTAAAAAAACAAGACTTGGTTAAGAGAGAGAGAGAGAGAGAGAGAGCCCGCCGAATATCCAAGAGTCTGGAGATCTCCAGGAGATCAAAATAAGGTCCCAGGGATTGCCGGGTATTCAATATAGCTAGGCACCTATGGTGAGAATAGGCCTTGGAGAATTGTTAAGCAGTCTGTAAAACACTTTATGTACAAAATATTGAATTCGTGTAATTTTTATGATAATAACAATTTTGACAAAGTACACTTCATATGAATCATTGCCAAGTACTAATTTAGTACTAAATTTTACAATGTTCAAGCTAGATTGACAAACTTGTTTTTAAACTTATCGCGAATACAGTAATTGACAACTCTATAACATTAAAAATAAAACTATATTTCTAAAGGAATGGTGACTACGTTTTATTAAACGTATTTTGTTTTTGTAATCTATAACAACTTTGAATTAAGATAATTACATTTTTGTACATTCTTCCAGACCGAACGGTCAACGTACCAAATTTTGAAATTTGTTATCTAAGAAGAAGATCCATATCATGCAATAATGTGAAACAATTATAGTTTTGTGGGTTCAGTACACGCTAGTAATACAGCATGCTGTCCTGGAAGTTGGCCGTTAAATACTTTATTAAGTTGGCAGCACTAGAGTCATAAATAACTGAGCTTCAACTCATATCATGAAGATGGGAAATTTATTTATGTAAAATCAATGAAAGGGAATGTAGACAGCGGTATAAAAATGTCGTTTTTCAGTGCAAAGGTTCTTAAAAACTCACAACTGATCACTAATTTCTTTTTATTATAGAATCATTTTTATCAAATTAATTAATTAAAACAAGCATTAAGAAAAACACAATCATATTTTACTTTTTTTTTATAATCACCAAAATTTAATATTACTTTCAAATACAATTTTTTAATGAATTTTTGTACGACTATTGTTAGTTTCATGGAGGTACAGATCGATAAATGAGCATTATAAAATTTAAAAAATAAAAATAGTGCAATTTCTCTGTATATTCAAATATCTACAGCGATTTTAGGATAAAAGGGAGCTCAAGAAGTTCATTGGGCAATCTTTAGTTATAATCGAACAAACGAAATTAAATTAGTTAAATGGTGAAGAAGAATTGAATTGATTTTTGACCTTCTAGTTCTAATTTAATTTCGTCTGAGTAAAGATCAATCTGAGCTTATATTTTTCGTGACCTAAGCTTTCTTGTTTTTCTTTTTGTTTATTGGAAAACTTTCAGTTATCATAGCCAAAGAAAGGAAAGGATATAAAATAAATACTCCTATCCCTCGAATACTCTAATAGCATCAGGGTTAGAAGAGAAGAAGAGAAACTTAATAAGAAAAATGAAAGAGAAATATATAACCCAAGACTAGATGAAAAGAACCAGCTAGTATCTTTGGGTTTGTCATTGTTGGGCTTAAGCTTCTAAATTTTTAATCCAAAGCATTATATTGCTTTGCAAATTCGTTGTATATTAATTTATATATTTGCTCACGAGCTATACGGGAGTGGCTTTCCCGGTGTACCCTAGCTGGATCTCCACATTTTCATGTAGTCTTTAGTTAAATCCCTCTTTTTCATCTTTCCTGTAAGGTGTTTTGACCAATTCTTCTTCTTTACCGACTATAACGCTATTTTAGAGTATTCGAGGGCTAGGTGTCTTTATTTTATGTTCTTTTATTTATAATGTGATGATGAACGAAAGTTTTTTCACCTTGAAAAAAACTAGAAAAAAAACCATTTATTAATTGGAACCATGAAGAATATACACTAATTTGTTTTGAGCAAAAATTAAACATAACCACAAAATTACGTAAATAATAAATCTAAAAACAGCTGTTAAGTAAAATCATATGGTTGTTTAATGGTTAGGCCTACATGATTACAATTGTCTCAGCTGTACAACTAATAGGTTTTAGTTAATTTCTAGTATAGAAATTCTAATTTTTACGATTTCCTCGTAGAAAAACCCGACACGAAATGTTCACCAATCCCACCCATAAGAGTAATTCGATATATTTTATTCGCATATCCTGAGATTTCCCTCTATTGATATTAATAGTAGATTCCGTGTGTGAAACATTACAACGACCTGTGTAATAACTCAGGACTTTATAGTCTCACGACCAGTATAGCACAGCGGGCATTCCGTCACGGACTAGTTGCTACCGCGACTGCGCCTGATTGACCAATTAGAACAGTTTTTTAATACTTGCTTGGACGCTAATTAACCAATCACAATGCAAGATTAGTTAATAAAAGTTAAAATGGGTTTTAATTAAATTTACATATAATTACTTGGGAATTAATTAACTTTGGTTACGTATTTACGTTAGAGGTTACTAAAATGACCTTCAATGTGAAGTTCAAGGTCATATAGTTTTGTTAGGTTAGGTCGACGACACAAGTTGTCTTTAATTTTAAAATGGCAGCAATCGTGAAAACCTACAGTCGAATTTATACAAAAATAATTAAGGTGGCCAACAGCTTTCTAATTAGTTGACACTGGGCATTCGTTTTGAGCAATGATGAAAACATAACCTCAAAATATGCTAATCAATTTTTTAACAGCTGATCGAGGAAAACATCTGTTAGAATCCGTTGTAGGTGTAGAAGGAAAAATACATCTATTTGAATGGTTGTAAGTGGATAAAAGTTATTAATTTTTTATATAAATTTACTTTAATATTATAACTAAACAAAGTTGCAACAGCGTGATAAAACAATGGTTAGTTTTTATGAAGTCTATTGAGTATTGTTGATATATTTTGGAATTGCTATTATTTTTATAGACGAAGTTTTATTTTTATTCGTCACGGCGTAGATTAACAGTTTCTATAAATAGATTATTTCCTTAAACCTAAGTTAATTTAAAATTCAGGCCCTGAAAAACAAAAATATTTTATTTTTAATAAAAATCTGTAAATACAAATTTCATTGGTTTAAAATTTGAAGGTTAACGTTTTACAGTTAAATGTGAATTCATCGCTCTAACATCTATACATGATTATAAGTTTCATAAAAACCAAACCCTTTATAAAATATCTAATAATTGCGACCATACACCTCAAAACTAAACAACAATCAAATATAAACAAATACAATACTCGTGCCATGTAGCTGACACAAAAAAACAAGTGGAGACTAAACTAACCTAACATAACCTAATCTAACCTAGTAAACTAATAACCACTGACACAAAACTCTAGAGAAGGTTATACGATAAAAGCGAATTGGACCAAATGTAAAAAAAATCCGCATTAAAGTTAATTAAAGATTATATCGAACAATAATTTTCAAAAAGATAAGAGAAAGTTTTTTAATTGTGATCATCCACCATTTGTTTTTATAAGTGTATTAAAATTCTGTTTCCATCTAAAGTAAATCATGTTTGAATTTGTTTTAAAACTTTCAAATATGTTTAAAAAATAATACTTTCCTTATCGTAAGAAGTTATTTTCTTATTTAATATAATTGATTTATAAAATTTGAACTGTACACCATTATTTTATTATTATAATTGGATCACGGATAAAAGGAAATACAAATATGTAAAATATTCATGAGGCACACTTGTATATTACACCTCAAAGGGTTACTCAAGTTATGAGAATATTTTTTGTAAAATCTAGTCGAATGAACAGCTTATTCCAAAAGTCATTTAAACAAAAATACTGTTAATAAATTTATTTGTTTATAATCTTTAAATCGATCAGAGAATCTTAAAAATAAAATTTTCAATTTTAACTTAAATTTGTTATTAAACATTCGAAACTTTAAACAAAACCATACTTTCCAATGCAACTTTCAGGATTCTACATTAACGAGCCAAAGAATTCACAACTTAGTTTTGTGTAAAAGGTAACATTGGTTTTGATGCAGGAGACTTTAGTGTACGGTTGAAACAAAGTTCCGGTGTAAAAGTCTAGATGTTATGAAAACTGAATGTTGTTAAATAATTGTATTTTCAAAAAAACCTTCATCTTTTGATATTAAGTGACGACGATTACAAAAACAAAAAAAAATGTTATTTTTAATTTTTCTAAAATTTGAACTGCACACAGTTCCTTCATTATTTTACTGATCGTGCATGATTGATTGAATTGTTTTGTTAAAAGAATCTTACAAGAAAGTTCAATTTACTTTTCTAAACTAATGATTAAATATTTCCACCATGAATACATACAAAACAATCGATTGTTACACAATAAAGATCGAACTATTATATAATTATGAATGTGTTATCTTATCTCGAATTCGACACAGTTTGGGTGAAAGGACATTCAGGAGCCTACAACTGGATTTAATTAAGACTGTAATAACAATGTAATGAATTACATCACAGCTGCTGTTGAGGTAGGTCATGTATTCAGAAATTTGCGAACCCATTAACGGTTTTTATATATCAAATTTCAATGACTTATATAAACCGATTTCTAAAGAATTAATAATAAACGTGCTGAGAATATTATTGTGTTTTTTAAGCTTATAACAAAACAAAGGTATTGTTCTTTTATAAAGGACAGAATAAAAATCAAATCAGTTATTATCATAAATATCAAATCAGATATTTATTTTAGAAATAGAAAACAAACACATAATTAAGGAGGTTTACCCATCGTATTTTTCATGGCTGAAAAAGGTTTCTCTTCAATAACTGTTTCTGATTTTTTTGTTTTGTTTTATAGTTGTTTAATGGTTTAAAATTAAACTTTCGAGTTTTGGAAGATATAAAACTGTATGAACAATGATTCAAATTTTTAGCCGATAAGCAACGATACAACAGTTTTCCTTTTATTTTTAATGAATTTAGTTTTAGGTTAGAATATGTTATGATTTGATATTAGTTTCATCTATCATGTATCGATTTTTGATTTTCAAAAATAGGAAAAAAATTAAAATAAATAAATTGAAGAGTTTACAATTATAAATTGTTTTTACTTGTATCTCTTTTGAGGGGGGGAATCTCCTCCCTCAAATAACTTTTTCTATAATAATTTTTTTTAAATGTTTTAGTTTTAAAAATAACTATTCGAAAATCGGGAAAAGATGAATAAACATCACACCTAAATGATCCAGATGATTTGGTTGAAAGCGGACATTAACATTGTTGAATCTTTATTTATATATTTCATTTCCGTTTTTAACATTTGTTAATTGTGTCAATAACCATGTGTATATTACGATTTAAAAATTAAATAAATAAACAATAATAAATATTAAAAATAAAGAAATCCCCTATTTCCTCTTGTAAGATCAACAACTTTTTTTTTAGTTAAAACTAAACAGAAAAATAATTAATACTTTGGTGTGTACATTAGCCAATTTCATATTAGTTTAAATTTATGTATAAAATTTAGTGTATAATAGATATAGTTAGCGGGTAATGTTTAATCTGAATTCAGAAGATTAATTTCAAATTACATTTTGACTTTCATGGGTTATAACAGTTTATTGTTTTCATTATTCTGCTCATTTAAGATTTAAAATAATAAGGCATTTTCTTGAAAAACAAAGAAACAATTCTTTATCAACTTCATAAGTAGGCCTACATTCAGTATCTAAATTTCTACAAGAGAACTTAGTGTAACCGTGCATTAAAGTCTCCCGCATTTTAAAACCAATATTACATGTGTTTTATAAAACTATGTCATGAAATCGTTAGCTCGTTAATGTAGAATATCAAATGTTGAAAGACTAGCAATAAATGGTTTAATGTCAAGTTTATATATTATATTCTCGAATGTACTATAATTTCTATTTATACGACTTCGTTTCTATTTCGCATTAAAGTCTCCGGTAACATGAGTAGACACGCGCGCAATGCTTTCAATAAGTAATATTTCAAAGAGTGAACAATGACCCGTTATTAGATGAGACGGTCGTCCTTAACAAGGTCGATCAAGCTCAAGGCTCTGAGGTGCAACTCTGTACGGCCAGTGACTTCAATATAACGGATCAAATACCACGCGGCTCGAGGCAGTCCTTACGTCTGTCAGATGTTTCATTTTTGGTCATTAGTTCTATGAAGTTACGAGAGCAACAATAATTTATACTAAAAATGTATTTGTTATTATTTTAAAATGTCGGTTTTATTTTAATAAATAACAAATTGAATTGATATCGATGAAATAGTTTGTAAATTACGAATTAAAAGTATAGCAAGGAAGGAAATTTACGTTACTAGTTTAATTTATTCCTCCAAAATTAATAAAAAAAATATTTTTATTAGTATTTAGATAAATTGTTATTGAAATAAGGTGAAGCTCCTGAACTTACTTTTATGTCTAGGTGCAGGAGAATGATTAATAAAATTACTCGTAATTTAACCAGATTGAATCGAAACAATTAAGTTATAATTTTTGTAAGTTCTTTATTTATAAATGTTATTTCCTTTCGTTAAAAAAAGTTCGTATAACATTTTTGTTTTTTTAAGTACGTTTTATAATTTGTAAACTTCAGTTAAATTAAAAACTGTGTATTATTAGGCAATTAAATTGGATACCATCGTATTGCTAATAAATTGACATTAACTGATCCACGCTTTTATGGTTTAATTCATGCTGGTTTTAAAAACTGAGTTTTCACTGAGTTTTAAAACTTATTTATTAATTTAGGTATCATTATTAATTTGAATAGAACGAAATCACAAAATGTTTTCTTTTTTTAATAAACAGTTATTAAGTTATACTGAAATAATTTACGTAATATTATTTACCAAGGTGTTTCTATTTTCAAAATAATAATAAATAAGTAAAATATAACGTATTTGTTAGTTTATAAAAATAAAACACATTCCCGTTCAGGTGTTTTTAAAAAATGAAACATATATGACAATTCCGAGATGAAAAATTACATCACTACAAAAGTTTAACGTTATTGACATAATAAGATATGGTGGAAGTGAAAATAATGAGTGTTTCAAAATAAACAAAATTAGTAATTACAATTTTAGTTTGTAAATAGACTTATGGTATTTAAGTCAAAAATAATTTGGATATTTTAAACTTATTAAACACTTGCAGCTTACAGAATCGGGTTAGGTTGACTTGATAAAAAACACTAAAATCCAAAAATGCGATTTAAGAAACTCCAGCCTGATAAATCTTTGTTTTATTTAACTGTCGTTATAAAGTTCAAACGGAGCTATTAAAATAGTATTTTTAAATTATAGCTATTTAAATTTATATACACAATCTATAAGTATTAAGTAAGTGCCAACGTAAAAGCAAAATAAATTAATTCATAACAAAAGGTCGTTGGCAAACATATATGACAAAAATTATTAGATTTTGATTTTTAATATTTATACTATGTCTAGATGCATAATAGAAAGATGTCAGTTTCAGCCCTTCCGACAAAAAAATCCGTTAGGCCTAATCAAATGTAAAAATGTAACCGATTGATTTGTTTAAAAAAACACTCGTATTTTTAATGAACAATTTTATATATTATTGAAACAAGATTTCTTGTTTAAAAAAAGTGTAAGTTTGTTAATATATTTATGAAGTGTTTTTTTAATGTTTAGAAACTTAAAATAAAAAATAAACAAAAAATTTTAATTTTAGTTTGC
Source organism: Aphrophora alni (assembly GCA_963513935.1). Classification (NCBI taxonomy): domain Eukaryota; kingdom Metazoa; phylum Arthropoda; class Insecta; order Hemiptera; family Aphrophoridae; genus Aphrophora; species Aphrophora alni. The sequence continues at coordinate 38,298,318 of OY740775.1, forward strand.
AAATCTATTGATAATCTATTTCAACTCAATGTCGTAAGGCAATTAAATAAATGTTTATTAAAATTGAAGTAATAAAAGCAATAGGCTATATTTATTCTAAGATTGTGACACAGTCAAGTGCGCTATCATCAATACTCATTCTTGAGTTTTTTTTTGCAAATAACACTTCCATAAAATATCTTACTCCATACATGAATTGAAATTGATTTATTTCATTTTTGAAAATACAAATAAATTTATCCAAATTGATTATTAGTTAATTTATCCAAATTTTTATAAACAAAATAAAAGGTTTTACAAATTTAATTGTTTGAAATTGTAGACTGAATATTATTTTATAAGAATACATTTTAGCACAGTTTTAAATAACATTGCTTAAAAAGTATTTAAAATGCAGTTTATTAAATTTTATTTCAAAAAATCGTAATGTGTATATTTGATTTTATTAATTTTTGAAAATAATAACAAAAAATTATTCTTACTTTCTTTGCTACTCATTTCACCACAGTTATAAACACTTGGAACCCCAATTTACCATTCCCCCTAAATATAGCGAACTCAGGGTTATGTAACTAAAATATAGACTACACACTTTGAATTTCCCGACCTACCTTAAAACCGGCCATAGTTGATTCTGAAGTTCTCTAAAAGTCCGCTAGAGTTCTCACCAAGACGTAATCACAAGCACAGAAATTATCACAACACACTTAAGCCTATTTGATATTGAACCTCAAGATACTGTGCACAAGGATTTATATATGTCCCCCTGTTTCAAAATATCATCTAGTCCCCCCTTCTGATTACACTGTTACATCAGGTTGTATCCCTCTCTCTCTCTGGGATACCGCTCTCTTAGTGGTTTGGGTGTGTCCAGCATCATTCTCTCTCTCTCTTTCTCCAACACTTTCTGTTTCTTGATCCACTACTGCCCAGTGTCCGCCCTCTATTCTCAGTTAACTCTAGATTGTTGGTTCAATCAACGAAAGAGAAGTCAAATATTTGTAAATAAATCATTTGATTTTTTGAATACCTTTGTGTGAATGATATTAGAGACTGTATAAAATTGTTTCAAGTGATGACAGTGTTAGGTGGTATATTATCATAACGTTTTGTATTTAGTTTATTATTTTTGTAAATATCTACGTTTAAAGCGAAAAAAAGAAATTTTACAAATCCCAATAATAAGTCATTATTATTTTAGGTGTGTATTTACTGCAAGCTGTGATATCCATTCTATTAAATATAAATAATTTTGACGTATACGATTTCGTTTCTATTTCGCATTAAAGTCTCCGGTAACATGAAGATTTCGCATTAATGTCTCCGATAACATGAAGAATTTGTTTGTTTGTACTATTGTACTTGTATATATTATTGGTTTACTGTAGCTAGGAAATAAATAATAATTAAAATTAATACCTGTGTGATTTTTGAATGGTACAAGTGAATAAAATCTTTGTGTAGACGAGGAATAACATTAACATAATTAAAATGGTAATTAAAAACTGTTTTAAAATTAATTAAATAAAAATTGTATGTACATGGTGATTCAGGGGAAGTGACGATTATTACATATGTTGAAATTGTTTATATAAAAACCATACAAACATGTCTATAAATTATCGCTAGTTCTCTTTCAATCACTTTTATAAAAATATATAATACAATAAATTTATATAAAATATTACTTAAAGGAGACAATACATTATTCTTTTCTATTCTACTAGGAAATAAAACCTCATTAGTAATTCTTCTTTATTAATACTTCAAACCAAAGCTGTTAATTGCGTACCGTGTAATTTCTAATTTAGTAATACTAATATTATAATTAATAGCGAACTGTCAACTGAAGATTGTTAAATAATTATTTGTTGGGAAATAACTTTATTGTATATAGATTTATAAATAACTTCGTTCGACCAATAAAATTATAAACAGTGAATAAATAATTAGAAATATTTTTGTATTTATTAGTGATAAACTATATATTATTTGGTTTTAAACAAATGTTTTTACATTACTTTCTCCCTTTGTTGTTTAACGGCGAAAAACCTCTTGGTCATCGTCGCCTTTAATCAAATTTTGACTTTAAACTACTCAATGATTTTTAAAAGACGACTATACTTATATTTCTTATTAATTTTAAAAAAATTTGCAACTCTTCAAATATAACCTTACAAAATCATAATTATTTATGTTGCATGGGAATATGTTTAACAATAATTGATATTAGAATTATTATCAGTACGACATTGTGAAATTTTTATTTTGTACAAAGTTATACTAAAACTAGTAACTAAACTGTAAACGATAAGAAATGGAAAAACAGAAATTCATTAAAGTATTACTTATTAAAAAAAATAAGAAGTATTTTATAGTTTTAAAGTCTGAAAAATTGACTACGCTTGAGTGAAATCGTTAGAGCCGATTTTAAGAAAATAGTAATTTTCTATTTTCTTATTTCAGCACACCACCCCCAATTATGAGTTATATTAAAGAAACCATTTGTAATCTGACAAAATATGCCTATATATCTAATATTTTGTAATAAACATACCTCTAAGAGGCTCGTTAGGGCCTGGTCGATATACACGATTACGAGGTTCAGTAAACCTGTGTAACAAATGTTTCAAAGTTCTGCTGGATAACACTCCTTGATCTACCAATACAATTTAATATTTCCTACAAGGCCCAAAGACCAACTTTTCGGCATTACATTTATAGGATTTGGTTGTATTACATTATATGATAGGGATATGACAATGTCGTTCATAAACTTGTTTTTACTGTATTCATTATTGATTTTGTAATTTTTTTATTGCTATACATAATATAACATTCATTGTTCACTGATAATATTCTATTATATTAGATCTGTTTAAAAAACAAAGTTTCACATCCATTAATAATCGGCGAATTCTTTATCATTCAAATTGTTGGAGCCGAGTAGGTCAATCGGATTAGTGTGTTTGAAACAATCGGAATGTTAGGACTTGTTTGAATAATAGTTTATTAGTTGGAAATATTCAGCAATCCCAACAACTTTACACTTGGCACAACCAGACTTAACTCTCCGTTAAATTGGAACAGGTGTGGTTAGCAAACACGACTTGAATTAATCAACTGTTAATAATAAATACACCTTCAGGGAAGAGTAATTATGATTATGAAATGAAACAGATTTTTGTGGAGAAATTCAATTTGTTGTTGAGAAAATGAATAATCCAAGCGTTTCAGATAAACTGTATAAGACTGTGGATTAAACCAGAGAAACTATTTTACAATGTTTTAGATAATTTGGAAAAAATATACAGCAATTTGTTTTGATAATTTGGAGGTGTCTAAGTGGTTTTATAATGCGGAAATTTGTTTTTGTCACATTTAGATTAAGTTATATACATAACAACTAAAGTTAAAGTCAAGTTATATATATATATATACTGTATATAGTTTTGAATGGCTTTAAAAACCAAATATTTTACAATTAGACTAATGTTTTTACACTCCCTATAAACGAAGACTAGGTTAGGTTAGGTTAGGTTAGGTTAGGTTAGGTTAGGTTAGGTTAGGTTAGGTTAGGTTAGGTTAGGTTAGGTTAGGTTAGGTTAGGTTTGGTAATCATAAAATAATTTCGACCTTCGTTTTCTGACAGATCTTAACGTTTCATGACCTCAGGAAATCGTAAAAATATTTTCGATTTGTCGTCCGTCCGTCGTCGTTGTCGTAACTTGAACGTAAAAAAAAAAAAAAAAAAAAAAAAATACACACAAAAAGTAGGGCCTCCGTTTTTGAGCCGATCTTCACGTTCCATTGCTTCTGGAAACCGTAAAAGTGTTTTTGATATTCCGTTTGGCCGTAATTTTAGAAAAATCGTCATCGTAAATATAATATTACGATAAGAACTATAGTGTGCTCCTGTATAAACCTATTGAAATTTAGAAAATCCGTATTAAAAATGTAAAAATTGCGGCCATTTAAAACAGTTTTTTGTTTATATTTCGTGTGTTATCCAACCTATAACACATTGAATTTGCAGTTTTAAATTCTGTATGTACCTGCGATGAAATTATTGTAAAAAATATAAGTTTGAACCATAACATCCCAAGAAAATCTGATAACAGTACAATATTACTGTATATTCTATCTTTCTTCTTTTGTTTAATTTAGTTTTTACATCGTTCGTATTGTTACGATGAACGCCGATTCGAGCGTAGCGAGTGGAATTTCCTTCACATATGGAAACACTGACACCAGCGAAACGAGTAGAGACTTTGAAATATATGTTCAGCTACGAGGCCCAATAGGACTCAACCGATACACAGTTGAGATTCAGAAAACCTGTGAAACAACTGTTTTAAACAAACTAATCCTACTGGATAATACAACCTAACATTTCCTATAAGGTACAATAGACAAACATTTGAGCATTGCATTTCGTGGTCTCCCTTGTAACATGGTGATGCTTATCAGAAATGTCAGTTCTAAAATATATTATGACATGTTGACGTTTTCATCTGCATCTTGGTTATTATTTTATAACAAATATTTGAATATCAGCTTAAACTTTCTTTTAAAAAGATCACGGTTTTACACAAGCATATTTCCAAATATCTTCAATTTGCAATTACCCATATTTACAAATTTTGAAATGACAAAACTGGACGAGTTGTACATCAAATGAAATGTCTGCCAAAAACAAACATATTTTTCTATTTATAACGGCATTGATGACTTGCAGTTTAAAAATGACGTCAAAAATCTCCAACTTTTCTTGTGAAATTGTTAAATTGTTGTTTCATTGTTAAATATTATTTTCCGTATGTAAATTACTTTTTCTTGTTGTCTAAAGGAGAACAACAAAAAGGAAGAAAAGAATATAAAATAAAAAAACCCATAGCATTTCGAATACTCTAATAGCGTCAGGGTCGGTAGAGAACAAGAATTGGTCTAGAGACTTGATAGTAAATTGAAAGAGAAGACCCAAAAGCTGAAGATCCAGCTGCAGTCCCTATGGATTGCCAAGCCCTTACTATAGTAAGCCTCTAATGGCAGTTTTGATTTTACTACACCTTGACTCATGAAGCGGAGATCAAAAATTATTTTTACATGTTAACATTAACTGAGGACAAAACAAATGGGACAATAATTATTACTTTTTGATTTAAAAGAGAATTTTGCCGTAAAAGTGAATAATTTATATATTTATCAGTTAATTATTTTTATCATATCAATATACTGTTTACCCCGTAATTTACCTGATAAAACTTGTTCAAACTCTTCGCTAGACAAACACACTGTAGTCCTTATCAGATCTCTCATCAGCTTTGGGGTCCCCTGGAAGGTCAACTGGTTTTATTCTACTTTCATTACTACTGTAGGTCTTTCAGTTTCAGTTTGTTCTTAAAATACCTCTTTTAGCAGTAAATTTTGCAAGAGCTATTGGTTTAGTTGAAAGTGGGCTAAGTGTATTCCAAGATTAATTGAGTTGTGATGTGTTACCGACTTACAGAGAGCTATGAAAGAAGGTGACGTTTAGCCCTGTAACGGGGTAGAAAATTTTCAGGAATGACAGGAATATTGTGTAACCGGTTTTGAACATCTATCGAGCTTCGTAACGAATTTGGGAGGGTTTTCGAATTTTAAATGTAAGTACCAGAACAGTAGGACGAAGATTGCAGGAAGTTGAAATAAGTTCACATGAACCGGCTACATGTACCAGACTAAAGATTCACTACCGAAGACCTAGTTTAAAATTTTCGCGAGCCCATTTTAACTGAACCAGAGCACAGTGAAGACGATGATTGTGGCCTGACGAATCACGATTCTTTCTATGATCACCAAACGGCTGGGAGAGTAACATTCTCAATGCACCATTTCTCCAAAGTACACTCTCACGTTCGCTTCGGGAGAAATTTCCAGGTAGGCGCGTACTGAGTTTTTGATAAGCTGAATGGTCAAAGATATGTGAACAAGGTACTGTCCGAGCATGTAGTGGTTTTTACCGGCTTTTTTAGTTCAAATGCCATTTACATCCATGATAATTACCGTTTACACAGCGCTAGTTGGTAAGAGATTATCTAACTATGGTTGGGATCTGTCATCCAATAGTCAGCATACAGCCTGGACATAATTCTACTTGAACATATAAGGAGAGCCATCAGAAACCGCCGTAGAGATCTGTAGAAACATATAAACAAAAGAAAGAATAAGAGATCTGTTAATTATGTATTATATTAATTAATATTTGGACTCTGGGACTCTGGTCATCGGCAGGCCCTGCAGGCAGAGAGGACAACATGTATCACCAAGTGATCGAGGCATGCTTGAAAAACTGCATTCGTTATTAAATCTGGGATTGCCATACAAGATAAGCAATAACTAAAGGAGAAAAATAAAACATCATTATAAATTTCATTCAGTGTTATTATATACTGTACAATGAATAAAAAAATAGTATTAGTTTTTTATTTTACATCAAATAATTATTTTAATTTTGACATAAAATTAAGTGTCCCATTTTTTTTGTTCAGTGTATATGAAAGAGGTGAAGAATAGCAGTAAACAAAAGGGTCAGTCAAAGAACGGGTGTCAACATATTATGCGATTACTCTACTTGCTCTATATTTTGTATACTGGGGTAACATATCCTGATACAACCCCTCCCCCTCACGAATGCACTGCATGAGACGGAATCAGGGCGACAGAAAGAATAGCGATCTCGTGACAAACGACTCGAATTATACAACAATGCACTGTCACCATTCTCTTAGTTCAAAGTCATAAGATTTCTTTAAATTAATAAAACTAAATACATATTATATATAATTGTTGCATTCCTTTCTTCAAGGTTATCCTTCTGCGCATCTCCGGGTACAGACAGTGAACGTCTGCTGATAATGACCTTCATTTGATGCAAACTAATGTAGAATGTATTGCAACCTTGATCCAGGTATTTAAAATATATTACTGATAGATTATCTCATGTCACTTAAAGAGATGTTAATTTGAGAGAGCTGTTTTCTGTAATTTTTAATTAATTTATTGGATTCCATAATTATGTTGATAATTAGTGATAATATTTACCTAGAGGTTGCGGTATTCATTCCAAAGGACTCGTGTTTGTTTGTTTTTTAAAATTTTGAAATATAGGAAAAGATAGTTGATTTTTCTCTCAGATGTATCTATTTGAGCCATGGGCGTCATCACCAGTTCATTATTGGGGGGGGGGGGGACATATGCCGGGGGTCTAGGGTATGGAAATTTTTTAAAATTAAACTTCTCAAAACATCGTTTTTATGCATTTATTTATGCCTTTATAACAGAAATGTAATGTTAAAAACCCTAGTAAAGACAAAGCCCGATGTTTACCTTTTAAGGTTTTAAGTAAATCATTCGTTTTTAGCAAAAATATTTTTACATCTCAAATATTGGGGGGGGGACGCGTCCCCCCCGTCCCCCCGGTGATGACGCCCATGATTTGAGCTCACCTCAGTTCTAAAACGTAATCTTTCTGCCAAGCATTTGTACAGTGATCTACAGTCCAAACGATTAGACTTATTTAATCAAATTTGATACATACATATTTTTATTAACTTAAAATTTGAAGTAACTGCCAAACACACAAAACTACAATTTTCCCAAATTGGATATTACATGTGACGTTTTAGAGCCACGGCAATCAGAAATGGTCGCCTTTGGTTGCGATTTAGCACCGTGTAGCAAAGGTTTTTAAATAGGAGTCTCTTTGCTGCAACGTGTAGGGTTGGGTTTTACAGCCTGAGCAGTACTGTAGGAAATGGAGGACTAGATACCAACTCCTATCTAGTCCCTGCAATTTATTTAGTTTATTTCACAGTGCAGTTTCGTAAATTATTGTCGGAATAAGTTTAGGGAAATGGACTTCCCGTGAATCACGGGAAGGCCTAAATAATGTTTTGGACCGCGGTAATTAAATATATTTTAATGGATATGTTACTAATAGACCAACGCTTTAAGAGTACTCCTTCTCTTTAAATGAGTTGTATGTAATTATTTTTATAATTAGAACGTAAGTCTTACAAATTAAGTCATTAAGATCTGGTTTCCGAGAGTGGTGTTTGGTATGAAGGGAGATAAGTTATTCATGAAGAGGATGGACACCCACATTCCCTCAGTATGGCTAATATAGTTTAACATAATTCCATCACGGTATTAAATTAATTAATTTTGCCCTAAACAACCCTAACGTGTTGCAAAAGAATTTGAAACTCTTGGTCGTCATCTATAAAAAAAAAAATCCCGGTTCGTTAGTTATCAATACCCCCCCCCCAGAAAAATAAAACTATAGGACATGGAGCTGTTATAAAATATACAATTTCTCAAAATCGGCTCTCGATTTCGTTCAAATTTTAGTAAAATAAATGTCCTAACCTAGTGTACAAACATTAAATGTAAGTAAAAGATTCTTGATGAAAGTGATGTATCGATTGTTGTGTGATGTATATTAAGTACAAAACTTAGTGACTTTTCCAGGAAATAGTTATTTTACAAAATATCATATCTAACATTCTACTTAACGGTATATTGTAAAAAAAAGATTTATTTACAAATTTTTGTTTAAAAAAAGTAATAGCCTACGTAAACAATGTACCTATGTTTAAAAAAAAATGTTAATTTTACAACGATTCAAAATTGAAACAAAAAACCTTTAAACATATTCTCTCTGTGGATTAAAAAGAAATCAACAAAACTTACAAAATGAGTTGTATAATATTAAATTTGGAGTACAATCCAACAGGCAGTTCGAATTTTAAAATAAAAATATTGAGTTCTTATTTTGTTTTTTATAAACATTTAGTATTTATTGATAACTTTTAATTGTTTATCTTATTCTCTTTCTTATTTCATCTCTATGTCATTTTGATTTAACTTCAAGGATAATTTAAAAATTGTCATTAAGTTTCATTATTTGGTTTTCAGGTATCGATATTTTGAACTTTAATATTTTTAAAAATATTTATGGTATTTTTTTAGAACTATAATTAGTTATAGGTCTTTTCCCCCAAAAATTAATTTGCTTTTCTAATTTACAAATCATGTTTAACAGTTTATAAGAAAACGATTATTTATTTAATGAAGAAACGTTATTATATTATTTGTTATTATTATTATTATTATTATTTTTTAAATATTAGTTAATAAATACAAAGTTGTACATGAAAACATTACTAAGACCGTCTTCTGATAAAGTTCGGTTAGGCAGGATTACTGTAGTTTTAAGTTTTAATGTATTTAACGAACCAAGAATTAATTCATTCAATACGATCCAACAAACAATTATGGTGATTTTCAAGTTTATAACGTTATGCCGCTTTGAACTTGATATATTTTTTAATTCGTTAATTTTATTTTTTTAAGGACAAATTTACCTGCAGTTATTAAAATTATGAAGTTGATTGCTCGATTTTGCAAAAAAAAATTGGTTAAATAAAAGCATATTGGAATTTGCGTTTTGGAAATGTTTAAAAAATTTCTGGGTAGGTTTAACATTTATTGAAGTAGGAAAATGTCAATAGAGAATCATGTTTTCATTTCAATATCACTTTCGGAAAAATATGTTTCAGAAAATAAAACAAAAAACACTATTTTCGGTTTAACGAAATTCCTAGTTATAGTTTGTTACTTATAGTTTAGTTATGTATCACTGAGGATGGTGTATTTGTCGTTGAAACGTGTTTGATTAGGTAAACGTATTCTTTTGTGATCTTGTGTTCGAGTTTTATTCTATCTAATATTATCTCACAAGTCAAGTTCAACATTTATTTTTAAAATTGTTTTTGACAATAGTGAAATTTTTATTCACAAGTCTTGCAAATATGTTACCCAATAAGTACCCAATAAAGCTGTTACAATAAGAATTTAGGCTCAAGAATGTTTCCCACTTTCCCTTACGTTTTTGTTTTTGACTATTTTTCTACACAGAAAGAATCTCAACAAGACAATTCGAGTAGTGGAGAAAGTCTGTAAAGCTCAGTTAAAATTATATTTGTCGTCAAGAAATTTTGTCACTACAAAATCACCAACACATATACATACAAAGGACCACCTTAATCTAAGCTGAGTCTATTAATCAATGAAGTGGGTGTTAAACGCACTGCCTCCTGAATAAATGATTGATACTTACGTAGGAACGCGTCAAAGCCGTCTTTTGTTAAGTGACATAATGTTGGTATTACTGTCATTTTAGTGGTAAGGTCATTAGAGGTCACCTAATGCGAATTATATTAAGGCCATTGTATGGAAATAGTCGGAGGGACATATTTCAAGGATTAGACAAATGGGTTTCTGGAGAAGAGGGAGAAAGTGGAGAGTTTAAAATTGTTTGAGGTTTGGAATTAAATTATTAAAGTAAGGATTTGGGGTTTATTTTTGTATTTGTTGTTGTTTAAAGGCGAAAAACATCTCGGTTATCATTGTGTAAAAAAAAAAAAAAAAAGAACATAAAATAAAGACTCCTTTCTCTCAAATACTCTAATAGCGCCAGGGTCCGAAAAGAACAAGAGATATTCATCAGGAAAAAATGTTGATCAAGAGAAGCCTGATAGGAAAGATAAAAGAGAGGGATCTAACCCAACACTACATGATAAAGGCGTAGATCCAGTTAAGGAAGCTCGGGAATGCCACCCCCGTACTCACCATATTTGAACCCTGAGGGTAGGCTACTTACTACTTAGTCAGTCGTTTTGTTGGCCTTTAGAAGGGAAGATTAAAAAAAAAATAATAATAATGTTTATATAACCCCCTTCAATATGTTTTCCCAAAATCGAGAACTAGAGCCTAATTACTCTCGTCCAACCGTAAACGTACATTCAACCACTGCAACAAAATCCTACGACCATTTTTCAAAATAAAATTTACAAATATTCCATAATTGATCGTTTAATAGTATTACTCTATTAATTAGTATTTTTATATATTTTCCCATCTGTTGTTGAAAGGCGAAAAACATTTTGTTATTATAGCCCCCCCCCAAATAAAACTAGAAAAAAAACCCATCAAATAAAGAATCCTAGCCCTTGAATACTATAATAGTGTCAGGGTTGGAAAAGAACAAGAGTTGTTCAAGAGAGACCGGATAGGAAAGATGAAAGAGAGGGATCTAACCCAAGACAACATGCCCATACTCACTAAAGTATAAAGTGAACCTTTGAGGTAATTTCATAAAACAAGTCCCATGTTTATGAGACAAATTTCGACTTTAATCCCACAGACAGATGTAATATGTTTTGAATAGCTGAAACGTCTAAACCCAATGAAAACACGATATTATATTTTTTTCACCATCCAATCCTTCCTTTACCACGTAATAAGAAAGTGAAATGACTCGATCCTGTAGTAATTAAAGCAGAAATTGTCAATTAAATTTACGATGGCACTAAAAATTCCGAAGTATGTATTTCATTTTATTAGTCAGGTGAAAAACACAAAAAACGTATTAAATAACGGTCATGCGCCGTGTTCAGCAAAATGGCGACTTGTTTTATTATTTACAAGGTAAACTATTTTTGTTGTAAAAAGAAATAAACACGAGATTTAGTAGGTCATTGTTGTGCAACAAACTAGGTAGGAATAACTTGTTTTCCCCTTATTTGTAAATTTGATTTTGTTAGCGTATCATTTACATAAATTTGTTTTGCGATTTTTTAAAACGGAGAATAAGTTATTGGTTTACCTCGTGATGGAAGATAAGTCATGTGTATGTTGAGTTAATTGGTATGTTCGGGGTAAACAAACGAGGAGAGTTAATCTAGTCTTTAGATGCAGCGTAGTTTAAACGACTTCAAAAACCTTAAGGATTATTTCAATATGGTTGGTGAATGCTTAATATTTTTGTTTTAGAGGTGGTTCAACCCCTCAATGATAAGGAAAAGATTGGCGACCATATTTATATAAAAATTGAAGAAAATAGGTCTACATTTTACTAATGAACACTACAGTACAGTGTGTAAAAGATATAAAAACAGCTTATTATTTCAAGAACTTCTTTAGATTGAAAAATGTTCTGCCTCTCATTTTAAAGCTCTTAATCTTAGTTATCTACAGGGTGGTAAAAAAGTTTTGTAGGATATACAGGGTGTTCCCAAAATTAACACAATTTGTTTTTTTCTGATTTAAAAAAATGTAATGTTATTATTATTTTTATAAAATCTAATATGCCAATTTAAGATATTTAAATTTTATTTATCTTTAAAATCAACTGAGTTATGCGTTTTAAAATTTACAATTTTGTAAATACAATATTAAACTTCTTTGCAGGGCTGAGAATAATGATTTATTATTTGGTTATTGTAAATCATAATGTATTGAAAATTACGTATCCAATACAGGGTGTTCTAAAAAGGAAAAAGTAAGCCTACATATTTCTAAATTACAGTAAACAAATTATTAGGATATGAATTCTTTTTAGATACTGGATAGGTAATTTTCAATACATCTTGACTTTCTTTACATTACAATAAGCAAATAACTAATCATTATTCATTTATCCCTGCAGAGAATGTTTATTATTGTGTTTACAAAATTACGAATTTTAAAACGCCATATCTCAGTTATTATTAACGATAAATTAATAATTTCATGTATCTTAAATCCGTCTATTAGAATATCTAAAAATAATAGCATTGCATTAGAAAAGTTAAGAAAAATCATGTTTTGTTAATTTTTGGAGCACCCTGTATATCCTACTAAACTTTTATAACACCCTGTAGATAGCTCAGATTAAGAGCTTTAAAATGAGAGGTGGAACATTTTTCTGTTTAAAGCAGTCCTTGAAATATTAAATCGTTTGCATATTTTTTACACACACTGTATATCATTGAATGTGACTTTGAAGTTTCAGAATTGACGTTTTCCATCTTTTTCGCCTCTGTATTATAATAGTAAACTACGAGGCCATGCAAAGAAAAATTTTGCATTGCATTTGCATAGAAAAATAAATGACAAAATACAATTATTCTGACTTTAAAATAATACCATTAATGTTAAATACCAGTGATAAATGATTTTGAAACGAAGTTATAAAATATTATGTACACAATTTTTTGTTAGTATTGAACCGTCTTCATTTGTTGATGTTGTTTGGTGCCAATAAAAATTTTGACATCATCAAATGACTTGACTCGAGAGAGAGCTACATACAGATGAACATGACTGGAGATGGGAAATATAGCAACCCGTCCAGTTGGCTTTTATTGTCATGCAAAATGCAAGCAATAGAGGAAACTGATAGGATGCACGTCATGGTACCTCTAGGCTTAGGCTTGATTCCTTCGTTGCATCAAGTTAATCATACTTTAGTCAAAACTTTGTTTCAAATACTACCAAATTATTCATATTCGTCCAGGCTAAGACTAACGTAAAATATTCGTGAGTTCTTTACGACTATTGTCTTAATTTAGTTAGGCCTAACCTGAAATATTCTTGAATTATTGAAGATGATGAACATAATAAGCTATTTTACGAGTTATATTTTAGGCCAAACTTTGTTTCATATTCTACCATATTATTTATATTAGTCCAGGCTAGACGTAACCTAAAATTGCCTTGAATTATTGAAGCTGATTAATCTAATAAGCTGTTTTATTTGTTACATTTTAAGCCAAAACATTGTTTCAAATACTGTTCCCAATTTATTCATATTAGTCCAGGCTAGGACTAACGTGAAATTAATCTGAAAAGTCTTGAATAATTGAATGATTGAAGATGATCAACTTAATAAGCTGTTTTATGTGTTATATATTAGGCCAAAACTTTGTTACAAAATATTTATATTAGTCCAGGCTAAGCCTAAGATAAAATTATCAGAATAATATAATTATTGATGTTGATGAACCCAATCAGCTGTATTGTCTCTTGTTTTATGAAAATGGTTGCTATGATAATAAGTATAACACGGCTACAAATCGGCATATGTAAATCCTAGCTCGAAATTTTAAAAACTAATTTTCGATGGTTTTACTTAATTTTGTTAGAATATCTCGACATTGTGCACAACTTCGTGTAATATTCTAAAATAAAAATAGCCTATTATCTTTGCTTTCTTATTGAAATGGAGCTCACAACTCGGTAATAATATATCTATTTTTTATTGTTACTGGAAATTATAATCACAAACTTTTATTTCAACTTCTTTCAACTTCCAGTGAAATTAATTTCCAGTACAAATCCTTGTTGATAACAGTATCTAAGATAACAACATATTGATATTTTGGCGTTGAAATGTTGCCTAACCTGTTTTTTAACTAGGGTTAAATATGAAGTGCCAAAGTCTGGACATCTGCAAGGTTACAGAACAATGTAGAACGAGTGAGTGGCTTTGTTAGGAAACAGTGCGTGGGTGTGCAGTGGTGTTAAATTGTGCTTGATAGACGGTTCCATTCCTCATACCAGACTGTATGTATTGAGGTTGCAGCTGATATGTTGGTATGCCTGTTTATCTGTGTGTTTGTCGACCTCGATCTCGGTATTCAGATCGTCAAGCACCACGATTAGAGGCTTATTATGTTTTTGCTATGTAAAAATGCCGAAAAACTTACAAAGGTCGATAATTTTGAATTTTGTGACGTAGTATAGAGAAAGTTTGTGATGGGTTGATAAATCTTCGATGTTGAATGTTTCAAGGATATATTCTTCAGGAAAATTGAGTTCAAAAAATAGTTCTGAGCAGTTCATTGTCTAAACAAATTATCGATTGATATTAAATTTGGTACCTGGTTATATTTTGGCCACATTAAAATATTTTTTGAATTATTTGATAACTCAAATTTAGGGTAGCTGAATTTTTTCGCAAGACAAAGTGGTAGAGACATTTTTCCTTCTTGATATATCAACGAATATTATTTTTAGTTTTGCAGAAAGTTAGTGCAATACACTGTTTACTATATATATTAATGTAGACAAAATATAGTATAATTAGGTAATGGTAAAAAATTTTGACTTCTATTTCTGACTGACATTACGTTTCATGGCCTTAGAAAACTGAAAGAAACTATTTTCAACATTCCGTCCGTCCGTCTCGCCGTTTACACTCACATTAAGGATGACAACAACGTAATAGACTGAGTGATAGATAGATATAATTGCAAAGTATTCTTAATTTTTTTCTTCGTAGTTCAAAATATCGAAAACAATGTTGAATTGTCGTCTCATCAAAGACAGCCTTTCCTCTACAAGTGTAAATTAAAAAGAACTTAATCACAAACGAGAATAAAAACAAAACAAAATCTCATTGTTGGACAAAACTAGTGAAAGCGATTTACTTTGCAGCAAAACTGTTTGAAGACGTTGTAAAATGTGAAAGTTTCCTTCTAAATAAGAAGACATTTAAATCGAAGAGAAGACAGTCAAATTGGTTAATTTACCTTTGTTTTCCTATATTTTATGTGTTACAGTTTTTAGTATAATGTCATTGGAACGAAACCGTTACGATGAAAGAAAGTAATCGATAATTGAAGACCGGCTGTGAAGATCGATATATTCATCTGGCGTGACCTCGAAGGATTTCCCCTTGGAAAGTAACACTTCATTGAGCAGGATTATATACTGACTAAGGAAAGAAAAAAGATTGTAGGCGGGAGATGTGTAACACAGCAGCCGAGTTGGAAGTCCACTATTACCCTTCTGCGGACAATACCCCTTAGTTTGGCATTACTAAAAAATTTCTAAAAACAAATTAATTTTTTATGTAGGGTTTTTAGGGTTTTCGAATTTATTAAAAGCTCTCTAATCAAGAAATCCAATATTTGTATCTCCAATAATAAAAATAACATATGAGTGCGGTGTTTTATTGGGAGTTGCAATAAAGTAATATAACTGAACAGTGACTATAATACCTTATACCCCATCTACTATATTAATACCCCATCACTATATTGTTTTGCGCGAAAAACTCGCGTACGGCATACGGTACGGGTCTAGCTCGTACCTCTAGTTTAAGGTTGCTCTGAAGTGATGTGTATAAGGTATTAACTAAAAAATTCAGTCAGCAATCTAATTTATATGATAGAAACCTATACATTGTATACAACAATAAATCAATATTCAAAATACAGAGGAGTGTCCACAGCCAGCATAGCACTAGTACATTTAATGTGTAATATATTTATATGAGTTATAGCTCCTCCGTTGAATACCAGGGCGTAGCACCGGTCAACCACCCAAAGTTTGTACGTACTGTATATTATAATGTATGACAAGTTGACTCACACGTCTAGAGCTACTAGAGCGCAAACAAACCTAAGCTCACCACAGCCTACTTAAGTTTATGTATCATATATTGTTACACCTAAAACCTATGACCAAAGATAGCTAACCTAACCTATCTCTAACTTAACTATAAAATATGTATTATATTGCACCTCAGATATTTGTAAATCTAAACTTTAATATATAATGTGTATTATAATATATGAAAAGTTTATGTTCCTACTTTTGCCTAATGTCGGTAATAGTGTTCTAAAGTTCCAAAGTTCACTCTTTAAGTTAGTGTCGGAAGGTCCTTAGAGCTTGGCCAGTGCAGACGTGTTTGTATGAAATGCCAGCCTCGAGCACCATAGTTCATACCACGACACATACTTGCGCTCATCAAGCGTCGCAATAGGCTAAGAAGGGCATTACAGCAGGGAGTAAATAGATGTACACCACGTACACAACTAAACCGCCTCAACAGATGAATTAAGGTAGAACTAACTGAATTTCGAGCTGAAGGGTTCCAAGCTGAATTGGTCAATCTAGATGTCAGTGAGAAACCCGTATGGCCACTTGTAAAACACTTTACACATGAACCTATGTGCTATCCCCCACTAATAGGCCCTCATGGACAGGTGGGGGACCCGGATGATAAGGTAAATCTATTTGCAGACACCCTGGAACAAGCGTTTCAACCAAATACTCATCCATCTTACTCAGTACTCAATGACACGGTTGAAAACAACTCTTTACAATTTCGCCTACTCTCCTCACCAACAATATATACACAAAACAACCCTCACAGAAATAAAGTGGGCGATTTCACTCACATAGGCCAGAAAAGCTCCTGGGCCAGACACTATTGGAAATACAACACTCAAAAACTTATCGGAGAAAGCGCTCAGGTTCTTTACAAACATATGTAATGCAATTCTCCGCACTCAACATTTCCCTGCTGCTTGGAAAAAAGCTAAAATATTAGTTTTTCCCAAGCTGGGAAAGGACAAGCATAGGCCCGAATCTTACAGACTCATTAGTTTGCTGAATACAATGAGCAAGGTCTTTGAGAAGATCCTGCTCAAACGTATCAAAAAACATATACACACACACACACACACACAACATCTTGAGGCCGGAGCAATTTGGTTTCAGAACCAAACACTCCACAACACTTCAACTGCTGAGAGTCGTTGAATACGCTACCAGGGGTTTCAATGATAATCAATCGACCGGGTCAGTCTTCCTGGACATTGTAAAGGCCTTTGATAAGGTTTGGCACAGTGGTCGCATAGACAAACTTAGGCAATACAACTTCCCAGACGGGTTGATACACCTTGCAGGCCGCAAGTTCAGGGTTGATGTAGGCCAAACAACATCCACGCAGAGGACAATACAAGCTGGCGTGCCTCAAGGTTCGATCATCGGGCCCGTATTGTTCAATATCTACATCAACGACATTCCAACACTTGATAACACCAATGTGGCTATATATGCTAATGACACCGCATAGTCATCCGCACAGTCATGGCAACCATGTATGATCTACAGTAGGTTACAAACTTCACTAAACAATATAGAACCATGGCTTAGAGCCTGGAGAGTAAAGGTAAATGTGTCCAAGTGCCAGGCGCTTTTGCTCCCTAAAAGAAACTCACACACCATTAAACGCCCTTACGCTTATTCAACGAAGACATACACTGGCAGGGTCAGGTCAAGTACCTCAGCGTCATCCTAGATAGAAAACTGACTTGGTCCGCCCACATATCCGACATAATTAAAAGAGCAAACATGACACTGTCACAACTATATCCATTGCTCAATTAAACAAGTTCTCTTGAATTGAGAACAGCCACCACAATCTATTTATCTGTACTTAGAAGCGTCATCACCTATGCAGCAGGGACATACACATGCGCAGGCTACAGATATTCCAAAACAAGGTTTTGAGAATAATCACTAAAGCACCAATGTGCACCAGAGTTAGGACCTTATATAAAGACTTAAATGTGCCGATCATCAAACAACACATTCAACGATTATCAGCTAATCTTAACAAGGGGGCACACGCACACCCAACATCAACACTAATCTCTTCCCTAGGTAGATATGACACAACATTTGGCAAACACAGACGGCCCTTATTTACACTTCGGTCCTTATTTACACGACCGACCTTGATCTCTCATTTTGGCCCATACATACCCAAATTTCACCTCTTTTCTTTCTAGCTGTGTCAGACCAAAGGGTGGACCGCAGCGACATGAAACCAAGCTGTCGCCACCAGGACGCAGTTGCATGCAGTCCAATCTTGCACTCTTATTTCAGTATCGAGCAGGTAGCAGAAGAAGATGTAGCTGGTAGCTCCAATAAATTCACTAACAAGTTATTTAATCGGTAACTCCCATCCTTCACCTTGCACGCCACGTCCACTAAACCTGGGCTCCTGAATGATCTGTCGCAAGGTTTTACTTGACTGGACTCTGTCAAGTCAGGTCTTTACCTCGCCCTTCGTGCGGATACATAACGTTTTGCTTACTTCCACATTTACAATCTCGATATTCTCGTGGAAAGAGGTTCTCAGCTTGGTACATGGAAAATCTTGCCTGTTTCCTTGTTCCGCGCGATAGGGGTACTAACTGGAAGGAAGGCTGTTTTTAGTGAGTAAGAATCTCACACTATTGAGAAGAGGGGATTTCTCCCTTTGTCTTTTGAAGATTTTCCACCTATCCTGCGGAAAAAAAAATGAAAAAAGGGGAGTGTCGGTAATAGTTCCAACTTGCTTAAAGATGAAAAATCTCTGACTTTTTATAAATTTCAGTAAGGTGCTATATGAGTACATTATAGCCACCTAAACTAAATTACTTTATGTTCCTATCTTAAATAATTAACACACAGTTTAGATTAAACTTGAGATAATAATACTTCCAGTAATAGTATTTGAAGCAGTAGTGGGTACCGGTGTGGCAATCTCGAAGGAACGGTGTCCTGTAAATCGAGCCCAGTGCAGTCTCTACCTGGAGTATTTTTGGCTAAAACGGAATTCCTTCGACGATCGAAGAAATTTACAAGGGTCAAGACATTCCTTCTGCCGCCACAAATATGTCTACTTCAAAATGTTCAAAAAGTTTCACCATATCTAATATATGTGAAAAATATATAGGCCTAAACCTTAAGTAAATTATTCGATTTTTTACATGAACATTTTTGAGTGCCCAGGTTTGCTGCAACGGGATATTTATGTAGAAGTTAAACAAATAAACTGATTCCCACCACACTTTATTCAGGCTGTGGACTGGCTAAATGCCAAAAGTAATCTGTCGACATTTAGGTTAGGTTAGGTTGGGTTTGGATTGGTAAGAAGGAATTCCCAAAGTCATATTAAAATTGAGTTGATAATACTTCTAATTGATAGAATTAAAAATATGGTCGACTATTTTATAATGAATACGGGAGTGGTGTAACGTGGAATATTTACCCCCGTAGAATTTTTACCCCCCTTATATTTTTACTGTAGACAATTTTACAAATGTTGTTACTATATCAAAATCAGGGCTGAACTCAACTTAAAGTATCTAATGGAATAGTTATGCCTACTATGGATAATGGAAATTTTCCTTTTGTAGACCTTCCTTTTTTTACAATGTGTAACCGTATATCATAAATAAAAGTGAAAACTACATGAGATTAATATGGAATAGTTACAACCCTTTGTCGACTATAGAAAAATCCAACTTTTTTCGTTTGTACCCCTTTTCGTTTTTCACAAGTTAACATTTTACAAAAAAGTTAATTTTAAATATTTGCGGCAATCCCGAGGGATTTTAACACGATCTACACATTTTTCACGTAGTATTTTCTTAAATACCTCTTTTCATCATTTCTATCAGGTTTTGTGCTGACTCTGACGACATTCGAGGGCTACGGGGTGTTTATTTTATGTTCTTTTCATCCATTTATTTATATGGCGATTATAAACAAAAAAAAAGGAAAAGAAAATAATAAAGAAGAGTGTTTATCTGACACCACATCTTGTTAGTAATGTTAACCTAACCTAACATTACCTAACCTAACCTTACCTAACCTAACTTAACTTAACCTTACCTAACCCAACCTAACCTTCCTAACCTAATCTAACCTAACCTAACCTAATCTAACCTTACCTAACCTAACTTAACCTAACCTTACCTAACCCAACCTAACCTTCCTAACCTAATCTAATCTAATCTAACCTAACCTAACCTAACCTAACCTAACCTAACCTTACCTATATAAAAAAAAGTAAATAAGAGCATTAAATAAAAACCGTTAATTTTCGAATTCTCTAATAGTGTCAGGATCAGAAAAAACAAGAGTTGGTCAAGAGAGACTTGATAGGAAAGATGAAAGAGAGGGATCTAAACCAACCGTGCTCCTGTTGGCCGTCTCTAGTCTGTGATGCGACGTTGCAACATAGTGCAGTCTAACTCAATCTTTTTCTTTCAATGGACAAGATATAGAAGTTGCGACCACAAATCATTCATAGCGGAAGATGAAGATTGAATAAACAGCGACAGTTTCCGGTTTTTGCAGCACTCAATGAGCAATGCATAATTATTTATAAAACTAATCAAAATGAATTAGAATGATTTCTTCAACTTCTTATACGACTTAATCCTCTCTTAATAACGTCATTGCCGGTTATTTATCACTTTCCTTTCCTTTCTCTATTTAAATTGTTATGTTTTTATTATAACTTGTATCCGTTTGTCGGATTGATTTTTGTACAGATTTCCTCAATGTTTTCTTTGGTGGTCAAGATGTACAAAACGAAATTTGATTTTGGAATATTATATTTTAATAAATTTAGGAAAATTAATGAGGGAAGACTTTTCTAGCATGTTCTCCTGGAAGAAGTAATAAACTGGGTGATTCATGAAGATACAGAAAGTTCCAGAACGTGTTAAAAATAAAGATAAATAAAGAATTGCACATAAACACAAGTACGAAAACCGTTATTTTGCCTCATATAAGCAAAACATAACTTTGAAAATATGGAAGATATTGAGTTCAAATTTGGTACAAGCGTTTTTTATGTTATGTCTTTAAAATCGTACAACTTTATTTCCCATCTATTTAAAGTGGCGGGCGTTTAAACTTTAAATATCTCGAAAAACTTTTAAAACAAATAAAATTACAACAGACAAAATATTTTCTACTTTTAACGAAAAACAAAACGATTTTGTGATTTTCTTTCTCTGTAAGTCAGTTGATTGACAAAATATTTTCCTTTTTTAACGACAAAAAAAAAGAAAAAAAAGGAATTTATATTTTTTCTATAGGTGAAACGATAACAGAGTTATCAAATAAAAATCTAAACATTTAATTTCTTAGTAAAAACTAAAATTATTTTCCAATTTCAATTCTCTAAGTGTTATTCATATGTTGTAAAATAAAAAGATTCGGAGATAAAAATAATCAGAAATTGTTTTTGTTTTTAGGCTAATATTGGGTATTTTAGACAATTGCTAAGAAATTGAATTAAAGTTTTTTGTTGATAACTCTGTTATCCTTTCACCTATAGAAAAAATATAAATACCATTTAGTTTGTCGTTAAAATAGGAACATATTGTAAAGTAAACAGCTTTCCTGATATTTAACGTTGAATATTTTAAACGGTCGCCATTTTGAAAATATACAAAATAACGTCTTTGTTTTCGGTACACTTGTAAATTGTAACATTTAAAACACGTGTATCAAATCTGAATTCAGTACCGTATTTCCAAAGTTATAATGTTTATTTAAGGTAAAAAAACAAAATGGCGAGTAGATGAAAAGCTAAGCGATTTCGTACAACTCTTTTATGACTGAAGAAGATCTATTTTGTGATTGAAATAACACAATTATTTCAACGTATGCTTTATTTTTTAACTATCTATTAATATAGAAAGAATTACTCAAGTGAGTAAAAAATAGCTATTTGGTTATATTTCCTACAAACTATTAACAAGAGACAAAATATTTACCTTTTTAACTCCAAAGTGGATTTTTTATTCTTTCTGTACCTTAAAGGATAATTTTACTATCGAAAAAAAATTGAAAACTACTACACTCAAGGTTATACTGACTAGAATAAAATTTGAGCAGGATAAAATAATTAATCTTTTTTTTTCCCCCAATGGAAATGTATTTTACAAAAAAGTAATGGAAAACAATATCTGCATGAAAAATTAGAGGTCTGTTGAATGTGGTGGCCCTTATTCAAAATATATTCATTACGCATTCCTATAAACCACAATTTATGATATTATTACATATTACATATTTAGTGAGTAACGACTTTAACTCGGTTGTCCTTTAAGCTACACGAAAGTTATGAGATAAAAATTTGCATAATTAAAAAATATCGTGGTTGAAGGCAATATAAGGTGTTGTCAATTAATTACCAATGTTTAAATTTTTTGTCGATAACTCAGCTTTAAAAAACCATTTTATTTATCGTTAAAAAAGGAAAATATTCTATTCAACGGACAGGGCCGGATTTCCCAATAGGCCCTGAAGGCCCGGGCCTATGGGCGCAAGCTCCCAGGGGGCGCACGGCCGAGAGAAAAAATATCTAGAAATAAAAATAAATAGCCATAACTTAACATATTTTTTGAATTGATTACAAAAAAAATCATGCTGATTTTGAAGTTCATTGGAACAAATAATTGTTGGTAAAGTTAAACTATTTTTCAACATTCAACTTCGTTACAACATAGGCTTGATATAATTTTTTAATAAAGGTTTTTGGGGAAGTAACTTTAATCAGACTAGGGGGCGGAAAAATTATTGGGCCTAGGGGCGCCAAAATGCTAAATCCGGCCCTGTCAACGGATTTCGAGATATTCATTGTTAAAAGTTTAAATACTCGCTATTTTGAAATGAGTAAAATAAATCGGTTGATTGTTTTCCTCAAATTGAGTCTAAGTAGCTTGCATAATTTCAACACCACATTTTTACCGTTAAAAAGATAAAATCATCGCTAGATAAAAACTTTAAGAAGTATGTTTATATAAACCTTTTCATTGGTTTTGTTGTGAGGAATAAACTCCTGAATTTCTTAAACACCCTGTATTTACATCTTTATTTTTACCGTGGATACCCTGAAAATGTCTTCGTTTTTCGTGAATATAGTTGAAAGTGAATATTCTAAACGGTCTCAATGTACAGGGTGTGTCAGTAATCTGATATACTTTACAGGTTTAGTACTCTAATCAAAATAAAGAAAAAAAAGTAAATATAAAACATGGGTCTGATAAGCTTTGTTTTCGACTTACAAAGATTTCACCTCTACAATGAAATAACGCCATACTGAAATTCTTGGTATGTTCATAGTGGTTCCAGACCCATATTCATATGATCTTTTTTCATTATTTTGATAAGAGATATACGCCAGTGAAGTATGGTAGATTCCTTCTGAAACACTGTAATAACATGATTTTACCAAAATGTAAACAAAAATAATATTTTTAAATAAACTTTCTATGTGGATATAATTTGTATCCTGCATTTGTCAAAAAAAGATATATGATATGACAATACAATAATTTGTTTGTACAAATAATAAATAATTTTATAATGCTACAGTTAATTTTGAATAAATTGAGACAGCTGATTTTAAATCACGTGTAATTATGAGACGCGACGTGACGAGAGAAAGTTACTATCTTACTCGTTTCCTTGATTTGAGAATTAGTTGATGAGCACGCACAATATTTCTCAGGTTATTTGAGTTTAGTCCACTCGTTTCCTTGATTTGAGAATTAGTTGATGAGCACGCACAATATTTCTCAGGTTATTTGAGTTTAGTCCACTCGTTTCCTTGATTTGAGAATTAGTTGATGAGCACGCACAATATTTCTCAGGTTATTTGAGTTTAGTCCACTCGTTTCCTTGATTTGAGAATTAGTTGATGAGCACGCACAATATTTCTCAGGTTATTTGTGTTTAGTTCACCGCTGAAATTTTGATCAACTTGGAAAACTTTGAGGTTAAAAACAATTTTCAAAATTTTGACTGTACAGAAAGTGTGGCCTGTCATAATTTGTGTTCACTACTTCGAAATGATGAGCAGTCATTATAGTTCTTTGATTTTTCTGGTTTGTAATTTTTTTTTACAAAATATGTGTATAACCTTTAAAGTTAGTTGGAAGATTAAATACTATATTCGCATTTAAAACTTAAGAGGATGGCAAAAGTATTTGACGAAATACAAATCTAATGAGGATGGCTAATACCCCCCCTTTTTGTTTAAGTTTAAGGATAAGTGACAAACGTCTCAAGCATCATCGCCCTATAAAAGTGGAAGAAAATAAAATAAAAGACCCCTTGCCTTCGAATTCTCTACTAACGCCAGGGACAGAAAACGACAAGAGTTGGTCAAGCAAGACAAGATAGGAAAGATGAGAGAGGGGACTAACCCAAGACTACATGACAAAAAGTGTAGATCCAGCTAGGGTCCCTCGGAATTGCCACACCCGTACTTATTATAGTGAGCTTCTGAGAGCGGATAATTTTGTATTTGTTGGTCTTCTTCGTCAAATAGAAATTTTGGTCTCGCAATGATATTGTTCAAACTTATAACTCTTGGTTGTTTTCAAAATAATTTTGTTTGGCTTCAGGGAAGGTGTTTCTGTAAAAGATTTTTAAAATAGTGTTCAATTTATTCAGAAACTGGGTTGCCCTGTGTTATACTTTTGGACCATTGGTGTTATTATTTTTATAATTAATTTTTAGATACCCAAAAATCTAAAAATTGTTTATACGAGTAAATAGTTTCTCGTTTAAATTTACCTTGAACAAAATTTAGGTTATATATGTACTTCCGGAACTCCGAAAATAATTTTCGTTAAAAATTGTACATAAGCAAGAAAATATATATATTTATAATATAAGAAATTTTGTCAATGTTTGTGTTATTTTTAACTCCTAAAATAACTTTCCCAATTTATTCACTCCTGGTGAAAAATTAAGTGAATCCGATAAAGATCTTTGTTAACCATCGAATTTACAGATTTAAAAATGGCGGCCATACGGTATATGTGGTATAGGAGTATAGGAAAGAGACCCATAGCAGCGAATACACAAGTAGCATCGGGATCAGAAAAGAACAAGATTTAGACAAGAGAAATCGGAAGAAAAGATGAAAGAGAGGGATCTAACACTTTATTGATGGGGAACGCTGTATATCTAGCTACTATACCTTGGGATTGGCACACTCATATTCAGTACAAAGTGAAACAAAAAATTATTTAAAAAAAATTAAAAATACAAAATTATGTACATTCCAAAAAATTATATATTTTTTACTTTAAAAAAGATTAACTTAATCATATATAAAGATTTGTACAGTAAACATTTTATTATGGTCCCTAGGTAAAACCAAGGACCCTCATAATTTGACACGCATGTCTGTAATTCCAGTCAACACAGACAAAACTATAAGTCCTATATAATTCAAGCTTTGCATTTATATTCTTTGTATTGTCCCACATGCAGGAAAAATAAATGCGGTAGCAAAAAAATTCATGATGTAGTAAAAAACTTTCGAGTTGAAAAAATATTTTTTTGGAAATACTATGTGTGTGGTTTCATTAAAACTAGAAGTTATTCTGATTACGAATATGTATTTTTATTCGACAAAGCAATTAATATGTTTGAGCTAGGCCGCTTAAAGGACTTCGACTTTATAAAAATAACTGTCTCTATGCCTACGGACCTTAAGTCGCGTGGTTTTAACGCGCGACTGACCCTTTTATTATTATTTTTTAATATTGTGTTCTATTTTTCGTGTCGGATATACAAAGTGGTCTTGTGTTATACATTTGTGGTTTGGTTAAAACTATTTGTTTGAATAAATGAAAATAAAATGTGAGATAGGGGTAAACAACAACTGAAAACTGACAAAACACGAATAAACTATAAACTAGGTTAACTTTTTTAAATACAGACATATTTAGACACATTTACAAGCTTGATCTCAAAGTCTTTCAAAATTTATAATTATGGATCACATATAATTTTCAAGAATGAACTGGAGTTTATGATTGTTTAAATATCGAGCATTGTTTTCCCTTTATTGATTATTACTTGGATAAGACTGAATTCTAAGTTGATAAGGATAGAACTATTGTCGTGAGGAAATATATATAGTTGATTGACTAAAATTGATTTATTTTTTACACTGATAAATTTGTTAACTTTGTCTTGGAAACACCTGTTTTACTAACATAGGTCAGAGAGATATTAAATTCTCTACATAGTTTTGTTATGATTATTTCGGCATTAAGGTGTATATTTTTATATTTTTTCTTCAACGCTTTCCTTACCCCTAGGTTCCTCAATAAAATCTCTTGCTAACTCTGTTAGAACAATAGACTTTTGAGATCGGTGATCCCGCCTCTTTTTTCAGTTAATTGCTTACCTTCAGCAGTTGCCATACAATACGTCCTCAATCTAGTAAATTTCACAAGCACTACTGTAATTAAAAACTTCACCTATACATTGACTACAACCAAAGTGTAGTTTGTATTAAAAATGTTTTTTTATAGAGAAGGGGAAATCCATCATGGACTTGACTCACCTGGTGCCTTGCCCTCAGGTAGTGTTGGACTTTTACCGCCTAAAACTCCTCATTTCACTATAATCTCTCTCCAGTAATTCCACCGCGAAGCATTAATTAACTGAGATATTACGCACTATCTTCTCTATTTCAAAAAATGTTCAATGTATTCATCATGTATAATATTCCATATCTCCTTTGACATTATCTTAAGTGTCACTATATTTTCGCGTAAGAATATTTCTTTTATTCCTTTATTTACATCCACCTAGTTCCTGTGAAAAGTGGAAACCTTAGAGTGTGCATGCTATCATCTATGTCACTATTGCAGAACTATAAAATTTTACACTTTTATAAATATTATTTAAAAAACATCCATGACCTGTAAGTACCTGTGCGAGGAAGAAGTTTACTCTTCCTACCCAGTCTTACAATATTGGTATCAGTTTATAGGTCCATTTACCTCATGTCTCCTCATTCCATCTCTTCTGACATTTCCCCATTAGTTTTCTTCTCGCTTCCTTCTTTACGTCACACTTAGACTGCATTGTTCTCTTGTTGATTCTTTAGGTTTAATTATACCTCTTTTCTTTCTTGTACCAGTAAATCGATTGGAGGAGTACTCGAAAGCACTAATACTCTATTGTATGATACAGTGCGATAGGAAGATATAATCTTCAAAACCATTATCTCTGAATTGAGGCCGCCTTCTTCCTATAACACTCCTCCGTCTATACGAGTGCTGCGCAATAACCTTGAGTGAAGTACTGCTCAACAATATTCTTTTCTTTGCTTTCGGACCACTTGTATTTACCTTGGAAGACTCGCACAAGTATCTACAACTTTATTAATATTTTCCTCTATATGTGGCCCAAAACCTTATTGTCCACTTCCACTCCTAATTATTTTATGTGGTTCTTCCATTATATTTACCCCACCAATTTGTATGTTTGGGAGCGCGATGGATTGTCTTTATGTCACCAAGACAGTTACAGCTTTGTCTATTACACCCTTTATGTTTCTTGATTCCCTTTTTTAACCTATGCAAAGCCTCATTTACTTTTATCTCTAGTAAGTCCAAATCCTCGCTGCTACATACTATAAATAGCGTCGTTTGCGAATCCTATCAGCTGGTATTTTCTGGTAGCTTTGTTTCCAACATAGCATTATTTGTTTGGTAGCATCGTACATGATATTCCAATAAAAAAGGCCCTATACGTGATTCTTGAGGAGCCCCACATGTTATGGGTTATTTAAAAATCCTCCTTACAAATTACAGACGTGCTTCGGAAGTAATTTTCTACCATAGCTATCAGGTACTGTGGGATATTTTCTTTTTTAAACCGTGAACGATATCACCAAAGTTAAAAGCGTTCTTAATTGTATTAAATTAATTAGGCCTAATTTGGATGAAGTGATTTTGGCCTATTTAATTTGTAACAGCTAATAACTATTTTCTAACTAAAGAACAGTCTTTTGATGAAATTATTTCATAATCAAACCTACCTTGGTGTTTGCATGGGGTGAAAGAGTTGTAGCTCTTTGGTTGGTTGTATTCTTTTTTCCCTTAATCCAACCTTTTCTTTCTTGAGTTAACAGTTCTGTTTCTTGAGCCTTCATTTGCTTAACGTAGACGTTAACAAAGTTGTCATAATATTACTTTTTGTTAGATTAACAATCAAACTATTGCCAACTAAACAAAACATAATATACAGGTTTTGAAAACAATTTCAGACTGAAGAGCATGATGGGATTTGGTTTCCATAGTTATAGCTCTATGATTGGTGCATTGTGACAAAATATTTGTTGTTAGTAACTACTGGCTGTAACATATTAGTAGAGGTAATGAACTAAATTCATTTTGAACGAATCTCCAGTATTTTCACATTAATATAGTATGGGAGAACATTTTTTCCGCTTCAAATAGATTTTTATAATATAAGGATCGCCAACCTAATCGGAAAATACTCTCAAAGCAATTTTTTTTGTGTGGACAAAATGCTTTTTTTACGCCAACTCCTCACTTATTTACTGCTCTTTTTTCTGCCTTGCTATCTAATTTTTCTTTTTTTTAATTGCTGTAGGCCTACAGTAGAGTCACTCTAATTGCTGTAGGCCTACAGTAGAGTCATCTTAATTCGAAAGCCTATGTAATTTTAAAATGTTAGCTCTTATTTCTGTTTTAAATTCTCATTCAGAATAATCTTTAGGCACTTTATAAAGGGACTAGGCGGCCGAATGACAATTGGGTAATATATAAATCTGTTTAATATGGTTTTTTGTATATTTGTTATATAATAAAGGCTAGTGTCTTCAACATACTAGTGATTTTTTACTGTTGTTATTATTTATGGAACGTGCATTAAAAAAACCAGTTCAAATCTTACTAAAATAGAAATTTGATGAAATATATTATTGAGTTCATTTTGTATCAAAGCTTAATTAGGCAGACGATAAGGGTATATTTTAGGGACCCTTTTTTCTGTTTGAAATATTTTAATTGATCCCAAATTTTATATCATTCGAAAATCTCAAAACTTAACATTTTTAATCTTTAAAACTTTCATTTGCAAAAATCTATTGAAGCAGACTGAAAACTAAATATAAAATATCGTTTATTAATTATAATTGAGTAATCAATAAATAGAACAAAAATTTACTTTCATTTTGATATTTACATTTGATTAATGTAATCTTGTTTTACTGGTTTCTTCGAGGATAATATATTAATAATACCTTGAAATATCATTTTAATTACTATGTGAAATAAAATAGTTATTTGATTAATAAAAAAAAAAATGTAAAATATAAAGTACCCTAAAAACTTAATTAATATTTTCATCCATATTGATACCTGTTAGCCTATAAACGGAATCAACTTTCAAAATAACCCAGATAAACATGTATAGCCTAGAAATTATGCATATTCTGTGAAATTCTTAGAATAACTTGAAAATAACTCGACATACGGGTAATATGCATATGATAGAACGTGAATGGCTTTTATATCAACTTTAGCTTATAAATACTTAGCTAGCTGTATAAAATGAGCTAGTGTAAAATATAAAGTGTACAGAAACATTTCATTAACTTGCTTCTGTACCAAAATAAAAAACCAAATACTAAGCAAAAAATAAGCAAAAAATAATCCATCTGTCTGTCGGTCTGTTTGTGCTTTTTATAAACCAATTTATAACTTAAAAATGGATAATATTTAGTGTCTATATTCGGTTATACCTAAGTACTGACACCTAAAACCATTTTTTAGGGATTTAAACAATTTATTAATCGGGTTTAATAAGGGCACAACTAATCCACTTAAAGAAAAGATAAATGATAAACAACTTGAAAATCGATTCAGAAGTTTGGACCCAACTTCTCCTGTATTCTCCAATTGAAGAAAACCAAAAACGGAACAATTATTTCACTTGTATAAGAGTAGAAACAAAAAATCTCTTTTACAAACAAGGAGCAAATAGTAAAAACAATTTGTAGATAGTTCTTTGTGTGTTTGTTTTCAAAATATTATAATCTACTCTCTGATAATCTTAAATAATTGCAAACTGTTAAGATTATCTTGTGCAAATGTTAAGTCTTGGTTATTTTCCATAAAGAAAGCTTGTCTTAGGTTGAGCGTTAGAAGATATTTTTGTTAAGGGTTGGTTGTTGACAGAAGGGTGGGAGTTTCTGTGTGTTATTGTTGTTAATTTAGTTATTTTGTTTAATTAACGGTAGCTGAGCTGTGCTGAGAAAGTGTTATTTTTTGATGAACTGGACTGTAATTTCTATTGATGTATGACGTTTATTTAGTATACTGATCACATTACTGGAAGAAAT
This sequence comes from Aphrophora alni, assembly GCA_963513935.1. Lineage (NCBI taxonomy): Eukaryota > Metazoa > Arthropoda > Insecta > Hemiptera > Aphrophoridae > Aphrophora > Aphrophora alni. The sequence goes on from OY740775.1 coordinate 38,328,958, forward strand.
TATAAGTAATTCCTAGATCCGAAGTGTCTAAAACAAAAAAAAATCATTATTTATATTTCCTAAATTTAAATGAGAAGTTTTGTTTGCAAAGTTTAAAAACCAGGAAAATAAGATGCGGTTACATTAATACTATACAAAATTAAATGGCACAACAGCCCAGAATAGTGGGACTGTTAAACGGCTTATCGGTCGGTTATTGTGTGGTTAGCACATTGAAATTTCCGCCGTTGTTGTTCTCGTCTTCTCAATCAGATTTCATAACTAATTTTAGATTTCCAATTTTTCCCACGAAGTATCTCCTTAAATGTTTAAGCCAATTATGGGGATTGAACCTGGAACCTTTCACTACTGAAGCCAGAGTGCTAACCACTAAACCATCCGGGGGGGGGGGCTCCTGCGTAAACTCTATATCTAAGATGTGACAAATATAGAAAGATGAACAGCAAAAATAATGTATTGTTTATTTAAAAAAATATTATTGGATGCGTGGTTTTTTAAACAGAAATGTTACAAGGGCTGACTGTATTGATTACGGGTTTGGCAAACCCGAGGGTTCTAGCTGGATATACACTTTTACATGTTGTCTTGGGTTAGATTCATCTTTCCTATCTGCTCTTTATTGACGTTTTTAACTCTTGTTTTCTTCCGACTATAACGCTATTAGAGTATTCGAGGGCTAAGGGTCTTTATTATATATTTCTTTCTTCCTTTGTTTTTTATAAGGCGATGATGAACGAAAGGTTTTTCGCCTTTAAACAACAAGAAAATAGGATCAAAATAATTTTGCTTCCTTACGAATTTACAAATCAGCAGTCAGCATCTTGATGTTTAAACTATTTCATAATTCGTCATCATCATACTCATTTTACAAAGTTACTTACAGTTGATTCATTATAACTATAAAATATAAGGTTAGGTTACGTTAACCAAGTAGATCGACGAAAGATTATAATCATTATGTGTTTTATTTCTGTTGTTAATAAACACTTAACAATAAGTAAATCCTCGTACATTAACTAAGTACATGACTAACTACGATAGAAAGCTTTTACCAACAATGGTCACGGTTATTTCTCTCTCTTCATTGTAAATGTAATTACTTAAAAGGACTGTCAAGTATGCTGTACATAACCTTAATTTGTTCTGTCAAGGGACTATTTGTTATATGTTAATCTTTAACAGACCCCACAAAAAGTGATTTTAACTTACAACAGACACACCTAACCTAACCTAACCTAACCTTCAACAGACACACTCAAATTTTATAAAATAACAAACACACTGTGGTCCTGGGATCCACTGTACAAAGAAAAATCACACAAAAATAACTTAACAACAATTTCTCTTGACTTTTAGATTAGGCCTACAGTATCCAAATATAATTTTAGATTATTTAAATATATATTCGTTTGTTAAATATGCGCAAAGTTATCAAACACTTTGTAATGTTTTATAAAAGTGAGAAATTTATAATTACGAAATTCGTCTATCAAAAACAGTTTTCATTAAATGTGTTAAAAAGTATAATAGAGATTATACGAGGAATTATTACAAAATAGCTTACGTATTGTCATAAAAATTGTCAAATTTTAAAGTTACTTTTTCGTACTTTATAAACTTGTACAAATAACATATTCAGAGCTCTGAAATTCCAAAACTTATTAATAAAAAATAATCCATTAACATGAATTTAAGTAAAAAATAGGTTTTTACCACACGATGTAGGCATATAGGGACAGTAATTTTTACAAAGTTAAATAGTGTTTTAAGCGAGCTAGCATCAACATATTAATTTCTTCGTCAAGTAAACATAGTTACATATTAATAATCAGAATACTTCTAGTTTTATTTGATACTCAACACAATATTTCAAACAAAATTTAACTCGATAGTTTTTGCCCCTTAACTCCCGAAGGTTATTTTTTATTACCGCTATATTTTTTCTGTATGAAGGACAATATAAAGAACATAAATGCAAAGTTTGAAATATATAGGATTTTTCGTCTTGTCTGTGTAGACTGGTTTGTAATTTACAGATAGACAGACGGACAGACAAGAGGTGAACTTATAAGGGTCCTTGGTTTTACCTACGGACCCTTATAAAAAAATAATTATGAGGTTTCAGTACACAGTGTTCTTAATAACAACGCTCAAGATTTCTTATATTAAACAAAGCAACTTGTTCCACTCCAGTTATATAACAAATTACTAATTATTTAAACACACACCTGATTTAAAAAAGTAAATCGGCGTATTAACAGTAAGAATATGCAATGACTTGTACACAACATATGACAGAAGTAAACATTGGCTATAAAAACAAGGAAGAAAAGGACATAACTAATGACCTCTAGCCTGCAAATTAATTAAGAACCATCTGAAGAAAACAAGAGTTAGTATAAAAATAAAAAGAAATCTGTTAAGAAAGATGAGAGGGGTCTAACTTGAAACTATATAAAAAAGGTGTAGTATCCAGCAAGTGTCCCTTGGGATTGCCACACTCGTATACACTATAGTACCTGAGGGAAATTTTTAGTGAATTTGTGAAAGATTAAAAATCTATTATTAGGGTGACGTATTAAGTTAAAACTAAATTATTCTTCTTTTTTGCATTTAACAGTAGTATATTTGGAGCTCTTAAAGTCTGAGATATTTGATAACGATCTAGAATCCACAAATGCATTTTTCAATGTTTGTATACAAGTTTGTGTTTACTCAAGTGTTCATAAAGTATGGAATATAAAAAATAAATACTTTAAAACGGCTGAACACAAAACTTTCGTATTTGTATATGTTATAAGACAACATTTACTTTCAGTTTTGATAGTTTCAAATTTTGACGGACTTCTTGGATCCGCCATGTTGAAATTAGGTTTAATTTTATACATAAATGGTGGAATTAGTTTTTTTTATATCTCATTTCCTTCAAAAGTTGTCAACTAATATAACTTCAGAACATTTAAAACCATAATTTACAGGTGGACAAATTGTGTTGTGAACTTACTTTTAACCATGCGTTGTTTTTCCTGACTTTGTTCCTCTTGATTACTTCCTATTTGGATATTTAAAAAGTAAGATGTATTTTAACCAATCAGAAATCCTAAATGAACTACAAAATAGAATATGAACAGAAATTAACTCTATTACTGATCAGACAATTTCTAAAGTAGTTTGTGAATTTTATAACCGTTTAGGACTGTGCCAAATAGCTCTAGGATAACAATTTGAGCATGTCAGAAAATTACAAGTTCAAAACTACAGTATGTATGTATTTAAAGTTACCCAACTCATTTGACCACCAAATTAAGATTTTGAAATGTTCTGAAGTTGTATTAGTTAATAAAAGTTGAAGGAAATGAGATATAAAATAACGGATTTCACCATTGAAATCAAAATAAAAAGCAATGAAAAAACATGTGTCATACGATCTTATTCCTATTAAAAAAATTAAACCCAATTTTAACATGACGAATAGATTTGGCTTCCGACAAAATTAAAAACTATCAAAACGGGAAATAAATGTTCTCTTATAAACATAAAGTAAACTTTTATGTTTAGCTATATTAAATAAATTTTTTACTTATTTCATCATTTATAAACACTTGTATACGTCATAATAGTAGCAGGTACAATCTCTTTGGTGTTTCTTACTTTAATGTAACAAATTATGTTTTCAAGTCATATTAATGTGCTGTTCTTTGCACAAAAGACATATGCAATTCATACTGTACCAATTTGCTTTATTTGGAAATTGTAATATTTAATATTGCAAACTAACTACAATACACTATATTAGTGTCTCGGTAGAAGAAAGCAGTAATTTATCAATATGAAGGTTCTTGCTTCGTTGTTCTCCCGTCAAAAATGTTTTAATTTTTTTTTCATATTTTATGTGGTGGAACAAGAAATCCATCTAGACTTTTTTCTTCAAATTACCATTTTGAGATATTCCAATCTAAAAACGTGCTTTCGGAATTAGGTCTGTAATTGGTCGAGTACGTAGTGTGGAAAAACGTGCACCTCCTTTATTTTGTTGTTAAGTAAGATACACTGTTTACTATAATATTGTTTGTAGCGAAGGGTTGCTTCTATTATCCCAGGTTTCTCAATTTTAGGGAGTAAGAGGGCTGGTGGAAGAGTTAAATATTTCAAATGGGAAATATGGTTATGTTTCATATCATTTTAAAGGTCTCTCTTCTCCTCTAACCCCTAGTCCTCAATACTCTAATAGCGTCGGTGTGGGACGAGAAGTAAAGTTGGTCTAGTTGGACATATGAAAATAAAGGGAGGGATTTAATCCAAAACCAGATGAAGTAAGGTGTAAATCCAGCTAAGGTACCTCGGTATCACCATATCTGAAGAAACAAAAATATCTTCTACGTTGTCGTAGGAAATCTTGAGATCAGCACCCTTACAAAGGCCTTTCAAGCTTTCATTATAGCGCGGTCACATTATAAGGCGCGGTATGTGAGGAAGCCAATTTAGAGGATTATGATAAAATAAAACTTCCGTGTAACAACCATGATTTGGTAGCAGAAGTCAAAAAGAGAAAACTGCAATGGTTAGAGCACATGGTCAAAATGAAGGAGAATGAATGTTGGTGAAGGGTGCTAACGGTGTATCACAAGGAAAATGAAATGTCGGAAGTTCCAAAACGATGAAGTGGAAAGCGATTTGAGAAAATTCGGAGTAAAAATTGGAGGATGAGAGCTGGTAGACCAGAGTAGGGGAAAATCATTAGGGAAGACTAGAGATGACGTAGTGCCATGGAGTAGAATATTAGTAGCCATCTTAAGTGCTGATGCATAAATTAAAGATCACGGTTTTCAACCACGAGCGCCGACCTAAAAATGAAGTTTAGTTAACCATCGAATTCCGTTCACAAAAAAAATAGCGTCCAATCAAAATCTTGGAAAAAAGCATATTTGAGTTACCTTTTACATTTTAAAAACTGTTGACTCTGAAGGGGATCGATAAAAACTACTTTTCTTGTTGGGTAAAGGCAAAAACCTCTCGGACATCGTCGCCTTGTGATCCTCTAGCCTCTGTGGTCGGAATATCTTATCAAAACTTCATTGATGATTGGATAACTATTCGCAGTTTAGTTGCATAGCTAGAGTAGCAATATAGCATGGTTTTGTAGTGTAGCCGCTGTACTCAGCTGTGAGATCAGGGAAAAGTGCGGCTTAAGCTGTAGCTCGACAGGACTCAGTCTAGTGCTCTGTATTGTTTAATTTAATTGTGGTAAACTTTTCAAGGTTAAGTTTTCGGGTAACGGCGTTCCTGGGATTTTAGGGAATGTCTAATTATGAGTCAAACCGCGGTAATTGTCAAAATGGGTGAGTTACAAACAGGTCTTGACCATCCATTTTACAATTTGTGTTGTGTGCAGTTACATTTATAATTAGAAAGTAAGTCTTCCAAATTTATTCATTATAGTTAACTAGTTAAGAAGTGGTTACCTAGAGTCGCGTTTGGTACGATGGGGGTAAGTGAATTTATATCAAAGGGTAAAGGCAAGCACCTATGTTAGGTTAAGGTATTTCCCGGTATTAAGTGAAGATATTGCTGCCAAAAACAGTAATTCACCACATCCTTGAAAAAGGGAGAAAAAACAAAAACTAAAAATACCGTCAGGTAAATTTTGAGTAAAAATCATACGTACAGGTTTCTCACTGTTACGCGATTCATCATATTTTCTAGTAGAATATTCGTTACACCGTTGTAAGCGCGGGTGGATATCTATGATATAATACTTACTCCAAAATAACATTTTTTAAGAATGACCTCGATATAAAGATAAAAATTAAAGAGGTTAAATAAGATTTAATCCTACCAGATGGCGCCGCTTCGTGTGTGGTCTAAGCCATGTTCTATCCTACTATATTATATAGAAATGTTCAACTAAATTTGATTGGCTATAACTAAGAAAATGGAAAGTAGATTAGAATTCCAAAAATGGCGACAACGAGTCCCATTGTATGAGTCATTAACACTTTCGGCAGTATTTGTCTTTCGGTATTCTATAGTATATTCAAATAAAGATCGTAGTTGTTCAATATTATGGACGAATATTAAATAGACTTTCTGTTGAATAATTATAGACATCGCGATCTTTTATAACTATGAAATGTTCACCGATCCGTCCATAGGAGTAATTTGTCGTTAGTTTTGATTAATTAAATATATAACAAATGGTAAAAAAACTTGCAAAACTTTTTCACTCGTTTTTTGTTGTATATTCGTAGACCTTGATTTTTTACTTGGAATTTTGATCACGAATTATTTCTTTAATCTTTACATTTCAACGAAATTGGTGCTTGATATTTTGAAAAATGACGTATTCATTAAAAGAGCTCATTTTTACTGAGCACACTATCTGACATTTGTGAAGCAAAATTTAATCTATTATTTTTGTTCTTTAAAGGCGGAAAACTTCGAGGTCATAATTTCCTTAAATAAAAAGAAGGAAGAGAACATAAAATAAAGATCTCTAGCAGTCAAATAGCATTTGGATAGTAAGAGAACAAGATTTGGGTAAGAGAGGGCTGATAGGAAATATGAAAGAGAGAGATCTAACCCAAGACTACATGAAAAAGGTGTAGATCCAGTACCTCGGGATTGTCACGCTTGTTGCCACATTTTTGAAACTTAAAACAGATATATCTGCAAAAAGTCCACGTACATTTTTACATAACTTTCTTTATACTGCGCATATTAGAAAAAATAAAAATAAAACTTTCTTTTGAGAAATTACCAATCGGTTTTGAATTATTCTTCTAGTGTATAAGATAGATAAAGTAAAGAAGTCTGATCTTGAAATCAAACAATATTGTTATATATCAATATTTTAAATATTGATAAACATTGAAACATTGTTGTAAATTGATTTGAACCATTCATTTATCGGTCCAATTATAAATGATACAACTTCGGCTGACATCCTTAGTGCTCGTTTATACGAATGTTTGTTTCCTCATGGTTAAGTCCACGCATAATTATCATGAAGTTGCGGTGATAAACACGCCTTCAGTATAATTTCCCTTTAACTGTAGGCATTGTTACTATTAAAAGTACAGTGAGAAAAAGTTCAATAAACTTAAAAACTTCATGGGAAAAATTACATAATTAATAAACTTAACGTCATTTTGAAACATTATATAAGCCAGTCAAAACGAATTAATAAATACCATATTTTGTAAAAAAACAAATAATCACAACACAAATAACAATACCACATTAACAAATAACCACGATTTTGTTTAGTTTTACTTTAGGTTAGTTTTGTTTAAATCAATAACAACTGATATTATTTGATTGGCGTAGTTTAAAAATTATATTTTTATTTCAAAAGAACAAATTTTTAATTACAGATGTTTATAAATTTCTCAATAAAAATGAGCATGGGTTAATGGTAAAAACTTTCATCAATTCTACTTTTCCTCCCTTATGTTTCTTATGTCAAAAAATGTTAATCTACATTTTACTAAACAGACATAATCGTAATTATTATAACACACAAAATCCATATATCTTACACGAAGAGGACTCGAAATCAAAGGGTATAACTGCCGTTACCAAGGATGGTGTTTTATCATGTGACATATCCCATCAGACAATGACTAGAAACAGATACGCATCAATATTAACTGATCACATCTTACTCAGCCGGAGATGAGGGACGTCTTTTTCTAACAGGATGGAGCTCCTCTTCATTATGCTAATGTGGCTAAAGCAGTTTTAGATCGAGATCTTCCCAACCTTTGGATAGGTCATGGTATCAACTTCATAGACTGGCCTCAAGATTCCCAGACTTGACGGTTTGCGATTTTTTCCTGTGGGGCTTTTTGAAAGAAAAAAATTATTCTCACTCTAATAGCAACAGATGATGAATTGATGAGGAATTGCTGTTGAAACCTCGGCAATTTTTCAAAACCGCTTATGCTCTTTTTTGTTTCTTTGCTATCACTACATAGCTATTGATGGATATCCATTCGAATAAAGGTAAATTTGGATAATTAATAATTTATTACTGTTATTTTTCTTTATTAAGTTTTACACATTTTCATGTTATATGCAAATCAATAATTTGTAATGGTTATGTAAATAAAATCATTTTGGTGAAAACGTACCAATATTTTGTTATTCTGCTATTTTGTTTTGATTGACCATAAAAAAATGTAACATACTTTTCTTTAAATCGAGGTTACTTTTTTACAAATCTATGCAACGTAACTGTAAAGTATCAAGTTTGTAGAGTGTTCCATATGTCCAGTATATTAATTCAAAAATAGCGACCTCTTCGTGGGACACCCTTTAGATAACATATGCATAGTATGTGTATAAAAATAATGTCAAGGTTGAGATTACAAAGGAGTGGATGTATAAAAAGGAGTGGTAATTAGTGTCATTTCCAGGAAGATGTTAGACATACAGCGGTTGAGTCAATCAAAAATGCGTTAGCGAAAAAAAGAGAAAGACATACATATGGGGTCACTCCGTCCTTGTTGAATGATGCATGTACAGTAAGCAATTCTGCCGACATTGTTAGCAAAGTCAACAGATGTTTGCCGTTATATAAAGCAAAAAAATAAATCATCTTAAATTGGTTAAATAATTGTGTTTATTTTTTACACGTATCTTTGGTAAGAAAGAAGAGTTATTTATTCTTTACAGTTAGTAAATTTAAATAGTAGGTTTACTACGGTAGTAGTTTAATTTAATAAAATTATGGATATTAAAAACATTATTTATAAAAGTTATGAAAATTAATAATATATTTCATCACTACCAAAAGTAAAGCTTTTCAATACAAGCTCAAGTTTAACGGGCGAGGCAAAGCCGAGGTTGGAAAATGAGCGAGGATAATATAAGAAAACAATTTCACAACAATTAAAATGTTATAACCTATTTACCTTCAAATCGATGGTAACAGCTGTTTTAACAGTTATTTACAATCGAGAGTATCGGTTGTTTTTAGAGATGCTTTACAATCGTTAATTAATTCGTATAAACGAAGTAACAGTTGATGACCTCGACCTCAGCTGATGTTTTTAGGTCCTAAGACTGAGAAAAAAATGTATATAAACATAAGCACAAAAAAAGAGTTACGACCAGCGAAAGATTTCCCCTGAATTTCTGATCCACCGGTAATATGCGGTCATATTGAATTTCACGGGGGATTAATTATTACGAAGTAAATAAATTAATTACGAAGTAATTACGAAGTATTTGGTGGTCCTATACGTTTGTGATCTGAAAAATTGTAAACAAATCCCAGAACTGTATCTTTTGTAGTTTTTGAGAAAACTATTGTAAAATCCCCAAAAATGTAGTCGAAAAACACAATTAGAAAAATTTAATTCTGAGCTAATTGATATGAATAAAGCAAATAAAAAACAAATTTGACGCAAATAGGAATTTTTTATATAGCCTTATTTAATTTTTAAAGTGTAAAATAAAAAAGATTTGAAAATAAAAATTATCGCAATTTAAAAACGTTTTAGTCTATTCTTATTATTAAATGTTTAGGTTTTTATCAATAACTCGGTTTTCTTTTGAGCTACAGAAAAATAAAAGAAAAAGAGTATTTCATTAAAAGAGAAAAACGTTGATTTTTGAGATATTTGACATTAAAGATTTAAAACGTCCGCCATTTTGAAAATGTAGAAAATAAAGTCGTGGTTTTCTGGTATACAGGTAAAACTTTACATAAATAATGTGCGTACCAAATCTTCACTCAATATTTTATCTACTTCCAGAAGATATAGTGTCTTTTCTTATTTTAACACAATGGCCAACAGTCAGGAAACAAAACTTTTCCAAACCTATGTTTATACGAACTTTGTATCTTATTTTCAGCTGTAGAATCATTTCCCGAGATTTTGCCGTACAATTTCGAACCACTCAAATGTTCGTCATTGTTCTCTTCCTTTCATGACATAAATTTCTATTTCTGACATGACAGAATTCATATTCTCTATGTACTTTTGTACACGCGTGAATAGGAAAAGACATTTCGCTAACTATTTCATTTCTTTTTACTTTCGGATATATAAGTAGTACAATGAGAACGTTTCTCGATGTTCATAGGTTCATGAGGTTATATCAGATTTGAGGTCCCCCTGAGTCTAAAAAAGTTGATTTTGAACTAAAGTTTGTCCACCGTCTGTCATATGTGCGGTGCTCTACAGTCTCAACACTGGACCAATTTTAATCAAATTTGGTAAGTGGGTATATTTTGGCTACTTCTTTTTTTAACTCACTATTTTGCGATATAAATGTATGATTATCCAAAAATCGAGTCTGACAGTTTTAATCAAATTTTGCTCATATATAGCCTTCAAGGATCCAAACAAATTGTATTGTCCTCGTTACACCAAAAATATCGGTTAGGGAGTTATCGGTAAAAAAGGAAAATCTATCTTGGGGCTGTTATAAATTACGTAATTTCTCAAAATCAGGTCTACCGATTTCTTTCGAATTTTAGTGAACTTTAATTACCTAAACTCTGTGCAAAATAGCAAGTAAAATAATATTAGGTTCAGGATTTATTGACGAAAATAAATTATGTCAGTCGCCAATAATATTTTCCCTCTTTGATGTTTAAAGGAGAAAAAACCTGTCGGTCTTCATAGATTTATAAGATGAAAAGAACATAAAATGAAGCTCCGTAATCCTTGAATACTCTAATTGCGTCACTGTTGGAAAAGAGAGAAATTTGGTGAAAAGAGCAGGATTCAGCTAAGTCCCTCTCCGCAAACATGGATACCCCTAGAAAATCTTTTGTTTAATTAATATAGAGAGCACTCTAGTGGTTAATTTGAGAAGGTTAAAATAAAAAGTGCTCGAGCTACAATACTTCAAACTAATAACATTTATCAGTCATCACTCCCGGTTTCACAGTATAATGAGTACAATTTATAACTAAGTGATACATATGTAAAGTGACCATTGAGAAGGACAACTATTATTGTGAAACAGTAAAACCTGTCTTAATTTAATAAAACAAGCAATCTTAACGTATCCACTTTTTGCACTACTCAGACTAGTTTAAATAAGTTTATGATTAACCTAAATACAAAATATCTGTGTCTAGAATGTTGGCAACACTACCTCAACAATAGTACATCAGCTGTTCCGATCAATAGAATCGATTTTATTGTTCAGATATTTTTTACGAGTGTGTTTTCTTAAAACAGGTTTATGTTTAGTGGATCGTGACATGTCAAACAGTCTAAACTAGACCAAGGTAGTAGTAAAGTATAGGTATAAGTTGACCTTTGCAAGTGACCTCGTAGTTGGGATAGTTTGACCTTTATGTGAAGAAGTTAAGTAAATATTGATAAAGTAACGTAGACAAAGAGGTCTGTTTCATTTTGGATAATCGTTTGTACGTAGGCGAGTAACTAGGTCATTAAATGACTTTTCTTGTTAACATTGAATTAATTATGTACAAAACATAAATACTCATAAGTTATGATTTTACTGAATTAAGTAATGAAATGTAGATTGACATTTAGACAGCTGTGATTTATTTAATTATTCTAGTTTTCTTGAAAGTTTGTGCGAGACAGATTTTGCGATAGTTTTGTCCTCATTCACTTGTTATTTAAAAACGGAAAACACATTTCGGTTATCATCATATTAAAAAAAAAACGAAGAAAAGAGCATAAAATAAAGACTATTTGAATATTTTAATAGCGTTAGGGTCGAAAAGGAACAACAGTTTGTCACAAAAGATTTAATAGGAAAGATGAAAAAAGGGATCTAACCTAAGTTAAAATTGTAATATTTGCAATGCTCTTCAACCTAAACACTACAGATTTTCATCAAATTTGGTAAGTGGGTATATATTTGGTATATTTCGAACTTTTTAATAACTAAAAATTTGGGGATATAAAATTAGAATTTTCTAAAAATCGACTCTGTTTTCATCAAATTTTGCTCATATGTAGTTTCCACGTATCCAAACAAAATATTTTGTAACCATCACGCCAAAAAAAAAAAAAAAAAATCAGTCATGGGGCTGTTATAAAATATATGTTCTCAAATCAGGTCTACCGATTTCGTTCAAATTTTAGTGAAATTCAATTACCTAAACTGTGCGCAAAATTGCAAGTAAAAAAATATAATGCTCAGGATTAATTGACAAAAATAAATCATGACAGTCGTCATTAATATTTTCACTCGTTATTTAAAGCCGAAAAACATCTCGGTCATCATCGTCTTATAAAAGAAGGAAAAAGTACATAAAATAAAGACCACTAGTCCTCGATACTCTAATAGCGTCAGTATCAGAAGAGGGACAAGATTTGATAAAGAGAGACCGGATAGGAAAGACGAAGAGGGATCTAATATAATACTATATGGAAAAAGGTATAGTTCAGCTAGGCTCTGTCGGGATTGCCAATCACGTGTTCACTAAAACTGACCCGCTAAGTATCTCGAGAAGAGAAAGTGTTTTTGTTAATATCGATTCCAAATGGACAATAAATTATACACAAAGTTTACAATATGTATTACGCAATAAAATGTAGATTCACATTTAGTTTTCCAAACCTGACTATTAACGTATTAAAGTTATTTTCTTCCTTTTTATTTACCTACGAAATATAGAGTAGGTTTGGTAATCTTCAAATTTAAATGGTCTCCGAAAATCGAAAAATGATTTTCGTCATGCAGTCCGTTCTCGACAGCGCGTAATCTCGATAGCGATCACAAAAGTGAAGACTGGAACATGAAATTTGTTTTAGTGGACTATTGTGCTCATATAGAACCCTATTAATTTTCTGAAAATCGAATTAAAAATTACAAAATGGCGCCCATGTTAATCATTATTTGTTTATTTCTCTTGTGTTATTCAACTTATAACACAATAATTATATAACAATCTGCATGTAACCAACCCCATGACAAATACGAAGTCAAATATATACGGCTCCCGTTATTGGCTAGCTAACATCAAGAAAGTTGTGATATTATGACCTTCAGAAAACCTGTGTCACACACATACCCTGCTAGATAAGATCAATATAATTTAGCATTTCCTACAAGCTTCAAGAGACAAACGTTTTAGAGGATTTGCCTGTATTACATTGCATGATGGGGCTGGGTAAGTACAATAATGGCGTCTATAAGAAAAAAGGCCAGAAAGTAACAAAACAGAAATCTAGTTTTAAAATGAGCATGTTTAACACCTAAACCTCATGTGCCAAATTTAATGGAATTCAACACAGCTATTAGTGACTAGTTATGATTTTTCTTTCTTAATTTTACGTTATACGATTTTTTTAAACTTCCTTATTTTTTATCCTGGTAAATATATTTGTAAATAAATGAATACGGATTTTTAAGTTTGTAGACAACGTCGATCAACTAAAATATTATATGATTAGTTGAACAGCTGTTTTCAATTTATTGATTTTTATTTTGAGGTTATGTTTAAAGAATTGCACAAATCAAATGCGGAGAATGTTTGCGCTGTACTAACGAGTTAGTTTTGTCTAGGGAATAATAATGCGATAAACTTGAACCTAAATTAACAATTAGTTAGAAAACAAATTACAGTTCAGTCAACTTTAAACTATCATATGATTTTTCTGAACAGCTATTTTCAATTTATTGATTTTTATTTTGAGGTTATGTTTAAAGAATTGCACAAGTCAAATGCGGAGAATGTTTGCGCTGTACTAACGAGTTAGTTTTGTCTAGGGAATAATAATGCGATAAACTTGAACCTAAATTAACAATTAGTTAGAAAACAAATTACAGTTCAGTCAACTTTAATCTATCATATGATTTTTCTGAACAGCTGTTTTCAATTTATTGATTTTTATTTTGAGGTTATGTTTAAAGAATTGCACAAATCAGAAGAGTAGAGTGTGTGAGCGGTATCAGCAAATTAGTGTTGCCTTGGGTAAACATGCAATAAGCTTGAACCTAAAGTGTCAATTCGAAAATAAATGATTCATCCAATTTTAAATGACATCTTTATTTCTGTAGCGTAATCAATGTTCTGGATTGTTGGTAGCTGCGGTTCATGGGGGTCTGTGTTAGATTAATTGCAGAAATGTTAGATATCGGTCTGCAGTAGCTTGGTCTAGACCTTGCGCTGGGTAATCCTTGAACATGATGATCACTCGTGCGGAACCACGTCCTAAGCAATAAGTCGGCACGCGAGATATCGATCTTAACAGACCATGAAATCGATATTCATTGAACTGTAAGCTATCTTAGAGTTAGGTTAAATTAAATTAACCGTATTCTATCTTATTACACGGTTATTTCATCTTAACTTGCTAGGTAGAATTATTATAGGGACAGAAACGGTTTCATGAGATGTCGTAGAAAATTGTTTTTAGAAAACGAAATATTTGCATATTGTTTTTCTGTTTTGCAATGTTTGTAGAATAAATTTAAATATATATTTGTTCAAAATTTGTATATATTGAAATAAACAATAACAACGTAGTTCAGAATTATACAAATATATCGAACCGTAGCAATTAATAAATTTAGAGACAGAGTTTAATTTATAACAGCGGGTCAAGGTCAGTTTTACCATTAAGATAATTTATTCGACGCAGAGTTTATGTAGATTTACGTAACTAATAGTGATTGTAACTTTCACTATTAATCCGACTCGAGAGGAATTTGGAGCTTTAATATCTCTTGAAATTAGAGTAGTAATCATCGTTCCCCATTAGTTTAACGATTCTGAAAGATATTAGATCAATCGTAAATCAAACACAGCAAGTGGATTAACGATACATTTAGTAACGCTTCTCACATTACTGTAATTTTTAAGGTTAGGATTCTTTTTAATTTTGTTTATTGTTTTAAAGGCGAAATACCTCACAGTCGTCCATACCCAAAGAAGAAGAAAAGAAGAAAAATGTAAAATAAAAACATAAAGCTTCGAATACTTTTATAGTGTCAGGGACAGAAGAGAACAAAAGTTTTGATAAGGAAAATGAAAGAAAGGGATCTAACCCTACGTGGATAAAGGTTTTTTTTAAAAATATTGTGGTTCATCTTAAAGTAAATTAGTCGTTGCCAGTAAGAATCTTAACAGTTTGGAATAATTTTATTTCATCAAAGCACTGCAATATCTAGATTCATCAGAAAGATCACCTACATCAATATATGGATTACAGTATAACCAACACACAGAACACAATTCTCACAAAAAATACGCCTAAGTATTAGACGCGTTTCAACGACAAGGTCGTCCTCTTCAGTGATACACGAACTACACCAATCAAACTATAACTAGACACTCAGTTATAGTTTGATTGGTGTAGCTCGTGTATCACTGAAGAGGACGACATTGTCGTTGAAACGCGTCGGATACTTAGGCGTATTTTTTGTGAGAATTGTGTTCTGTGTGTTGGTTATACTGTATAATTTTTCTCATAAGTCAAGTTTAACATTTAATATATTATATGGATTGTTAATATCAAATAAACGTGGAATTTTAAAATAATGTCTGAGGTTCATGTTAGCACCATAAAGTTGAAACTGTTGATTGATTTCACGATTCATTGTTTCGTCGACCAGTGTTCGACACTTTCCACGCGATCTTACTGCCGCCGACAATTAGAATATCTAAATTCCAAAGCAATTTTCACACATTAACAATAAGCCATATAAGCCGTTTAACTTGATCGATATGTAAGCAATAATTCACAAATAAATTAAACGTTATAGAATGTGTACAGTTAAGTCATTAACTTTTGCGAGATAAAAGATTTGTCACACATTAACAATAATCCATATGAACTGTTTAGTTTAGTCAAATGTAAGCAGTCAATCATCACACAACGTGAATCCTCACAGTGTATTTGTGTAAGTGTGCTTCTATGTAAGTTAACCTAAAAATAATTAAAAACAGCTGTTATAAAACTCTCAAACAAAAGCAAGCGAATTTGAGAATTTGAATCGTTTAATTTCGTGAGATCCATGGGATCAATTACAACACAACGTGAATCCATAACAATAATTAGGCATAAGTTAACCTAGACATATTTTAAAATAGATGTTATAAATTCTCAAACAAAACAACAAAATAAAACGTATTGAGAATTTATAACAATTTTTTCAATTTGTTGTAGTTGTTGTTGTTGTTGTAAAAGATTATTTACCCATAACAGGCATGCTATTTAAATGATACAAAATAAGTGTTTCCAAGAAAAATGAATAATTTTTGAAATCTGCAGGTAACTCTAATTCAAATTGAACTATTCAAAATGACATCTCAATCATTAAAATAGGCCTTATAGTAAATAAATACGCTGAAGAAGCGGAATGTCTTTAGCGAATTAAATATAAGAATAATATCAATAATTCCTACTCCATAAAATTAATAAATTGTAGTTTTTAAATTTATAAAAAGTGATTTAGTTCAGCTTTTATACGATTAAGTAAAAAACATTTATTTTTTGTCTTTTATAAGCTAAATATTTCTCTGACATCATCTTCAAAAAAGAAGCATAGAATAGAGACGCCTAGCCTGTAATAGCTTCAGAAAAGAACAAGAAAAATATGATAGGACAGATGAAAGAGATTTAACCCAAGAATATACGAAGAAAGTGTTGATTCAGTTGGGGTCCTTCGGGACTTCCACACCCGTACTCATTTTGAGCGTTATTTTATTTCGTCATAGTTAATAACAAAAGTTTTGTTAAGACAACTACTGTAAGTGAAACTAATATTGTTACCTTGTAGAAATACTTGTATGAATTTAAATATAGATATTTAATTTTATTTAAACAAACAACGCAACTGTGTAATGTAAAATAAAAGACAGGGGAGTATGTAATGGAAATTTTTGATAAATGGGATTTGAAACCTTTAGGAAGCCGAGAATTGAAAATCTGAATTTGTTGTATACTACAGTCAAGTACGTTCAATCCAATGTTAAATTCGAACTCGGCGTACCAAAATACATAAATGTTACGAGTTTTAACAATATCGGACGAAAACATTTCAATATATATGTTTAAAACTTACATTTTGTTTCTTAGTGAGAAAAATAAGTAAGGGGTAGAATAGGCAAAATGACTACACAAAAATTGTGAAAAACGTTTCTCAGGAGCCATTCGTTTTGTATAGCATGTAGTTATTTGCCGTGTGGACACAATCTATTCATATCTGGGAATGGTTTTAAACATTTTAGGTAATTCAAAATTTGGGGATAGTCATACGACAAAAACAAATAAACGGATTTTCCGTTTTGATAAAATATTACTAAAATGTAGCCACTACGAGCCCAAACATTTGTTGTTATTGTTTAAAGTAAAAACCTCTCCTTCATCAACCTTCCATAAAAAAGGGGGGAAATAGAATATAAAATAAGCCCTCCTATAATTTAATAGCGTCAGAGTCGAGGAAGAACAAGAGTTGGCCAAAATAGACCTAACAGGAAAGGTGATAGAGACTATCATCCCATCTTTATCTAACCCAAGACTACGTGAAAAAGGTGGAGAACTAGCTACGGTATCTCAGGATTGTCATACTCGTACTCACTGCAAATGAACCCCAGGATAAGAACCCAAACAAAACGTACTGTAACATTCCCAAACTCTAGTCTACTCATTTCGTTAATATTTTGGCCCAAATAATGTAAAAATGGCAAGTTAATAAACTTCATTAAAAACAAGATTAAAAGCAAATACGATTTATGTTTAGGACCTAGGACGGATTTACATTTTTGCTGCCCGAGGGGGAAATTATTTTTCCGCTTCACAGATACTTCTTGCCTACTTCCTCCTTCCACCCTCCTACAAAAATCGTAAACAAAGTATGGGAAAATAAGTAAATAACAAAATATTTCATGTCATAGACCTTGTTACATATTAATAACTAAATAGTTAGGTCGGTATACTTATAAAAAATTCATAATTTTCAAAAAAATAACTTAAAAACAATACCAGATGACTATGACGGACGAAGGGGTTGGCGGCAGAGGCGCGGTGGGGAATAAATGAGTCAACCCTCTTTTGTAGAAGTAGATATAGCCTTTATTAATCAATAAACTGTAACAATTACATAGTAAAACAATCATTCAAATAAAACACTCAACGTGATCCTATGAGAGAGAAATGATAATTACAATATTTGTCAAATGTAACTTTTAACAAACACTTAATTATTTAATTGAACCATACTTACACATATACAATTAAATATTACAACATATTCGCAAGAAGTACAGTATACCTTAAAGCTATCCACAGTTGCTCATTAGATCACAATTCGAGTTGAGTTTAATAAAATAAACAGTAAAGAAAGGGGTGCTACTTTAATGTTATCACCTATCATAATTTCCGTTTTATATTTTTTACTTAAACTAGGTAAATATTTGTTAAAAATAAATATTTTTTAGTTTACTGATTTTTATTTTTAAATTTTGTCGCCTCTCGAGAAACTTTCAGCCTGTCTATGGTTCAAGAAAAACAAGCTTAGGTTCTTGTCGTTAATGTCGCTTTAAAAAAATATGTAAATTTGGAGGAAAATTCAGTAATAAAATTATTTACATTTTTATTTTCAATATATTTTTGGGAAATGACAAGAAAACAAAGTTTTTTTTTAGGTAGCATTTTGTTTTCTGGATGAGTGTGCGAGAGAGTTAGTGCAGTATTTTTACAAAGTTTATTACCTTCAAAGCCTAACAATCCCGAGAGACCACAGCTGAATCTACACCTTTTTTATATTGGTTAAGAAAAACTCCCTTTCTTTATCTGTCCTATAAGGTCTCTTTTGACCAACGCTTTTTCTCTTCCTACTCTGACGTTATTAGAGGGTTGAGGGTCTTTATTTTATCTTCATTAATTACTTTTTTAATAAGGCGGTGGTGACCAAGATGATTTATGCCTTTAGGCAACAAGGAACAAAATTAATTAAATATAAAAATGAAGTTTTCAAATCATATACAGTTCCTTCCACAACAGACATATGGAAAAACTCAAATACTGTTATATTTAAATGAATTACAATACACACTATTAGGCGAAAAAGATCTAGAGGTTTTTGCCTTTAAACAAAAAGGAAAAAAAAATTAATATATTTAAAAAATGTTTTATTTTGCGAAAGTGTTGATATACAGGGTGTTCTAATAGTCTGGAACCCCTCCCGTAATGTTTTAACGGATTGAAATAGGAAAATAAAACTTTGGGAATGTCCTAGTTTAAAAAAAAAAAAAAAAACTGCTACCCCAAACCCCCCGGGGGAACTCAAATTTAATAAAAACTTAATTAAAAAAATACATAACAATGATAGACACCAAGAAACTGCTAATTGTAAGAAGCATTTAGCTTTTAAGCTTTTATACACGTTTGGCCTCAAACTACACAGTGCGAACACCTGAGCATTCGTCGTGATTTAGTAATTTTAAAGTCTGAGAGTGTGTGTTTTACAAAAGTTTAGTATTTTTGTGATGTTACAGTAGTTTTCGTTTATTGTCTGTGACCTTTTTATGTAAGATCAGTTAAAATGAGTAGAAAATAAATTCAGTAAGTTATACTCCATTTAATTAATAACACTGTAATTTTGATTTTCATAACATGGTTTTATCAACACTCTTTGTAACCTAAGTTATAATTTTCCAGTTCAAATAAAATTGACTAAATACCAATAAATCATTTTAATTATAAAATTTAAAAAAATTGAAAATACAAGGTAGGTGCGATACGTTTGGAACACTCTGTACATACTAGACTATGCTTGTCCCGTTTATTTATCTTCTTATTTACCCCAGTCGCCAAGAAGTAAATAACTGCTCGTGTTTTCTCGCCCGTT
Source organism: Aphrophora alni (assembly GCA_963513935.1). NCBI lineage: Eukaryota > Metazoa > Arthropoda > Insecta > Hemiptera > Aphrophoridae > Aphrophora > Aphrophora alni. Next base: position 38,348,758 of record OY740775.1, read on the forward strand.
TTACAAAACAAAAGCACTCTATCCTTAAAAGGTAAAAATCGAAGTAATATATCAGTATGAAGGTAATTAACAGACATGCGCATAGATCTGCATAAACTACCGCGCATGCGTTCTAGTTGAAGACTTGTTACAAGGTCCGAACATTCTGCCAAACTGTGGCGCAATCTATACAGGACTTTCACGCAACTAATTAAACACAGTAATTGCGTCATTTACTCCAAGTAGCTGGTTTTGTATTTGCTCCGTCAATTCTGACGTTCATATTATTTTAATTATGGTAATTATATCAGTCAACAGTCTCTTAAACTGACTTGTTTGTTATACAAAGACAGACATCGTGTGAGGATAATTTCTTTAAGCTTAAGCATGATTTATAAATTGTTTTATTTGTACACTATAGAGAAAGCTATGTCATCGGTTAAAACAGTGACTCCACCACATTGGTATTTGAAAGGATGGATGTGTTTTTACTTTAACAGAAATATGTAATATGAAGATAAGCGATGAGTCAAAAACCGATATCTAGTTGAACTGAAAAAGTAGTTTTTGAAATGATGTCCGTGTATTGTCTCTGCAGCAGATCCACATTCGAGTGGATCTATTTTATAAAATTTTCTGTACAGCATGATTTTAAAGTCCGTCCTCCACCATTTTACATCAGATTGTTTTCAACCAATAGATTTATAAATGTAAAAACAGTATCTCTTCAAGTGTTTGAGAAATTTAGTGGATCACTCTAGGTCCAAGATATCAACTTAAACATCTTAATTTGAAGATAGTCATGCGACATATAGTTTAACACCGTCTTTTCCCTTAAAACAGTGGTAGAATCAACATTGTATGACCGTCTTAACATTACAACTTTCGAGTCGACTCTTAAATCTTAAATCTACTTTCCCAAATAAATATCCTTAAATGTTTTAAGATATTATTTTTCTATCTTTTCTAATTTGAGACTTATGAAACAGTTCTTAAACTTTTTGAACACCCTGTATGTTTCATTACATCTTCCGTAACAAGGTGTAGGCTATTGATACATATTGAGTAGTCGAACATGTTTTGAATTCATATTAATAAAATCAATGAACAGTTGATTCACACCCAACTCGTAATGAAAAATTGTTTTTTTTTTTTAACGGAGACATTAGAAAATAGACAAGGCTTCCAAGTAACGTGTTTAATTAATAGGATTAATGACCTTGATCGTTCACTTTGCAACGAGTTAGATGCGTTAGCGGTAGTAGTTATAACTTTCAGTGTAAGTGGACAGGGAGAAGAATTGTATTTTATTTATTTCAGGGTATTGTGAAATTTGAGATTTTTTTTTGTTTATTGTTTAAAACCGGAAAACCTTTCGTATTATATTACAAAATAGAAAGAACGGGAATAAATAAAAGAAAGGGATGTAAAATAGAATTCTCTGAGGAATTGCGTCAAAGTCAGAAGAGAACAAGAGTTGGTCAAGAGACCGGATAAGAAAGATGAAAAAGAGGGATCTAATCCAAAACTATACGAAGAAAAGTAGATACAGCTTGGATTCCTCAGGTTTGCTATAGACGTACCCACTATGAGTTGCACCTGAGGGAGTAAAAATATAGAAAATGAGTGTCCAAACATTTTTTTTTTTTTTTAACAGGGTGAATGACGCTTCTTTGCAGAGTTTTGAAACTAAAGCTGAATCTTGAAAAGTCTTCAACCGATCTATTTTTTGACAATTAAAAATCGACAAAAAGCGAAGATTAGGGGGATTTTAAATTATTTACCCTGGTCAAAAGTTCTAATATAATTTTAAATTATACAGACACTAAACCTTTGGAAAATTACAAATCAGCTGTTTATCGTAAGAATCAATTTTACAACTGATTTGTTAGAATAATCTTAAAGTCAATTCGAAGTTAGGTTAGACAAGAAAATTCACTAAAGATTATAATTATCGTATACTAGGACAGATAGGAACGAAGCAAATTTGTTAATTTGATATATTTTAATAGGAACTGATATATTCATTTTTTATACAACAAACAGAAACTAATTAAAATAATACAGCAATTTAATATTATATAAAATAACAAAAACTCGAATAGGTTAGGGTAGACAGTTTATTTTATATATTCAAATAGACTTATGACATTGTTAGTTTAAAATCAACACATTTTTAATATATCAGTAAAATAACAAACCTATATTAAATACAAATAATGATTCTCGTATGAGTGTTGCAGTAATACCTATCTCGTAATGGCGTTTTCTAGCACGGATGGATGGCCGAACTTCAAACTATTGCAGTGGGGTGAATGAAAGTATCAGTTATTTTTGTTTACTATGACTGTAGAGAAATAAATTCACAAAAGGATCTTTTAAGTTTTAAACTTCCAAATAAAGGGGGAGGGGATCCGTATAGATCACAAGTACTCAAACATTCATATTTTTTGTAATTTCGTTGTGAAAATCTTTTGTCTTGTAAAAAACGATAAATCATACAAATATGTGACTCAACAAAAACAATATTTATATTATTAATATTTGTTGTATCTTGTTGGTTAACCTAACCTCAAATTTAACTTTATTGTAATGAATAAGTTTGTTAAATAGTTGTTACGGTAACGAATGTTTAAATAGTTTATATTTTCAAGAAACGGACAGCTGATTTATAAGTTTCTAAAGGTTTAGCATATTTAAAACTTTTTATTTATTTTCACCTCAGTTTAAAAATTTAATATTTTGCCTCCATAAAGACAGACACAATGTCGATACACAGTTATGTACATATTTTTGTTTTCTTGTTCTTTAAAAGGAAAACACTTTTCGGTCATCATCGCATTGTAAAAAAATAACGTAAAATAAAGACTTTAAAACACTCTAATATTTACAAAAAAACCAGAGTTGGTTGAGAGAGACCTGATAGGAAAGGTGAACGAGAGGGATTTGAAGCAAAATTACATATAGCTAGGTCCTTTGGGATTACCTTAGGAGCAATAAACGCGAACTGTCGACACGATGTTTTCTCCCTAACGACTGTAACTTACCCTATTACAAAGTAAGTTTCGTGTGGTAACAGTTCAACAAACAGGACATTCATAACCAAGACTTTAAGACCAAAATACACGTCTCTTCCTCTAATTTTTAAGACTTCAGGAAAACTTGTCGAGCACGTGTGATTGCCTTCTCATTGCTTCTGTCAAATAATTCTCATCCTTTACTTAAGACATAATTCCAACTAACGAGATCATAAGTCCTCATAACGTCATCCATTACAATATGTCATCATACTTTACTTTCTTGTACAACCTCACATTCTTACAAATTATTTAAAACACCGTAGTAAACTTTCTCTCCATAAAACACTTTTCTCTTCTATTAAAGTTCCTTGTTTTCAAGAACAACCGGCGCGAAGTACGTGCAAATGGTCTGTTATCACAGTTACCTTTCTCGGGCTCAGAATTGCCGGCGGACATGGTCTTGTATAACACAATTATTAGACTTGAGGAGATGTATGACCGGCCTAGTAGATCTGTGAACATTTCTCAACACTGCACTCTATTCTAGTTGTGCAACATGTATGCAGCTAGGAGGTTTTTTTAGTTTCAATACAAACTATAACAAACTTTTCCTTCTTCTCGCGTTTATTTCATAAAGAAGCAATAGTTTAAATTGAAAATTGTGGATTCATATCTTTTCTTTTTATTACGTACAAGTTGTGAAGGTAGAGTTAATTATATTGTAAACATAAAATAGTAAACGAGTACGTCATTTAACTCGTACTTTTCTAAATCAACGTAAAATATTGGTTGGGTTTTCTAAAGGAACGTTAAAAAAACCACAAGAACGCCAGTGGTAAACTCGTAGGTCAGCCGGAATATTCACAATGGGATGATGATCCCACTTTTTAATTTTTTAGTGAACAGAGAAAAGTTTCATAGACAAAGGGAAGCACCGTATAGATGGACCAAGTCGCCACTCACGATAGCGTTCAAATTTGGCACCTATAATTTTGTATCCTCTGACGCGATTAGAATATTTTTTGAAAAAAAAAAAAGAAAAAGAAAAAAAACACTAAAGTTTTAAATATGTTAATAGTTAAACTCTTAATAGTGAAAATGTATATTATCGCCGAAAGTTTGAGAGAATGTGGATTTTCTTTTAATCGTTAGGAAAACAAATTGTTAAAACTTAACAACTTCTGAACCGATTTAAAAAAACATTTTTAGTATCTATTACTGTTTAAAAGTTTATGTCTTAGTTATGTTTATGTAATTGATGATAATTTAAAGAAAGTGATTAAAAAAAAAAGTGATATCCTGTTTTCAGCAACACAAATATGTTGTAATTGAGGATCTGCTAAACTGATTTAAAAAAATGATTTCAGTTCTAATAGCGATTAAATCATACAGCAACTTTATCACTGAATAAATACGCTACGTTTTGCAAAATTTATAAAATTCGTAAAATATGTCGAAAATATGGTTTGCTTATTTTACAAGAGAAAAATTCTTAATTGTTACGAGTTAAATAAAAGTCGATTTCAACTACTGTTAAAATCATACTGTATATCAACTTTGACGTTGAATAAATAGATGTTTGAAACTTGTTGAAAAATTTACAAAAATGGGTAAAATATGTAAACATTTTGGTTTGTGTATTACGAGTGCAGATAATGTAGTAACTTGAGAACTACTGAACCAATTTCATTCGCATCTAGAACCTAAAAACTTGCCACATAGGAAGGAAAACTAGATGAAAATCGGATCCGCGGTTCTTGAGTTCTTGAAAAATCATTCGGTCATTATCGTCTTTTAAAAATGGAAAAAAGAAAAGAATATACAAATAAAAACCTCCAATAAAACCTCAAATACTTTAATCGTGTCAAGTTCAGGAATGAATGAAGGACGCCCTTATATTTAAATAAGGGTCTAAATTTTCTTCGCTTGTGCCATAAATGTCTTCTCGCTTAAAATCGAGGTTTTAATGACGTTGGTTCTTTAGGTTAATTTTTGTTTTCTGCCAATTATTTCTGAAACGTAATATTTTTCATCTATGATTTCTGACACGAGTTTGGGTCACTAATTTTTACATTTCACCAAAATTTAAACGAAATCGTTGGAGCAAATTTTGAGAAATATCTTCGTTTATTTTTTTGTTTTCGTTAACTAACTAACCGTTAATTTTGGGGAGAAGACGACCGGTAATAATTTTGTTTGGGCTCTTAAAGGCAAAATTCGATCAAAATTGTTAGAGAAGATTTTGAGAAAATCGAAATTTGTTTTCCTTTTTATGGTCGTTACGCTCGAAGTTGAAATATTAAGTAATCCCAGATAAGGTAAAAATACGCCTTTATAATATATTGTTTTAAAATCGGCCCGCCCGTTTGGGCTATAGACACTAAACGAAATACACCATTCCAAAATTTCTGGACTTAGGAGGTTCTCAAAACAGATATATCTATAAAAAATTTAAAAAACTCCACACACATTCTTTGTGTGACCACAACTTTACATTTACACATATATGGGAAAAAAGTTATCAGAGATTGTTAAAAAGAAAAAAAAAATCACATTTTTAAAACGTAACATCAAAATAAAAAAAAATTTAGCTTGCACATACATTCTTTGTGTCACCACATAACTTTATATTTACGTATATGTGAGAAAACGAGCTGCTGAAATTTCGATTGAATTATATTAAAATTTAGAAAGTAATTAATTTTAAAATTAGTTCGTCTAGTTAACGAGTCACGGACTTCAATTAAAAAAACCTTTTCTCAAGTAGTCTGTCAGTATCATTCCTGTCGTCGCCATTTCACTCCTCTCACAGACAGACAGACAGACTGAAAGAAGATGGTCGTTCGATTTCTAAACACTTTCTTAGCAAAAATTCTCTCGGCAAAATAAACTGACATCAAAAGTAAGAAATAACTTTAAACCAAAGATTAAGATATTCTCTGGGAAGTAAAAAATGATCTGTTACTGTATATATAACATGTAAAAGTAACCTGTGATTGTGACAGCTGTAACTGAACGGAACCATATACAGAGCGTGACATGAATTCCTGATCCTTACACGTGTTAAGTAAGGATTTGTTCAAATAATTGCAACTCTTTGAAAGCGGCCGCTTCATGAACACCTGTCTTTTGCTTATTAATGTTAATTAACATCTTGGACGCTTTTATTTCAGTTAATAAAACAAAGAGGGCAAACCCGTTGCCGACGCCGATTCTTGGAATAAATCATTTATATATTTGGTCATGAAAAGATATTTGAATAATAGTTGGCGAAAGCTGACAACTTGGTGTTGCAAATTTATTTTGATTTTTTTTGTTACCTACTATAGAAATAATAACTTTTGTAATCACCAAAAATTTTGAACTTTGCTGTTTGTTTCACTATTTCAGGAAATCGAAAAACTGATTTTCAAGATACTGTCGTTGTCGTCTGCACGTAAGGATAATAGCGGCCAGAAAAAATAGATATTAAAATGAAATCTTGACCTGTGTTGTTTATAGAATCTTATTGAAAATCTGAAAAAAATTAAATTAAAATGGCTGCCATTTTAAACAGTTTTTTGTTCATATCGTGTGTGTTATTCAACAACTCATTAAATTAGATACAAAATTGTAGTTTTCAATTCTACTTCTAATGGTACCACCCATTACGATGACAAATAACCAAGTTATTATGAAGAAATGTATTAATTTATCCGAACTTCGACCTCCCATGTGATATTAGTAGGAGGTTATTGTTATGAGATCCAGAAGGGTCGATTCCATCATATATGTACAGCTTGGAGGCTCTGTTGGGTCGAGACACTGCTTTGAGCGAAGCGAGTGGAGACTTTATAATATATACAGATCTATTTAGGCCTGGTAGGAAGGTAGTGTATATGTTACCTTGTTAAATGAGTCATTGTATACAATATCTAGGCATTATATAAATTGCCTGAAGTTGGCAGGTAAAGTATGAAATCAAGCATATTTCTACTTTGTCTAGGTATTCTATAGAATGTCCGCTTCATTTCAGGTAGAGTTTGGAATACCGGTTTTTCTATGGCTTTCAGGTTAGTTTAGGTTGAAATATTCACACATCATATTTTCACCATTTCATATTTTGTATGTTGTGAATAAACAATGTTCTGACAAAATCTGCTCATTTAATATTTTTCACAATTTGTATACACAATGTTTATGCAAAGTGAGTAAATATTTAACAAAATTACTTATTTTATACTTTGCCAAAAATGCTTAGGTAATGTATACAATGCCTAGGTGCTATTACAATAGTTGAGAAAACAGGTGTTTTGGAAAGAATACGGAAATAAATATTACCGGCCTAGACTGGAAAAAAATCTTTTCAAACAATAATACCACAATAATTGTTTATTAAATCATTTAACCTCAAAAATACAATTACATTACTAAACCATAGCGATGTTGTGTTCCCTGAGTTTTTATCATTTCGATGATAAAGATGTTGAAACAGGTGTTCTTTACTTCAAGTCTCTGAAATTACATCAGAATTACTACCATGCAAATTTAGATTACGTAATGGACAAAAATTACAAAGAGTTTAGTAAATGGTGTGAGCACAAAAATGTAAAAAACAGTCGTGATAATGTTCTTCATGTTTTTGTGTCACTGAAGTCTAAAATTATGAAAACTACCACTTTAAGGTCTAAATACTTTATGTTAAAAAGCTGTCAAATTAAAAGAAAATGTCAGTCACTTCCCACGATCTATTGCTTTTCTTAAACGATAATCTACTATGTACAAACCTAAAAAATCCAAAGTTTTGACCTCAAAAAGTTACACAATTCATCCTTGAAGCACCGGATGAGACATGGTTGTTATCCAGGGTAGTTTTGATATTTGGTATTTTTGGAGTTTACCGTAATAGAAGTTTTTTGTTGGATTTCATTCGTGATAGGAAAAATCACAAGCCTAGAAGTTTTACTAATTTACATTTAAGATGCTCTTTTAATCCGCGAAGTAGTTTTGTACCATAAATATGTAGCGCTTAGATCTTTATATAACAGACTTTTTATAGAATATTTAATATTTATCTTTCATACACAGTAAAATGATAAATATATATAATGAAAAATAGCGTAAAATACTCTCCCGGAAATTTTTTAGATTTTCCGTTCACACAGAATTCATTTCTGGTAATAGACTTTAATGATAATAGACCTGCTATCCTCTTAGCTTCTTTTTTATGCCTTGTGGTAGATCATTTCATTTTTAGCAGACATTATTTATTGTTGTTTATTTTGAGGTTAGTGAATTGAAAATATTTCTTGCGCGAGAGCTGTTTTTTTTTGTCCACTCAACAACAACACTAAAAGAGCCACTTCTGGCACTCAATGCTTATATTGAAAAACAGCTGTTTCAGTGCAGTGAATTGAAAAAGTATATTTGTATCATATTAGATGATAATTGAGTCCATGAGAATAGGAAGGGATATTACCTAGACTTAAAAAATTGAACCACTAATAAAAACATTTTCTGGGAGTCATGATCAATGCGTAATTTATAGTCTTGGTTTTCAATAAGGAAAATTTTCAAAATTTGTTTAATTATTTCTATATTGATTTAAAGAAATTGTTAATACGGTAATTTCACTTATTTTGATTTTTCTTAATTAGCAGGTATAAACTTAATCAGCTGTAGATGACACTTTACGAGAAACTATTTATTAAAGAAAAAAAATTTGTATTATTATTAAATAGAAAAATGATATTCGTTTCCATAGCAACCAAGTTTTCGTGTAAAATAATATTAGCAGATTAATACGGATGTTCTACTTATTGCCGCTAGGAGCAATGCTGCAATTGCATTGGTGTACCTTAATCTCAAATATTTCAGTTCACATAATGAATTTGACTACATGCGTTTTGTTACATTAAAATCGGAAACATAATTCTTAAGAAACAGTCTCTGTGATAAAATCAGATTTAACCAAAGCAGACACTCTTTAATTATCTCACCTCTTCAGATCGCTCATTAGTCCGCCATGTTGGTTTTATAAGAACGATTTGACAACACTGTACCTCTGGGCCTTTATTAGTCAAAGTAAACTTATCTCTGCCTGGACACAATCAAGTTATCAATCACAATTAGCTAAAGTCAAATGTCAAATAGTTTAACCTATTGTTATAGATCTAATTATGTTTCTATATATGACGCAATATAAATTTGTAATATTACACTAGAAGTGACCCAGGGCGGAACTGGTTTTATTTGACCCCTACGGCCACAGTACGAAGCAATGTAATAATACCTAGATTTATATTTACTAATAAAGCCAATTGTTTTTCCTTACTTCCTCGCATATATTATGTAATATAGGGAAAGTTTTGTGATAGATAAAAAAAGATGTTAGATGTTGAGCCCCACAGAGCCCAAAACTACTATATTTTAAAATTATTTCTGTCTGGTCGTGTGTGCAGTTATCTGCTTCCCAAATGAGGCGATATTTTGTTAAAACGGTGTGGGCATATTTTGGCCGTATATCGAGATATGTTTCATTATTTTTGTTGTTCTTTAAAGGCGAAAACCTTCCGTTTGTCATCGCCCTATAAAAAAGAAGAAAGGAGCATAAAATAAAGATCTGTAAAGTTCGAATATTCTAATGACGTCAGGTCTAGAGAGACCTGATAAGAAAGATGAAAGAGAGGGATCTAACACAAGACTACACGAAGAAAGGTGTAGATCCAGCTAGGGTACAAGGGCGAGCCACACCGGCACTTACCGAGGGTGAGATGTGTTTTATTTTGTTGGATAAATTGAAATTCTTGAGCACCTGACATAAGACCAAACTGCATAACTACAATTTCCTCATAAACGACTTCAAAGTTTTTGATAAAATTTTTCTAAAATTTGACCTCTAAGCACCCATAAAAAAGCGCCATCATGGTACTTAACCAGCTACAACAAGCAGATTATTTAAAGGTAATGCTTAAGACTGGGTTTGTTAGGCCTTGTAGGAAATGTTAAATTGAATTGGTAGATCAAGGGGTTTTATCCAATATTGTAAGTTTGTTTAAAACAGTTGTTACACAGGTTATATGAACCTCGTAATTGTGTATATCAATACTTTCTTAATGTCGGTTACATGTGTATACACAGGATGGTTCTTTACCCATTGGAGTCTTGAAAAGTATTTGTTTTACAACCTTTCTTATTTTCCAGTAGGTAGTAAAAATCAACATTTAAAATTTTAAAAAATTAGTACTATTTTCCAATATGACGGCGAAAATTAAAATTTCCTACGTTTGTGGATTCTACAAATAATTTTAAGACTTTGATTTTTTTGAGAAACCTAACTGTTTTCGTGTAAACTGGATTTGAAATGTGGATTTTTAGATTGTTAAAAGACACTTGATACTAAGGGGTGAAGCTAAAGTAACAATTCTCATTTAAAATATAATTAAACGGCATATTTTATCAAATCACATAAAAAAAGTCAAATGTTTACAACAAAATTATATTCTACTGCACGGTTCAAAAGTTTTCCGTGAAAAACTCAAAATTAGACTATAGACAAAAGGAATAATTTTTGAAAATCGTCTCTTCCGATTTCGTTAAATTTTTTATAAAATATGAAGATTAATAACATCCCAAGTCATGATGTTAAAAAAATACAGTAAACATCAAAGACTATATCTCAAAAACGAATATGAACCTTGGCGGCCATTAAAAGAAAATTTCAATCAATGACACTAGCCTAGGCTTAATTTGCCACACGACCGAAGCTAGTGAAGATTCTATTTAAACTCGAACAACTATTTCAGGATTTGGTAAATTGTAACTTGGAAACAGCTTGTAGCAAGGGCTTTATTTGTGAATCTCCTTGTTGCTGATCTGGCTGTGATTAACAACGCAACGTGTAGCGTGTGCTTGATCAGCTGAAGCTAGGGGAGGGCTTTTTGCAATGTCCGGTTAGTAGAATGGCCTGTCTTTACAAAATGATTATTAGCTGAAATCATAATAGTAATGATACAATATGACATATACATATCAGCTGTTGTATTGTTGAAGTGTTTGTTGCTAGTTCCTACTTAATAGTGAATTGTATTACCGAAGTCTTTTCATCTCAGTATGGCTTAGTTTGTTACTTTATTATGTTACTGTTATTTTATTAGTAATTGTTTGCTTTTTTATTTGTTTGATGAATTAGTTATAATGAATTTTACAAACAGTGAAGACTAGACATATTAGAGGTTTATCTCATGGGCCACAAAAACTAACTGTGGCAGCAAATCCCTATCCAGAGATTACTTGGAGTAAATAATAACTTAGAGAGAAAAGCACCCGAGAGTAAATTTTGCAATTTTTTTAAATAAAGAGGCAAAGGACAAAGAGGTCACTGAAGATGTTGAGACAGACATTTTAGTTTATTTTGAGGCTAATCCATCAGGGAAGTAGTTTAGATCATACAGTTCTGTGCAGAGTATTGCGTAAGTACAATTATAAGCTTACAAAGATTTGATGCCTGGTAATGAAGAAGACTCGAGTTTCGCAGTTGGCTCGCAAAAGATACAAACTCCCAATATTTCTTTTCCAACATAAATTTTTCTAATAAAACATGTAAAATAGAAAAAAATAACCACTCTTATTCACCTGAGAGTATTCTTATTGTCAGAAAAGACAACTCTCAAGTTAGAATCTCCGTCAACTGCTTGTGCTCCATGATGTCCTGGCTGTATATTTCTACCAAGGCCATTTAACTGATGCTCTGTTTAACATAATTTTATAAAAACGTTTGTTGCTCTCCTTTGAAGATTTATCCTTAAACATAAGAATTTTCAATCAATGATCCAGTAGTAAGGAGGACCAGCACACAACAGTGAGGCAGCAAGAGAATTTCTTAACACCCCAAACAGATGAATATCTACTTATGGACCTGTACCGTGTCCCGCGAGGGCTCCGGATCGTCTATAACATACTTAAGAGATCAACTCTAATTAACTCTGTTATGCACCAGAAAGATAAAATAAATTGCAGAGTTCTTGATTGACATTGATCATAATACAATATCATCGGCAGTGAATGACGTGTACAGAAGAATTCACGCATGCGTGTTAACGACGGGCCCTTTGAACAATTATTGTAAAACGTACGCTCTGACAATTATATAAATAAAAAGAACAATTCATAAATTATTTACCTAGACTTTTATGTTTAACAGATAGCGGATACTTGTTATGGCATATCTAATTATCAAACAATTGAAACTGACAATAGCTAGTCTTTCAACAATCAACAAACTAGGGGTTTCTAGAAGAAATTTTAAAGTTGCCCGCCATATTGGAAAGTAGTGATCATTTATTATAATTTGAAATATTGATTTTTACTGCCCACTAGAAAGTACGAAATGTTGGCCAGGTTAAAAGAATCGCTCTATGATATACTTACAAGACCTAACGTGCCTCATAGATCGACATTAAGGTCGAGGTCGTTGATTACACACATTAAAAGCAATTCGTGTACTCTCATGTTAACCGATCAGCTGTTTACTGTGTTTAATTACTGTTATTAATATATCCCTCACGTCTGAGATTATTTACGCCCATTTTTTACTTACAATTTAAGAGAATAGATGTCGTTTAGATAAAACAGTAGCATTAAATCTAGTACAGCGCGTACCTTAGTGTAGCACGTACCGAGTGCTGAATAATGGTCTCATAAAACATGACCTGATTACAGTTGAAAATTCAGATCTATCATTGAATACAGCCTCTCACTGTTTACATTGAGCGCTACTTTCCACTGCGCATGGCAGATCAGTCATAAAAATCAAGATTTATACCTTGTTTTGCAGAGCACAGATGATGAAATCGCAGACTCGATTTTAATGTCTGTTACACAAAAATGTTTTTCGTCATCTGTGTGTCACTAAATATGCTGCTTTGACAACTTGCGGTACGCGATTTTATCGTAACACTTGACAGACCAGTTTACTTACTTTTTTATTGTTGCTCTAGTTTGTAATGGTTAAAAAGTTTTTTCTTAACCTTAATTTTTGTTTGTTTTAAAATGCTTTTTAATGTAAATATTATTTAAACTTGTGATTTTGCACAATCACAATAACAGCCACAAAAACTAAGATAAGATATTTGGAATATTTGGCGGCCATTTTAAACGGTATTTTGTTTTGTAAATATATGAACCTTGGTGTTCATACACAATAAATTAGATAACAAATTGCAGATTTTAATTCTGGATGTAATGTTATGAACCCCACCTATCTATGATGAAGTGAAGTTAATGTCAAAAATGTAATTTTGGAATGGGATATCCCCAAAAAATTGTATATAATTACGAAATCCAGCAGGGCCGAGTAACGACACGAGCGAAGCTTCTTTACATTTATACAGTTTCGCGGTTCCCCAGATCAGAGACACTGGCACGAGCGAAGCGAGTGGGAACTTTTTAATATACACACATCTTATGAAATCTGTTAGAGCCAACATCAAGAAAGCAGTGATATTCAGAAAACCTTTGCAACAACTGTTTTATACAAACATTTTACTGGAAGACCTGTTGATCTAAAAATGTCTTCAAGATCCCCCAAAACCAACTTTTAGGTATTACATTTAGATGATCTGCACGACTTACATTGTATTATCGGGTTGGGTAAGTACCCACTTGTTTGTTGGATGTTTAAGTTGTACAATACGAAGTTTGTTAAAAATGTTTGTTTTTAAACTTCAATAATTGTAAACGAAATTCGCAAAACATTGTTAACATTGACCTTTCTCTACTCTCATCAGAACAATGTAAGCAACTCAGAAAAAAAATTATTGTTATATTGGTAATACAATCAGCTGATCAAATATTTTGTACTATATTTCTTCATTTTCTTATTTCCACTGTGAAAATAGCTACATTAGTAATTCTTCAATAAGACCCCAGTCTTGAACATTTGTAATTTTGGCTTGAAAATTATTCAGCCATTTAAAATTGACAGTTTTACAATTTGAAATGTTTTACACACGCGTGAGAAATGTTGCGCAATCATTGTGCAGCAAGTCCCGACCCCACCAAGCCGAGGTCACAGAGGTCACTCAGATGTAAATATTTGACAAAAGTGAAGGTGATCAAACTAGGTCCCTGTCCCTTCTCTTGTTGACCCTAATCTGAAATACAAGCGCATGCGCTGTAATTATTGTCAATGTAATTGCGATTTATGGCTCGAGTGCGCGCGCATTGTAATAGATCCGTGACGTCACTGAATACCCTCCAGGCTTGTAGGAACCAATAGGATCGTGTTATTTATTACCATATGATCCAATTCTAGTCATTATGCTCATTTATTGGCGCCTGTTTGTTATGAACTGCACGAATGTTTATCCATATACGAATACATAATCTTTCATATATTATAGTGTACTCGCTTAGACGTGCTTCTATATATAGAAACCCCTAATGGTCTAATGACTAACTTCATAGTTTTCATAGTTTTGGAAAACCGATTTTCTACACCTCGTCCGTCTACCGTTGTTGTTGTTGTTGTCTGTACGCAAGCACGATAGCGGCCACAAACATTACTATAGGAACGTATTTGGATAGGGGACTATAGTGTGTGTGGTCATAAAGGATCATATTGAAAATCAGAAAAATCTAATGAAAAATGTTGATTCAACTTACACTATAGATACAAATTTTCAATTTTCAATTCGCTTATATAGATAAAATAGCGATGTTAATAAAAGATGTAATTTCAAACCCTGATCTCCCAGTAAAATATAGATACGAGATCAAGCAGACTCGACAGAAGGTGTCTTCACATATGTACAGTTTGGATTACAACCAGGGGCGTGTCCCTGATTCGAGCCAAGCGAGTGAAGACTAATACACATCTACGAGGCCCAATAGAGTCAAGAAAGTAGTGTATACTAGGTTCAGAAATCATGTAACAACGTTTTAAACAAACTTACCCTATAAGTAAAGTGAGACCCCTTGATCTACCAATACAGATGTTTTAAGCTGATCAGCTGTTATAAATTTATTAGCTAATTTTAAGGTTATGTAGTCATCATTGTTCAAAACTAATGCTCAGAACTTAAGCGCAATGACAGTGAGGAAAATCACTCATCTGAATCTATACATAAAAAGGTTACTACAGTATATCATATAAACTAAGAAACATACTTCGCTCCAGCCTACAACGTTCGAAGGTGACTTTAGTGGGGGTTTTAGTGGGGCTCTCTTGACACAGAGTGGAAATTGTAACAAATCTTCTTTTTCATCCCTAGTGAAGAGTTAGGGGTCACTGGATCCACTTTTTTTAAATTTATATCTATCTTCAGCTAGACAGCCTAGCTGGTCCAGTGTCCTCCTCCGGCTTGTTGAGACCTGCTTCATCAACTCTTCTTGTAATTCTTGTTTCGCTTATTTCCATGATAGTCACGTCATCCAGTTTTGATCCATTCGAGCAATATGTCCGAACCAGGAGAGTTGCTGGTCCTCCATATTTTTACTAATCTGTGTCTGTCCAGTACCCTATTTTTTCGCTATTAGCCTTAGGCACTTTATTTAGACTGCTTTGATTCCTCTGATATCATTCTTGTCGCTGTCCAGCTCTCACTTTTGTGTAAATCGACTCTAGTACCGCCTGGTACACCTTGTCTTTTTATGAACTTCTTCTTTGCTAAATATTCAACGACGCAACATTGGTAGCTTTCTGTACTCTTTTGTCCACTCTGGACCTTTCCTGTACGATGAATTTTTGTTCCTAGATACTCATAATTGTCAACTCTGGCCAGCTGCTGTCCACCGCACTCTATCTTATCTGTTCTCACCACCATCAAGACGCGATTCTTTTTTTAATTTACTGTTACCCGTTTTTTCTTTAAAGTTTTTTTCTCCATTTTTTCAAATCTCTTTGAAGTTTCCTTGATAAATCTACTATTGTTACTATGTCTTTCGTCTTTACTAGCATTTGATAGAACACAGGTTTCAACTTAATTCCAACGACAAATTTAACAAATTATGAAATTTATTTAATCCATAATCGGTGTCGGTGGCCGTGATGAAAGTAGATTTTTAATTTTTTTTAAAAGTCAAAAATTGTAATTGACAAAATATTTCAAACACACTAAGCCTACAGGAACTTACAAATAACCGCCTGTTTCTAGAAAGCTTAAACAGTTTCAACATTCGTTACCATAATAAACAATTTTAATAACAAGTAGGTCGTTTTATTACTAATTTAAATATTTATTATTTTTTGTCAATAACTCGGTTGTCTTTTGACCTACAGAACAACATTTTGAATCACTTTGTATATAAACTAAGAAACTTACTCTGCTCCAGTCTAATTCATATGTCGACCTCGTTATTGTTCGATAAACTGTTAAATAGCAGTCATCTTATTACTTACAGCCACGCAGTAGTTTAGTATGAAAATATACGAGCATTTACTTGCGTATTCTTGTTTTAAAAGCTACAAATATTTTCATTCCTTTAAAAACTACATTTCAGAAAAAACTTGACCTACATTTTCACTTTGACATCTTGAGATATTGTGTAGTCAATACAGAATCGAGTGAATGTTCAACACGGACTGATTTAATTTAAATGGGTTTCAGATTGAGTTTGACCTCAGTTTGACCTCACTTTAATTAAATTGCTCCAAAATATCGAGTAACTAATCTATTTTAAATTGAATATATATCTACAAGTCGTCGGAATATATGAAATATACACAGCGTCAAAGTGACAAATCCTCAGGGGATAACTATTATGAGTACTGGCGTGGTAACCCCAAGAGACCCTATCTGGATTGAAAGTTTTGTTAATGTAGTCTTGGATTAGATCCCTTTTTTTAAACTTTCCTATCTGGGCTCTCTTTATCAACTCTTGTTCTATTCCGACCCTGAAGTCATTTGAGTACTGTATTCCAAGGTCAAGGGTTTTTACTTTATGCTCTTTCTTTTTTTATGGCGATGATAACCGAGTGGTTTTTCGCCAAAATTATAATGGGGAAAATGATTTTCATTTTAAAGTCATTAAGTTATATACATATATTTATATAAACATAATTTTAAATAAGAGTATTCATATTATAAAATATAATTATATAATATATAAATTGTCATATAAGGTAAACTACTGTTCTACCTCATCATTAAAGGCTTTTACAAAGTATAACTTATATCAATCGTTATTCACTTGTACCTGTATTAAATTCATATGACTCAATGGGTACTGCTCTTGGCTGATTGTTTGAAACCCTAGTAGGTAGCCAACCTTTGCTGCATTGTTTACTATCTTTCCAAACCTCAGGGAATTACTATATTAAATCCCAACACCCTAGCTGGATCTACAACTTTCTTTATGAAGCCTTGGTATAGAGCCCTCTCTTTCAACTTTCTTATTAGGTCTCTCTCTTGTCCAACTATTGTTCTTTTCCGACCTTGACTCAAATAGAGTATTCCATAGCTAGGAGTCTCTAATTAAGCTATTTTCATATTCGTTTAAAGGATGTGTTTATCGAAAGATTTTTCATCACTAAACGTCAAAGAGAAACAAGTTTTTTCTTCGTAAACAATTATATACACACTTGAATAAGAGTATTGATGAATGTGTGAAATAAATCACCAAGTAAGGCGAACTACTTTTCTATCTCATCATTAAAGTCTTTTACAAACGTAGAATTTATACCAATTGTTATTCCCTTGCACGTGTAATAACTCCAATACACCCAAGCTGTACTCTTGTTCATTTCTGACCCTGACGCTAGTGGAGTGTTCCTTAGTAAGGAGTCTTTAATTTAAGCTCTTTTCGTATTTGTTTGAGGGCGTTGATTACCAGGATGTTATTCGCCATTAAAAAACAAGGAGAGACAAGTTTTCGCTATAAAAATAATTATATACAACCTTCAAAATAAAAGTATTAATGAATGTATGAATGAAATCACTATGTAAGGTGAACTACATTTCTATCCCATCATTAAAGTCTTTTACTAACGTAGTGGTCTTTTCTTCCAATGGTACTGAATTGTTTAAAATGAATAAATTTGAATTATTTTGAAAACCATCAGGTTTTACTGTCTCACTCTGTAAATGACGTTAATTTTTAAAATCAGCTCTACTGATTGTGTTAAAATTTGTTTGACTCAAACGCGTGTAAACAATTGTTCACGAAAATTGTTACAATTCAGGAATAATTGGAAAAGAACTACCTTGACCGCAGTTATTAAAAGCCAATTTTAATCAAATACTCTACATGTTTATGGCACAAGTAAAGCAAGTGCCCTACTGAAATATATAAATACTTGTTCAAGGACAGCGCTCAAGGTTCAATTACTTTTTTTTACTGACAACTACCAATCTGACAATGTTTGTAATTAATATATTTTTGGTTAGTTTATATTTGGTTTTAAGGATGGGTGATTATGAAAGTTTGTGCAATGTTTGTGGCAACTTCAATCACCAAATGAATGGAAACTACTTTATTTGTGCAATACAAATACAAGATGACGATTCAATAATAAAGTCATCATCACAAACTCTACTACATGCACACAAACTCTACTAACACAGGTCTGTGACTGGCAAAACCAAAACCTCACATAGATAACAAGAAGAAATAGTTTGACTCCACCCGCCAGTCCTATGCCATCACAATATATTCTGCGATACAAAGCCTAAGGTTAATATATTACATCATATGCAATGCCATAATCAGATATCAATATCAATATCACCCAATCTAAAACTTATTAATTATAAACAGAGCTGGTAACACCTCTCCCCCCAAAACATAACAACCCTCCCCCCAAAACACACATGAATAAAAATGTACATAAAGATAAACATGAATTATCCATACTTAAATACCCACATATAAATATACAAAAAATACAATCAAAATAATAGCTATGAAAAGAAATAAACATAAATTTTAAAAAATAATGATAAAACTAATTATAAATAAGAATTAGCATAAATAAAAAAATATAAAAACACCATAGAACGACGAACAAAAATCTACAATATGCCTAACATATACATCTTAGTAAAAACACATAAAAATATTTATAAATATAAAGCAACACCAAACCCAATCAAAGCATACATAATACATCACCAAAAAACAAAAGAGAAAAACTCAATAGATAAAAAACAAAAATAAATAATATTAAAAGTAATAATAATACGAAGAAGGGGAAAATAAACAGAAACGCTAAATAATAAAGAAATAATAATAAAGAAAAAAAATTAAAAAAAGGTCGTTTGATAAACTAAATAGGCCTATATAAATCAAATGAAGTACTGTTTGTGGAAAATTGAGTTTTCATTCAATTTGGTGATACCAACTGTTGATGGAACTTACAGTATTACATTCTAATCTCTAACATTCCTGACTTCACATTAGCAGAATGATCCGTCCATCAACATCAGAGTCTTTCTGACAAGGTTGCCTTAAAGAATTGTTCGTCCTTTTGTCAAGGATTCAAGGATCTCAGTTCTTTCCCAATGCTCATTTCAAGATTAGGTTTAGATTAAGTTTTAACTAGCAGACCACATTTCTACACAGACTCTCCAGTAACTCTCTCTACCAGTACTTCTCCTGGACCAGTTCTCAAACATTGTGTTACGTATTTTTGTCTTCAAACTGCTTATGCAGGTTCAAAACCTATAAAAGAAGTAGAGGTTAAATTAATCAGCTAGATCTGTGAAACGATTATCATCATAATACATATACAGGATGTTTCAAAATTATGTGTCCTAACTTTTGGAAGTGATTCAGAGAATTAAAATAAAGAACGAACTCCTACAAACATATGTCCAACAACGCTTCGTTATTCTTCCATGAAACATTTTGTGTTTTTGAACAAACAATGACAACTTGAAAAAATAATTAAGATTCTGCGTCAAAATTTGGTATAGGCCTACACATTTTTATGCTTTTTAGGGAGAAAATTCGGAGATATTGTTAGAATTAATTAATTAATTAATTTTGGTTCTAGTAATTTTAGACAAATATCAAGAAATAATATAACAGTTTTTGTTTATATAACTCAAAAATGTTTGACTTAGAAAAAATTTGTTTGTCGTTAAAAGAGGCTAATATTTTGTCTCTTGTGAATTTTTTGTTAAGTTAATTGTTTTAGCCTCTCTATATTAAATATTTCAAACAGCTGCCATTTTTAACATTTATAAGATAATTTTTCGATTCATTTTATACTGTTAAAACGTTGCATAACAAATTTATATACTACATTTCAACTCGAATTTCTTATAATTATTAATTTTATCATCATTTTTTGAAAAAAAAGGTTAACAGACGAGTAACAAAGCGTTTACGGGCATACGTATATTTTTTAATTTATTTTGATACCCTGAATCACTCAAAGTTAGAACACATATATTTTTGAACACTCTGTATATATTTTTTATTCTGTGTTATTGCAAATTAATACGTTTATCTTACTTATACGATAAAATTATCGCAAAAAACGTTTTTACTTGTTAGAATGAAAAGACAAGAATTCAATATATCTCTATAGTTATCTGAATATTAATGTATATATTTACTTTAAATAAAAACCTTCAGTTTTTAATGGCTTTATGATTTTGAATCAATATACATTAACTAATAAACTTGCTCTAATTTATCCTATTTAATAACAAATAATATGATGCCAATGCAAATAAGATAGATTCCTGAAACATGCCCAGGGTGACAGCACCAATGTATCTACAATCAGAAAGGTACGCTTTAGAAAATATCTAAAACATGCCAATACTTTCCCCCACAAAAGGTCAATATGTGGACAACAACACGATAATGTTTATAGCTTGAAGATTTTTTAAGAAAACTGAACTGGATTCTATATAGTATGGAATGCTATTTGGATTCGGGGGATACGTGATAGTTTTATTAAAGCTTTATTTGTCAGAGCCTGCTAAAGGGTCAATAAGGTCAGACTAAGCGGTGTAATCTAATCCAGTCTGTAGCACAAGAATCTTACAGTTATGTAATAAATATAAATTGTAAAACCGCTATCCATTATGTAAGATACGTTAACCTTATTTGAAATCAATGCCTTTTTGATTCATACGTTGTATACAATGAAAACTGATACTGAACTACTGTTTTGCAGATAATAAGAATCAGATTTTATATTGATTACACTATCACGATTCTATTGTTACGATACAGCTCGGGTGTATTGGAGTTATTATACGTGTGAGTAACGATTGATTAAGTTCTACGTTTGTAAAAGACTTTAATGATGGGATAGAAAAGTAGTTCACTTTATATGCTGATTTATTTCACACATTCATTAATACTCTTATTTAAATTTGTATACATTATTTTTAAGAGTACAACTTGTTTATACTTAATAGTCCACCTGCTTTGCCATTTCTTCAGTACATCATCACGCAGGAAGCTCCTCACCTGGCCCAGCGTCAGAATTGAGGAGTAGGCAAGGACTCTGCCACCAATGACAAGATCTTCTTTGTCCTTCCATTTCTTTATCTGACCTCTCTCCCAAACCATGAGATCCACCGGCACTATCCCTGCAACCACCGAAACAAGTTGTAATCTTAAAAAAAAAAAGAAAAAGAAAGATAAAATACAACTTGTTTCTCCTAGTTGTTTAATGATGAAAACTTCAAATCAGAAAAATCCTATTTAGATCTTTAACAACAAGATTTTCTAGAATGTGAACTTTTGAGTCATCTTCTTTTTTTCATCGCTATGAGTCAAATGACCTTTAAGATGAACACTCATATTGACTCGCAAGGATAGAACTTGGACTTTAGTACCGGAAGGAAGACTTGAAGCAGGCTTTTACCTCATCATCATGTGTGCCTCGAATCACGACGGATAGTGTCTGCCGAGATTCCCCGGACAGTAGTACAGTCATTCTACCCATCAGATGTTTACACTCCAAATGTCCTGAAGAGTTCAACGTTTCACCTTATAAATGTTTTACAGGAAAGAAGGAATGGGAAGAAAAGACCCCTCTCCCACAAATACTCTAATAGCGTGGGGCTGGGAAGTACAAGAGTTGGTCAAGAGACCTGATAGGGAAGTTGAAAGAGAGAGATCTAATCAATGACTAAATGAAGAGAGGTGTAGAGCCAGCTAGGACCTTCGAGCTAGCCACGCTCGTATTTACTGTATTGAGTCCTTAGGATTTGGAAAAATAGTAACTAATACAGCTCGGGAGGTATGGAATTAATAAACGTATAATTGAGTAATGATTGATTTAAGTTTCACTTTGTAAAAGCTTTTAATGATGGGATAGAAAAGTAGTCCTATGTAGTGATTTATTTAAACATTCATTAATAGTTTTATTTAAGTTTGCAAATAATTGTTTTTAAAGCAAAAAAATTGTTTCCTTTTGTGTTTAATGACCATAAACCTCTCGGACATCATGGTCTTATAAAAAAAAAGAAAAAAAAAGAGTTTAAAATAACTAGGGTACAGTGAGCACCTGAGGGTAAAGCGAAAACCCATTTAGTCATCGTCGCGTAATCAAATGTACAACGGTTGAGTCTCCTAAAATGGTACAATAGCTATCTCTAAAACTGTTACAGGTACAAACTACTCTAATGAGGAAATTTCTATACTTTCTTGTTAAAAATAAAATTACAGTAAAACATTTCCAGGATACGTTTCTTTATATTTAAAAATGGTAGATCATAGATTTCTTTTTGTAATGGTAACTTATGTTTTTGACTCCGACATCGCTCAGTCTCTTTCGAACAAACTACTTACAGTTGTACAGAAAGTTATCTCCGTTCCAAAAAAAAAAAAAAAAAAAAACAGAAATAACAGACTTTTGTTATACAAAACTCAATTGTTTTTCAGTAGCATCTCACTGAACAGATTCCCGGTAAACAGATCGATTGGTAGACGTAAGTCCCACAGGCTCAATAAGTGATTATTGTTTTTAACTGGAGCATTTCCGAACAAAATGCTACAGCTTTGAGTTTCTTTCCTAAACACATGGTCAAAAAATAAGGTCACTTCAAGAATCACGCCTTATCGTACACTTACAAATTGTGACCTTTATTTTGGATCTTCGAATCCAAGAATATTACCATTACAATCTCTCAGAATTATGGAAATAAGTAACTGTAATAAGTAACTAGGGATAACTTCTTCATCTCTCGAGATGGCGGAACAAAAAATCAGCCAAGAACAATAAGCATTGAGTTAAGCGGAATTAATACACGTACAAGTGAGTAATGATTGATATAACTTCTACTTTGTAAGACCTCTTAATGATGGGATAGAAAAGTAGTTCACCCTATATGGTGTTTTATTTCACATACTCAATCATAATTTTATTTAATGCTTTTAAAGTCAAAACTCCATTTAAATCGTCTCTGATAAAACTGTTC
Organism: Aphrophora alni; assembly: GCA_963513935.1. Classification (NCBI taxonomy): domain Eukaryota; kingdom Metazoa; phylum Arthropoda; class Insecta; order Hemiptera; family Aphrophoridae; genus Aphrophora; species Aphrophora alni. The sequence continues at coordinate 38,372,123 of OY740775.1, forward strand.
AGAATACAAATACTGGTTCGAAACTACAATAATTAAATTTGAGTTTATTATGTGATTCTCTCTTTCCAAGAACACTCTTAAGCCTATCTATTGGTAAAGCATAATTTGTTCCTTTTATAAAATAGTCGCCGAAAAGTCTAGTACAGGATTTCTATTCCTTTTAGTGGAAATTTTAAAAAAATAATTACAATTTTCATTTTATTTCGTTTTTTTTTTTTTTTAACAACTGCTTGTTATTAAATGATTATAACAAACTCGATCATAGTTATTATATTTAAGTCTTTGAATAGCGTACAATACTCGCATCCATGTCTTCGAATCATTCAGTAACTGTTGTAAAATGACCGATATTTTAAAATCAATGTAATAAAAACCCTGTACATAGGGTTTGGTCCAGCTACACAAATTTTTATTCTTACATTTTTTGGAATACGAAAACCTTTCGGTCCTCATCAGTTTATAAAAAAAAGGAAGGAAACAATATAAAATATTCTTTAAGGGCACTAGCCATCAATATTGTAATAGCGTCAGGGGGAAGAGAACAATAGTTGGTAAAGAGAGACATGATGGGATAGATGATAAAGAGGGATCTACACAGGTGTATATGAAAAAGGTAAATCCAGCTAGGGTCTCTCAGGATTGTCACGTCTGCTAGAGTGAACCCCTGAGACCCTGAGGGTCTTTATTCTTCAATTTCATACGTATTGGAACCCAAGTCTGTAATAAACATACAAACGTACAAAGGCACAAATCAATTAATTAAAACAGGATTTTTTTTCTATTTATTCAATTAAACCAAAGGTAAGATTGATAAAATTGTACGTAAAAAACTAAAAGATAATCTCTTCCTGTATGGCGAGTATTTTATAGTTTAAAATCCATTGTAGCAAAAGTTACACAAACATATAATTAAATGAAGCTAAACAGCTGACCAGTAAAGATCGAGACCGAATTGCCCAACAGCTCGGAAGATTGCGAAATCTCCGTGTTGTTATTGTAATTTGTTTCCTTGTATAGAATAGTTGTGTGTTCGTTTAAGTTTTTACATCACCTAATGTTGACAATTAAGACATACAGAGGGCGTGTGGGCTGTCTTAGGTTTCCAAAGGACATAAAGTTCGTGCACGCGTGTTGTGCAAGTTGTATGGAACCGTACTTTCCCGTTTATGTGAAACACAAGGTCTAACTCTCAATACGTTTGTTCGTAGAGTTGTGCTCTTGAAAGCTCTTTAATTTTATTTATATTTAATTTAAAGTATTCTCAAATACTAATTCCGATTGAAAACAAGTTGATAGTCTCGTCATGGTTCTTACTAAGAATAAATCATAAATAACACCCAAAAATTATGTTTACCCAAAAATTAAATACCCAAAAGTTGGTTTCTTGTACCTTGTAGGAAATGTTAAATTGTAAGTCACGTAAGAGACACGTAATATCTGGGCGTCAAATTAGATGAAACAGCAGATGAATTAATTACAAACAGAGTTAATATGGAATATCAGGATTTTTATTTTTTAAGAAATATTGTAGCAAAGACTTACTTTGCACCTTATTAATTCATTCGAGATAAATATGGCTCAGAAGTTTTTGGAGGAGCGAAGAAATTAATAACCAAACCGTTAGAAATAACCCCAAAATAACTTTATAAGAAAAATATTGTTTAAGACAAACCGTGATTCTTCTTTTCCTCTGTATATAGGAATTCTTCCTTTAAAAGATTTATATTTTTATAAGGAGCTAAAAATGTATTAAATATGAAGCGGGAACAAACTGATAAGCTTTATCGTAACGCGATCATAGACTGTTTATTAGCTCAGAAGTTAAAATAACAATTTTTCAAAGCTGTTAGTATTTCTAGGACCATAAAGTTTTATTCTGCTCTCAGACCACATAAGAGTATTAAGGTGAAACAAAATTCCAAAACAAACTTAGAACTTCTCTCAATATAGAACATTTAAAAACTTTACTGAAATAGTTAAATATATTCAACCTTTATAGTTTCTGCTTTTTCCAAATTGTTTTGTATTTGTTTTTTTAAATAATAATAATAGTGTGTACTTTTACCCCAAAAATTGTTAACACAAAGTACCAACCACTCACTGGAATCACTGAATAACATTAAATCAGTTGCTTAAAATGTTACAACAAAGTCAAGAGGTCATTGATATTTGATAGAGGTCAAGAGGGTTGGTTCAGATTTTGGATGATATTTCTTCTTCTGACGTTACAGGATAAAGAGGTAAAACGTTTTTAATTAATCTGTTGCTTGCCAGTAAGAAAAGAAAACAGCAATCTATGTAGTTCCATCAGGTAAACTACTTCATCAGGATGCTACTTTGTTAAACGGTGGGAAGACAGCAAATTCTGAATTCATATCTGAAACCCCCTCTCAAAACAGAGCGAAACATTAAAGATCAACATAAAAGTAGATCATTTGAGAAGAGTGTACTACATTACATAAGGGAGGAATAGAAACTTTGAACAGGACTCTTCAAGACATTCGGAATAGTAAACATCTGTTGGGTGGAATGACTGTACTACCGTCCGGAGATTCTCGGCAGACACTACCTGTCATGCCTCTAGGATGCTAGTGATAATGAGATAAAAGGGTGCCTCAAGTCTTCCTCCCGGTAGCTAAAGTGCAAATTCTATCCTTGCTAGTCAATATAAGTGTGTTCATCTTAAATCAGAAGAGTTTTAAAACTTCCTTTTATAGCGATTAAAGTATGAAGATACGACAAAATCCACATTCTAAAAAATCTTTGTGAAGTTGTTAAAGATTTTAAGTAATAGGCCCTAAGATTTTCTTTAATTTGAGCGATTTCACATTAAAAACCCGAATTGCTTTAGGAGAGAGCTATTCTCACGCCTAAGAACGACACCGCAGCAAGCATTAATGAATCATTTATTCAACAAAATTCCTACTGAGGTGGTGAGATATCAGTCTGCGGACTCCTTGGTGGAGATAGACGGCAGGGTCACTATCCTTTGGAGTTTCTCCATATTTTAAATCCACCAGAGATTCCAAATCACAGTCTCTGTTTTAATGTTGGGCCGCCATTAATGCTGCTAAGGAATTTGTAGGATCATAAGCTTTGTAAAGATACCAGGCTGCAGATGAAGTCTTTATATAGTAACGTGATTGAAGCGATCATCTTTACAGGATGTGGTGCGGGAGAAACAGTTTTCATACCCTGCTTTCCTTTGATTCCCTCCTTTTCAATTCAAACGGCTGTAATTTCCCGTCAAAGTACGCTTCACAATGTCGATAAACAAAGCTCAGGTCTTTTATTTATTGATTGTAACCCTAATACGTTTTTACCAGCAAGTATTGAAAATATAATAATATTTGAAGTGAAAAATATACTACCTAGACTGGGGAAACGGTTGGTAGAGCATTGGCGCGTAAAGACAAAGGTCCTGCGTTCGATTCCCTGTCTAGGTAGTATATTTTTCACATGAAGTATTATTGTACAGCTCAAGTATTTGTGAAAGTTGCTGATGTGGATTTAAGGAATGACCGTTTCTCTAATGAACAGTTTTTACGTAGCTTGCTCAAGTGTAAACCTCTTCTGACAGTCTTGTAATTCTGCAGCCAGATGGTGCGAATGAAAAAAATATAGTTTACAAGGAAGTTTTATAAAAAGTTTTACAATTAAAAATTTACATTAAAATACATATTGCTCCTTATTTTCCTTTTCCTTATAAATATCGAACAAGTTCATTACTATTTCTTAATACAAAATAACAATTTATGTAATGATCTTAATAAATATTGAGCTTGACTTGTGAGATAATATTAAATAGAATAAAACTTAAACATAACATCTCACAAAAATTACGTTACTTAATCAAACGCGTTTCAACGACAAAGTCGCCATCCTCAGTGATACATGAGCTACAATAACTAGTTTAGTAGTTAGTTATAGTTTAGTTATTGTAGCCCATGTATCACTGAGAATGGCGACTTTGTCGTTGAAACGCGTTTGATTAAGTAACGTAATTTTTATGAGATCTTGTGATCGAGTTTTATTCTATTTGAGCTTAAATAGTATTGCGTTTGGGAAATTCAGGTATTTAGCTAGTGTGAATATAAATCGAAGGTAAATTTCGTGATCATTAAAAATTTTGACGTGATTTATCTAATCTTTACGTTTCATTGTCTCAGCAAACGGAAAAAGTGATTTTCGTCATTCCGTCCGTCCGTCATCGTCGTCTGTAAGTAAGGAAGATAACGGTCACAAACATTAAGATAGGAACAAGAAATTTGGTTCAAGGGATTAAAGCGTGCTCATACAGAACCCTTTAAAATTCAGAAAAAGCGAATAAAAAATCTCAATATAGCGGCAACTTTGAACAGATTTCTGTTAATACCTTTTATGTTATTCAACTTATAAGAGATTAAATTAGATACAAATTTGTAGGATTAAATTCTGCAAGTAGTGGTTCCAACCCCACATCTCTATGATGACAAATAGAGAAGTTGTTGTTAAATATGTAATTTTGAACACTAACCTTCCAAAAAGAACATCCATGAAGAGGCGACTAGGTTTGTATCCGGTATCTGACGATGACGGTTTACTGTCGAAACCGGTAATCCAAAGAGGATTTCCATAGGATAGTTTGACGGAAACAAGGCAATTAACCTACATTAATACCCATTATATTCAAAATGTGAAATCGAAAAACTTTAATTTCTCTCGCTCTCTTCTCCCTTTTTTCAAAAGCATAGAAAGTCATGTATAAAAAAATCTTTTACCGGATCATTGTGTTACTTGTGGAACTCGCCGTCAAATCCACTCAAAATCGCACAAATTTTATATAATTATTTCCTAGTGGGTTTTTAGACGAAAAACCATTGCGGTCAACCTAAACATAAAATTAACAAAACTCAAAACGATTCTTGTTAATAAATGGAGATACTTGTTAGAACTTTATGTTAAATGAAGTCAATAGTTAATTTGAAACCATACAGCTTATTGAGTCTTGCCGATAGTGGTTTTGAGAAGTAGCTCACAAACTAAAGACAAATATTAGGAAGAAAACAATTTATATATATATATTAGGAAAATAAAATAAACTTCAGAAGAGGAAGACGTGTAGAGATCCATGGTCACAGGGTCTAGATAAATCTTGAAGGAGTGAACAATTTGTGAAAAATTCTACCTGATGGTTAAAAATCTCTTAATTTCTAAAGTTCCTAGTTTTTGTATTTGACATGGAGTATCTTCAAATTAATATTACAGTACAAATTTGACACTACGTGATTTTTTCAAAACTAAAGTTATTAGGCCTATAACCAACCAAAATAATATATTGTTTGCTTCCTAATATTTGTTCTTATTCTATGTTAAGCTGCCTCGTAAATGCCGTAAAACATAACCTAACCTAACAACACCTGATCTAACATAACCTAACAAACCAAAATATATTGTTTCCTTCCTAGTATTTGTATTCTATGTTAAGCTTCCTCATAAATGTCGTAATTGGCGAAACCATGGTCGGCAAGACTCAATAAACTGTAGAATTTTAAACTAAATATTGTGTTAAGCTAAAAACAACAATATAAAATTAAGAAATTAACAACATTCAGATTAGTAACAATCGTACACTTTGATAAAATTCATTAAACAACAATATAACACTTTAATGTAAAGAAGTTCTGCAACAAGTTAACAATGATATAAACAATGTTAAAAAGGAACAATTAAAATATTACAATACTGTAAAAGAACCTTGCAACGAGTTAATGGTAAAATTGGATTAAACTTAGCAGACAACAAAAAACGATTTACAGGACCGCATGCGGATTCTGGAATAAACGAATCTAGATACTGTATTTAAAAAATTATTACCAAAAACATTCAGGCTACCGTACGTAAAAATGACAATGCCCGATCTGAGAGATCTCAGGTTGTCCGCCATTGCCTGATTCTAATCAGGTAGAACAAAATACCTACGCACACCTCTTAGTATATTATCTAATGTAAATTATTAATTAAAAAAAGATTTATTATATCAATTTATAATAATGCTAATTTCGTTTATTAATTATATGGGTTATATAATTTAATATATAAAAAAAATAATAAGATTATTTTGTGTTCATTTTGTTTTAAATAATTATTATACTTTTTCTATCATAAATGTATTGAATAAACTGTATTTTATTTATGATATGTATGGGCTTGATTTTTCACCCTATATATATATATATATATATATATATATATATATATATATATATATATATATATATATATGTACAGGGTGTTCAGAAAATGTCATGCCAAACTTTACGTGATGGTTATAAAAACGCTTCTATAAATATATAAAGATATGTCCGGAAACGCACAGTTTTCATCTGTCGGCCATTTTATGTTAAAAAAAAATTATAGCTTTTGAAATTATTAACATTTCGAGTCGAAATTTGATATATAGGCCTACATTTTTCATGCTACATTTTGTTTTCAGTATATTAACAATCAAAACTTTATCTAAAAATTGTTGAAACGGTGGTTCTTTGAAATTTTGAATGTTGAATATCTCTAAAACCATTAACTTTTAAACGGCCGCCATTTTGAAAATTTATGAGATAAAGTTTTGATACTAGGTATACTGGTAAACTGTTTCATAAAACATGTGTACACAAAATTTTGACTTAAAAATTGTAATAATTACAAAAAAAACACTAAATCGACAGATGGAAAACGAAGCGTTTCAGCACATAAGTTTATAGGAATGCTTTTCTTTATTTTGAACCATATAACCACTACTTAGAGTTTGGCACGACATTTACTCTGTATATAATAAATATAACAATTTCTCCATCTTATTAGCAAGCATCAAATATGTGTACTTTCAAAACCTAAGTCTTTCTTGCAAGTTCTATATGAATATCCTTTTTGTATAAACCCGTTTCACAACCTTCTATGAACTAGAGACAATTATCACAATTTTACTATCGCCTTTGTGGTGTTAAGGCAACTTCAGCAATGACTTTTTAATTCCAAGATAAATTGGAATTTATTTTTATCCCAGACGTCTGATAATGTTCTTTTCACGCCTTCTCTGAGAGAGTATGTATACATTAAAATAAATCAAAGAAATATATTAAATATGTATATATTCTACATTATTATTAAACAGAAGGGAAAAACAAACCGTGAGAACGATCTAATGTTATAAATCTTGATAGCAATTACAGGAAGCTATAGAAGGAAATGATCCTCATTTGTTATCCTGAACAGTAATTGTTGGTTAGTACAGACAGTTGCTTTAATAATAATAGTGTGGACTACCACAATACTATTATACTAGGCTACATTCTTGAAGCTATAGATTATTGTAATGACATCCTAACAGCTGACTTCCGTTCTAAATAATGATTGCTATGTTAACCTGGATATTGATTAAAGACCTAGCAATCATATCTCCACACTCTCATTAATGACCATGAGGAAGCAATGTAATAGTAAACATATCCTAATTCGGCTTTTCAACTGACAGACTTTTTGTGGTGTTAAAGTCTCTATATATTATAAAACATATGTAGTTACGTAATTGGCAATCGTTTCTGTGGCATTAAAGTCTCTGTATTTAGTAAGCCAGTTTCCTTATGGGATTGCTGCCACTACACGCGAAATTAATCTAATGGTTTGAGATTTGTAGTTCAATTTGGGTATGTTAATATCTGTCCAATGGTTCTATGATTATGTAGTGTTTGAACAAAATGTCGGCAGTATTTACCGAAATAAATATTGGAGTAAATTGAAATTAGGGATGCAATATCACATAAATGAAATATTTCTCTTTTTTGTTCGATTTAATTAAGGAAAACAAAATATGAACTATGTTAAACTGTATATTCAAAGAACACAAATATTCAAGGTAAAGATTTATGCTAAACGTAGTGCCCAATAATATGTAAACTATTTTTTTCCCCTTTAGAATATAGTTTTGCAGTGATATAAGTTTCAAAAATATCTGAAATGAATATTTCATTGGTAAATCAGTTTCCTTGCTAACAACATATGTCTGCTTTCTCACAAGCTGCATGTATAATACAATTCAAAAGTTACAACGACTAACAGAAGAGGCAGAAAAAGGCCGAAATGAAAATTTAAAAACGCAACGACGTTTCATGGTGTCCAATGTCCAGAACGTATCTATCAACAAAAGAGACACCTAATCATAAAATAAAGACACCTAACCTTCGATTACTCTAATAGCGTCAGGATTTGGAGAGAGCAAGAGTTGGTTAAAAGAGACCTGATAGCAAAGAGAGGGATGACGACTACGTTCAAGACTACAACAAAGGTGTCGCTCCAACTAAGATTTTCTGTATTCTGCACTACTTCTAGTCACTATGAACCTCTTAGGATGCGGGTCTTCGTAACAGGTTGTTACGCATATTTTGGCCAAACCGAATTAGCAATGAGGAGTAAAGAAATAGGCAAGAACACGTTGAAATGGTTATAAAAAAAACTAAAATGGAAACCAAATACAGCGTGCAAAAGAAATAGATCGAAAATAACATATAGGCGAACAGTTTTTGTTGTGGCAGGTTTATTGGGAATTTCCTACGTTAGGGGGGGGGGGGTGTGATAAAATGGAAAACAAGGACGAAATTAAAGAGGTAAACTTCATGGTAAAGTGCATCCGTGAAAAATGATTTGATAGGTTTAAATCATGGACAAAATTAAGGAGAAAAACCTCATGGTTTAAGTGAATCAGTGCAAAATGAACGGATTGGTTTAAAGTATGGACGAAATTAAAGAGGAAAACTTCATGGTTAAAGTGAATCTGTGAAAAATGTTCTGATTGGTGTAAATCAAGGACGAAATTAATTAGAAAAACCTCATGGATTAAGTAAATCAGTGCAAAATGAACGGATTGGTTTAAATCAAGGACAAAATTAAAGAGGAAAACTTCATGGATAAAGTGCATGTATACACAGTTTTGTTTATAAAGATAATTTTTATTATTTTTGTTTTCAATATATGTTATTTTACAGTAGTGTAAAAATGAAACTAAATTTAAAAAAGTATATTTTTAAGAACGAACAAGAACGAAAACTGATTAATTTTTAGGGCAATAATAAAATACAAAATTTGAGGATACTTACTTGAACGAGTAACGTGTTAAAATATATATTGCAAGATATTTTATATGAGAAATGTATAAGAGGGTGGAAGTAATTTCAATAAAAATATAATCAAATTAGTAAAAACTTGTTTCGATTCACAAAAACTGAAAAAATAAATAATGAAAAGTTAGAGGGGTTTTAATGCGAACTCTCTCAAAACCCCCGACGACGTGTACTACTATAATAGCGATGTGATGTAGTTTGATGTTTTTAGAATGGGTACTACTGTATTTGGCAAGTTGAAATAAATTCTCCCACAACAGTGTAAAGATAAAGTTGTGTCACTCCATTCAGCCGTCAGGAGTTCACTATAATAAGTGCTGGCCAGGCAATACCGAGGGACCTAGCTGGATTTACACCTTTTTCATTGTGTTAGATTCCTCTCTTTTATCTTTCCTATCAGTTATATCTTCACCAACTCTTGTTCTTTTCTGACCTTGGTGATCATTCGCGTGCTAGTGGTGTTTCTTTTATCTTCTCTTTTTATAAGGCGATGATGGCCAAAAGGTTTTTCGCCTTTAAACAACAGGAACAAACAATATTTCAGAGATTAAAACTGCGTCGTCATGGGACTATTACACTGACTTCAAAAAACCTTTTTATTTCCAATTAGTGTTTTAATCATATACCAACTTTCTCACTCAAAAAAAAAAATCTTGTTGCTATTAAGATATCGAAAACTATAACTATAGCATTACCAGTGCATACAAATGTTGTTAAAACTTGGAACTAAGAAATATGTTTTAATTCAACAAAGTTCAAAACCTGACCAGATATGATTTATAAATGTAGAAACTTATATTCTTCTAAAAACAAAATATCTTAGTTTCTAAACAGAAAATTCACTAATACACTTGAACGTGTCGACGCATGTCATCTAACCTTGCATGCGTAATACTATTAATTAGTTCCTGCGCAAACAACAACCATAAACTGTGTTGTCGGTGACATTCTCCGACCTGATTGTCAGTCTGGTCGTTTTGGTCAGCTGTGTAGGCTTAAAACATGTGACCACCCGGAGTAGCCACGGGGGATCATTTAGGTAACTCCATTTAGATGTATCATAGAGCGTACTGTGAATGTTAACCGTGTTTGTTAACCTGGAATCAGAAGTTGGTAATTGTGATGTAAAATAATTCATGTAAAAAATTTATTGTATCTTTATTAAATTTATGTCTGGGTTAGTTTCACAGAATATATTCAGTTTTTTTGTTAGTTGTTTATTTAGGTTCATGAATATACATGTACGTAACCAAACATTTTGGGTATTTGATCATTTTATGTATATAAAAACGACTCTTCGAGAGTATAAATAAAATTTCCTTATCAAAATTAAAACTAGAGCATAATAGAGAAAAACACAAACAAAACCTAGTAACCCAGGGCTATGTTGGAAACTAAATCTATATCCCGAGAAAATAATTCAACGCTGAAGCGAAGCCTGTGCAGTCAGAGCTAAAACAAAATAAATAAAAACGTTATCAGATTAAACCACCACACAACGTTGCTTCCTGTCCTTTTTGTAGTGTAGACCTGTGTGTGGTGGTTTTATCTCAACAATGTCCGATCATAATAATATGAGCAATTATTATCATATAACTTTAAAATCATTTGTAATATTTGTATTACGTGTATTTAGTGTCATTTTGTAACGACAGTTCGAAAACATATTTTAAACTACAGTAATTTAGTTTGTCGCAAGTTGAATTACTCACAAAATCTGGACAATGTACTGTATAAATGGATACTATTACACATTAAAAGAAGGAAAAATCAGAATTTAATCAGATTTTATAGTAGTACACCTCAGTCTTCATTTACTACGAAGTTTAGAGTCCGTGTAATAATTAATGTAATCTCTACTGTGTCAAGACGTCAAACAGACGGGTTGCCTTTTCGGATGTATTGATTTGAAACGTGGAGGTGAGTTACAAAAGTCGCTATTATACTATATTACGTACTGAGTAGGTTTAGTAAAGTTATTCCTGTCATGTTGATATTTACGAAGATATTGGTATAAAAAATAAAAGTCGTGATATTTGTACAGTAAAATATTGATTATCATTTTTTCTGTAATCATCTCGGATTATCCGGATTATTTCCGAGTTAAATTTACACCTTGTGTGACTGAATTTATAAACACATGTAGAGGCGACCTTAGGAACTTACTTATAGTGAGTACAGGCGTTGTAATTTTGACGTATCTTAGCTGGATCTATACCTTATGTCTTGGGTTAGATCTATCTCTTTCATCTTCCCTGAAAGGTTTCTTTTGATTAACTTTTATTCTCTTCCGACCCTGACAGTTTTAGTGTATTCGAGAGCCAGAGGTCTTATTTGATTTTTTAAAGAAATGCTGACCGAGAGCTTTTCGCCTTAAACAAGGAGAAAATACATGTAAAGGTTTGATAATTGCAGTAATTATTAACTAAGGACGGATTAAAAGGAAAATCGATTTTACGGATATCATTGATTAGGATAATCGATACAGTATTTTTTTACATATAACAGAATAACTCCTATTTTTTATCATCACTCGATATCCACGTTTTTTTTAAATTCTAATTGTACGTTTGAAAAATTATTCTGAACAGAAATATTAGAATAGTGAAAGGTTTCTTCAAACGATTTAAATATGTACATTATTAAAAATATACTTCAAGTACAGTCACCGTTAAAGGTGACATAAAATAAAACGATAAGTGGATATCTCGATAATTTAAACTAGTCAATGAAAACTAACACCGGTATTAGACTACAATTGCCACCTCTGACATTTAGTTTTAAATTACGAACATTGTTTCATTTTCTACAACAATATAATGTTGTCGATTACACTATATAGATATCAATACAAGGGGGGAGGGGGAGGAGAGTAATTGCGGTGAATGCAAGTGTAGGCCTGATCTGGTTGCATTTCATAAAACAACCAGTTTTCCAATCATAACTATATTATATGTCAAGTGACCATAGAAGTGTTATCAGTGGTCTGCTTGGCACGATTCGCCCCCCCTCCTCGTAGTTTGGCGCCACTTGGATGTTTCGTAATCGAGTGACGTGCTCCCCACTTCCAACAAATCGATTCTTGAAATATTATCTTGAATATTCTACATATAACAAGAATTTATTGCAATCATTATTAATGGAATTACATTTCTCAATAGAAATTTCGAAATCGGTTTTGCAGTTTATTTGTTCAAGGTGTCAATGGAAGAACAAATTTTAGCAAGATAAACAGAGGATATTCGCTTTTATTTATTTATTTTTTCTCTTGAATTTTTCTATGGGGGAAAATGTATAGGAAGGTAGGAAGGAGGGTTGTAAAATGTTAAGGAGCGTTTGAAAATGTATAGGCCTAAGAGAGTTTGGAAAATGCATAGGAGGGTTGGGAAAATTGATATGAGAATTGGAAAAATGTATAGGATTGCAAAAATTAATATGGGGATTGGGGAAATTTATAGTAGTGCTGGAAAAATAGATATGAGGGTTGGGAAAATATATAGGAGGTTAAAATATTAATGATGATATGGAATGAAAAAGGTCCTTTAAATTGTCTTCTAAAACTACCCGTATCTCTATAATAACACTGACGTGTTCACCCTAATGAAATTAAGAAATATCGAATAGAAAATAATAAATTAACATCCATTTTGAGCAGGTTTTAGTCCCGTATCTTGCATGTTAATTAACTTATACTAAATAATTTACAGATTTCAATTCTGCATCGTCAAAAATGTAATTTCGAACCTTGCTTTCCCAAAAATAATTGTGATATTTGTATAATTAGGGTACGAAATCCGACAAGGATGAGACACTGTTACGAGCGAGTTGAGACTTTGTAATACTATACACATCTATGACTTCAAGAAAGTGTGATATAAACAACTACGAGATTCAGAAAACCTGTGTAACAGCTGTTTTAAACTTACCTTAACCGCTGTGACCTCTTGAGCTGCCAATACAATTTAACATTTCCTATAAGACCCAAGAACCAACTTTTGAGCATGACATTTAGAGGGTCTGTTTGTATTACTTTGTATATTGGGGTGGGTAAGTATTATGATTGCGTTGTTCCAACTTTGACGGACTGTAAAATATTACGCACCGAAAAAAAATCAAAGGCTTTATAAATCATATTTACTATAACCGAATAAATACTCTTATTTACTAGCACCGCAAGTTCTATATAAACCTTGGGGAGCGGGGTAGCTCAGTTGGTAGATCGTGTGCTATTCTCGTCGCAGTTCGGACTAGTGTGCCGTCAACAAATTCCGCAGGTTGTATTCCGGTTTCTGGCGTTGCGTTTTACTTGTGGTACCTACAAGAGGTATGTTCATGTCAACAGTAACAGAGATATCAGATAATCTAGCCTCCACACCATCCCTCCATCTCTTTCGCAGTCTGCCTCTTAGATTCTCTCTGTGTGTCTCCATTCGTTAATTCTTTTGACATATTAATTATTCAGTTTTACTGAATCCTTTAGTATTGAATAAATCACACTGTATTTCCTGGTTTATCTCTGAATTTGTATGTATCCTGCAGGCGCCATCATTTTTCATGAGACCAAATAAAGATATGTACAAAAAACAGTTAGCTAAGAGCAGTGTTTAAGTAAAATATCAGTCCGCGGTTCAAGAAAGGCTAGAGCTAAAAGAAAACTGATTGTACCACTGAATTTAGCGTTGAAAAGTAATGTTCAAGCATGTTTCACAAGAACATGTTTCCATTACAAAATCAAATTGAAAATGGTAGCTAAGGGTAGTACGAAGGATCAAATATAAAGTACTTTCTTTGTTTAAAGACGATGATGACTGAGAAATTATTTGCCTTTAAAGAACAGAAGAAAAACAAATATTTGTACACAAAACAACATTACGATAATTGTCAATAAACAACAACAAAAAAGAAGAGGTGAGACACTTTCTAACCACCTGGTATATACCAACAAATGTACTAGTTCGTGAGTGATACAAACCAATGGTGTTATTAAGGACTAAAGAAAGTACAGCTGTAAACCACAGATTACATTTACCGCTTGAATGGTCACCCGTAGATTTTCCTCATCATTACATTATGTTCTAATAAAATGTTGTCTTGGCCTTTAATGAGCGAACTCTGTCGGTCATTTACTTAACCTATAAACTGTCCTGCAGGTGTTCGTAATGGCTGCCAATCAGAGTGTGACCGAATCTCTTAGTGGTCATTTACACTGACATTTCAAATAGTTATTCTATTATTAGGTGATCTGTCTTTCTCTCTGACTGTTACAACGATTTCTCAGCTATCTTTGAAAAGATTTTGATCAAATTGAATACTTTTTTAGCTTTTAATTGTGTAAAATTACCTATAATTTGTAGATAAAAAGAATGTTAAAATCGGTTATAATAATTTAAAACAATAAATTTTATCTTTAAGAATCCTGATGAAACAAATTGATAGTTTCAGTTTGATGAGACATTTATATCTCCGAAAATGATCATGGAGGTACCTATAGATAAAAATTAAAAACTAGTCAGAGAGACTAGGTTTGAGCGGGGGGGGGGAGTCGAAGAATCCAAACCGGTCTCTCCCCACTGGAGACCTTTATAGAATAAAATAGACATTTATTGCAACAATGACATAACTTAAATACTATACATAAATGATTAGAAATTATTGCAAAGGCAGCCCCAATAGGTCATAGATATATTATAGAAAATTACCCGATTAATATTCATTCTATATTCTACCCAAGACTGTGAGGCCCATGGGATCAACATCTCTGAAATCTTCAGGGACCAGAGATCCCCTACCGAAATCATTGGACCTCGATCGAGCTAACACTTCACTTGAACTGAAGATGTTCTTCCAAATCATTCTCATTGGAGCATATCCGACAGGTATCCTATTCTACTCACCCACCGTGTTGTTTAAGGGCTTAACACCTCTCGGTCATTGCCTTAAAAAAGATAAAATAAAGACCCTTAGCCTTCGAATACTTTAATAGCGTCAAGGTCGGAAAAGAAGAAGAGTTAGTGGAAAGAGACCTTACAGAAAAGGAAGAAGAAATGGGATCTAACCCAAGACTATACGAAATGTAGATTCAGTTAGTGTTTCTAGGGATTGCCTCAAACCTCATTTTAGAGTTGATATCTCACCAGTCAATCTTTAACATCCGCTTCAAACTCAGCGATAAATATTTCGGCGTTCGATTTTGAGAATGAATAAATTTCTTTGTCTGTCTAAGTCTTAATTTCCTACCGAAAAGTCTGCTATTTTTCCATCAATTAATCAACCACATTTTTTAGATGACTCTTGGGCTTTCCAAAAAGTGTTTTAAGAACCAGGAATTTGTCTTTGAGCATCGGCTCTAGAAAGACGAGCAGTTCCGTTCCTATCTATATCTGTATAATCTGCCTATCTATACCTGTATAATCATTCTATCTATACCTGTATAATCATCTTATCTATACCTGTATAATCAACCTATCTATACCTGTATAATCATCATATCTATACCTATATAATCATCCTATCTATACCTGTATAATCATCCTATCTATACCTGTATAATCAACCTATCTATACCTGTATAATCATCCTATCTATACCTATATAATCATCCTATCTATACCTGTATAATCATCCTATCTATACCTGTATAATCATCCTATCTGTACCTGTATAATCATCCTATCTATACCTGTATAATCAACCTATATATACCTGTATAATCATCCTATCTATACTTGTATAATCAACCTATCTATACCTGTATAATCATCCTATCTATACCTGTATAATCATCATATCTATACCTGTATAATCATCCTATCTATACCTGTATAATCAACCTATCTAAACCTGTATAATCATCCTATCTATACCTATATAATCATCCATCCTATCTATACCTGTATAATCATCCTATCTATACCTGTATAATCAACCTATCTATACCTGTATAATCAGCCTATCTGTACCTGTATAATCAGCCTATCTGTACCTGTATAATCAGGCATTTTAGTGTGACACTGCGGATCTTGATCATTTCATTAAAGTAGTCCCTGGATGATTTCAATATTTTCAAATTAGCTTGGGCATCTGTGAGCATATGCTCTGGAGTAGCTCCTCTCTACCTATCTTATTTTTTTGGCGCAGAGGTTGTCCTGTAAACTATATCGATGAGGAAATTTAAGTTGTAAAGTTTGTCAATTTAAGTTTACATATTTGTATAGCTGCATAAGTTGTTTCTTGTTGCTTAAAAGCGAGAAATCTCTCGATCTTCATCGCATTATAAAAAAAAGAAAGAAAAGAAGATAAAATAAAGATCACAATCTCGCGAATACTAATACCGTCAGGGGCGAAGGCAAGACAGTTGATCAAGAGAGATCTGATAGAAAAACGAGACATATTTACCCAAGATTAGATAAAGAAAGGTGTAGATTCAGCTAAGTAACTCAGGAGTACTACATCAGAAGACAATAATTGAAGTGGGCTTGTAGAAGCATCTCCCTCCCCCACTAAGAAGTAGAATAAGAAAGACCTGATGAAAGAGAGAGATCTAATCAAAGACTTAAAAAAAGTTTAGATCCAAATAAGTATTTCGGTTTTTCTAAGTCCGTACTCACTATAAAGAGGCTCCGAAGGAGTAACAAAGTTGTATTTACTACGTTCAGTGGATAACTGATGTTTTGGACCGAGATTCATCATGACTTACTAATATTTTATATCTATATCTTTCACGCTATTACTCCGTCGATGTCCCTACACAAAATTTGATTTAAAAAAAAATTTGGATAAATAAATATAACTAAATAACTCTAGTACTTATTCCATTTACATAAATACAATATGTAAACACAAAATAAAAAATAATAATTTCCATTTGATCTCCTTTCCATAACAGTATTCAAAATACGAACCCTTTAATAAAAATTGATTTTATTTAAACAGTAAAATCTTTGTGCATGATTTTTTGAAAAACTCAATATAACAAGGGACATTTACGTGATCAGGTAAACAATAAATTTGAGAAATATATAAAATTAATCTCATGTCAGTGATAAACAACAAAATAGCAGTACATTAAAAATTACATAAATGTAGTTAACCTTTAATAAGTAGCCAATCATAGTATCTGTGTGTGAGTGGGTGTGTCTAACTGGACCAATTACTCACCCAGCTATATGTACATCCTGCTCTACGCTCCACTTTAGTGCACAAACTATCTCACCTACATAATTAAAATATGAAATAAACTGTGATGTATCTTTTTCACACGAATTAAAACACACTGATTCATAGTCTCCCCCCCCCCCCCGAAAATTTCGATTTTGAAGTTATCAATTAAAAAGTGAAAATGGATCATTGGCGATGTAAAAAAAAAAAAAATCTTTAAAACAACCGAATAGATATGAATCAATTTGGGTCGAGGTTTATGACTCAGTACAATCTGCATACCATATGCAAAATAAATTTATGTTCGCCAGTAAATTGAAAGAAAAAATAATGTAAATAATAATAATAAACCTTGGCCCCTATGTGGAATAATTGATCGAAATAATAGCTGACACTGATTATGAAATAACCGATCATTTATAACAGCGTCAATGGTTAATTTTGGGGAGCTAACGACCAATAAGTATCTTACTTTATCAATATTGTTAAAAATTTTTTTTTTTGATTATTACGAGAAACCAGAGATAATTTCTCTTGCAATTAACCCTATTATTTGTATTTATTT
The DNA here is from genome assembly GCA_963513935.1 of Aphrophora alni. NCBI lineage: Eukaryota > Metazoa > Arthropoda > Insecta > Hemiptera > Aphrophoridae > Aphrophora > Aphrophora alni. The sequence continues at coordinate 38,389,997 of OY740775.1, forward strand.
ATTTTTATTTATATGAAAACAAATGTAAATATTATGGAAAAAACAAAATGATAAAAAATTGGAAATTAGTGTTGGCAAAGATATATAATTATATTAAATCAACAAAGAGAAACAGTAAATAAATATTAAGCTTGTGAGATTATATTCTTTATAGAATAAAACTTGAATACAAATTCTCACAAGTAGTATGTTTATTTAATCAAACGCGTTTCAATGACAAAGTCGCCATCTTCAGTGATGCATGAACTACATTAACTAAACTATAACAGTTATAGTTTTTTAAATTTTAGCTCATGCATCACTGAAGATGGCGACTTTATAGTTGAAACGCGTTTAAATAAATAAAAAGTAATATTTGTAATGATATGTTCTAGTTTTATAGTTTTATTTTATCAAGAGAGAGAGAGAGAGAGTGAATGAATGAATGAATTGTCTTTATTTAGGGGCGAGGTTAGGACTGTATAGTCCTCTCTACAACCTAACCCCATACAACATAACAACATATATAAAAATATAAAATACAACTTGATAATAATAAAAAAAAAAAATTTAAAACAATTAAAAATAACTAAGATGAGAGAGAGAGAGAGAGAGAGAGAGAGAGAGAGAGAGAGAGAGAGAGAGAGAGAGAGAGAGAGAGAGAGAGAGAGAGAGAGAGAGAATAGAGAATAAAAAACGATTCAATTGGCATTGAACACCCAACTAGAAAAGTTAAGGAACAACATAATTTTGCTAAAAACACATGTAAGAACAATAACAAAATCATGTGATAGATGTGTGTAAGGAAAGAATCAATTTATGTGCATCTCTATATGTACTGTAATTGAAGCAAAGACCAATTAAAAACACTAATATATACAAGCGTGTTGTATACATAGTGTTCGTAAAGTATAGAATATATAAAAAATCTTTAAAACGGCTAAACATAAAAAAATATCGTTTTTTGTATATGTATATAACTTTTACTTCCAGGTTTGATAGTTTTAAATTTGACCCAAAATGGATTCGTCATATTAAAATTAAGTTAAATTGTTTAAATAGGAATTGTGTTGCGTGACACATGTTTTTACATTGCTTTTTCAAAATATTAATTTACAGGTGGACAAATGAGTTCGGTACTTACCTTTAAACACTGTAATTAAGTTCACAGATTTAAATGCTGTATTTTGGTCTTGTAATTTTCTAAGATGCTCAAACTGTTGTCCTAGACCTATTTGGCACAGCCCTAAACGGTTATAAAATCCACCAACTGTAGAAATTGTGTGATCAGTAATAGAGTTAATTTCTGTTCATTTCCTATTTTATAAATCGTTTAGGTTTTGATTAGTTAAAATACTTCTTACTTTTTAAATATTCAAATAGAAAGTAATCAAGAGGAACAAGGTCAGGAAAAACTACGCCATGTACACGTTTAGTGGTAAGTACCCAAATCATTTGTCCACCTGTAAATTAAGATTTCAAATGTTCTGTAGTTGTATTAGTTTTTAAGGAAAAGAGATATAAAAAACGGATTCCACCATTGAACTCAGAATGAAAAAATACATAAAGAAATGTTTCACATGAGCCTATTCCTATTTGAAAAATTAAACCCAATTTAAAAAGTGAAAGATCCAAGATGTCCCGACAAAATTTAAAGCTATAAAAACTGGTTGTAAGTGATGTAGTTTAGTAAACATATATTAAAAACGAAAAATTTATGTTCAGATGTTTTTAAGATTTTTTATATATTGTTTATACTGATGACCGACGGTACTTGATAGAATTCCATGTTATTCAAATAAACACACACAAATTATTTTGTTAAATTCTACAATTTATTGGTCTAGCCGACCATGGTTTCGCCAGTTACGGCATTGACGAGGCTTATACAAAGACTAAATAACGTAAGGAGAAGTGTATGTATGTTTAACATCTAAAGATGTCAGTGTCAGTAATAGGTACAACCTTAAACCATTATTTCTTCTATTAACAGGGACTGACATTATGGAAAGTACAAATACAGCATTCAAAAACGTTATTATTAAATTCACAATTTAAATTTTTCTTGTTTAAAGGCGAAAAACGCCTCGGTTATAATCGCCTTATAAAAAAAAGGAAGAAGAGACCATAAAATAAATACCCTTACTCTTGAATACTCTAATAGTGTCAGGGTCATTTGTAATAATATTTATTGTTTTGTTTATTTACAACCCCTCAGACTATGAGTATTGACATATTGTATAATTTTCTTCCTGATTATCTTGGTTTTTGTTTTTATGATTTCTTCCGTATGTTTAATAAAGACAGTTGTATTATTAATCGATAAAAGGGTCAAACGTGTGCTAAAATCACACCATTTAAGGGTTGTCATATTATAGAGACAGTTATTTTTATAAAATCGAAGTCTTTTAAGCGGCCTAGCACTAACATATTAATATCTTTGTCAGATAAATATACATGTTTGTAATTAGAATAATTCCTAGTTTTATTTGATATGACACACATAATGATTAAAAAAATAGACTCAGTTTTTGCTCTTTAACTACGCCAAGGTTATTTTTTGTTATCGTTATTTTTTTCTTCTATGTGGGAAAATACAAAGAATATAAATGCAAAGTTTGAAATATATAGACCGACGGACCCACTACAATTTAATTTCAATCATTTTTTTTTTTTTTTTTTTTTTTTTTTTTTTTTTTTTAATAGATTTTTACGTCACGCAGTGGTCACGTTAGAGGGGAGGGAGACATGATATCTGACACTTGACCTAACGACAACATACTGTGTGTCCCAAAAGTCCCCCCCTTATTATTTTTTTTATTAATGGAAATAGACAGATTTGCTTTAGGGAAAGTTTAGATAACCAAAGGAGTAGTTTACCCCCAAACTACCCCATTTTCGGGGTAAGGGTTGAAAATTTTGATACTTCAAAAAACTCCTCTTTTGGTTATCTAAACTTTCCCCAAAGCAAATCTGTCTATTTCCATTAATAAAAATAATAATGGGGGTGAGACTTTTGGGACACATGGTATTAACATTTTCGTCAAATAAACATACATATACATAATTATAATAAATTATAGTTTTATTTGATATTCCACACATAATATTTTCCAAAACAAAATGTTTGAACTTGATAGTTTTGCCTTTTAACTACCGCAAGGTCATTTTTGGTATCCCTATAAGTATATCGTATCCCAATATATATTTATTTTCTATATGTGGGACAATACGAAGAATATATATGCAAAGTTGTGAAATATATAGGATTTATCGTCTTGCCTGTGTAGACAGGTGTCGACTTACAGATAGACATACAGTCACGAACGTGAAATTATAAGGGTCCCTATGGAATCTAAAAAAATAATAAAAAAGTATGAAGTTTTTAGTTATTAAAAACAACGACCAAGCTTTCATTATGCCAGTTGTTCCACTCCAGTTTATGACAACTTAGTAATTATTTAAACACACATCCGCACAACATATAAGCGGCGTATTAACAGTAAGAATATGCAATGTCTCGTACACAACATATGATAGTAGTAAACATTGGCCGTGTTATATACTGAGTGGAACATAACACTTATAGACTAAGTACTGATATTTAGGTGACGGCTGTACAAGGGACAGTCGGACAAGTACGAGTTGGGTTTAAATTAGCATCTCATTATAGTAACCACAACTACTCCATTGGTCATTAATGGTAAAGTAACTTCAGGGTTGGTACAACAACGCGTCACTGCTAAAAGTGTTATTATGTTCTGTAATTATAACAAGGTTAATATGAATTTTATTTTAACTGGTTGATTGGCGCCATCATTTCACTTTTAATTCAATGAAATACAGAACGTATAAATGTTGGTTTCTCAGCGTTGTAAGAAATAAGAAATTGTATTGATCTTAGAGGTTTAATCCGGTAAGGTAAGTTTGTTTAAAATTGTTTTAACACTGCTACAGTTGTGTATATCACTACTTTCTTAACGTCAGCTGGTCCTAACGGACCTAGTAGATGTGTATATATTAAAGAGTCTCGCCTTGTCGCTTAGTCAGCCTGTTGTGTCTCAAAGCTGTGGACGTCTGATGAACGTTTGTGTCGGTGGTTTGGTTTTACAGGATCTCGTATTAATACAATATCTTTGCTATTTGTCATCGAAGAGATGTGGGGTTGGTACCATTACATGACCATATAAGAATAGTCGTTATTTTGATATTGTTAATTATTTTTGTTCTGAATTTGAATAGGGTTCTATATAAGCAAACTATACTAAATTTTATTTAAGTTCTTATCTCAATTTTTGTGGTCGCGATCGTGCTTGCGTACTGACGATAACGACGACGGTTGTGGTCGCGATCGTGCTTGCGTACTGACGATAACGACGACGGTTGTGGTCGCGATCGTGCTTGCGTACTGACGATAACGACGACGGTTGTGGTCGCGATCGTGCTTGCGTACTGACGATAACGACGACGGGTGGACACCATGTTGAAAATAACTTTTCACTTTTCTGAGACCAATGCAAAGATCTGGTGGAAATTGTTTGCGATTAACAACCTTATCTTATACTTACTTAAGTCTGGGAATGGAGTGTACAGTGGAACTCATAGAACTGCTCTCACGATAAGTCTAGGAAAGTTCAGTACAATTTTCCAAGCCGAAGTCTCCACAATTCTGGCCTGTGCTAACTTAGAAATAGCTAAGGATTATATCAACAAACCCATAGTGTTTCTATTCGATAGTCAAGCTGTTCTTTAAGGGTCTTAACTCTGATCAAATCTCTTCTAAGTTGGTATGGGAGTACTATCAGGTTCTTAATACACTAGCTTGCCACAACTCTGTAAACTAAGCTGGGTACCTCTGGTTATTCATGATAATGAGCGTGCGGACGAAGGACGAAAAAGGCGCTAAAACGATGCCATTTCTATATCCGGAACCAACCTGAGGATAATAAAGGGCTACAACGCCATCAAAAGATGTTGGAAATTAGGCGTTGTCAACACTGACAAGATTACTTTGGCCAATCACTCGGTAAAAAGCTGGTTAGTGATGTTTAGTAGAGGTCGTCTGAAACAAGTCATGGCACTGCTCACTGGACACGGCCACTTCAGGAAATATCTACCAACACTCCGGATCACCAATAATGATCTTGTTTGTAGGCTATGTAAACAGTCTGAAGAGACTGCTAAACATATCCTAGAGTGTGAAAAGCTCGAGACTAAGAGAACGGCCTAGAAACCTTCTGCACGTACCTGAACCTATTTCGAACGCTATTTTAGCCATTTGCAACGTAATACCTTACAACTTGGCAATAACTAGAACCGGATCTAATATTGGTTAAACTTACCGGAAACATCCCAGAATCCCACGAACCTCGGTAATGTGGCCCGGCAGTTTGATATTAAAGTTTACGAACTGAATAAGGTGGAACGAAGTTGTTGGAAGTCGGTCTTCGTTCGGATCCTGGACTCAACTCCTTCCTACGTCTGGATTAACGCGTCTGTTTTACTTACCCTTCGTGCGTGTCCGTGAACTTTCGGATCCGGTTGGGATCGAGATGAGTCCCGGCGGCAACCTAGGTTCCTATCGTAAACCAAACCGCAACTTAGAACCAAATCACGGTGGATCCCACGTCGCAACAAAGCTGATCGTGCTTCTAAACGCGTCACAGAAATTAAAAAAAAAATTGTAGTTATACTCACTTAATATATTTACTTCAATAGAACTAATAAATCTATTTCAACCCCTAAAATCTACCCTTCTTCAATGTATATAAATATGATAATATTTGGTTTTATAGTGTGTCCAGGGGTGTATCTAAGGAGGGAATTGTTATTGATACATAGCAATAATAATTAAATGTTTAGAGTTCAAGAAATTAATTTAACAAATTAACGTGTTGCTGGGACAGTATCAAATACATAACTGAAGGCTTAAGTTTAACTTTAGAGCAAATTGACCAGAAGAAAAGCAAAGGCTGAATAATTAACTTCACAAAAAATTTAAAAAAGATTAAAAACTTTTCTTTTTAATGAGAAATAAAACAGAGTTTTTGTATTGTCTACAACACCCAATATTGATCTAGAACCATAATATTTTTGAATTCTACTTTGAATAAAATCCATTGCTCTGAATTGGGCCTTGTAGACAACTACAAAAAAATTATGTTTTCTGTTTTTTTGTCAATAGATCGGTTATCCTTTGACCTACAGAACAAAATAATAAACTGTTTTATTTCTCATTAAAAAATGAAATTTTTTGATCTCTTGTGAATGTTTTACAAAGTTAATGGTTTTCGAGATATTATGTAATATTAAATATTTTAAACAGTCGCCATTTTGAACATTTACAGAATAAAGTCTTTTTTGTACACTTATAAAACGTAACATAAAAAATGTGTGAACTAAATATTTAAACAACTGTCCCCAACAACCCGTCTTGAGTGTTACTCAATTAATTAGAAGAAGGAAAAAGGGGAATATTTGTTTTGTTTGGTTGGTGAAAAATAGCCATCTTGTTTCTAGTTTCCAGCAATGTGGAAATGTTTGCTGTATGTTTGAAGAAAATAAAATTATACCCAGAATACATATTAATAATGGTAAGTATTTTAAATCATTGTCAACAGTGTTACCTGTATTTTTATACTTCAAACAAACTTTGAAAATTGGTATTTAATATACATTTTTAAGTGTTGATGTACTGCGTTCTAGACTTAACCTCCAAATTCTAGCCTTCACTCATGATGCATTTACACAACTAAACATGAGTAATATGTTTTCTATTTCCAAAGTTATAATGTTAAGAAAATGATGGATATCTAAAAAAACTAAGCACTTACAGAAAAAAAAAATCTTAATTTTTTTTCTTCATCATGACCCATAGAATGATATCCTGAATTTTGGCAGCTGTAAAGTGTCGACAGATATTAACAAAAAGTTGTATATCAAATTTAATCAAAGGTCAATTGTTTTGTGGCTGAAAGAACGTACACTCCCCACAATGATTTCTTCAATGCAGTAGTTCAACCACAATACTAAAGTAACATATCCCAGTGGTCAAATCACCGACTGGTTTATAATAAGCTTGATCTCAAATAATTATTTTGTGATTACAATTTGCAAAATAATTTCCTCTATTGCAACAGTTCTACCGTACATTAAATGAACTGCTCAATGATTTGTCAATGGCAACAATAACACTTTCATAAATTGTTAACGTGGTTCAATAAATTTAACTTCATTACTGATTTTACTTGTTCGTCGAGTGTACTTAGAAGTGGGATGTATGTTACAGGAAGGAACTTGATTGTGGGTTGGTAGTTGTGCAGACAATCGTGCGCGTTATTTTATAGAAATTATTCCTGTGGGAGACAATTCCTATATCCACGTTTGCATAAAAACTAGATTTGTGTTGATAATCAGCTGTTGCAATCTGAATGAAAGTTGAGTGTTGCATTAAATAAGTATCATAATGTATTATATAACCTACATCAGTTTCGCTATGCCTGCTAAATATGGGCTTAATATATTCACAGGAATCGAAGACAGATGTTTTCAATCTTTGAAACGTGGTTTTTTATCGAATGGTGAATGAATTATGAAAATTCAGTTGGCGTATTCGCCATTTATTTATTTCGCTTATTTATTATTATTTATTGATTCACTAAGATATACATTTAAAGGTATACAAATACATATTGAAAGAGTTCACCACAAGAACACCATCTATTTTGGGTGAAGAGCAAGAAACAACAAACAATTAACAGACTACATTAAACAAAATTAAAAAACTTGACTTTCAAAATCTAATTAGAGGAAAAAAAGAGAGATAACATAAAAAACATCCAGTAGTGAGGAAGAAACTACAAACAGAGAAATAAATAAACATTATAACATTATTAGTATTTACATATACAGGATGGTTTTTTTAAAAAAACTTACCACTTAAATTATTTAAAAGACGGAAAGATATTTGCATAATCTGTTTTTGGGACAGTTATTCACCTTTAGAGGGAAACTTAGAATACCAACTTACAAACTCAAAATACCCTTTCCCCTCCCACCCCCATCATAAAACGTAACATACAAGATACTTATACCATATATTAAATCAATATATTTACAGTGAGTTTTAGTGTAAAAACAAAATGGCGGATTGCGACTAAACTTAAGCAAATTAGGAAAAAGTTACTAAATATTTTTCATTTACAGGATATGTGTAATCCTATCCTGTATAGCGAGCTTAGGTTTTTTGTGACATCCTAGATACAGAGTGATTTTTTTGAAAATATGCTATCTCTATTATTTAAAAGACGGAAACAGATATGCATAAATTGTTCTAGGAAATGTATTCAGCTTTAGAAAGAAACTTATAATACCTATTTACAAAATCAAAAAACCCTCCCTCGTTCCACCACCCTATCTCATAAATGTGTACGTTTCGTACCTCAAATTAAAGCCGATTAAAAACCGTGAATTTCTGTTGTAAGAAAATTAAAATCGCACAACGCACTCGTTCGCTACGCTCAAAAATGTTACTTGGTAAGTTATTTTATAAAAAAGTATTTCATAATTTAATTTTTTTATAATTTCTTTCTGTATGGTGTTTGTAATGCAATATTAATCAAGTTTTATCGTTTCCATGACTGTAAAACTGGAACAAAAAAATTCAGTAAGTCTACAATATTTGTTTTTGTCAACTTCCCCTGAGTTTTGAGAATTACTTTTCAATTAGTTTGAACTTCGATTTCTAACAATTACGTAATATTATTTCTTATATTACCCCCAACAATGGTTATTAAGGTTGTCAGAGCTGGTATAATAATTTTTGCGATAACTTTTCATTTCAGTTAGTTAAATTAAGTCAGTTTTCCTTAGTGCTAATAACTAAGCTATTTTCTAAGTGCAACAACTTCTTTTTATAAAATTCTTGAAAAATAATTTACAAAATAAAATTTTAGAGCATAGCGAAACGAATGCGTTAGCTGATAATATATATTTTTTTACAACAAAAATTAATGGTTTATAAAGGGTTTAATTTGAATTATCAAAAGCCATATGAGAGGGGGAGGGTTTTTTTTTTATTTAGTAAATAGTTATTTTAAGCTTCCACTTAAAGGTGAATAACTGTCCCGAGAAGAGATTATGCATCTCTTTTAACCTTTTAAATAATAGAGGTGCGTTTTCAAAAAATCACTCTGGATATAGAATACAGTAATATCTTAGTACCCGATAAAAACCAACTAATTAACAAACTTTAGGCTCAAAAATGGCGAAACTACCACCCTCTACTTCTAGAAATTCTGAAGGTATATTTCGAAAAGCACGTGTGCAAGAAAAAGGAATTTTATAAAATAGTATTAGGTTAGGTTAGGTTAGGTTAAGGTAAAATGTATTAGGGTTTAATGTAGGGTTGGTTAAATAATATTAACCGATAATATTATAGTTGGTTTTATTATGTATAGGGTTCGTTGGGGTTCTGTAAAGGTTTTGCTTTTGTTACTTTGTATGTATACCTAATAATTTAAAAAAATCAAATTTATAATTGTTTAATATTTAAAACCGGAAATATGGCATAGGTGATTGACATTTGTGAAGGTTACCTGTTGTTCTTTTTTACGACAGGTGTAACCCCAACGTGTCTAAGACTGCAGATGGGGCGCTGCTCCACGCCAATAATCCATAATGTAGCACAGACTGAATCGAAGTACATTGTTCAGCAGGAATCAGCGGTCAACACCCATTGTATACACTACGAAATGTAGGGAAATGCGGTATAATATGTGGGGGGGGGGGGGGTGGCTTACGAAATGTGTTAAGGACATACCAAATTTATTTTATGTGGGTTATTTTAAGGAAAGCAAAAATGGAACGTTCATTTCCTCTGTATCGTGAATTAAATTTATTACCAATCAAGAATTATTTTGTATTTAAAGTCCTAAGATTATTTTATATAACGAGTGGAAACAAAGTAATACAAGAAACTTTTTACAACACAAGAAGCATAACTAAACAAAATTTTAAATAATAAAAAGTACAAAATAAATTTTTAGACAGTCCTTTCGGTATTTGTGTTTGAAATAGTGTAAATTGTCTGACACTCTTCCTTTAATTTTATTTCATTTATTTTCACTGTAGGAGACAATAAAATTTCATACAAGTCATAATTCATACACACATTACAAGACACTTAACAAATATAAGATATAAATACATTTGAAATCTTCACAATATAAAGTTATAAATCATTACAATCAAAACGATGACAAACTTTGTACCAAGATAACAAACTATAGTTGTATAGGCAGTATAACAAACAATTTATCATAATATAAACAAATAAATACTTGAACACTACAACACTCAAATTTATACATTTCTGTCCACTGCCGTTTAAAATATATATTGCATTGCAAGCGTCAACAAAAGCTACAACAACATGTCTGGCGCTATTGAAAATTTTGTCATTCTACCTGCCAATTATATCTGAGGAACTCCCCACCGAATAAAAGGATTCAGAAAGTAGTAACTCCTTCAGACCGTTAAAAAGCTTTTTTGTCCTGAATTTGTTTCAATTTTTTGGGAAGTTAGAATATTCTGTTCAGTTAAGTCTTGCTTGTTTTCCATGGAGGGAAATGGAGTTAACCTACTTAAATATTGTTATTTGTTAGGTTGGATGTTATTTTTTTAAATTAATTTTTTTAACAAATAACGAGTTGGTTGTTGCTAGCTATTGTTGTTTATTTAGTTATATGAAAAAATGTTAATCAGTGAACAGTACGGAGAGCTATGCTGAAAAAAGTGTTATTTTTAGATGAACTGGACTATAATTTTGATAGTTGTATTTTGTTTATTTTACATACTGAACACATTATTGGAAAAGTAATCGGTAAATATTCCTAAGTCAAAAAAATATAGAAGAAAAATTTGTATTCCAAGAATGTAATAAATTATTAGTTTTATTTATAAAATTACCTAATAGTGAGGTAATTTTTTTTTTTTAATTTGAAGACATTCTATGTACAGAGTGTCTCGAAAAGCTAGACTGGTTATTCATTTTCGGATTATGTACATCAAAACGAACAAAAAATGTCAAATAACATGTAGTAGAATTCCGCTTTCATTATTTGTCTATCCAACATTTCGTTCTTTTAAAAACCCCCATTATAACTCCAGCAATAGATAAGATATTGAGTTCAGATTTGGTATAAACATTTTGTATGTTTCTACAAGTGTATTAAACACAAAGCATTTATTTTTATAATGGTGGCCGTTTAAAACTTTTAACGTCGAATATCTCCAAAAACGTTAACTTTAAACCAATTTTAAACGGACATTTATAAAATTATAAAAATAAAGGCTTTGTGTTTGTTACACTTGTAAAACAAGATATAAAATGTATATACCAAATATAAACAGCTCAGATACGTATCTAATCTATTTCTGGAGACACAATATTTTTTGTTTAAGAGTTAAATGGCGGATAGACGGATAATGAAGCGGAATGTAACCATATGTTACTTAACATTTTTTATTCGTTTTAAGTTATGTAAACAAAAAATAAATAGTCTGTCCACCTTTTTTGAGATACCCTGTATATACAGTTTAGTTTTGTTTCTTTGTTGAAAACCTTTTTTACCATCACCACTTTACAAAAAAAGGTAGAAATGAACATAAAATTAAAGATCCTTAGCCCTCTAATATTGTAATAGCGTCAGGGTCAGAAGAGAACAACATTTGGCCAAGAGAGACCCTATATATAAGATTTGTGAGAGGGATCTAACCCAAGCCTTCGTAAAGATGTAGATCTAGATCACTGAGGAGTTCCAAGTCCGTACTCACTATAAGTGAGCTCCCAAGGGTAGAAAATATTCCAAAGAAGACCAGAGGAAAGGTGACTGGACGAAATTGAGGAAGACATCAGACTAATGGGTGACCAGAAATGGTGAAGTATAGGGAGATCAAAAAGAGGAGAGGCCAGTGTTTTACCAAGATCTGAAACTTCTAGACGATGTTGAGGACAATAATGAATTATTCTTATTTAATATAGTTTTTTTTCAACATTTGACATAATTTGTATTTACACAAATGATGGTAAATCTCCAAAAAAACTATTTCAATAACTTGTATTGGTTACTATATTTTCAAAACATTCCAGTTTAGGATTTAAAGGTCAACTGAAAAAACTACAACTTTGAATATAGTCATAAAAGGTCGTTTATTTCATAAGCAATCAAGGCGACGTCGATTAATTATTCTTTATAGAGGCCAAGGTTTATTAGTGTTAATTTTTAATTTACTTGCAAACGTGTACACAGGCTGTTTAATTAAAGTCTCAAGAATTCAGGAGCTTATTCCTCACATCAAAATCAATGAAAGATTTTATATAAATATACTTCCTAAAATGCTTAGTTTTCTGTCTAGCCGCCATTTTGTATTTTTAACGGTAAATGGCATGTTTCTTAGTGTAATAAAGACCCAATTTGAGAAAATAATCTATTGTTAATTTCAAAATGGCGGCTATTTAAACTTTTTAACGTAGTAAATCTCGAAATCCGTTAATTTTGCGTAATATTTAGTAGATACAAAATATTTTCCTTTTTTAACTACAAACAGAATGGTTTATTATTATTTCTCTATTTTAATGACAAGAAACTGAAAACATTGGTAATTAATTGGCTATAACACCCAAGATTAGCTACAACCGAAATGTTTTTGAATTCTGAAAATGTTTATCTTCAAATTTTCTGTAAAGGACAATTGAGTTACCAACATACTAAATAACTAATATCATAAACTTCTGTGTTTTGTAGTAATGCTTATTGCATGTACTTTGTATAAGGGCCTTTACTTTGAAGAGATCCTCTAGTTTTTTCATATAGATCTTGTTTTCCATTACTTTTTTTTTTGTAAAACACCCTTCCATTGAAAAGAAAATGATACAATTATTTTTTCCTGCTTAGATTTTTTTTTTTCCAGTGAAGACTTTTTAATGTGTATAAGTTTAGGTCTAGCTGACATCAAGAGAGTAACAATTACGTCAAAATACACAATTACAAGGTTCAGAAAACTTTTGTTTTTTTTAAACAAACATACTAGGTCAAAGTCCTTAATTTACCAATTAATTTAACAGTTCCTACATGGTCCAGACTCCAGAACACCATCTTTGGGCGTTAAATTTAGAGTATCTGGTTTTATAATCTGGCTGGATAAGTACCATTAACTTATTTTTGCTTTGTGTGTGAGAAATACGCCACAGTTTATTTTCCACATTAATTAACTGTTTTACCGGGAATGTTTTATTGTGATATTGTAGGTGAGAAAGTTTGTGCACTAAAGTGGAGCGTAGAGCAGGATGTACATATAGCTGGGTGAGTAATTGGTCCAGTTAGACACACCCACTCACACACAGATACTAAGATTGGCTACTTATTAAAGGTTAACTACATTTACACATTTATGTAATTTTTATTTTGTTGTTTATTACAGTCGTGAGATAAATTTTACATATTTCTCAGATTTATTGTTAACCTGATCACGTGAATATTTCTTATTGTTTGATTTTACTGCTTTTGATCAATCAATGTTTATCGAAGGGTTTGTGATGTGAATATTGTTTTTAATTTTTTCATTTATTGAATGGAGCTCATATAAAAATAATTTGTTTACTTTGTGTTAAATCTTTTCTTGATGTTTTAAGCTGAAAAACCTTTTGGCCTTCAAAAAAAGAAGAAGAAGGGAGCATAAAATAAAGACCCCAGTCCTCGAACACACTAAATACTGTTAGGGTCGGAAGAGAACAAGAGTTGATCAAGAGAGACCTGATAGGAAACATACTTTGTATGAACCCCTGTGGGTTTGTGTTAAACTACAATGTATTATTATTCTAAATTTGAAAATGGATTAAGTTTTTTTCTTGTCATTTAAAAGTGAAAAACTTCTCTGTCATCATCGCCTTACAAAAAAAGAGAAATCAAAAATATAAAATAAAAACCATTAGCTTTCTAATACTATAATAGCGTTAGGGTCGGAAAAGTGTTGGTGAAGAGAGACCTGATAGGAAAGATAGAGGAAAGGGATCTAAACTAAGACTACACGAAACAAGTTGTAGATCTAGATAGATCCTTCCAGATTGCCAAACTCGTATTTAAGGGTAGATGGAATAAATACTAGTGTCATTAGTCATATTAATTTATAAAAAATTTCAGTAATATAACTACTTAACTGTTTTGTTTCCTTCACTGTAGTGAAGTGTAGTTTTGGTAGTCTATTTCTAACCTAACCGGCGTCAGTAGAAAAGGTTGCACGCTCCTTCATTATCCTCCATCTTGGATTAAATGTCCATAAGAACAATGAGACCACTTTAACAAAGTACTCTAATATAATGATCGGAAACTAATGTTCTACCTGTAGTTTTTAATGTAAAATCAATTGCAATGTGTTCTAGTTTAAACATTTTCAGAACTAAAAAATGAATAGTTTATTTTCATTTAGCTCAAAGTAAAAATAAAGTTCTGTCAAGGTAATGAAGTTATCGAAAACGTAAAAAAACGACCAGATTCAGTATTTAACTACTTTCAAAATGAATTTATTTTGGATAAAATTTGACTAAAAATCTACCTTATTGTGGAAGTAAGCCTGCACTTAATTTGAATGTAGTTAGATGGGCAACAAATTACAAACGTACAATAAATTTCGAAGTGTCATTAATTTGTTTTGTAAATACAATTTAAATTTGTTTTATTTTTTTACGTGTATCGAGATATTTACCACAAATAAATAGACGGCATTGTGAAATAGTTAAGTTAACATTTGATTATTTATGCAATTCAGAGCAGTAGATTTTATTATTTTTATTAAAAGTATTAGAATTCAAAAATTTTTGGTCCTAGGTAAATTTTGGGTATTGACCTAAGACCAAAACTTTTGTACATAATGCTTTGTACTTGTTTACAAACAAGTATAAAGAAATTATGTTTCTGGTTTTATTTTGTCAATATTTTAAAATAAAAACTCTTTTGTTTGTCATTAAAAAAGGAAACTATTTTTGTCTCTAGTGATTTATTGTAGATTTAATAGTTTTTGAGATATTAAATACTAAATATTTTAAAAGGCCGCCACTTTAAAAATATACAAATTAAACTCTTTATTTCGGTACATTTATAAAACGTAGCATATAAAATATGTGCACTAAATCTGAATTTAATATATTTTCAAAGTTATAATGTTTTATTAAAAGAACAAAATGGCAGATATCTGGAAAAGTTCGTAAAGTTATCTTTGTCTTGACCTATAGAATCATTTGCTAAAAGTTTGGCAACTAACTTACGGGACACTCTGTATATTAGTAAGTCTACTCATTCAGTGTTTCAGCTGTGGGGTTCCTTGAAGCCACGTAATCACTATGTTAAGGAGCCTCCACTCGCTTTACTCGAGTCGGTTATTAGCTCCTGCTGGATTTCGTAACTTTTCTTGGAACTTCAGGTCCAAAATGTTTGATAAATTCGCTTCGTAGAGATGTAGGGGTGGTACAGAATTGAATTCTGTATTTAAAAAAAATATTTTTGTGTATTAGAAGTTGAATAACACAGGAGATATTAACACAAAACTGTTTATATAGTCGCCGTTTTGACAATTAAAATTAGATATTTATGAGCTTCAAATGTTCTTTATGAACACCATATAGTCTCCTCTAACAAATTTTATTGTCCTATCTTATTTTAGCAGCCTCTATCGTGCTTCCTTACAGACGACGATGGACGGAATACACATTGAAAATCACTTTTTTTGTTTCCTGAACAGACGAAATCCTAGTCAAAAAAACAGAAGTCGAAATTTATGACGATTACCAAATTTACTCTACTTTACTGGGTAATTAAAAATGGACGCGTAATTTATATGTTTACCACCATATTTAAAAAGTTTGACGCATGATGTCTTAAAATGTCAAAATATTAAATTAGGTTAATTAATAACTTGTGTGTGTGTGTGTATTTGCATGCATACAAACATCTCAACTTTAATTAGTGAAAGAGAAAACACAGGAAATGTCAAATGTTATTTTTTTAAACTTTACGTCATAAAGTTGTAAATTAATTATACTTTATGCTAGTGGGAGACCATGAAAGTGTATAATGAAAATCTTGATCTAATATAGTTTTAGACTTGTACTAATTGCAATGTTAACCACTCCCTTGCCCCGCTCCAACAAGCGCGTAATGAATATAGTTAATATGGTAATGAGAATAGTCAGCTGGCTAATGAGCGCCTTGTTACACCAGTTCAATCAAATCACTACGCGCTTGTCAACACTTCTAAACAAGAGTGTGTGTTTATTCCGCCCCTGTGTACGACGAGATATTTAGAATTGTATTTGAAGAGTATTACGAACTGTTTTCTTTTTGTTTAATTCGGAAAAAACATAAAATAAAGACAAATAGCTTTAGAATACTTTAATAGCGTCAGAATCGGTAGAGAACAAGTGTTGGTTAAGAGAGATCTGATGAGAGAGAGGGGGGTCTAAATCAAGACGACATGAAGAGGGTGTAGATCTAGCTAGGTACTTCGGAATTGCAACACTCGTACTCATAATAAGTCAGCCCCCTGAAGGGGTTGGAGAAAAACTGATTGGAAGAAGGGTTTACACTCGAAATACGGTAAACTGATATGTTTCTGAAAGAATTGGGCGGTGACAACAGAATAATATAAACTGTAGGTGAAATAGTCTTAAAGTTCACAGGATGCTGTAAGGGAGGTATGTGGGATTGTCATCTGGGAAGCTTTACTGTGCATAATTTTATTATTGGTTGGTATCACTACAGCAATCGATATAAGTATGCCAGCTACTTTACTTGAAAAGAATTTGATATATAAAAAAAATTCAAAGGGCAAATCTCTTGAAATGTTTGTTGTCTTACTTTGAGGTTTTAAAATGTTGATATCATCAAGCATTTTTCAAATAAGGCGGCCATGAACTTAAAAATTTATTATAGAATTACCTATTTTTATGATGGTTTTAGATTCTACATATAATTTTAAGAAATTTTAATGCTGTTTATTTTTTTCATACATCCAACTATTTACGAGCTACAAAGTTAGCGCGTTAACAAAAAACAAGATTTTAGGTATTTTCAGAGAATTTTTAAATGTAAGCTTAGTAATATTTTCCCATATTCATTTTACTTTCTTTAAAAAGGAAATAATTGTCGTTGGAAAAAAATTGTAAAGCTGTTTTAGTTTTCGAGATATTTTGAGAAATGTAATTCCATATACAAAATTCGACTGTTAAGAATGTATTGGTTTGGAAGTCTGTAATAAATTGTTAGAACGGTTATGGAAAACTGGTTTAGGACTATCTAGAGGGTGCTGCGAAACTAAAATTCAAATGTACAGTATATTCCAAAAATTTTAAAAACCGTGTTTTTTTCAAATATAATCTAATTAACATTTCTACCTTTCTATACAGGAACCGATATAAAAATTACATTCCAGACCGTCTACTAACCCTGTATATGTAAGTTTATGTAACTGTGTATTTTTTTAGGTTTAGGACATGTCACTATTCTATTTTATACACAATAACACCCCTGTCATTGACCTGTTGCGACTGCTTATGTAACAATTTTCTACAATATATTTAAGAACCATGTAAAACATTATTATTGTTGCAATAAATGTAATTATTATTAATAATACAGTCATTAAAATGGATTAACACTTTGAACGGTAAAGTTGTAGTAACATTTTAAAGAGAGAGGAGACTCAAAAGGTTTGTTAGGGTTTTTAGAGTTTACGTTATAGTAATTTGAGATGTCAAAAACGTAAAGAGATTTATAATATACTACTACTATATTCTCAGGCGCTCATTATAGTGAGTATTGTCTTGGTAAACCCGAATCGTAGTCTTGGGTTAGATCACTCTCTTTCGTCTTTTCTATCAGGTATCTCTTGATCAACTCCTGTTTACTTTCGACCCTGACGTTATTGGAGATTTCGAGGTTAGAGGTCTCCATTATATTTTTTTAGCTTCGGCGGTTGACCGAGAAAATGTGTCATTGAGCATTAATTAAATTTTTATCATTGCATTGATACTTCTTTTTTGTACTATATCATTTGATAATTGTGTATATTATGTACATGATGGAATAAAACTTCAATTTACATTCTCACAAATAGTACGTTTATTTATTCAAACCCGTTTCAACGATAAAGACACGATCTTCAGTGATACACGAGTTACAATAACTTAACTATATCTGGTTTTATTTTTTAAAACTTTTAACCTCAGTAAGGATGTATTTCAAACGGTGAATTGTCTTTTAAGATTCTACTATTCACTAAACTCTTGCAATTTTTTCAGTTTTGCTAGCGTTCCTGGTAAATTTTATAATCGGGGTTTTTGTTACATAGGATGACCTCAAGTTGAGCATTTCTTCAATAATTTCTCTATATTTAATTTTATCCATAACAACTATAGAATTACTCTTGTTCGCTTTTACACTTCTTTCTTCTTTAATTCTTTTATAATTCTTCCATAATTTTTGTTTGTTGTTGGTTTTGGTGTTGGCTTTATAAGTCGTTTCTTCTCTATATCAGTTTGAACAAATGAAGTTTTAGTTTAGTCATTTTAGCTCGTGCGTCACTGAAGATGGCGACTTTGTAGTTGAAACGCGTTTGAATAAAAATCGTACTATTTTTGTGTTCAAGTTTTATTTTATGACGTATTACCATCTCGCAAGTCAATCTCATTATTTGTTTAAATTTTGTAAAATTTCAAATAAAAAATTAAAAAACTTTAGTTTCAATTTATAAACCATGATATTTTACAAAATAAAAAAATGATAAAAATACCATGTGCATGTTTTAAGATATTCAATCTTCTAAGACAAGCAATCATCGTTTTTTACATATCTATACAGAAACTATAATTTTTTTGGTTATAATTCAGTTTACTGTATGAGCGTCGAAGATAGTTTGTGGAATATTTTACACAGTTTATTCTACAACGGTAAAACTCAGTAAAAATAACATATTTTGCACTAGACAATATTTGACCTTGACATCGCAATACGCAAAGATATTTTCAAGAGCCTTTTGTGGTATTACAATAATAATGAATGCTTAGCTCCAATAAATATGGCGATATAGTATTAACCAGTAACGAACGACCGTTTTGGAAGTCGGCCCATTTCGAGCACGACCAAATGTATCAAATTACTGGAGCGTAGGTGTACATTCCATTCCACGGCCGGACTTTGGAAATGTCAGATTATTAGAACGGTCGGACAACGTGATCAGTCCTTGACTCAGATAAAAGAAAATTCCAACAACCAAATAATAACAGACTGTACTGTCTATTGTTACGAAGAAGTAGTTTGTCTAACTATATACGAAATTAATAGCCATAAAATATTATCTTACGCGGTCAGATGTGTAAGGCCTAAATCTATAACAAATTGCTTTGTCTTATTGCCCTTTCTAAACGTTCCATTTATGTAAAAGTTGCCCAACAGGGCGTGGGGCCGTCCGTGACGATGGCAGGCCTTGGGTTGTGCCCTGTCACTTGTGCACTATTTCAGTAGTACAGTACTACATTTTCCAATTCACTTGGTTTCTTGTCTTTTGAATAACATGACATTTATTAAAATTGTCTTATTTCAATGTGACGGCATGGAAGTTTTTATTAGTACAGTATCGAAGAATTATTAGCATTTCAAGCAGAATTAATTAATATGGCATTAAACAAAGTTATTCTTAACAATTAAAACTTATGCTTTGAAGAAAAACATGCAATATCATGACGAATAAAAAATATAAATCATCAGTCAAGAAAATGTGCAAAACATTATTTTATAGAGAAAAACGCATTAATGAAAACCAGCAGTGAAAGAGTTACCCACGATTTACCTGTTAACAACAATGGTAATTGGCCTTGTCTCATTCAAGTTAAAGCTTCTATAGGCGCGCCAATTCACTATTAACTACGCTATTCCTTCATACTTGATGTTTAAAAGTGAAAACCTCTCGGTCATCATCGCTTTATAAAATAAGGAAGAAAATACATAAAAATAAAGACTCCTAGCCCTCGAATACTCTAATAGCGTCAGGGTTGGAAAAGAGATCTGAACAGATGAAAGGACACAATTTAACCCCACTCTTTCCATAAAAAGTGGGTTCTCAATTGAAAATTAGTCCGTTGCGTTTTTTTAACAAAATCAAAAACTAGAGACATAAATATTTTGGTTAGATGGTTTACAAGACATTAGACCCTTTTACTGTGTTTAATTAGGCTTCTTACCAGCGTTGGTATGTACAGTATATAATGGTTATAAAAAAAGGAAATAATTAAATAAGGATGTAAACAAAGTACTATGACATTAGTTATGCACATTATCTGAATATTGATTTAGTTCGTAAGATGTAGCTTTACCTCTATTATTGATATGCGCAGTCGTCTCTGGGCTGGTTGGTGTAGTGGGGGAAACACTCAGCATAGTCTTGCAGTGAGTTTTGTACTGTTTCGTAGTTACACGTGCATTGTAAAAATAACTATTTGTTGTGTTGTAATGGAAGGTGAAAACATCTGGAAGAAAATTGGTGGGAGTAAAGTCCTTCACAATCTCGTGAAACCATATGAAATGTGTATTGTTTTATGAAACAAGAAACCGAGAACGGAGGAAGCTGTTGATTATAAAAAGTTTTTTAAAACCAAATCTTTTTGGAAATTAGCCGCTATTTTGAAATTTATATAATGATTTTTCTGGATGTTTGTCTAATTGTTTGTAAATCTGAGCCTAAATACCAAATTCTAAAATTGAAAAACTAATAATATTTTGAAAATATCCAGCAATTTTTTAATTTATAACTACTTTTATGGTTAGAAAGTTTGTCCAATTGTTTGTATACGAAACAAAGACGACAAACAGACGATAAGACGAGACGACAACATGACAAACGTTGACAGCGAAATGGAGCTGAGTTAATGTCTATATCAGCAGTAGTTGTTATGACAACAATTCTCTTTCCGCCTGGAACATCCCTCTAACGCGCATTATGAAAGTACAGGCTACATTTGCGGACTGTTCGTTATTAAATTTTATCTGAATATTGTTCAATAACCTTATCGCTTATTTGTACGGTTATATAACCACCTGACCTAACCTATTTGTGATGATTCGTGCTAAATCTATTATTAAGAAATGGATTCGATTTAAAAAAAGTAGAAAAACTGTGGGGGTTAAAACTCCAAAAAAATGTTCAAGGAGGGGGGGATCTAATACACGACTACTTATAAAGGTGTAGATCGCGTTAGGATCCTTCGGAATTACCAGGCCCTTACTCATTATACTGACTCCCCGAAAGAATTCACCCAAGACTTTGTAGAGGATTGCCCCTTTGCTTAAAAAAAATACAGTAAATAACAAAAGAATTTTAAAAACATAGGGGGGGAAAAATTAGAAAATATAAACAATCCAAAACGAAACGAGTTTTGCTATGTATACCAGAAACTTTGGACGATGAACACGAAAACCAAAAACATTAAATTGTAAACAAATAAAAAATATTAACCAAAACTGAAAAAGAAAAAAAAAACTCATACTGTATTCAAATTTTAAAATGAATGAGATTTTTACGTTTGTTTTAATTTTGATAGAGAAATGGATGTGAGATCTTAATGTGTGCAATATGATTGATCGTTTTAAAATAGAGTCTGGCATTATTTTTGTGTCATCATATTAAACAGTTTGACTGGCTTGAGATAAGATTAATTTGTATGCGGCTGAAGAAACCTTGGAACATTTTTAAACGGCCTTCCCGTTCACCGAAATACGAGAACAAAGTGCTTTTTAATTGTGTTTAAAAGTAACTCAGTAGAAATTATATTACGGGTCTGTTCAAGAAGAGGACCACCACTCAAACAGTGAGACCCTGAAGTTTTCGTAACCATACTAACCTAACTAATGTTATACATGATAATAATATATGAATACACAATTTATTGTTCTGGAACCTTCCAGATGTTTTCAAACAAATCTTTATCCTTGTTCCTACGGCGCCACATGAATTCACATAAGTAGGAACCTAACAAATCTCTATGGGTCCCACACTCTCTCTGTTCCTGGTAAAATACTGTCCTTAATACACGCCAACAACGTTTCAGCTGATGTGTCTGGGCAGGTTCTGTCCGTTCTATTTACATCGATAGAAAATTGTTTACGAGTGACGGTCCTCTTCTTAAATGGACCGTGTATTATTACTAACTACAACTAAGAAACACTTGAGTAAGCTGCAATCATCAACCCATTAAATAAATTGAATGATATCTGTAAAATTAAAATGACTTTGTCAGTGAATTGGGGTTCTGATTTTAAATGAAAAGTTGGTTTTAAAAATGTGATCTTTCTTTCATTTGGAGAAAATGATTTCATCATTAAACTTTGAAATAATTACTTGGAGATAATCAATAAATATAAATAAATAACGCACATTATTTTAAAACTACCTAACTCTAAATTCTTAAAACAACTTTAGTTACATTTGTCTTCCTTTTATTGAAAAAAAGTCAAAATAGAAAAGATTCTTTGAAGTCGGTTCTAGAACTTTGATGTCACGATTTCAAACACCTAATTTACACATTGGTTATAGTTAAGAAAAATAAATCTTTTTTACTGTAAAAATACATTTGTTGGTGCCATCATGATGCTTATCCTTCAAATGTTATGAAAAATTGCTTTCTTAGGCCTTTTAAAAAATGTTAAATTGTATTGGATGATCAGGTTCTAAGGGTAAGTTTTGTTTAAAACAGTTGTTACGCATGATTTCTGAACCTGATAAATACTACTTTCTAGGCCCTAACGTGCCTTGTAGACGTATGTATAGGTTATTAAACAGTTTCTACTCGCTTTGTTCCTGTCGGTGTCACAGCCCTGATTGGTCTGGAAACTGTACATGGGAGAACAAACCTCAAAAACTCACGGTAATCTTAGTTACAGCACGTAAGTCTTGGAACCTTGCATTAACTCTTTTGGCCACCATTGAAAAAAGACGATGGACGCCATCATGGTACCTATCCAGCCCCATCTTGCAATGTACATCTCTAAATATGACGCCAAAAAATAGGTTTAACCGCCTTGTAGAAACTCTTACATTGGTTTTTCATCCAGTAGGGTAAGTTTGCTTTAAACAATTGTGTTATCACTACTTCTTGAGGCCCTAAAGCGCCTCCTATATTAACAAGTATTTACTCATTTGGCTCGTGTCAGCGTCGTAACCTTTATCGGGCCCCGAAAGTTGTAGATATGTGAAGGAGTCTCCACTTGGTACGCTCATCTTAGTGACTTAAACCCTGATATATCTCGTAACTATACGAATATCACTTTTACTGGGTTGGTCAGGATTCGAAATTACATTTTTTGACATTAACTTTGCCTTTGACATCGTAAAGTGCTAGGGTTGGTGCCGTTACATGAAGAATTGTATTCTGCACATTTTTATCTAACTTAGTGTGTTATAAGTTGAATAACACATACAATATGAACAAAAAACTGTTTAAAAGGTTCTGTAAGTGCACACTGTAGTTGCTTATACAAAATTTCATGATCTAAATGTTTGTTGTCGCTATCGTGCTTACGTATATATTACAAGTACGACGGAGGGACGGCATGTCGAAAGTCGCTATTTCGACTTCCTTATACCATGTATCAAGAAAACCAGTGAAATGTTTCGTTTAACAATTTTTGAAGTGAAAACTTCCTTCGGCGCGTTTTTGCTGAGGAGTGAACGTAAGTGAACCGTCACGCTCGGGTCGGTAACGCTGAATCGGGTTTACTCGACTCCACTCGACATCAAGCGCGCTCGAGACGGTGACGCACTGAATCGTCTATACTCGGCTCCAGTCGTCATCAGCCACGTTTACTGTCCGACAAGAAGTCCATCGTTCCTATGTTATTGTATATAAATGTAATATTTATAGTGTTTACAATTTGTGCTGCATTTTGCTAATAGTGAAAAATTTATTTCTCATCAAGGTGACTTCTCGCATTTCTCCAATTATATGAAAGACATCAATTAGTATAAATTAATAATGATGTTAATAAATTTATCGTAAATATAAATAATACGTACAATAGTTTTTTCAGTAAAAATTTCATGCACACTTTTCCCGTGAAATTTTCTTTTCTTTTTCTTTATTTAAATATTACTTTTAAATTGGAAAATTAGAAGCTTTCACTTCTATCGTGTGGTCATAAGAACACTTCCAAATTTTTCTTTTCTTTGTTGTTTTTTCGTTACAAGCTTGTTATTTATTATTTACAGTTTAGTGTTCCTTCAAAAATTTAGGAATACAAAAAAAAATAAAATAATTGAAATGTGGGATTTTGTTCTTAATGGCACCGAGTTCATAATGACAACGGTCAAGGTCTCAATTAACTATGAAATTTGTTCTGCTCCAGTCTGTCATTGAATGATGACGTAGTTATATTGTTCACAAATTATATTCAACAAAAAAATATTGCAATTAAGCCGAGCATGTGTTGATCGCACGATTTACAAACAATTAGCGAGCGTTATATGCAATGAATAGCTGCAGTTGGCAGGCCTTCAAACCCGATCGTGTTCAGCCCTCCCACAAGACCACCGGTCATTGTCTATTAGAAGTCCTGGTACAAGATTAAGAAATATATCAACTTATGTAAACGGTCTAGGCCAAAAAAGGGAGCGATGAAGAAACGGCAAGATCTGGAAGTAGTGTAGGACATGTTTGGATTGCTCAATACGTCTTGAAGTTTTCATAATAGTGGAGCGGAACATCTGCAGGAGTGTCATAAATTAAAGCTGTGTTTGAAATACCAAATCAAATATTTCGGAGATAATGCAATTTATAATATTGTTGGACTGGTTTTAATTTGTTGTTCAAATGTTGGTGTATTTCTAACTAAATTCTGGAGGTTGAATTCTAAAGGATCAACTTTCTTATTATTTTATAAAGACAAAACATATTTAATCATATTTAATTTATTTAAAGGTTTTTCAAGGTGTATTAATGTACCACAATCATGGCATATGCACGGGTTGGTGCTGCAAAAGATACACTTTTTCGTAAAAAATAATAATTTCTTTATAAATCGTCATAGTGTATTATACAGGGTGCTTCAGGAAGAAACGGAGAAACTTTCAGTGTTCTACTAGTAAAAATAAAGAAAGATTTTTATATGACATAGGTCCGGAAATGCATAGTTTTCCAGTTGTACGCCATTTTGTTTTTTAATCAATATACTTAATATCTTTAGAGGTAGGAAATATATTAAACTCAAATTGTGTATACATATTTGGTGTAACATCTTTTACCCATATTCAAAAAACGAAAACGTCCTTTGATCTATTTTCAAAATGGCGGCCGTTAAAATTTTATAATGTCAAATATCTGAATAACAACTAATTTTACAAAATATTTCTAAGAAACGTTAATGACAAACGGGGTTTTCTGTAACTTAAACGATAACCTAGTTATTGGCTAAAAACTAAAGATATCCAAAATTACTCCAGAAACAAATTATGATTTAATTTAAATTATCATTTAAATAATGTTCATAATAAATTATCACAAACTTACAAAAAAAGGTTTTTATTACATCAAAACAATAGAACTGTAAACAAAAATTTTAAGTGACTTCGAAAATTCTTTTGAAAGTAATTTAAATACAAAGAAAACAAAGAAAATATAAAATAAATTTTAAAGAGGTATTAAACACTTATTACCAATTTTAAAATTCTTCAAATTGCCCTCCATCACATTGTATACAATTTTGTGCTCTTTATAAACACAATTCGAAAAAATGAATTCTGAGCTAATTGGTGTGAATATAGCCAACAAAAAACAAATACAATCCAAATAGGAACTTTTTTAAATAGCCTTATTTTACTCTTAAAGCCTAAAATAAAAAAAGATTTGGAGATAAAAATTTTTGTAATTCATAAATGTTTCGTTTTTAGTGTATTCTTGGGTGTTTTAGAGAATCATATTTGTAGGTTTTGTCGATAATTCTGTTATCTTTTGAGCTACAGAAAAAATTTAAGAAGGAATTTTGTTTTTCCTTGAAAGAGAAAAAAATATGCTTGCCATTCGACATTGAACATAATAAACGGCCGCCATTTTGAAAATGTACAAAATAAATTCTTGGTTTTCTGATATTGTGGTAAAAGGTTGCATAGATAATGCGAATACCAAATCTTTATTCAATATCTTACCTACTTATAAAGTTATGTTGTCTTTATAAATACACAAAATGGCCGAAACGAATCGTTTCCAGACCTATGTTTATATGAACTTTTTATCTTATTTTTCGTCGTACTGCGTCAAAAACAGCTGTTTTCAATACGTGGATTGAGATGCTAAAGTTGTTCTTTTTAGTCCTAGGACCTAAAAACATCAACTGTGATCGAGGTTATCAGCTGTTACTTCATTTATACGAATTAATTAATGATTGTAAAGCATCTGTAAAAACAACCGATACTCTCGATTGTAAATAACCTATAAAACAGCTGTTTCAAAACAATCGATTTGAAGGCAAGTATGTTATAACATTTTAGTTTTTGTGAAATTGTTTTCTTATATTATTTGCAGTATAACGAAAACTATAGTTCATCACTAGGAACAAAAGAAGTTTTTTGATCCTCGCTCATTTTCCAGCCTCGGTCTTTAAACTTGAGCTTGTATCGAAAAGCTTCACTTTTTGTCCTAGTGATGAAATATACTGTTAAGCTATAGAATCATTTCACGAGAGATTGGCGTGCAGGTCTAAATCACCCTGTATGTCATCACCTAACCTAACCTATTTGTGATTATTTGATAACCCTAATATTAAAAACATCATTATATGACAAATAAACAAAGGGTATGCTTAAAAAAGGGGGAAAAATCGTATGCTTGAAATTCCGAAAAAGGTTCACGAAAAATACGATAGTTAAAAATCCTCTCTAAGGACTCAAAAAAATGTATTGATTAAAAAATTACGGTTCAGGAAAAAACGAACCTTTACCACCGCCATTAAAGGCTCGATTTTAATCACTGAGGCCTTTTATATGACACAAGTAAAGCTTTTTAAAGATTTTATTTAAATATGTCGAATTTGTTTAGGCTGTCATTTTTTGTGACTAATAATTTTGCCTGGTTTCTATTTTGTTTTGAGATGGGAGAGAAAGAAAGTTTGTGCAATATTTTTGCATAATTTATTTGGTTATATAAAGTACTTTATAAAAGTTCGAAGACGTGACAAAAATATTTTCAAATTGTGAAAAATGGACTAGATCTCGGTAGGTATCAATCGGAGAAGATTCATTATTGTAACGATATTGAAATTGCCAAGTTATAATAAGATAACATGAAAATCACATAATTAAACTTATTCATTATTACCAACAAATCAGGGTAATACTTGGGTAGATTTTATGTATGTATGTTTGCTATGTTTAATAACGTCATTTTGTAAGTGATTTTATAAATGTACTCTCTCTTTATCAACTCTTGTTCTCTTCTGATTCTGACAGTAATAGAATATTAGAGGGCAGGGGTTTTTATTTTATTTATTTTTTTATAAGGTGATGTGTTTTTCTTTTATGAACAACAAGAAAAATACCTACAAAACCATAATGATTACGCGTTGAAAACTGCAAATTATAACTGCAAAATCTTTTAGACTTGTATTCTTCACATCGATAAATCGATACGGTTGTTAATCGACACAATCGATAAAATCTAAACTGTTTTATATATCATAACACCGGAAAAAAACACGTTTTATAATAATATCTTGTCATTTTAATAAATTATATATTTAATGAGAACATTGAAAATAATTGATTTAAGAGAAGAAGGGGAGTGATTTTACGGTACTCTGATATCAAATTATAACGATCTAAACTCCCGCCGCCTGTCTGCCTGCTGGTCGCAACAGCTGATCACCTGATAATGAATTAATAACAGCTGAAGGTGTTGCTAAGACCGGGTATCATTTCTTGGTTTATGCAAGATCCAAACTGTGAAAAATCAGTGCCTACGGTGAGTAAATTTGATTTTATGTAAACACAATTAATCGTCTGCGAAGGAGAAAGTGTAAAGCGATTGTTAACTGTTCTCGATGTAGGAGGAAGTAATCGATATATCGAAATATAAATCAGTTTAAAGCGGTCTTATATTTGATTGCTTAAAGGTATTTCGTTATGTACAGAGTGTTCCTAAAAATAGAGAGAATTTAGGAATGGGTTTTTTGGGTGAAAAGAAACTATCACCCACTGTTATTTTTAAAAATGTTTGAAGTATTTGAATTCTGTTTAAGACAATCTCTTTAGGTGAAAGAAACAATCTAAAAAGAAAGTCTAAGTTATTTTAATTATCATGGGTTGCTAAAAAATTTCAAATGTAACGTAAAAGCTTGTAATACCTCGTTTTAAAAGTCTCTGTGAGACAAAAAAATGACTTAAGAAAATTAAATTCTGTCTACGCAAAATAAAATGAGTAGACTGTTTGTTTGGGTAAAATAGATTGTTTTAGGTTATGTTAGGTAAGATTATGGTATATTATGTTAAGCTAGGTTAGGTTAGGTTAGGTTAGGATAGGTTAGTTGGATAGACAGAAAACTAAGCGTTTTCGGAACTATATTTATATAAAATTGTGTATTTATTTTACATACAGCTCCCAAAGTTTCTGGATATCTTTGTGAATCACTGTATACAACTCAAAATTTGGGGTATCTGCCACAAAATTAAGGGCACACCGAATTCCACTTAATCGCAATTTTAGGTACAATATACATTACACAAGTTCTATTTGAGCTAGGAAAATTTTTATTTTTTATTTTGTAGACTGAACCTTTCTCTAGTTCCTTATGCAAAGAATAAAAAATGACATAATTGTTTCTAGGAGGTGCAAATATTTAATTATGGTCATAGTTTTCTTTTGAAATTGGTGATTTGTTGTACTCGCAACATGTTTCATCACCTTTTGGCCAGAGCTGGAAAAGCGTACATCAATATCAACTTAGAAACCGATGTAATTGCGTAAATTAAGTTATTTTTGTATACGCAAATACAATTTACTATATAACATGTTGTATATTATTGAAAAGAGAAAGATCTGGAAAATAATAATCAATCAAAAACATTAAATCTATAAATTATATTGCATTTTTCTGTCTCCTTAAAACAATAAAAAATGTTTTTAGAAAATCGAATGAGGATTCAAACACACATTAGTCATCAACTCCCAAACCGGTTCCAGAGTTATTGGTCAAAATTAAAATTTAGTCGTCGTTGAAGATTATATGTCTCAAATTCGTCACTACAGTTTTTGATGAAATATTTATAAATTGCACTTCTCTACGTCCAGAACTTTGTGCTGGATAAGTCAGTCAGGACATTTGCTTCAAATACATAGACTCCTTTTTCACTTTACTGTAGGATAATTGACAATAAACTATTACTATCACAGTTAAACAATTCCAAAAGAATTTTAATTGATTTAAATACATATAGTTACATCAAGACCTAATGAGAACATCGCTGTTAAGATTAGAATAAACGTTGCGCATAATTATGCGCAAGATTTTTTTTTTACCTAGACGTGCGGGCATGTCATTGGAACTGACAGAATGGAACTATCCAGTTGCTTTCTGGTTTTAATTGATATTAATTAACAATTCTAAACGTACGACATTCCTGTAATGAATGTAAGCAGGACAGACATCGAGTGACATGTCTGATCAGGCTTACATCTTGACTTTAGTATTTGTATTTATTACTTTTTGTAATCGACAAACATAAATATGTAAGGCGAGAGTCCGTAATTAACGAAGGGAGGTCTTGTTTAAACTAGAACATTATTTGTCATTTTGTCTTTATGTTTCTGTGTTTGTTATTTAGTTTCACTCAAATGCGTGTATAAATCGTTATGAAATTGGGGATTTTTTCAATTTTTTTTTTTTTTTTTTTTTTTTTTTTACATTTAGTTAGATCGAGTATGACCAAGGTTTTGAAATTATATATTTCATTTTACTAATCAGTATACAAACTCTAGGATAATTTTGTGGTCTGTTCAAGAAGAGGACCGCCATACAAACAGGAGCAACCAGAAGGTTTCCTAACCTAATCTAACCTAACCTAACTTAACCAACCTAACTAAACCTAACCTAACCAACATACATAATATATCAATACACACGTTTCAAATAGGTTAAGTAGGAATGTATCAAATCTCTATTGGTTCTTTCTCTTCCTGGTAAAACTCTGTCCTTAATACACAACAACGTTTAAGCTGTTCTGTCAGGTCAGGTTGTCTGTTCTATTTATATCAATAAAGAATTGTTTACGAGTAGCGGTGTTCTTCAAACAGACCCAATTTGGTAATCGCACGAAATTTTAACTCCGATTTTACTCTGATCTTCACGATTCATTACCTCAGGAAACCGAAAAATTAATTTTCGACATGTCATGTCATCCGTCCATCGTCGTTGTAAGCACGATAGCGGCCACAAAAATTAAGATAAAACATGAAATTTTGTGTAAACATCAAGAGTGTGCTCTTACATAATCTTTTAAACAGTTTTTGTTCATATCTTGTGTGTTATTCAACTTATAACACACTAAATTAGATTAAATGTGCAGATTTAAATTCTGCATGTAATGGTACCAACTCCAGCATTCTACGATGAGAAATAGCAAAGTTAATGTCAAAAACTGTAATTTCAAACCGTAGCCAAACGTTTAAAAAAAAAAAAGATATTCGTGTAGTTATGAGATGCGGCAGGTTGAAGTCACTAAGATGAGCGCAGCAAGTGGAGGCTCCTTCACATATCTACAACTTTCAAGGATCGCTAAAGGAAGACGCTGACACGAGCGAAGCGAAAGGCGCTATGCATATATATATATTGGCTTTTCAATATATGTGCATAGGGTCTAACTGACGACAAGAAAGTAGTGATAAGACAGGTAGGAGTTTCAGAAAACCTGTGAAACAATTGTTTCAAACAAACTTATCCTACTGGATAAGAAGCAATATAACAGTTTCTACAAGGTGGTTAAACCTATTTTTTTGGCGTCATATTTAGAGATGTACGTTGCAAGATGGGGTTGGATAGGTACCATGATGGCGACCATCGTCTTGTTTCAATGGTGGCCAAAAGAGTTAATACAATGTTCCAATTTTTGGTTGCTGTAACTAAGATTACCGTGAGTTATTGAGGTTGCTTCCCGTATGTACAGTTTCCAAACCTACCAGAGCTGTGACATTGACAAGTGCGAAGCGAGTGGAAACTGTTTAATAACCTAATAACCTAATTACAGTTGATTACATCTACTGTAATGTAACTCAGGGTCAGCCTTAACGGAAACGGGCCTAGAAAGTGTCAAGAAAGTAGTATTTATTAAGTTCAGAAATCGTGTGTAACAACTGTTTTAAAGAAACTTACCCTACCGGATAACACCCCTTAATCTACCAATACAATTTAATATTTCCTACAAGGCAGTTAAACCAACTTTTGGGTATTATATTTAGAGATGTACATTGTATGATGGGGCTGGGTAAGTACCATGTTGGAGACCACTAACTTGTTTCAATGATAGCCACTTGAAAGGGTTAACGCTAGGTTCCAAGACTTATACTAAGAGTGTTTAAAATTATTATTAGTTTTAATTAAGCATAAATAGCGCTGGTACAAAAACAATACAAAAATCAAACAAAAGAAAAATTCTAACTAAATGCGATATTAGATATGTTTTTTTTAAAAAATACAGTACATTATTTTATGGAAAAATAAAATACCCGTACATCAATAAATCACATTTTGTTGATTTCATCTTTTATATGAACAAATTTTTAAATCAGATAGTTTTTCATGAATAGTTGAAGAGAGCGACAAATCACAAAAAAATTATTTGGTATGTGTAAGACAAGACGAAATAAGGAGCTGAAAAGGTTTGGTACTTGTAAAGAATGTCAGAGGAGAAAAAAGTAGTGAAGAAGATATTTCAGGATGTCGAAAAATCATAGAAAAATCAAGGAAAAGATAGGTGGCTTGATAGACAACTTCAAACAAGATTTATTTGTTGTTGACAAGCTAAAATTCTCTCAGTTATCATGACTTTAAAAAAGGACAAAACCTAAAATAAAGACTTCCTAGTTTATGAATACTGTAATACCGTCAGGGTAAGAAAAGAACAAGAGTTGGTCAAGAGAGACCTGTTAAGAAAGATGAAAGAGAGGGATCTAACCTAAGACTAGTTGAAAAAGATGTAGATCTAGCTAAGATCTCTCGGGAATGTCAAGCCCATACTTACTATAAAAAATAAAAATTCTGAAGTGGAGATGTAAAGAATCAAGAAGAATGTAGAGAGGTTATCTTGGAGTTCAAAGCCCACCACGAGAATTTTATAAAAGAATTTAAAATTTCACTTCAGATTTAAATTGTGGGAGATAAAGGCTAAATTTTAATTTAATACTCTCGTTTATTTTAATTTTAGTATCCACATGAAGTAAAAAGAAAAATCAGTAGTAGCCTATACGTTATTGATCACTGGTCAAAAAATGTTAAGTGTGTCGAGGAAATATAGTGATACGGAATAGTTTGTCATTAGATACGGAATTTTGATGTGAACATTATAACATAATTTTGATATTTTCGTTTGAATTATTACAAAATTATTTAAACAGCCGCCATTTTGAAACTGAATGTTTTTGTTGAACAATTCATGAAAATGCTCCAAACAAATTCCCATGTTAAATTAGCTGATGATAAAATTAATTTTGGATGACTGAATTTATTTCTTGTTGTTTAAAGGTGAAAACCTCTCGGTCATTATTGCTTTGCAAAAAAATAAATGAAAGAGCCTTAGCCTTCGAATACTCTAATAAAGTAAGTGTCTAAAGAGAACAAGAGTTAGTCAAAAGATAAGGAAGATGAAAGAGAGGGATCTAACACAATAATACATGAAAAAGTGTAGATCCAGATAGGTTCCCTCGTGGCTCTCACACCACAGTACTCACTATTAAGAGCCCCTAAGGGCCTCCTGAAATATAGTGGAGTTCCTTTTCTATCCAATGACCACTGTTTTGTGGAATTTTTTCTTCTTGTTCAAAGGTGAAAAACCTCTCGCCTTATACAAAAAGGAAAAAAAGAACATAAAATAAAGAATCCTAGCCTTAGAATACTTGTTAATAGCGTTGGAGTTGAAAGAGAAGAACAGATTATAAAGAGAAACAATGAAGGAAAGTTAAAAGAGGGGGAGCTAACTGAAGACCACATGAAAAAAGACAGGCACTCTCGCAAGCCCATGGGAGCGACTGAGTTTAATTTACTCAATCTTAATTAAAAGCAAACTTAGTTTTATTACAATCGATATAAAAGTCTGGTTGACAGCTTCACTTGCATAACCGACAGTATAAACCCAACTTCAATTTCACTTTACCCATAACAACGAACAGTAGCCAACTGTTTTCAATTTGCATATGTTGCTTAGGCGTAACGAACAAGATTCCAGATTGTTTTGACAAATGTAGGTGCTTTAATTTGGGCACATTGTTTGTCACCAACAGCCTCCCCTCCCCCTCTCTAAACCCACGTTACAAACGTGTTATCGTTTAAAATATTAACGAGACCGTCAACCTACACCGCTGGTACTACATTGCTTCTACCAATTAAAACACGGATATCGTGTCAGAGAGCATGCAAGAGTCTATGGCGTCAGTATTTATTAGAGTTATTAGTCTTTCTTTTTTCGACAACTTTTTCTTGTCAATAAAATAGCTCTTGTTTTACCAGAGGTCAATTAGCAACACCTTCGCACTCGATATAAACGCAAAATACAGTTGTCGGGAACTTCATTACAAGGGTTGTATGTTTAGAGTTTTTACCGTGGTTTTTAATTGGATAATGATGGATTTTTGATATTACTGATGTAGTTTGTTCCGATGTTTATTATTATTATTTGTTTATAAAAATAGACGACATTTGTGAATGAAATGACACGACAGTGTATTTACAGTGTTAAATGTGAATGTATTGGACAGTACATTAGCGAAATACAAAGAACTAAATGTAAGAATGAGTGAACACAAAAAGAACACATTATTAGTTCTAACACATAAGTCAAAAATATCACAAGATATTTGTTCCATAAAACATAAATTATATTTGGAAAAAGCAAAGTTTTCTTAATAGTTTTAAAGCCAAAAAAACTGTCGGTAATATCGCCTTAAAAAAAGAGAAGAAAAAAAGCATACAAGACCTCTAGCCCTCGAATATTCCAATAGCGTCAGCATCAGAGACATAAAGAGAAAAAAACCGAATTAAAAATGGTCAAAAATGACTTTACTTTAAGCATGACTTAAATGTTTTCGGTTAAATTTCTACAAGACCTGACCACAAGTGACGGACTAAAATCTTGAAAGAGGGTGACTTGAATTTCTTTCGGGAACTGAAAATTTAGTCTATTTTAACTTAAAAGTACTTATCATAAATATTCAGAACTTTTCGACATAAACTTTAACAAAAATATTTCATTTTTCGTCATTTATTAGCATTTTATAGTCGCCATATTGATTCTGCCATCTTGCAGGTTAGCTTATAACAATTTAGATATCAGATTCGTAATCAGCTACCTCAAAAACTCCCGAGTAACAAGACTTATTGTAAATTGGAAGAGAAAAATTTGTATTAAGAATTAAATACAAAATAGCTATTTTGGCTAAGTTCAATAATTTTGGTTAGCATAATTCAAAAATCGCTTCTCTTACGTTTTTTGGAAATTTAATAACGAGCATTTAAAAAAAAAATATCCCAATAGGTTGCGAAACAAGTGCTTTATATAATCTTGAACAAAAAAGTGCTTGAACAACTCATGCCACTGTGCTTCGTTCGAATTGGTGTTTGACATCCTCATGTAGATGTATGTGGATTTTCTTAATCAAGTTTATTTTAAATATTTTGGACGTTCAGGCCTAGCTTTAACCTTGGATTCATTTCTTAGATTATTAATTTTACTTTTTAATATGGACTTATAGACTATGTCGATTTTTTTTTTATTTCAAAGAATCTAAGAATCTAGTGTTTTTACTTGATTTCGAACGTTGATCTTTACTATCGAAACGTCGTATATTCGTTTATATAAAAAATTGAAAATGTCTGAATAAACTATCATAATTTAATATACCTTTAATTATTCAAAGACTTTTAACATAAAAATTTATGTTGGAGAACAGCTGTTACGGTCATGGATGCGAAATTTGATTAATGCGATTAATTGTTTATTAACACCATCTATCG
This sequence comes from Aphrophora alni, assembly GCA_963513935.1. Taxonomy (NCBI): domain Eukaryota; kingdom Metazoa; phylum Arthropoda; class Insecta; order Hemiptera; family Aphrophoridae; genus Aphrophora; species Aphrophora alni. The sequence goes on from OY740775.1 coordinate 38,425,282, forward strand.
GTTTAAAAACGTGCTGATCAAATTAACATATATTGTATGATATGCAGGTAAGAGAAAACTTCCGAAAAACGATTTCCACCAATCACCAAATCTATTTTGAAATGTATAGGACCCTTTTTATAGCAATATATAATTTAAAGTAATAGTTTTTTCCTTTTTTATTTGAAGCGGAAAAACCTCTCGGTCATCATTGATACATAAAAAAATTAATGAACACAAAATAAAGACACCCAGCCCTCAAATACTCTAATACCGTCAGCGTCGGAAGAGAACAATAATAAGTCAAGGGAGACCTGAGAAAGAGAGATCTAACTTCTGACTACATTAATAAAGGTATAAATCCAACAAGTTTCCCTCGGGATTGCCAACCCCACTATAGTAAGTCCCTTAGGGGTAAACAAATAATAAAACATTATTTTTCATTCAAATTTGATTAAAATTCAACTAAAATTTCCGCGATTATTAAATTGTTTATTTTGTATAGAATAAAATGGAAGCCGATTTTAATCACCGATTGAACGTTATCGTAGGACCTAAATGTTAAAAGTTATAAACTATAACACTAAGAAATTGTTTAACACGGCCACCATTTTTAAATTTAATAATATTTTGATACAATAATTCATTAATAATCTAACCTAACCTAAACGGTTTCAGGTATGATGTGTTTATCAGTAGAGATAATATCACAGCCGTAATTCTAGTACTCCAAACCAGAGATCCGCTTTACCTCACAATACTAGGTCAACACCATAATTTTCTCAGCTCCCTCGTGTATTGAACTAAAAATTCCTAGATTTTAAAATGAGAAAGTTGTTTTTTTACTGTGTAATTTGCCCGGAGTAATAACTTACCGGGAAATTAAAAAGTTTTCTGCCGTTATTACAATGTTATACAGGATGATCATTTATGTCGTAAACTTTTGATCTGTCGAAAAACTGTAAATGGGGAACCTTCATTACTTTTTCATGGTATTTAAAATCCGTTTTGCAATATGGTGATCAACTTTAAAATTTCGCATTTCATGATGTTTCCTGATTCTACACAAAATTATAAGACTTTTTATTCTTTATAATGTTTTGATAAACCCACTCATTTAGGACTTATAGGTGGTTAAAGTTTAAAAAAATTGATGTACGATGCATTTTACGGTGTATTATTGAATCAAGTTAAAAATTTAATTAGGAATAGTATAGGAAGTGTAAACACCAACTAAACGTAAAATAAATAATTTGTGTAACAGATAAAAACTAGCTAAATCAGTAAATGGACGCAGAATAATCGTATGATATGAAGATTTGATCAGCGGTTATCAGCGGTGTTCTTCCATCTTCAAGATTTTGATTTAGTTATCTTGTTAAGAAATCGTCAAAAACAAGTACAAAATTAAGTCTTAAAGATGAAGGAATTCCGAAACGCGTTAACAAATATAAATACTGTAATAAGAAAATGCTAGGATTGAGAGAAAACTGTACTTAAATTAATTGTGTAGATCCTTTTTTTTTTTTTTTTTTTTTTAATTACGCCAAACATTAGGCTTCCGCCATTAGTTTCCTCGCAGCCCAGTACAGGTCATAGTCGGGAGAATCCCTCTTTTCCGCAAGAGCTGGACATAATTTCAGGTGCTCGCAGTCCATTTCCTGCCTATTGTTACATAAGGGACAGTAAGGGTCGCTGGTGACCCCTATCCGGTGGAGGTGTTTTTGTAGATAATCATGACCCGTTAATAGTCGGAAATTAGCAACTTGTTGTAGGCGTGGCAAGTTGATTGGTGGCCTTCCGCTCTTTTCCGTTAGACTTTCCCAAATTTTTGCCTTCAGCCGATACATTTGTGTAGATCCTAAGAGATATAATTATTATATTAATTTAAAATAAAGCCCCCTCGAATACTCTAAGAGCTTCAGAGTCTGAAAAGAACAAGAGTTGGTTAAGAGAGATCAGATAGGAAAGATGATAAAGAAGAATCTAATCCAAGACTACATGAAAAATGATGTAACCTCTGGGGGTAAGGAAGGAAGTTTTGTACATAAATATTTTTTTTACAGTTGGCGACAGTGGTTCATTTTCACTTTGTGACTGACATGTTTGGTTGGAATTTTGATTGGTTTTGGGGAAAGGTGAGAGAGAAAGTTTGTGCAATGTTTTTGAACAGTTTATTTTATTCGTAACAGTTGAAAAATTCCCAAGCAGTTTCTGGCACACTCTTTATAATCACCAAACATCCACTGCCTCATAAATAAAGCGTTTCATAATTAATGCAAGGTTCATCGAGCTTGCGCAGAACACAAATTATAGATTCGACCACGTAATGAATAACTGTGGCATAATTCATCGGTTTATTAATAGGCCAATAAAAGCAGTCATATTTTGAATGTGTCTTGGTGAAAGTATTCGACAGGACCAGTTATTGTGTGCACTTTAAGAATATTCTCATAATTCATTTAGTTTCGGAACAAGACCGTGTGGGTTTTTTTTGTATTGAAATTTCAACTTAAGTATTTAATAAATTCAAATTAAATACTTGTAATAGATGTCAGCCTGTAAAGATGTGCCCAGACTGTTTATGATTCTATAAGCTATTCGTGACCGGATCTGTAAAAAAAGACATTATCGCATTTCCTTTTTAAATATAGTGTTGCAGCTGTTTGATAAAACTGGGACACAAAACTATCATGAAACAGGGTGTTTCCGAACTCTCGTTACAAACTTCAGACTATAAACTTGGGTAAATGGAAGCTAAAAACTTAATTCAACCATGTATGTCTATTCTGTTTGCTGTCTGTCTATCCGTCCGTATTTTACTTTTGTTTTGTTTTAACAGTTCCACAGAATTCTGGTTCATTATTGTAACCCAACTAGTTTCAAAATGGTGGTCAATTGAATGTTTTAAATTTAAATAGCTCTAAACGCTTTTACAAAAAAATACAAAAATAACTTTTTTGGTAAATTTTATGACAAATCCGTAGGTTTTTTTTTTTTTTTTTTTTTTTTAAATTGGATGAAAATAATCGAGATTTGGAATTTCTTGTCCAGCTGTGTATAGCCGAAATGTAATTAGTCCAATTGTAAACTTCGATTGAAGCAACCAAATGACCCCAAAATCTACAAGTCGGTTCCGAGAGCAATCGCAACATTTGCGGCTAGGGCTCGGACGGGGCATATTATTACGAACAATTACCTCCACAGATTTGGTTTAACTGACAGTGCATCATGTGGAACATGCCAGAGAGAGGATGAGACTTTGGAGCACATACTCATCCACTGCACCTACCATATAGAAGAAAGACAAACCCTAAAAGAAAATGTCGGTGAAGAGCCCATGCTCAGAAAGATCCTCACAGAAACTCAGCATTGGGCCTTAGCTGCAAACGTATACCGGAGACATCGAGCCATCGAGGTGAACAGCCTTGGACGCTTGAACTAAGAAGTAAGAAGTAAGTAACTTCGATTGGCATCCTTAGTACACGTTCATACGAATCAATGTTTCTTTCCTCACTGTTAATTTCACACTTAATTTTCATGTAGTTGCGGTGATTAACACGCCTAAAGTTTCTGTTCCCTCTAATTGGAGGCTTTGTTACTATTAAAAGCACAGTTAAAAAACTTCATGGAAAAAATGTTGCAAAATCTATTAATAAACTTTTAAAAACTCATTTTAAAATATTGTATAAGTTGGTCATATCATATTTTGTCAAAAATAAATAATGACAACACAAAAACAACACTTCTTTAACAAATAACCTCACTTTTGTTTAATATTATTTTGTTTTATGTTAGTATTATTTTATTAGTTCTAGTTTAAAACGTATGGTTTTTCTCATGAGAACAAATTCTTAATACAAAGTGAAATCTTTTTAATTACATTTCTTAATAAAAATTAGATGGGATTAATGATAAAAACTTTCATTCCTTCTACTTCCCCTCCTTTATATTCCATGTTTTTTAAATTCGGCTGAAAATAACTTCAGGCTGAGACCTATCTAAAGTCAAAATTGCTTAAAAACTGCAAGAGTTCTACTCACAAAAACCCCCTACCCTCTTAAATAAGTATAGATTTTTACTGTATAAAACCTATCACGAGAGAAAAAAATTGAAATGGTTTAGCGTATCGAAATAGAGAAGAGAAATATTTTAAAAAGATTAACTGTATGGTAGTTTTATTTCGGCTATAGATTCTGAATTTGTATAATTTTATCAAAATCGTTAGAGTTAATTTCTACAATCCTAATTATGAATATTTATTATTTAGATTCTTCCCTTTTATATTTTGAATTTTATTTTGGATTTCTGTAACAGTCTGTATGAAATGTTACACAATATTTTTGTACGATTTTTGTTTGTCGAATCTTAAAACAAATCTTAACAACACAAGAAATAAATTACATTTTAAAATCACAATGTGGGTAGAAGTTCGTCGCTTAGTCTGCGGCTTGATTTTTACAACTTGAAAAATAAAACAAGTCCATCGTAAATGTTGAACTGCTTTATATAAAGTTTGATATTATATCTGAGACAGGTTTTATTTTGTGGCTGTGTTGCTTTCAACGGAAATAAAATACTGGTGTCAGTTTATATTGCTCGAGTCTTGGCTGTCAAAAACAAACAAGTTCATCGTAACACGGGTCCATCTCTGCAACTGTATATCCCCTACTGTTTTATATAAGAGAAATTAGGTATTGTAAGAAGCTCTCATAATAGAACAGAATATTGATACTAGATCTTTCTATAAATCTAACTTAATCTAACCTAACCTAACCTCTGCAACTGTATCTCTCCTACTGTTTTATACAAGAGAAATTAGGTATTGTAAGAATAGAACAGAGAATTGATACTAGAATAAATAATTATTAATATTTGCCTGAGACAAATTTTCAACATATAATTGGCCAAATATAATTTGAAATCAATAACTCTGGTATAGTTGCGACTAAATTCAAATAGTTGAATCTATTAAAAAGAGGAAGCATGCCTGGATAGGGGACACATTTAAGAGATCTGATAACAGTTTTGGTGGGTAGGTACTCGAGTGGAACTCACAAGGAAGGAGAACCTCACAGACCCAGGATAACAAGGAGAAGACAAATATAAATGAAGAAGGCAGAACTTGGAGTGAGATGAAATATTTGATAACATATTGAGTGCAGCGGAACTCCTACGTCCTCCGAAAGATTAAGGGAAAGTAGTAAATAAAAAGTCTTCATGGCAAATTTGGCATCCTGAACTATCCAAGAGATATTTTAGTTTTTTTTTCCCAGTGATTAGGTGTCCAAGAACTATACAGAGTGTTTCAGACTATTAGGTATTTATTCTGGGGCAAAGACAATTCACAATTTCATTTTTAAATGTTCGAAAGTCCCTAGTTTTTTCGCAGTCAGGATTTTGATTTTTCTCTTGTCAATTTCTAATTCAAAAATAGATTGACATTCTAAGTTGAAATTTTGCATGGAGTTTTGTAGCATAAATCCCAAACTATAAAAAAGTTTTTTTTTCCAATTACACAATTCAAATTTTTACCCAAATTTTTTCCAATTACCCAATTGGGTGTTGTAATGTTTAATTTTCAATATCTCGAAAACCATTAAGAATACAAAACATTTACAACAGACAAAAAGTTGTCTTTTTTAATGCCAAACAACATACCATTTACAGTTTTCAATCGGTGTAAGAATAACAGAGTTATTGACAAAAAAGTGAAAACATAACTTTTTGGTAGTAATATACACACAAATATAATAATTTAATTAAAAAATACGAAACTCCATTTCTAGTTTAATTTCTCCACAACAATGGAACAATCTCTTACTCTCTTTGGTTTTATAGCTAGCAAAACATTATTTCATAATAAATAAGGAAGAATTGTTTTAGTAGTATGTTGGTCATTAACAATATCATTTCTTTGGAATGCAATAATAAAAATAAGTAGAATTCTTTTACAACTTAGTTTTATTTACTTTTGTAAATAAAAAATGATTAAATTTTAAATAAGATTTAAAATTAATATTTTTTATTAAAAAAGACAACTTTTTTGTCTGTTGTAATTTTTTATAAAATGAATGGTTTTCCAGATATTGAACATAACAAATTTTAGACGTCCGCCATTTTGAATTGGTTAGTTGGAAAAAACTTTATTTATATTTTTTTATAGTTTAGGCTTTATGCTATAAAACTCCACGCGAAATATAACTTAATATATCAAAGTTCGTGAGATAAAAATTGATATGGGAAAAATAAAATGGCTGTTATTTGAAAAACTAGAGACTTTCGGACATTTTAATATTGATAATGTGAATTGTCTTTGATCCATAAATACAGGGTGGAGAGTTCTGAAACACTCTGTATAATTGGCCAAATCAAAAATTAACTGGACTGCCGTCATTAAGAACCGGATTTTATCAAATTCAACTAATGTTGAATGTTGCACAAGGGGAGCAAGTTTAGCCCCTATTTATAATAAATAATAAGTATTGTTTCAAAAATTGTTCGTCCATGGTTCACTTATTGACTGACAAGTTCCAAAGTGACATATTTTCTTTTTGTTTAAAGGCGAAACACTTCAAGGTCATCAATCGCCTTTTAAAAGAGGGAATAAAAGGACGTGAAATAAATACGTCCTCGAATACTCTAATAGTGTTAGGGTTGGAAAAACAACAATAGTTGGTCAAGAGAAAACTGATAAGAGAGATGAAAGAGAGAGGTTTAAACCCAAGACTACATCAAAATAAAAGAGACAGGGATGTGCTACAACCACACGACTAATGGTCCGTACGTATATAGGGGCAGTTATTTTTATAAAGTCCAAATTATTTAAGCAACAATTTAAAATGTACAAACAGACACGCAAGTGAAATTATAAGTGTCCTTGATTTTATCTACAAACCCTAAATAAAGAGAAATCAATGAAAATGCAATCCATCTTTCAATGGCCATTGGATTGTTTCACAAAAACAACTTTCAAAACCTATACGCTATGCATTTTTCATTGTTGGTTAAATTAATTATATTAGTCATACAAAAAAACTATAATGATTTCGCACTTCAATATAATTTCAAATTCATATAATTTTTTTTTCAGATTTGTAGGTTACGTTATGTTCAAGTTAGAGCTGGAGGAGCGTGATATCTGACACTTTAAATTTGGCCTATTGTAGACATATTCATATTTTGAAAAATAAACACACATAGTCGTTATCAGAATAACTTCTAGTTTTAATTGATACCATACACATAATATTTTCACAATAAAAAATTTTCAACCAAACCTAACCTAACCTCAATTTGTTTGTTAACCACATTTTTTTTGCTCTATGTGGGAGAATTCAAACAGTATAAACAGAAAGTTTGAATTATACAGGATCTATCGTCTTGCATGTGTAAACTGATTGCGACAGACAGACAGACGGACAGACACACGGATGAAACTAAGAATCGTTGATTTTACCTACGAACTCTAATACAGCTAGAATCCCTCGAAATTGCCAACTCGTAATCACTAAAGAGAGATTGCGAACGACAAACTGATTTCTTGATTGGTTTTTGAAATATTTAAGTGAGAAAGATTGTGTAATTAAACTAAGGGTGACCTTGTAGAATACCACAATGGTGTTGAAAGTTTGACATTGGGTTTGCCATAAATCATTAGTCACGATCAGATGCTGATCACGCTAATATATATTTGTTATTTTATCTACATCATAAAAATCCAAACCATGAATTTGACTGGACCAATCGACATACCTTTAAACAGCCAGCCTAAATTGGTAAAACCACTTTTCACCTTTCATCAACCATTCTTCAATCATAAATGCCTTAATCTGAAATGGCATTCGAGTTATTTAACTCATATTTGGACCGTCGCGTTGCGGGTTAGAAAAACTCTAAAACACTTTAATTTAACGATCGAATTCCTTTCTTTACGAGTTGAGATAATTTGTTGTTATTCTCACGGAAATTTGACTAAAGCCATTAATAAGTCGTGCAATGTTATAACAGAGGAGGGGGAGAAAATAACTCGAAGCATTTTAAAAGATGTATTGACAAATCAAAATGGTTCTTTCTGTGTTACCGTTTTTCAAGCATTGCACACAACATTAAATACTTGATAAAAAATAAGGTAACTTTTCGTTTTTAGATCAACTTCAGACAAATTCATATTTTTGATAGTTGTATACAAGACTGTAATTTTTTTTCCAGTTAAAAAAAAAAATATTGCAAAGCTTAGTTAGAAAAATTTAACGTAACATTTTTATCTTGTTGTTTAAAGGCAAAACATGTTTGGACATCGTGGCCTTATAAAATAAAGAAGAAGAGAAAGACACCTAGTCCTCGAATACTATAAAAGCATCAGGGTTGGGAAGAACAAGAGTTGGTCACGAGAAGCTTTATAGGAAAGATGAAAGAGAGGATCTAACCCAAAACTACATTAGAAAAGTGTAGATATAGTCAGGTCCCATTGGGGTTGCCCCGCCTGTACTCACTATAGTTGTCATGTGGAGAGTTGTCACATAAAATTATTATCTCCATATACGCCATGTTTGATGGATAGTCGTGTCAAGTAAGATGTCTTAATCCATTACAAGGATACCTCCTGTCATTTTCTCGCTTCATGATTATACTAAATTACATTTTGCGAACTAGAACAGTGAAGCTTCAAGAACAGATTTGAAGAGCTGGACTTAACGAACGATCTGCGCTCCTAATAGTGCGCTCCTAATTTGGTGACATTGAACGACCTGAAAGTGGAATTAAACAAACAGGCTTAAAAATAAACACTAAAGATTTTTCTCTTGTTGTTTTAAGGGGAAACCACAGGGAAATTATCCCCCTTTTAAATAAAAAAATAAAGATCTCTAGCTTAGAATGCTCTAATAGAGTCAGGGTCGGAAGACACCAAGAGTTTGACAAGCGAGTCCTGATAAGAAAGATGAAAGAGACCGTTCTGATCCAAGACTACTGAAATATATATATATATATATATATATATATATATATATATATATATATATCTACCCAGGTTCCCTCAGGATTACTACGCCCGTACTCACTAAAGCGAGCTTCTGAGGAAAAATTCTATCAACATCGGTTTAGACTACAGAGAACTTGTACAGATATAACGACGTCATTATCGTTTGGACTCAGTGGACCTGTGACGGTGAGTTCGAGACCGAAAGTTGAAGCGATCTATTTGAGCAGCGTCCGTTTTGCCATATAGCAGTGAACATGTTCAGAACTTGGTCTGAACAGAGCACGCTAGAAAAACTAGAAGAAGTAACCCGTCTAGGACATGCTGTTTAGTGCAGTCCTGTTTTAGTATATCTTTCCAAATTACAGAATGGGTTATTAGCTATTTGAGGCATGGCGTTCTGGGTACGGAGGCCTACGGTTCCCCAATTCGGACGCTTTAATTTATTATAAAAAAGAGAAGAGTTTTATAGTTGACAACCCCCAACATCAGCTCGGTTGTTAATGTGTTGTGTGAGTGTTTAATTAGTAATTAGCTTTAATTCGGTAACGTAAAATTAATTAAATTAATCTCTACAAAGCTTGATACCCTATGATGCAAGGGTAACACATGGGGTAACGAGTTTGACCTCAAAATGGGGTTCGGCGTTGTTCAGTATCGCTTTCCTAAATGTAAACCCTAACCTAGGGCAAAAATGTAACTTTAACTTTACAAATTGATAGCAAACCGATATTTACAACTTTAATTTTATGTACCCATCACATAACTTTCTCAAGACAACTAAATAAAAACTACACGCTTGATTAAACTACACTCGCCATCTACTGAATAAATTGTAACGCTCGTAATCCATGAATATTATCTGAGATTAATTCACTGATGAAGTAAAACTAGATTGTCAGCGAGCCAAGTGTCGCATAATTCCAGTTCCATCGAAATTCCAGAGAAACGCTTAGCGTGAGGTATTCCAATCCTAAGTAACATATATATGCACCTGTCTAGTCTGCGCATACCACTCGGTGCATAAGATACTTGTATTCATGTTATACGTAATAGTACGGCTTTAGTTGAGCTATTTATTTAGCATTACTGTCATAGAGGAATTTTTAAATGATTCGAACAGTGGGAACTGAAGAGCACTCTTTTGATGTATTGTGGAACTATACAAAAATATTATTTTGCACAAATACAATACACTATGAACAGTTTAAATCTTATTATATTTTATTTTTAAAACCTCTCGGTCATCATTACCTTATAAAAAAAAGTAAGAACAGATTTTAAATGATTACTAGCCGTAGGGATAGCGAATGTAATAGCAGCAGGGTAGGAAGAGAACAAGAGTTGGTCAAGAGAGACAAGATAGGAAAGACGAAATAGAAGTTTCTAACTCAAGAATACATATAAATGTTTAGATTCAGTTAGGTTCTTTCGAGTATGTTAAGGCCGTAGTCACTAAAGTGAGCTAGTGAGAGCTTTAAATCATAAAACGCCATGCCAATAATCACGCACTGACTCACATAAAAATAAATAAACCTCACAAACTCTTTCACTTGTGTATATATGGGCGTGGAAAAAATAAAATTAGTTAATGGACGCCATCATGGTACTTACTTAACTCATCATACAAGTAGATCCTCTAAGTGTAATATCCAAAAGTTTGTCTCTTGAGTAACAGTCAAAAGTAGCAGATGTTGCCAATAACTCGTTTATTATTTGACCTACAGAAATTCATTTGTCATTAAAAAAGTAAATCTTTTTGTTTCTTGTAAATGTTTTGCTAAAGTAATGGTTTTAGAGATATTTAACATTTAAACATTTTAAACGTTCGCCATTTTGAAAAATGTCAAGAGAACGTTCGGATCTTTTGTAACCTGATAAAAGATCACCTAAAACATTACAAAATTTGAAGTCATTATCTTTTCTACTTTCAAATATATAAAGTTTTTATAAAGTGGTAAACTAAACGTTTATGGACCTACGTTCATTGGAACTTTTGTCTTATTTTTACCTAAGGAACACAGTGGCTCCATTGTATGATTTAATAACAACTATAAAGGCTTCAAACTTACCACCTACAAAATGCTTATAAACATAAAAACAATCAACACAATTAACAGTAATTACAAAAACTTATTTTATTAAGATTTCAGTGATTGATACATTCTGGGCATCCAGGGTAAACATGTTTGTAAAGGAGAGCAGGTAAGTGCCTCTCCACAGACTTTACTCTCTGATTAGGAGTACCACGATAATGCACCTGCTCATACTTCATTGCTTGTTCGTGATTTTTTGGCCAATTGGCCCGGTGAGACTTTTTCTGTCATTAATTAAAAACATACGATGTCTCCATGTCTCTCTACAACAGACTGTTAGCAAAAACCAATTTATTGCATTTAATAGATACAGTAATTGTCTCTTCTACTGGTGTTACTTCTTGTAGAAAACATTGTTTTCTTGTATTGCTAAAGGCAGGGCAAACAGAAAGAAAGTGAATGTTATCCTCTCTTGCTTGCAAACTAAATAGTTCACAACCATCACTACTTGTGGCACACCTCTTGCAATTTTAATTTAATAGTTGCCTTCTACATTTCATTTCTTTTTAAGGACATTTTTTTATAAAAGTAGGAACATTAAAAATATAATTGAGGTTTTTACACAGAGTGTTCATAAAGTATTGCATATATATATAAAAATTTAAACGGCTGAACATAAAATAGTATATTTCAACACTAGGACCAAAAGTGAAGCTTCTCCATACGAGCTCAAATTTAACTGCCGAGGCTGGACATGCGAGGATCGAAAAGCTTCTTTTGGTCCAAGTAATGAACTATATTTTTCGTTATACTGGAAATAATATAAGAAAATGTTTTACAAAAACTAAAATGTTTACAATCTATTTACCTTCAAATTGATGGTAACAGCTGTTTTAACAGTTATTTACAATCGAGAGTATCGGTTGTTTTTATAGATGCTTTACAATCGTTAATTCATTCGTATAGACGAAGTAACAGCTGATGTTTTTAGGTCCAAGGACTAAAAATAACAAATTTAGCATCTCAATGTATGTATTGAAAATAGCTGTTTTTGAAGCAGTATGACGAAAAGTTCTTTTTTGTATATGTTTAGAATATTTTCTTTTAGTTTTAAATTTTGATAGCAATCTTGGATCCGCCATGTTGATTTTAGGTTTATTTATTTTTTTTTTTAATACGACTAGTGTCATGTGACACGTATTTTTTTACATTATTTTATTTATTTATTTTTTATTCTGGGTTCAATAGTAGAATCCGTTGTTTATATCTCATTTCCTTGAAAAGTTATCAATTAATACAACTACAGAACATTTAAAATCATAATGTAACAGTTGGACAAATATGTGCACTTACCTTTAAACACGTACATTCTGTAGTTTTGAACTTGTGATTTTGAAAGATGCTCTAATTGTTGCCCAAGAGCTATTTATCTCAGTCATAAATGGTTATAAAATTCACCAACTACTTTAAAAATTGTCTGATCAGTAATAGAGATAGCGTATGTTAGTATTCTATTTTGTAGATCGTTTAGGATTTCTGATTGGTTAAAATAATCTTACTTTTTGAATATCCAAAAAGGAAGTAATCGAAATGAACAAGGTCAGAAAAAACTACGGCATGTTTAAACCCAACTCATTTTGTCTACCTGTATAAATTTTTTTTTTTCGAATTTTTAATGTTCTGTAGTTGTGTTAGTTGATATCTTTTTAAGGAAATAAGATATAAAAAACAGATTCCACCATTAAAATTTTATTAAATGTATAAATATGTCTCACTTGACCAAATTTCTATTTAAAAACTTAACTTAATTTCAAGATGGCGGATGTTGTCTTATTAGATTTTTTTATATATTCCGTACTTAATGAACACTTTATGTAATAAAGTTCTGCGAGTTTCTGAATTTGTTTTCAGACAAATATTTATCCAATATTCCATCAGAAAACAATTTACATGAGATTACGTTTTTTCAATTCACTTTTTTTAATTTTCTTAACTGGATCGTCTATGTCCTCATAAAAGGAAATATGTCTCTCAACAATTACTTGCAAAGAACATCATGATTCATGATTTAAGTGTTTCGTCTGTGTAAGATTTAAGAGAGAGAGAGAGAGAGAGAGAGAGAGAGAGAGAGAGAGAGAGAGAGAGAGAGAGAGAGAGAGAGAGAGAGAGAGAGAGAGAGAGAGAGAGAGAGAGAGAGAGAGAGAGAGAGAGAGAGAGAGAGAGAGAGAGAGAGAGAGAGAGAGAGAGAGAGAGAGGGAGAGGGGGAGAGAGAGGGAGAGAGAGAGAGGGAGAGAGAGAGAGAGAGAGGGAGAGAGGGAGAGAGAGAGAGAGAGAGAGAGAGAGAGAGAGAGAGAGGGGGAGAGAGAGAGTGTGTGTGTTTGAAGTTTAAATTTAACACGACGGATAGAACCCAGCATCAAATCAAGATACATTTGAGTAATAAATAACTTAGGGAGTTGTATTATAAAATACAGAAAAAGACTATTGAAGACGGTAAAACATTGAACAAGAAGGGACATTTTTTACTTGCAACGAGAAGTACAAAACAATATAAAGTTTCTAAGGTTTAAATTTTAAATTCTAATCATAAACAAAAGAAAGTGAGCATTTACACATTTTTAAAGCAAACCATGATGACAACTCCTATGATTAGGATATGTGAACATTTTACGGTTCGTAAATTGAAATATAATTACTTTAACAGAAATTCAACAATCTATATTTAAAACAACTTCGATAGTTTTATAGAATCCATGTTGAAATTTCGTCAAATTAATTCAAAACAAGACCTAAACTAATGTTTTCGATCGATTGCAATCTTTACAAATTATCAAACGTAATTAGAGACACGTCTATAATTAAAAAAAAACTACGAAACTATATAGTTAGGTACGTTTTAGGTAGAACCAATGGGTGTAAGGTGGCTGGTCGCGTAAAAGTAGAACACAGGTCGACTTCCGTAGTATTGCATCATAGGCATCCGGCTGCAATAACGCCAGGTACTGCTAATTACTAGGCTACCTGCATCAATATACATGATAATAACCTATTTGCATCCAATGGGACACCTCATAACTCAGCTGCAAGATGTTTTAAATAATTACATTTTCACAACTACTTGAAAGAGAATTTCACACAAAAACGTGTTTTAATTTGATAAATTATCAACCTAGAATAAACAAGAATATTGTCGCTTGTGGAAAGAAATGTTTTTTAGACTCTAGAGGAATATGTCGTATTATACAATCAGTTTGGTGTCGCTTTTATACTGAAATACCATCGCTTATAGACAGTGCGAGTTTGTTTATCCTGAGGGATTGTATCTGGAATAACACCTTTATTCATGTAGTCTTGGCCTAGATCTCTTTCAAGTTTATTATTAGGTCGCTCCTGTTATCTTTCGACTCTGATTCTATTAGAGCTAGAGGTCTTTATTTTATGTTCATTTCTTCCTTTATCTTATAGGGCGATGATGAGTTAGAGGTTTGTCAAGAGAGACCCGATAGGAAAGATGAAAGAGAGGGATCTAACCCAAGACTACAAGAACAAAGTGTAGATCCAGCTAGAGTCTCTCGGGATTGGCACTCTCGTAGTTAATAGTAATCCGTTAAGGCAAAGACGTCGCTTTGATTGGTCAATAAATTCGATATATTGGGCTGGAGTAATAACATTATGGACATATATTAATGTTTTTGTGTATACAGGGTGTTTACGAACTTTCCTTACAAACTTTAGGTTATTGCCTCTTGGGTAGAAAAGCCAAAATCTTAATACACCAGGGGTCTATTTTCTTTCGTTGTCCGTATGTGTTTTTTTAACTTTACAGAATTGAACTAAATTTGGGTGCATTATTACTATAGATAGTGTCAGTTAATATGTTAAGTTTTGTTATTATGGCCCAAATCATTTCAAAATGGCGCCTATACAAACTTTTTTAATTGAAACAACTCTAAAACTAGCCAGTAGTTATTTATTGATAGTAGGAAGTCAACAAATCAGCCGTTGATATTACAAATAATAGATTAACTGACCAATCTGCAATTGAATAGATCAAATGAAAATTTTATGACAAATTCACGTTTGCTTTTGTTTTAAAAATTGAAATCTAAACGAAATTTGTAATTTCCAGTCCGGCCGTGCATGGGTATGTTCTTGTCCTGCAAAGTGTTTATTTAAAACTGTTGATTGTTGTACTGGAAAATAACAGCTGGTTTCATTGTTGATACATCGACACCAGATTTGTAATAGTTACAGCTGATTTGTTGAATTCCTACTATCAACAAGTAACTATACCAATTCTCATACATATTTATTTATATTAAAAACTTCTTTTTTTTTACAACTACAAAAATTTCAGTTAATAAACAGTTATTGTTAATAAATCTTCAATTTAAATTTATACCAAAAAAAAACTTCATTCGACTTATTCTGAAGAGGACAAGAACAAGGTCATGCTCAGCCGGACAAGAAATCACAAATCTGATTTTTACACAATTAAAAAAAAAAAAAAAAAAAAAAAAAACACAACTATGGATCTGCTATAAAATGTAATAAATTGTTGTTCTTGTAAATTTTTTTAATAGACTAGTTTTAGAGTTCTTTCAAATTAAAAACTTTGAATGGTCGCCATTTTGAAACCAGTTGGTTTAGAATAATAAAATTTAACATACTAACTGAAACAAACAATCACGCAAGTGTGGTTCTATTGCGTAATTCGTTTGATTTTTTTTTTTTTTTTGTAAAAAAATTGCCTTTTTTAACCCAATGAACAATAACCCGAAGTTTGTAACTAGAGTTCGGAAAGGGCTGTATATCAGGTTTTTGTCATGAGATAGCTTCTTTACAACCGTTGGTACAAAGTTTATTTTATCACTCGTTTCTTTGCAAACATTTGATTAATAAATATTCTTACTTTTCATTTAAGCTTCATTTTAAATTATAAATTTGTCAGTAGAATTGTGTTTAACAAAATACATGGATAAATAACTAACTCGGTTGGAGGATTGCATGCAGATGTCTGACATAACCTTGAAGGCTGTGTCAATATCCGTCAAAGACTGACAGACATTGCAGACAGTTGAGTGACAGCTTCAGGACATACCTTCAATTAAATAATTTATCTTCAAATTCGTTTGATTTTTATTGTATGAGAAAAAGTCTTGTCAATTAATATTTATTCCCAGCAGTTTTTAGAGGTGACATTAAAATTGCAAAATTGTTTAAAGTTATCCAATTGTACGAAGTTTGGTGTTCGTAAAAAAAAAAAAAAAAAAATCGACCTCAGTTTTTCGATTGAAGTCACGTTTCAGCCTCAGGAAACCAAAAAAATAACCTACGACATGCCGACCGTCCTTCATAGTTTCAGCTGTAACTATAGTGAATACAAATTTAAGACAAATTGGTATAATTTTGGGGACTATATAGTGTAGACCCTAGATACAAGAAATCCTCTAAATGTTACGTCGTGTTTACTTATAGACGATAAGGACAGACGGACGGACGGTATGTCGAAAATCACATTTTCAGTTTCCTGACCCTATAAAACGTGAAGATCAGTCAAAAAACGTAGGTAATTTTTTTTTACGATGAACAAATTTTGCTTCGTGTAACTGGTTAAACGACATATTTGGGAAGGACATCTCTTTGAATTGTTGTAAAATTTGAAATTTGCGTCTAGTTGCTATTGGCTATTAATATTGTCCTTATTGAAGTATTTAAAACAATTATAATCATCCTACAGTATATACATCAACTGGGTAATGATACGGAGTCTAGGACGAGTTTGTTCAAAAAGAGGACCGCCACTTAAAGAGTGGCATCCAGAAGGTTTCCTAACACAACCTAACCAACATACACACTTTATTGGTCTGGGACCCAATATAAATTGATGTCCTTCCAGATCATGTCAAACAGATTTGCATCCTTATTCCTACGGCGTTACATGAATTCACATTCTAACAAATCTCTATTGGTTCCACATTCTTTCTGTTACTGGTAAAATACTGTACTTAATACACGCCAACAACGTATCAGCTGTTCTGTCAGGCCAAGTTCTGTCTGTTCTATTTATGTTAATAGAAAATCGGTTAAGAGTAGCGGTCCTCTTCTTGAACATTTACTTTTTTATTCTTCGTGACGAAGCTTTGACAATTTAGTAAGACTCTAAGAATAGAAAGTTATATCAAAATATATATACAGAGTGTTTCCCAACTACGGTCCAAAGCTACAGGATATGCTTCCTTGTGTCAATATAAGTAAAAAAAATGCATATGCCCTAAAATGCTTAGTTTTCCGTCTGTGTTTTTTTACAAAAAACATTTAATTTTTGAAACTAAATTAGATATCGATTCCAAATTAGTTATATATTTTTTATCACTGACCTTTTATCAATGTTACTAAAAACCATGACTGTGTGTTTCCAAAATGACAGTTTAAAATGTTTTATGTTGAATATATAAAACCAATAAATTTATACAGGGTGAGACAGACCACCCGTGCAGTAAGCCTTACTAACTTACTTTAACACTTTTTCTCTCTCATTTCCCCCTAATTTGGACTCACAGAATCCAATTAAATTATTTTCAATTTTGAAAAATGCCCCAAAAGGGCCCAATTTGGGGGGTACGTGTGCTTTTTGAAGAATTTTCAAAAGTAAACATGGGTTGTGTGATATATCAATTTAAAGGTCTAATTACCCTGAACATTTTGGTGCAAACAAAAAGTTATTTATCTTTAACCGTATGGAACAGGGTGTACCAAAACGTTTTGAAATAGGACTTTAAAATAAAGTACAGTGTTACCCTACCTACAATACGGAACAGCACCAGATTTTTTTCAAAGCTTATTATTGAGCTATTCATTAAGGAAACGTGTGGTGGGGGCATTTTTCACTGGATTTTGTAAATTAAAAAAAAATGCACAAACTTGAAGAATACATAAAAACCTAAAACTCAAAATTCTTAAATAGCAACTTATAAAAAAAATTATATCAAATAAAAGGTCTTTTCAAAACAAACATTTTTTGTAGTTGATCAGGTCTGCCTCACCCTTTATAAAATTGACAAGAGACCTAAACGTTTTCGTTTTTAATGACAAGCAAAATAAGTTTTGTAATTTTTAAGTAGCTTGAATTATAACCGAATTATTGTCAAAAACTGAAAACTTGATTTCTTGGTAATTTTCTACAATACCCAAAATTTGCCTAAAACCAAAATATTTTTTAAATAATTATTATATGTTTTTCAAGAGTAAAAAATATTAAACATTTTGTTTTTGTTTCAAATAGAACTTTTAATTTGTTATATCAAAAAAAAAAAAAAAAAAAAAAAAAATGCCTAATTTGCCTACTAATCAAATTGGTCCACACATTTGAGAGAACTGTGCAGATGGTAGACATAAATAATCATTCCAAAAACTACTATTCTTGGCTGCAAAAAGCTCACAAATGACAAACCAACAACCACTCTTTGGGTTCAGCAAATGTCCTAAACGAATATTTCTATAAAAAAAAGTATCAATCTTTTATATCAGACAGTAAGAGAGTAATAATTATATCATAGAGAGTTTTATACCTTTGTATGAAAAATGAAGATCATCAAATTTTTATCTAATTTAGTGTTGTAACTTAGTAAAAAAAAAAAAAAAAAAACTTACATACTCGCGGATAAGCGGTAAGGTAATTCTGCTGATAACATAAGTCAGTATGCAGATAACGTACATAACAATTCTATACTTTGTTTAATTCTTTATTTATTTATTTCCTCATTCTATATCCATACTATACCTACCAATGCTGATAAGAAGTCAAGTTAAACACAGTACAAGGGTCTAATGTTTTCTAAACCATGGAAACGGCAACGTTCATTTCTTTATTTTTTTTGTTATTTCGTTAATTAATTTTTTCTGGCCAATTTTTAATTGAGAACATCATTTTATGATATATGAAAGGGATTCGATTAAAAAGAAAAAAAATTTCAAAAGTGTCGTTAAAATTCCGAAAGAGAACCAATATGGCCACAATTTTTACATTTTCAATTCACTTTTTATTATTTCAAAACTATTTTAAATGAACACACTATAAGTCCTCTATACCAAAATTGATGTTCCTATAGTTATGTTCACCGTATTTAAGTACGGACGACAACGAAAACGGACGGACATCAAAATACTTTGTTTTTTCCGTAAAAGTAAGTCAAAAAAAGGAGGTCGAAATTTTTGATGATGAGAAAACATACCCTTATACTTCATATACACTGGGTAAGTTACAATGATAGCATTAATATAGTTTTTGATTAATACAAGTAGGATTTATAATAATTTATTCATAAAATCTTGTCTAAAAGATACCTACCTAACTTTTTTGGTTATAAAAAACCCTAACATTTCACCAATATACTCGCAATATATTTATGTCTGCGTGTGAACAAATGCGTGTAAAAGACTTCATGTTAGAGCGGCTATTCGTAATTGAATCCGATGTAATTTCTCCGACCATAAATATGTTTCAATTTGAATCCTAGTACGATAAATATTAATTTCAAAGGTTGGCAACACTTGGACGACCACCCAACTAAGGTAAGGCCACTATTTGTTGATGCCACTACTTCGTAACATGCTCATAAAATAGCCTACAACCACCCAACCAATATAATACTGTGTAATAAATAGAATTTGTAACACTTATTGACTGTTTCCTTAATAAACTAGCTTGTACTGCGCAGAAGTTCTGCGCAATGATGGAAACATTACCTCAAAATAACAGCTAATTTTAAAAACATCTGTTGGAGTGGTTGTATTTTATTTTAAAGCGAAAATCATTGCAGTCATCATCGCCTACTCAAAATTAAGGGGATAAAAAGCTCTTGTAGATAAATTTAACAAAACTAAAAACACGTAAATTATTTAACAATCGTACACATTGATAAAATTCAATAAACAACATAATAATAAAACAGAGTTGTAAAGGGGAATGGTAACAATGATATAAACTATGATAAAATCCAACAATTAAAATATTACAGGACTGTACAAGACAACAATACAGGGTTGTAAAGTTGACCAGCAACAAGGTAAAATGATAAAGTATGTTAAAATACAACAATTAAAATATTAGTTGGCTCTAGAAGGGCCCTGAAACGATTTAACAATGATAAATTATTTATGAAACTTAATAGAAAACATAATGCAATATTTTAGGGTTGTAAAGGTGTTACCATAAACACCTTCAGGCAAATTAAGAAGGATCTCACCATTGTCCCTCAACAACATCGCCATAATCCAGTACATCAGAATCTAACATCGCACACCTCTTAGTTCGACACAATCTATTAGGATGTGCCTAACTATGTGTCCAAAATATTAAGATCTCAACAGGATGAGCATATGGTGGATTCCCGTGTTCCATCAGTGTAGTCATGGAATGACACATGCGAAGACGGGTAACCATCTTTATCTTTTGACCACTATATATTTTTGATAAATCTGTTATTCCTGTTCTTCGTGCTTGTTTAAAAGTGAAAACCTCTTAGTTACCATCACCTTATGACAGAGGAAAACAACATAAAATAAAATCTGTAGTCCTTGCATACTCAGGGTGCAATGTCAGGGTCGGAAGAAAGACTAGGAAAATGTATGCCGGATGGATGTTGTACCTTGGAACCAGGACAATATATCCTATCTCAAAAATCCTGGTCTCGGTCTCTAATATCCTGGTTCAAAGACATAGCATCCATCCGTCCTGTTTCAAAGACGATCCAGTCTCCATATTTCTGGTTCTGAGATACGAATTTATGCTGGTCATTGTAACCAGAATAATGAAGACCGGACTGATGCTGTGCCTTGAAACCAATATATTGGAGACTGGACCGATACTGTACCTTGGAACTAGGATTATGGCGACTGGGCGGTTGTTGCACCTTGGAACCAGAACACTAGAGACTGAACGGTTTCTGTACCTTGGAAGAAGGACTATAGGGACAGAACGGATGCTGTACCTTGGAACCATGACACCCAAGAGAATGATGATTGGACGGATGCTGTACCTTGGAACCAGGACAATGGATACTGGATCGAAGGATGGTGTACTTTGCAACCAGGACATTGGAAACCGGACGGATGCTATACCTTGGAACAAGGACAATAGAGACAGAACGGATGCTGTACCTTGGAACCATGACACCCAAGAGAATGATGATTGGACAGATGCTGTATCTTGGAATTAGATCTATGGAAACCGGACTGATGCTGAGTACTAATCCTTGAAATGAGGACAAAGTAACCGGACGGATCTCGTAACTATACGATTATCACATTTTCTACTGAGGTCAGACTTCGAAATTACATTCTTAACAACAACTTCGCTATTTTTGGTCGTCGAGAGATGAGGTTGGTACCATTGCATGCAAAATTAATTTAGTTTATAATGTTAAAAGTTGAACAAGACAACTGTTTAAAATGGCCGATATTTTAACATTTTCAATACAATTTTTCTGATTTTTAATAGGGTTCTATATCAGCACATTATTGTCTCCTATACTAAATTTCATGTTTTTATCTTAATTTTTGTGACCGCGTACATAAGTAGAGACGACAACGACGACGGACGGACAGCATATCGAAAATCCCAATTTTTAACACTTACCTAACTTACCCCATACTTCGTAAACTGAGTAAGTAAAAATACGAAAAATAATAGAATGTTACTATTTAAATGTTGCATTATAAATTAAGACAGGACTTTTTCTCATACAATAAAAACAAAACAAATTTAAAGATAAATTATTTAATTGAAGGCATGTCCTGATGCTGTCACTCAACTGTCTGCAATGTCTGTCAGACTTTGAGGGATATTGACACTGCATTCAAAGTTACGTCAGACAGTCCATCCAATGAACCGAATGAGTTGGTCGTGAAAATATATATTTTTAAACTTTGAAGACAACTGATACGCTCATCATTTCTTTTAACGAGCTAAGCAAGTTTCTGCTCAATTCCAACTATTTGTCATTTAGTTTGTTTGTTACACCAAATGCGTAATTATTTTGAAATTAGGGAATAATGCTCTCTCCAATTAGATCAAATTATGTATGTACAAGAGTTTTTTAATTTTATTTTCAATTTTAAAATGGTCACACAAAACAGTACGACACGGTTTAAAGGTATCATAACCTTAAACATGTTGATGAGTGCCATCATGGTACTTACTCAGCCACATTATAAAAACAGATCCTTTAAATGTAATCCCCAAAAACTGGTTTCTAGGATCTCGTCGGGAATGTTATATTTTACTGAAGAATCGCTTCACTCAGCTGTACATATATGAAGAAGCCTTTACTTGCTACGCTCGTGATGCTCGGCCTTGGATCTCGTGATACATTTTCACGTGAGGGTTCGAAATTACAATTTCGATAATAACTTCGCTATTGGTAGAGGGGTAGAGTTTGTACAATTTCATTCGGAATTGAAATATGCAAAATCTTATACATAATTCAGCAGAGCAGAATTCCTCCATTCAACCTATATAGATGGAGATGGTCTCATTAGAGGGATCAATAATAGTATACGTTCGTATATAGAACGCGGCTACAAGGGAACTTTTGAGATCTTTTTAAATGGTTTTTAGGGACTACCCTATTAATGCTTATTTTCGGATTTCTACGGGACTAATTATGCAGTTTGTTTTAAATGAAAGAATATTTTACCATTATTTGCAAAAACTTAAGAAAATGTAAGTTTTATTTCATTTTTTTATACTCAAAAAACATTTTCTTAAACACATTCTGGCATCAGTTACTAATTTGATGTATTGGGTTTAATCAACTGTTTTAGTAAGCAGTATTATATTCGTTGCTATGGTTACTTCATTTGTAAGTAAAAATTACAAAATCAAGTTTAAAACAGTTCCCACGACAACGATGGACTGTTGGGAAGTCGAAAATCAGTCAAAAACGGAGGTCAAAACTTTTTACGATTACCTTATTTGTTATTTGCTAAGTTAAAAATATTGAAAAGAAATAAAAACCTCGCCCTCAAATACTCTAATAGTGTCAGGGTCGGAAGAGAACAAGAGTTGATCAATAGGCCCGATAGGAAAAAATAAAAAGAGGGATCCAACAGAAGGTGTAGATCTAGCTAGGTTTACTTGGGATTGCCACGCCGGGATTGATTAGTTAGAATCATTGAAAATCGAAAATTAAAAACGACAGCTCAAAAATGACTGATGACAATTTTTTTTCCCACCATTTTATATAAGTGTCTTCCTAAAACTATTATTTATATTCATAAAAATCGATATTTTCACGACTGTTGCAAAACATTACCGGAAAATATAATAGGCTACGGTACTTCTAGATTTTGATTTTTTCCCTCAAGCCTTCCATTCTCCGCTGTTATATATATTATTTGCATGTGATTATTTTAAAAAGATAATTCTGCAATTTTCCTTAAAATAAATTATGGTAATTATTTAAAATGGTTAAACATTGTGCATTGTCTATAATTACGGCAGTTTTATGCGCGTATAATCCAGCTATTAGTCTAACAGCTGATCTCAGACCTGTCCGTCATGAATAATAAATAAAGGTCCAAGGGAAATAATCGTGTTAAAAGACGATTAAAATCAATTATCGATGAGAGAGAATTAAGGACGGGAGGGGAGGGGGAATGCATGTTCGATAGACGCTATTACTAACTATCATATCTGTTTCGAGTTTTTTTATTAAATTAATGACACTAGTGAGTGTTTACTTTGTCATAAATGATATAAATAGTTTTAACATAATACTGATGAGGTTATATTTTTCTATAAAAATGAAAATAAGCAGTGCTATAGTATATTTCATTACTAGTACCGAAATTGACCGTTTCATGTGCGCGATCGTCGCCCAGCACGGAAATTCGATCAAACATCGGTAAAGTACTTTCAGTACTAGTAATGAACGATATTTTTCTCATGATGCAAAAAAAAAACACAATAGGCCTAAGAAAATTTAAAACTAGTACATTTCTCTTAATAAAAACTTTTAACAATTTTAAATTTTATTACAAACAAAATTATATCAATAAACATAAATAAGTTACAGAGTTAAACAACATAAAAACCTACAATTTAAAAGTTGAGATTGAAGTTTATGGTACAATTTTGATTGTTGGTAACATTGATTCCTTCGTTTAGAAGTTTTTTTTCTGAAGTCCCTGTATTGTTACCACGTTTGTAGTGATAATGTTCGTAT
The DNA here is from genome assembly GCA_963513935.1 of Aphrophora alni. Taxonomy (NCBI): domain Eukaryota; kingdom Metazoa; phylum Arthropoda; class Insecta; order Hemiptera; family Aphrophoridae; genus Aphrophora; species Aphrophora alni. Next base: position 38,449,506 of record OY740775.1, read on the forward strand.
TATTATTTTTTTTTTTTACTTTTTTTGGTCTACGAAAATGTTTTTAGATTTATCAAACACCAATAAAACTTCGTCTCTTACTTGTTTTTGACTTAACATTTTCAACTCTGCAACACTCAGAAACCCTACTTCCTATCTATCACGAGATCTAGTGATATGTCTGAAGCATTTTTCAATAACTTATCTGGTATGTTAAAAACATTTGCACTAGTCATTTTAAAACACGTAAATACAACTGTAAAATTTAACTATTTGTTTTGACAATTCTATTGTTAATTATTTAAGATCTGCTAATTTCAAACGCACAAATGTATTGGAAAGAAACATTAGTGCTCCAGGTGGGCAAACACGAAACTAAATTAGACCAATAGAGAGTCAGCTGATCGTTCCCCCCTGCTCTAAATTTGAGATTGGGAAACGATCACTTTCATTGCTCTTAGCTGTTATCAAAAACAGCTGCTTTCGGTATAGTATGATGAAAAATATTATCCTATAGTGATGAAAGTTTTAGGAAGTCAAGGATATAAAATAATGGGATAAAATTTATCATCATAATGAGTGAAATGTCCTTTTTAATTTTCCCATCTATTACTTTTGAGAGAATGGTCGCTATAGAAGGGATTCCAAAACCCACTGTTTGAAAAATTCGTTACCTTTTTCACAAATACGTAAAACAGATAAAGCTACGATTGTTCAAAAAATAGATTTGGTTTTATTGCGGATATATCGGTTTTGAGGTCTTCTGAGGCCATTTTTTAAATGTTGCTTCTATTTACCTGTCACTATGTCGTTTATCGTTTGTTATATTAAAGCCTAAACGATTTTGATGAAATTTGGTATGTGAGCTTATTTTGACCATATCTGAGATCTTTTTTTAATAATTTGGTGATATCTGTCCATAAGAAAAAAAACACAAAATTCCTCTCTCCCCGAACGGTTCATTTCTCAAAATATGTTCTTCTGATTCCGCTGAAATTTTGATAAATTATGTAAATTAGTATGAAATAAAAAAATATGTAATTAATCACGTAATTTGGAGATAATTTAATACAGAACAAGATGCTCAGAACAAAAAAGCATCTTGGGTATAGAAAAGTTTTTCTCTTAAAAAATAATTAAACAAATAACGGTTCTTTCAAAAGTAAGTGTCAATTTTAATTTACTACAAATAATTTATTTTATGATAATTATACACTTTTATTCTATATACTTCTGTTAACAAAAAGTTGGATTTGATACCCTAACTCAAATTATATCAAAATCATGCCCTATAAGTTTATAATATGGTCGCTATTCTGCTCCAGGAGAAGCATCTACATTTCCTGCACAGCGTTTGCGGCATGAAATACGTTATCGAGACTGATTGCTGGTACTTCTTGATGCCTTGAGTTCTGGAATGGTTGTTGTTTTTAAGTGATAAACTCTGTCCTTCAGACACCCCCGTAGACAGAAGACCATAGGGTTCGAGTCAGGATATCTCGGAGGCCAAGACACTGCACGCTGTCTTCCAATTAGATTCCAAAATGTGTTTAAAACGTTTTGGGCTGATTACAAATACGTGGAAATGCATGAACGTTATGTCCTCAAGTCCATACGGAACATATATAAATAGTGTTTTCCCGTAATTTAGACGGTTTTCGTTACTCAATTAAGACCTTAAAAAAAAATACAGACCAATGATGAAATTGGAGGAGAAACCTACCTAAAATTCATGTAATTCTTGTTCAACTATTTTCTAAGGGTTGGTAACGAACCGTGTACGGTAATTGTGAATCTTTACACAGCCATTCAGATGAAAGTGTGCTTCATCGGTGTAAAAGATCATTCATCTAACGAAATTTAGCCCAATGATAACAAGGAAAATCAAGTCTCCTTAGTCTTATCAATACTTTTCAATAAGGAAATTCACAATTAATTGAAGTTTGAACTTCAATAAGGATACATTCTCAATTCTCTTTTAAGAATACGCCATACGGTTGTGTTAATGAAATCAAGATATTAGGTAATTTTCTTAATTAATTTAAAAATAAAAGTGTCACATGAAAAAAGTGTCACGCCCATACTCACTATAGTGAGCTCCTGACAAACACACACAGAAAACGAAGCATTTATTGACATTCTTTGTAGAAACTTTTATGTACCTGAGGGGCACGTACATTATGACTTATCCTGTGTATACATCATAGTTCCAAATTACTCCTAATATTAGGATCGGTGGACATTCCATAAACGTTTCCACGGTAGAGGACCTCCAGGGGTTCATTCGTATTGGCAAAACCGCAGAATCCTAGCTTGATCTACATCTTGACTTGGGTGAGATTGCTCTCTTTTAACTATCAAGTATCTTTTGAACAACTATTGTTCTCTTCCAATCCCGACGTTATTCAAGGGCTAGGCGACTTTATACTCTTTTCTTTTTACTTAGTGGTAATTGTAAAAAATGTCTGACTTCGAGTCAGGAAACCGAAAAAGTGATTCCGTCACCGTTGTGGTTGTCGTCTGTACGATAGCATTCACTCAAACATTAAATTTGGTAGAGAAGACTACAATGGACTTTTACTATAGTATTGAAATTCAGAAAAATAAAATTGAAAATCTCCGGTGGCGGCCATTATAAACAGTTTTTGTTCCTATTTCGTGTGATATTTAATTTTTGGATAAAAAATTGGATACAAACTTGCAGATTTCAATTCTGGATGTAATGGAACCATTCTCACCTTTCTACGATGATAAAGGGCGAGATTATTTCAACTGTGAAGTCTCAAAAAACTGTTATTTCGTAGTTACAAAATCCGGCAGGTCCGAGGGTAGCGAATGGAAGCTCCTTCAATTTTATGTACAGCTTTAAGACTCAACAGGGCTCGAGACATCGTCACAAGTGTAGACTTTTTAATATAGATATGTCGAAGAACTATTAAGGCCTAGTCGATGTCAAGAAAGTATACGTAAATACGTGTTTCAGAAAACTTGTGTAACAAAGGATTTCTACAAAATATGCTACTAGATCTACCAATACAATTTAATATTTCCTACAAGGCCCAAAAACTTTGAGGATTATACTGAGGATCTTGTGTTATATTATATGATATGGGACTTGGTAAGTAACATGTTGGCGAACATTAACTTGTTTTATAAGGTGATGATGACTGTGAAGTTTTTAGCTTTTAACAACAAAAGGGAAAATCCTCGGACGATATTACAATATTCCATTTGAAATTAACCATGTATTGTGAAATGCAAGAAATTCCTGATATTTCCATCGCTATTTCTACAGACTAACAATTCCGTCTCTCTCGCGCACACTGTAACAATTACAAAATCAGATATTCTTATCCTTTACCGATATACAATCGTATAATTAACTGTAAAATATTATCTTTACTTAGCGATTCGTCCAAAAGATATCCTCGCCAACAAAACATATTTATGAAAGTAGAAACACAAATTAACAGCTGAGTTGAGGAATGGATCTGGCTATTAATTCGATACTTTATTACAGCTGATAATTAATAGCAATAAACAGGTTAGTGATGGCGAACAGCACTTTCTCTCGGCGAAATGATCCAATTGTTCGACTCCCCTCATAATTATTACGGTTTGCACAGGTTATTTGCTCACCATATTTGGTTGCGAGTGGTGAGCTTTTAATGGCCGGATTTCGATCACGAGATATCATCACGAACTATTTGTTAAAGCGTGAACACGTTTGCATGTTTTTCGTCGTTAATTGGCGTCTTAGTTGTTTCCTTTTGGGGGAAATAATTGTTAGATCTGAAACAACCAAATCAGAGACGCTGCTCCTGAGCTTAGAACAAGATAAGTTTTATATATTACATGTTTACGTTTACAGTTTTCATTTTGAAAGAGTGAATAAAATAAACTGTTCAAAAACATGGCACAAACTTTCTCAACTTCCCATCCCTAAAATCAAATCAAACTAACGACAACTATTCGTAAAAAAAGTTAGGTAGTTGTCAGTCAAAAAATTGAATTTAACAATAAATATTTGAAAAAATATTTAAATGGGGCTTAAATACTTCGCTTGTGCCACAAACAAGTCTTCTAAATTTTTATAACGTTTCCAATTTCAGCGTACATTTTATTTGATCACTATCCTTTTAATAACCATTGTCAAGGTTTGTTATTTATTTATTTATCAGTTTTCCTGAATCATAATTTTATTTTCACAAGGATTTAAGTCATCAATCTTCAGAAGTCCTCAGAGGCTCGCTTATATAGCACTGATTTGGCAATCTTGAAGTTCCTAGCTGGATCTACAATTTTGCTTATGTAGTCTTGGGTTAGATCCCACTCTTTCATCTTTTCTATTAGGTCTCTCTTGATCAACTCTTGTTCTCAACCGACCCTAACACTATTAGAGTATTCGAGGTTTAGATGTCTTTAATTTATGTTCTTTTTATAAGGTGATGATGGACGACATGGGTGTTCGCCTTTAAACAACAAGGATAAAAACAAAATATTAACGAATTCAGATCAGATTTTGAGAAATGGTGTATTTTATAAAATAACAAATATTATCAGCTGTTAATGATATAAACAAATATAATTTAAAACAAACTAAGCAAAAGTTTTTTTGGACAAAATATGGAATTTATAAGTTCGTTTTTATTGAACAATAATGTTTGAAAATGAGTTTATTTAAGTTTAATATGAGATTAATTTTTTTCATTAAGATTGTTAAGTTTATTGAACTGTTTCTTATTGTACTTTTAATAGTAACAATGTCACATATTAGAAAGAACAGAAACTTATACTGACAGTGTCTAAATTAAAAATATTTATACAGAGTTTTCAGAAAATATCATACCAAACTTTAATTGATGGTTATATGGGAAAAATTAAGAAAAATTTGTTAAGACATGTGTCCGGAAACGGGTTGTTTTCCATCTGTCGTCCATTTTGTGATTTTTGAAAAATAATTATAGCTTTTGAAATTACTAAGATTTAGAGTTGATATTTGGTATACATATTTTCATGCTACATTTTTATAAACAGTATATAAACAATCAAACCTTTATCATGTAAATTGTTGAAATTGTGACTGTTTGAAATTTTCAATATTGAAATAAAACCATTTACTTCACAAAACATGTAAACGGCCGCCATTTTGAAAATTTATGAGATTGAGTTTAGATTCTTGGTATGCTGATAAAACGCTGCTTAAAAAATGTGTCCTACCAAATTTCGATTTGATATCTTATTAATTTCAAAATTTTTAATAATATTTTTTACACAAAATGGCCGACAGATGGAAAGTGGCGTGTTTCCGGACATGCGTTTATTTTGACCCATATTGAACCACCGCTTAAGTTCGGCACTGCAGTTTATGAACACCCTGTATGTAAAAAAAATGTTGCTTCATTTCAACCAACGGCTATCTTAGTTTTTTTAATGCCTTAGAGCTATTTATTTACAGTTTATTAAAACTGGTAATCTGCTTCCTTCAATTTCTAATCTAAAAGTAGTCTCTCATAGTTGACTACATAGACTCAAGAGTTGATACATAGACTCGAAATGTCGTCAATTAGTTTGTATATACAAAAATGATGACAAATTTCCAAATATATTATATCAAGTACTGGAATGGAACCCGAGGAGACCTGAAAGACAGAAGGAAGCGTTGATGAACCTCCAAGGCAGAGGAAAGAAAGTCATGGAATCGAGTGAAGGCCTTGTTGGAGTGACGTTTCGCTGTTTTCTAGTTGTCCAATGTTCCAACGATGAAGTCATAAAATCTTTTTATGTTTTGTAAAACTTTTGAACCGCCATTTAGTGCGTTGCCAATATGATTCCTTTAGGTTCTAAGAGGCTAAATTTTAGAAAAAATACAATCAAATCATAGTACCGATTTGAAAAAAATACTAAATTTTTATTTTTTGTACGTACACTCAAAATTTGAATTATTGAAGAAAAAAAGTGTCGGGTTAAAAAATGTGATAATATAACCAAATGCAATTAAAACTGGTACATATGGGCTATGAGCGGCAAATGAAAACCCAGTTCTATAATACTATAATAAACAAAAAAGCCTTAAAATAGTTATTTCCGAAAAAAAAAATGGATTTTACTACCAAATTGAAAACACAATTTTCCAAAGTCATCAATTTCAGTGGTGTTACATGTGCACACAAACCCTACTGCCACTGGTCTGTAACTAACGTATGGCTTAGTCACAGTCCAGTGTTTACAACTAATGATGACTTCTATATGAAACGTCTGTATTTTTATTGGTAAACAAATTCTGTGGAAAACTGTGTTTTCATTTGGTGTTTGAAGCTCACACAAGTGTAACTCTTGTATTGATTTTTAAACAATCCAATATTATTTTTTACTCCACGTGTAAAATAAACAGAATTTCTTAATTAATTATTCACATTTCCGTTAATCACGTGACCTTGTGGTCATGCTTACTGGAAGAATCCGAACCTTTTATTTGAGACAATGATTACATAAAGACCAGTAGCCCAAACATATGTCGTACGTAAGTCCTTTTGTAGGCTCAAAGAATGCTGCCTTCTTAGGACCACATTATTGTTAATTATCAAATTCCAACACATATTTGGGGCGACTTTGTTCCGTAATCAAAATATGTAGCATTCCCGGTCAGGTTTACGAATGCAGTTGGGTGCAGTTTCTAATGCAGTTCTTGTTCTGTTGTCCTTTCTCGCAATCTTTAATCTGGTCAAATTAATTTAATATACATGTGTAGCCAAACTTTGGGAGCTGATTTAGTTGTCCGTCTGTCTGTTTGTGTTTAATTTTTTTTTAAGATCAAAAACCTCTCAATCTTTAAGTAAGAAAAGATCCCTATCTTTCGGATACTCTAGGGTCGGAAGAGAACAATAGTTGATCAAAAGACCTGACAGGAAACATGAAACAGACTGATCCAACCTAAGATGTAGATTCAGTTACGGTATCTCGTGTTCGCCAAACCTGTACTTACTACGATTAAGCCCCGGAGGGTTAACATCCCGTGGAAACACTTATGGTATTGCACCATTTTAGAGACTTCAAGATTGCAGCATCCATACTCACTGCATGTAAACCACTGTGGATAATCGGTCCAAGCGTTTGGGAATACCATTAGTCCTCAAATACTATAATAGCATCAGGGTCGGAAGAGAACAAAATTTGATCAATAGAGACTAGATAGAAAGCTGAAAGAGAAGGACTACAAGCAAAATTATGTAGATCCGGATTTTTTTTATATATTTTTTTATTTATTTATTAATAATTACAACTAAGTTTGCCTTATCAAGTAATTAACATTTCATATTAAAGAAAGCAGTGTTTGGAACACCATCCACTGATGGAGTCCTATATTTTACACACAAAGTTCATGCGGTTACTTATTTACACAATCTCGTTCACCAAATCCAGAGGTTTAGTTCGTTTCAGACGCCTCACATTTTCTGTGTTGTTGATTACACGGAGCATTTCAGGGTTCTCGTGTTTTTGCAGTCTATTCTTATGCATGATTGCATATCTCTTAATTTCTTCTGAGACAGTACTCATCGCGAGATCACGATGGAGATCATCATTTCGCACGAACCATGGCGCGTTAACCATACTCCTCATAGCCTTATTTTGGAATGTTTGAATACCTTTAACATTTGTTTTTTTGGTACAGCCCCATAGCTGTATCCCATAAGTCCAAATTGGTTTTAATATTTGCCTATATACTAGAAGTTTATTGTGTAGATCTAATGTTGATCTCCTACCAAGCAACCAATTCATTTTCCTGAATTTAATATTCAGCTCTGTAATCTTCTTCTTAACATGCTCCTTCCAATGAATTTTTGCTTCAAGTGTCATTCCTAGGTACTTGGCTGTATTTCCAGGGGCTATTAAGTGTCCATTTATTATAACCTGTGTTGGGTTTATCTTTCTGTTGGTAAAATTTACATGGCTTGATTTTGCTTCATTTAATCTTAATCTCCATTTTTGTATCCAGATACTAACTTTATCAATAGCTTTCTGGAGCTTGTGTTTTGCTTCCTCTGCACTATCCCCAACTGCCATTATTGCAGTGTCATCTGCGAAAGTGGCCATGATTGTATCAGAATCTTGAGGTATGTCACTTGTATATAAGAGATACAAAGTAGGTCCTAGGACATTTCCTTGTGGAACTCCTGCCGCTATATTCTTCATCTCAGAATATTCACAGTCTTGCTTAACCCTAAAGCATCTCTCAGACAAATATGACTTAAGTATTTTGTAGAATTGCTCTGGGAGATCCCTTTGCAATTTATAGAGTAAACCCTCATGCCAGACCTTGTCAAACGCCTGTGATACATCCAGTGTAGATCCGGATGAGATACTTCGGAATTGTCACGCCCATAACCATTAAAAACTTGGAGGGTATTTTAATTTTATTTAAGGTCCGATTTGAGACACTGGTTGGGTTATAAACCATGTTTTTTTGCGTAGGGAACACATACGATACACGACAAAGAAACCAAATCATTCCAAAAACTAATTTTTTGGGCTCCGGGGTTTTTAATATATCCTGTAAAAATCAGGACATTTGTTTTTCGACCTGTTACATAATTTTCTTTACGCATATGTGAAATGGTAAAAATTTACTTTAAAGGTGGGTTTTGTTGACATTTGCATGTCTGCATGTCCAATATAATGTCGGTTTGGTGCGTTACCGTGTAGCAGTCTAAACAATAACAACTGAACACATGACGGAGGTCAGAAGCATTCCACGATGTCATGTATCGACTTCTGAAGTTGCGTTTATAAAACTTGCTCCAGTCCAAACTGCCAACTCTTTGTTTTTATTCTCTATGACAGCTATTCTGCAGTAACCAAGCAATGCCGATTTAATAACGATGTTTTCGTTTCCAAACCAGTGAAGAGCGATTATTGATTAAGAAGGCTGGACAACGCCCGCTGCTGATGACGTAACGTTCTTGTTTGATGATTAAAGTTCAATAAATGGTGTACACTGATATTGCTCAAGCTTTCTCATTTAGTAAATATACAGGAAATATAAAGCAAGCCGTCTTTAGAAAATTGGTACGTAAATCATATATTTAAAACGTCAATAGAAACAAACAAAGATAAGTGTATTAAGTATTGGTGATTATTTTTAACTAGATGTCTCTTCTACTTATATAAGTTCCAATATCTCTCTCGCTCGCTGTCTAACATCGCTCAGGTTGAACGAATGAAGTGAGGTATTTTTATTAATCCACCATTTTGGCATTTCGACTGCAACTTTGTTTAAGAAGTTGACGTCTTATGGTGATATAAAATTTTGAAAACATGAAATTTAGAAAACTTTGTGAAATTTAGAAAACTATGAAATATAAGAAACTTTTATGAAATTTTGGAAACTTTATGAAATTTAGGAAAAGTTATGAAATTTAGAAAACGTGAAATTTAAGAAACTTTATTAAATTTAGAAAACGTTAAGAAATTTAAGAATAAGGAAGATCCTTTACATCGTCCAATTATTTATGTACATGATTTTTGTTTTGTTTTCTGTTTTAGAATGGTGGCTAACAAAAACAGTGCATACACATGTCCGATAAGGAATTAATGATATACACGAATCAAAATTTGAGTTCAGCAAACGAAAATGAGACCAAGAAAGAGTGGACTCATGAGACTCGAGATGAGACGAGAGGAGTGTTACGAAACTCTCGAGTCTCGTGGGGAAAAACAAATCATCCCTAACAATAGTTTAAGAATTACATGACATATGATGAAGAATTACAATTACGTTTTCTATTGTGATTTTATCATCTCAAGCATTTCCGGCTCATTAAAAAAAACAATTTTGTTTATTTGATTGGGTTTTTCTTCTTCAAAATTTGCATTTATATTTTATCCCTGTAATTCGTAATTCTCGAGTTATTTTTCAATGAACATTTAGAGATTAAATATTCACTGCTAATAATGTGTTTAAGTTTAACATTTCTCTTATGGGGGGTGATTCACAAACGTTGATTCAATAAGTAATGTTTTAAGGTTAGAGATGTTATATTTGTTAGTAAGTAGGTGGTGGTAAAGCGTCCTAAAATTGTTTTATTTTATGTGTGACAAGATTTTTTTTTTTAAATTTCATCACACATCCTTCATTAAAAAGATTATTACAAAATTACAATAATTATTGATTTACAGTATTGTCCTTTAGCTTATAAACACTATTGAAATACTTTACATTAAAAAAAACTCGTCAATATGTGTTCAATAACTGGTTTTAGGCCAACAACGCAGTCAAACCTTTTTTTTCTTCTGAAAATAGGATGAGCAATATTTTCGTCTTTCAAGAACTCAATAATTTGTGAAAACAATCATACTGCTTCAAAAACAGCTGTTTCAATACATGAATTGAGATGCTAAAGTTGTTCTTTTTAGTCCTAGGACCTAAAAACATCAGCTGAGGTCGAGGTCATCAGCTGTTACTTTATTTATACGAATTAATTTAACGACTGTAAAGCAGATGCAGATAAGAACAACCGATACTCTCCATTGTAAAAATCGTTAAAACAGCTGTTACCATCGATTTGAAGGTAAATAGGTCATATAATTTTAGTTTTTTTGAGAAAAAAAAAGAAGAAGTTTTTATATTGTTTGCAGTATAACGAAAAATATAGTTCATTACTGGACCAAAAGAAGCTTTTCGATCCTCCCTCATTTTTCTTAAATGAGGTGTTAAACTTGAGCTTGTATCGAAATGAGTCACTTTTGGTCCTAGTGATGAAATATACTATTGCTTGATTTGCACATTTTATTTTTATCACAGAAATATTTTTCGACAAAATTAAAAGAGATAAAATTGTCAAAAGTCTAATTTCGAAACCTGACATCCCCAACAAGGCCAGGTATCCGACACAAGCGTAGGCAATGAAGACTTATTTACATGTATAGCTTCGAGATGCGAGCGAAGCGAGTGGAGATTCTATAAATATAAACAACTACAAGGCCCGTTAAGGCCTAATTGACGTCAAGAAAGTATTGATATACGTAATTACGAGGTTAAAAAAAACTCTTTAGGGCCTATAGAAGTGTTTTAAACAAACTTACCCTATCGGATAAGACCCCTTGATCTACCTATACAATTTAACATTTCTACAAATCCCAAGAAACCAACTTTTGAGCGTACGTTTAGAGAATTTATTTCTATACATTGTACGATTGGGCTGGGTATGATGGAGCCCATCAACTTATTTATGTTTGACTTGTTGTTTAAAGGCGAAAAACCTCTGAAAATCGTCGTTGGTTTATAAAAAAGTGAAGGTAAGGGACTCCTAGCCCTCAAATATTTTACGCTCGGAAAAGAACAAGAGTTAGTCAAATAGGGAAGATTAAAGAAAGTGATCTAACCTAAGATTACATGAAGAAAGGAGTAGATCCAACCCCTACTCACTAGAGCGAGACTGTAAGGATAAAAGTGGTCTCTAGAGCGTTTAATACGTCAATAATTACTCCAATGATAAGGTCGGTGTACATTTCATGGTATCATGTGTCACCACTTCTAATTGAACTCCGCTAAATGTTTCCCTATAAACTGCATAGTTATGATACCATCCGACTTAATCCCCTCTCAGACATTTCGCTGCAACCTAACCTAACCTAAAATAACCTAACTTTAATCCCCTATCAGACTCTTCTCTGAATCCGAACCTAACCTAACCTAATCTAACGTAATCTAACCTAACCTAACCTAACTTTAATCCCCTATCAGACTTTTCGCTGAAACCTAACCTAACCTAACCTAATCTAACCTAACCTAACCTAACGTAATCTAACCTAACCTAACCTATCCTAATCTAACGTAACTTAACCTAACCTAACCTTAATCCCCTATCAGACATTTTGCTGAAACCTAACCTCTAACCCCGTCTCAATCCAGAAGTATCACATACTTAGTAGCCATTTTGAAACTTATACAAGGCATTACTCCTTGTAACTCTATTATACAACCTTGTCACACATAAATATAAACACGTATAATAAAACTACAATTGACAACTCCGTAAGTCTCAGACATGTGTTACATTTCGGATTTGTATTGTACGTCTTCCCACGCGCATGTCACAGACGTCTTTATACGCTGTAAATATCCATCGGTGCAGCATTAATCAATGTAATAAATTTGATAACAGATTTCAAACAAGGGAATAACATTTCAACGTAGAAATATGACAAACATAAAACCAGGTAACAAACATGGCCGTGATTTAGGGCGTCGTGGGTTGTAGACTGCATTCAACTGTTGTTGGTTGACGTTAATTCAGGTAGCAGTGGCCTTCGCGCATGCGCACTGACGAGATAGCTCATTAATTAAATCAATTATTCAACCGTTGTTGAATTAGTGGACATGCTGAGTTGATTTTAAATGCTTCGTTATATCTAGCAGTTGATAAGAAATTATCTAGAATTCCTTTGCTATTGTAAATTACCTAATCTATAGTTGATAGTCGTAAATTATTGTTGGTCTAGTTTGTATCAACCTTTAAGTATTATTTCGACATTTTGTAAAATAAAGAGTATGTTGTGCCTAATTGTAAACAAGATTTATTTTTAATTGGGTGGTTGCAACATAGAGATTACTTGTTTTCGAAAATACGATTAGAAATTTTACCTACACAAGTATACAATGTAGGTTTGGTAGTTGTGTAAAATGGACCTCAATTATTTCACTCATCAATTTAGCATCAGGAAACGGGAAAAATATTCGGCATCCCGTCCGTCCGTCGTCGTTGTCGTCTGTACGTAATGACGATAGCAGCCACAAAAAATTAGATGAAACATGAAATTTATTATAAAGGAGTTTAACACTCATATAGAAAATATTAAAATGGTAACGATTAAACAGTTTTTTATACTCATATCTCTTGAGATATTCAACTTATAACACACTAAATTAGATTCATATTTTCAGAGTTCAATTCTGCAGAATGGTAGCTACCCCATCACTCAACGATAGCAAAGTTATTGTCAAATATGTAATTTCGAACTCAAGTTGATCAAAGAAAATGTTATAATACTCGTTTAGTTACGAGATCAGGGTCGAAACACTGACACGAGCGTAGCGAGTGGTGACTTATTAATATACACATCTACGAGGTTCGTTAGGACCTATCCAACGTCAAGAAAGTTGGCTACTGATATACACAATTACGAGCTTCAGAAACCCTGTGTAACAATTGTTCTAAACAAACTTACTCCACTGGATGAGACCCCCATTGATCTATATACAATTTAATATTCCCTACAAAGTCCAAGAAACCAACTGTTGGTCATTACATTTAGAGGTTCTGCTTATATTACATTGTAAAATGGGGCTACCATCAACTGGTTTTGTTTTTTATCGACCCCATTGGTCTATAAATACAATTTAACTTTTCTTACAGGGCTCAAGGAACTAGTTCTTGGTCATTACATTTAGAGTATCTGCTCGTATTACATTGTATGATGGGGCTGGGTAAGTACCATGATGATATCCATCAAATTGTTTTGTTTTTTATCGACCCTGGTCATTACAATTTAACTTTTCTTACAGGGCTCAAGGAACTAGTTCTTGGTCATTACATTTAGAGTATCTGCTCGTATTACATTGTATGATGGGGCTGGGTAAGTACCATGATGATATCCATCAAATTGTTTTGTTTTTTATCGACCCTGGTCATTACAATTTAACTTTTCTTACAGGGCTCAAGAAACTAGATCTTGGTCATTACATTTAGAGTATCTGCTCGTATTACATTGTATGATGGGGCTGGGTAAGTACCATGATGGCACCCATCAAATTGTTTTGTTTTTTATCGACCCTGGTCATTACAATTTAACTTTTCTTACAGGGCTCAAGAAACTAGATCTTGGTCATTACATTTAGAGTATCTGCTCGTATTACATTGTATGATGGGGCTGGGTAAGTACCATGATGATATCCATCAAATTGTTTTGTTTTTTATCGACCCTGGTCATTACAATTTAACTTTTCTTACAGGGCTCAAGAAACTAGTTCTTGGTCATTACATTTAGAGTATCTGCTCGTATTACATTGTATGATGGGGCTGGGTAAGTACCATGATGATATCCATCAACTTGTTTTGTTTTTTATCGACCCTGGTCATTACAATTTAACTTTTCTTACAGGGCTCAAGAAACTAGTTCTTGGTCATTACATTTAGAGTATCTGTTCGTATTACATTGTATGATGGGGCTGGGTAAGTACCATGATGATATCCATCAAATTGTTTTGTTTTTTATCGACCCTGGTCATTACAATTTAACTTTTCTTACAGGGCTCAAGAAACTAGTTCTTGGTCATTACATTTAGAGTATCTGCTCGTATTACATTGTATGATGGGGCTGGGTAAGTACCATGATGTCACCCATCAACTTGTTTTGTTTTTTATCGACCCTGGTCATTACAATTTAACTTTTCTTACAGGGCTCAAGAAACTAGTTCTTGGTCATTACATTTAGAGTATCTGTTCGTATTACATTGTATGATGGGGCTGGGTAAGTACCATGATGATATCCATCAAATTGTTTTGTTTTTTATCGACCCTGGTCATTACAATTCTTTTCTTACAGGGCTCAAGAAACTAGTTCTTGGTCATTACATTTAGAGTATCTGCTCGTATTACATTGTATGATGGGGCTGGGTAAGTACCATGATGATATCCATCAACTTGTTTTGGTTTCTGTCAATACAATTTAACACTTCCTACAAAGTCCAAGAAACCAACTCATGGTCATTACATGTTTTAGATTTGTTTCTATTTCATTGTATGATTGGGCTAGCTATATATCACATGGCCCCATTAACTTTTTTTGGTTTCTATCGGAATATTTTGGGAGTAGAGGCAAAAATTTATGAAATTAATTTAAGACATTTTAAGTTTTGGTTACTTAAATTTTGAGAAATCTAAACAAATTAAAACCAACTTGAAACTCCATATTCAAGGATAAAATAAAGCAAAAGCTTAAAGTTTCAAATGTTTTAATAATATAAATGAGCTACAATTGTTTCGCCTTGCGGCATCATCGGGCATTGTTGATGATCATTGAGCATTGTGCATTGATCATCAACAATGCCCGATGATGCCGCAAGGCGAAACAATTGTAGCTCATTTATATTATTAAAACATTTGAAACTTTAAGCTTTTGCTTTATTTTATCCTTGAAATTAAAACCACTTCGAGAATTTTCTGAAAAAAAAAAAAAAAAAAAAAAAAAAAAAAAAAAAAAAAAAAAAAAAGTTCATATGTGCAAAAACAGAACAAAAACGAAAAATGGACATCGTTCCAAAAACAACTTGTTTGGAGTCAGTTAATCTTAAAACGTATAAAAAACAACACCGATTTTGGTTTACTTATTGCGTACCGTTTTCTATACGACTTACATGTAAAAATATGAAATAGATGTTTATAACTACATTATTTAAAATCTTCAACTTGTAACATGAATCGTGGACTGTTTATTGGTAATGTGGGTTTGACTTGTAACTTTATAGGTAAAAATTATTTTTAATACATATATTTCGCAATAATAATGCTTTGAAATTGATATGCTAAACGTATCTTCTATATACTGTACACTGAGTTTTTAGTGATGAAATAATTATTAATCATATATATTTTTAATCATGATTTATTTATATCTATAATACAGTTTTTTCTACTAATAGTTTTTACAAGCAAGTGTTTGCTTTAAATGTTAATGTAAATGGTTTAACACTTAAAATGAACAATACAGAATATTTAATTTTTTTAACAATTTAACACAATTATACAGCATAAAATAATACAAACACGGTAAGTACAGTCGTAAGACCTCTGTTACTGAGATGCGCAGTCGTCTCTGGGCCGGTTGGTGTAGTGGGGGAAACATTGAAGTTATTATTGCAGCTAGTTTTGTACTGTTTCGTAGTTAAACGTGCACTTCAAAAACATTGGTTTGTTGTGTTGTGGTGGAAGGTGAAAACGTCAGGAAGTTGGTGAAAGTAAAGTCCTCCATATTAAATCTCGCGAAATCATCAAATGTGTTTAGTTTTATGAAACAAGAAGCCGAGAACGGAGGAACTATTAATTTAACGAATATGAGCGAATTTAATTTAAAATCGAACATACTATTAATTTTTTTTTAACTAAACTTTTTTTAGAAAATTCCCGCCATTTAGAAATTTATATAGGTAATTATTTTCTATTTAGAAATTTTATCTAATTGTTCGTAAATCTGAGCCCAAATACCAAATTTAAACAAAATTAAAAATTGTTAATTTTCAAAATATGCAGCAATTTTTTAATTTAAAGGATTTTTCTGGTTAGAAAGTTTGTGAACAAAACAAAGACGATAAAACGAGAAGGCAACAATGAGAAATGTTGACAACGGAATGAAGCTGAATCAATGTCTTTATCAGCAGTAGTAGTTATGACATCACTTCTCTTCCTGACTGTTACCTCCCCTAACACGTATGTATGTCCATATTACACCTTATAATAACATGGGGCTGTAACAGAGGTTATTCCAAGCCATTTCGGAATGTCCAACGAAAACAATTTTCTATATCCATATACACCTCTGACAGACTAAGGAATACCTGGAAGGAGAACGTCCTACCCTCAGTACTACCACTGTTAAGGGGGAAAATATACCCGCCTGGTGTGATTCGTCACCACGGTTACCAATAGAATGTAACAGAAACACAGTGAAATAACTACAATATTAAGTGAAATTGAATTATAGAACGTAGCTTATTTAAATTCATTACTATTTTTTGATTTAATTTTAAAATTGTGTTTATTCTAAAATAAGGTAAGAATAGTCTAGTAACAAAGTGACTGTAACATCAAAATATAAAACTTGTAGTTTTCTTTGAGCAGGGCCGATTTTTAAAAGATGTAACAATATGGTTATTATTTAAACATAATAAAGGAGTTTTCCTAAAGTCGATAAGTAAATCGCTTTCTCGTACTCAAAAACGGAAGACACAACAAAAGCCTTCAAACAGTTTTCGAAATAAAATTAACACACATACAAAAATTTCATGTTTATATTTAATAAACTCCCGACAGAGTTTTTTTGTTTGTAAAGTGGTGACGAAAATCTTTTATAGGCCAGTCGGATAAGACAAAATAAGGAAAAAAAGGACATAAAATTGAGAATCCTAAGATCCTATTAGCTTCAGACTCGGAACAGAGAACAAGAGTTGGTTAAGAGATCTGAGAGGAAAGATGAAAGAGAAGGATTTAAACCACGACTACACGAAGAAAGTGTAGTCAGCTAGGGTCCCTCAAGATTGGCTCACTATAAATGAGCCCCTGAAGGCAAACTACAAGCTCAAATTTGCGCATACAACGTGTGTAGCTTCTTACTACTAAAATATCAGTAATAAAATTTAGTACAGTTGTTCGTTATAAAACTGATTATTTTAAACACTGATCAAAATTACAAAATATTTACAGTACTTTGTATAAATCTGAACGTGAATTTTATATAAATCGAAATGATTTATTTCGTTATTTTAAAGCTGTTCGAATCAATAATTCATTTTCATTTTCATAATTGTAATTTATTTTGTTTTTTAAGTTAATTTGGTGATTTTTTCTTCTCGAAAAGTAAGCAAAAAAAAAGTAAAAACCCTCCAAAAATAACAAAAAAAGTTCCATTGGTAACGTAAGTTTTATAAAACTTTACTGTTAAATGTGTTGAAAATGAGTTTTAAAGAAGATCTTAAAACATGTGTTTTTAATAGAATTTCATTATTTTTTAATGTTTCTGATAATAAAGTTTATCATCTAAATTCTATGTGAAAACCATAGGAGGAGTTAAGAAAAACAGCATAAAATTCTCCTAAAATACCAAACAAACTGAACCAGAAACCAAACAACAATAATACAAATGTTTAACTGCACAGACATGTACTGGGGCGTACAATTGTATACTTTAGTTTTGTGTACGAAATGTGTGAGAAAATTAATTCAGTAATATTAAACACTTCATTATAAAACATCCAAGATTGTGCAATGTTTGTACAATAAGACAACTTTTACTTCGGGGCGTTATCAATACCCGCTTTCCTTGTAGGCTAACGTGAACTCGCAGAACCATTAATAAGCGAACGAATGCGTTGATAAGAACGCCTGTATTCTAGGAAGATATTACGCGACTAACTCTCGATTCTGATTGGATAACAGGTGCTGCGTTACATAAACGTCTCTGCTCCGCTCATAACTCGGTGATTTATAAGCACCGCTGTGCCAATTTATGTCTTTTCCTTTAAATATATTTGCTCTGAATCGATTTATAAAACCAGTGTCAAAAATATCGACTGTATTTTAAAGTATGTAAACTTCCTAGATTATTTAGGCTTTGGAACAGCTGACTTTGATAGTACAACAGCTGATTGTTGGTTGATTTACATTTAAGAATTAGAGATATGGAGATTTAATAAGTTTGTTTCTTGTTGTTTAAGCGAATACCTCTGGGTCATCATTCGCCTTGTAGAAAAGTAAGAAAAGAAAAAAATATTCTAATAACGTCAGGGTCGGAAAAGAACAAGATTTGGTCATGATTTGATAGGAAAAATGAAAAAGTTGGGTCTTAACAAAGATCGGATAAAAAAGGTCCAGCTAGGGTTGCTCGGGATTTTCAACCCCGTAATCATAATATGGTAAGCCCCTGGTAAAATCTCCCACTAAAACTTTCTAATTTTAAAACTGAATAAAAAACATTTAAAACATATACAGGGTGTACAAAAAGTCGATAATTAACTTTTAAACCTGAAACGTAAAAATGTTTTTTGATGTAAAAAAACTATCATTTGTATTATAAGGTAAATTCATGCCCACCTCACAATGTTTCCTTTGGACAACTCAAAATTTACAAATAATGTAAAGCCCTATTTAGTAACATCTCATTTTAAAGATCGTGTTTAGTAGAAAATACCCAGTAGATATCCAGTTCAAATTGGCGGCCGTTCAAATATTCAAACAATACTGTATAATTTTTGTAATTAGACAAAGGTATTACAGGAAAAACTGTACAGTTATTTTGTTGGACTTTGATGAGGGACTTTATTTACGTTTGTTGTTAACATTGAAAAGATGAAAATTCCCAACGTTTTAAGCAAAACCCGTTTAATAACTGTGCCTATTATGAAGTGTATCTGTGATATTTAGCCTTGTGGAGGATTGATTTTTGGTATATCACTTAATGTAGCCTACATATAAGAGTATCACTATTAAAAATGCGTGAGTATGGTGACCTTAAAGAAGTATATATAATTTATTGAATGCTTTTCCTGACAGGAATCCAGTTTCTGAAGTATTTAATGACGAATTCGATCATACTCTGTAAGACAGTAATGAAAATAATCTACAGAAACAGTCTTTTTTGATGTGACAACTTTTATGTTAAATGAGGATGTCATCGTGGCAATTGTCGTTACTGGATTGGCCAAAATCCTCACTGGATGCTCGTAGTTCACACCCAGCATCTACAGAAAGTAAAAGTTTGTGTGTTGTTCATACCTAAGCCAGGACGTACCTCCTATGCTGAGGCTAAAACCAATCAGTTTAACTTCCTTTATTCTGAAGACACTAGAAAAGCTGGTAGAGAAACTTATATGCGGGATATGACCCCTTTCCATATAAGTCAGCATGCCTACCAGTTAGGAAAAGGGTCTGAAAGTGCACTCATAGTCTAGTTCAAAGACTGGAAGAGACTCTCAGTAACCGTAAATATACCCTAGGTGTCTTTCTCGACATCGAGGGAGCATTTGACAATTTCTCCCATTTATCGATGGTCCAGGCCCTATCATAATACGATACGCATTAATAGAAACGTTTGCGAGTGGGTTGGAGTTATGTTGAATGGGAGGACAATTGTAGCTAAAGTACTGGAAGAGGAGCGGAGGCTGAGGTCACCAAGGGTTGTACGCAAGGGGGAGTTCTCCCTCCCCTTCTGTGGTGTCTGGTGATTCACACACTTCTGAACCTTCTCTCATCGGAGAGTTACTATACTCAAGAATAAGCTGATGATGTGTTAATGCTTATCCAAGAGAGGTTTGGGAACACAGTGGTAGATCTCATGATCTCTAGATCTCTGCCTCTAGTAGAGAGATGGTGTCGCAACTAAAAGCTTAGGGTCAATACTTATAAGACGACATTGATCCCATTTACAAGGAAGAGAATCACTTCGAATTTGAGCGATATCTAAATGACCAGCAATGAGATACTGGTATTATGCGACCTATTATTAGCTATGGGGTGGTATTGTGGTGGGTTGGGACCGATCGGGGATGTGCCAAAACAACTCTGATTAAGGTCCAGAGGTTGGCATATCCGCAACCGGGGCCATGTCCACTACACGAACCGCTACAATGAAATACTACTCGACATTGAAGTACTACTTCCAAACCTGTATATTACGGAAGTAAGGGAAGCAGCCTACATGCTGAGTTGCAGTGAAGTCTGAAGAAACTCACATATGAGGTATGTCAGAATTATGGGAAAAAGTGGCCACCCAATTTTAAGTATGGGTATTGATAAGATAGAAACCAGATACACGTTTTCAAACCATTTAATGTTCCATTGACTCATGGAAACGAAAATCGCGTTCTAAGAAACACGGGAAACCTAGTGTGGTATACCAACGGTATATATGGCCATAAATAGGTAGGTTCATGCACAACACCAGTAAAGATGGGAAAGCCTTAAGGGGCACAACCATAGTAAATCATTACTTAAGTACATCAGTACATCCCCTCAGTTAATCCTGTGAAGGTTTTTGGATTTCAAACGTTAGGAGAGCTAGATAGTGGATTGCTTAAACTCGTAAGGGGAACAATCCTTATAAGCTAGAATGTGGAGGCTTTATTTCCACAATGGACCATCGGTCGCGGTGCCATGGATGGTCTCTAAACGGCCCTTTAAATTGCAAACATAATCAATCAATCAATCAAACGTTTGTGTTGGTCTTTTTGGAAGGCGAATTGTAAGGCCATTTTTATTGAAGGGAATTTAAATTCAGTAACCTCCGAAGTAATGATTCAGATAGAGGTGAAGCACCTCTCCAGTTCCAACATATGGAATTATTAAATTGTACTTTCCAGCAACAGTGAGAAGAGGTAATGTGGATGACCCCACCCTCTCAGGACTTGTCCCTTGACTAGAGTTACCTCAAAGATAGTCTACAAACGAAATCCCAAGATCTGACAATGTTAAGATTCTGAATTATCCATGAAACTGAGCTTATACTTACGGATGCTTATTACCTAAAAGTCTAAAATTGCGTTATCTAAGGATAAATGCAATTTCAAGAATTTATCACCAGCGGTATACTGTCAGACAACAGCATTTTGAACAATCGGTATGAAAATGGTTTGTAAGCACTTTCACATCTCTCCTTTATAAACTGAAGAATAGCTGATTTCTTAAAAGGTTGTCGAACATTCAACCAACAACACCAAAACTAATTGTAAATATTTAATTATTAAATAATTTGGTATTATACGTAAAATTTTACCTCTGAAAAAAATAAATTTTTGCTTTAAATTATAATTTTAGGGTGATGCAACTTCCAGGATAAACATGAATAAAATAACAGTACTGTTTTTGATGTAATAATTTTGAGCCCTAATTATTTTCCTTAGAGTAGATTCTAAAGTTATTCAGAATTTTTGACCGGCCGCCATTTTGGAGTAAGATAGAGACCCCTGTTTTGCTTAGTTTTATTCTATTAAACAAGACCTTAAAATAAGTTATTAGTAATTCTTATATTGGAAAAATATCCCCAAATTTTATCAAAAACGATCCACTAGTTTGTGCACAGACGACATACGATGATAATTTCCAAAACCACTTTTTTGGATCCAGGGCGCATCAAAACTGTTCCCTAGAACTCGACATCAATTTTTGACCCAAACATAAAATTCTCTGTAAGTTACGATTAATTGTGTGTACTCTTAAACTTGTAAAAAAATTAAAAAATGTAATCTTGCAAAAGCATTGGGGATAGTCACACACCCTTGTATCTATCAAACTATTTTTTATAACCTTCATTATAAATATATCCAATACGGAATGAATGAAGGAGTACATTCTACTAGGCATGGAAATAGCATAGGCTGAAAAACTAAACATTTAGGCTACTACTCAAACGATATTTTTTGTGCTTATTATAGACATTCGCTAAACTTTAAAAATTTAAAGATCAGAAGGCTTTTAAAAAGAGTATTCTAGCGCTAGGAGCCATTTAAAAATAAAATCTCACTTTTTTATGAGCGAGAGAGTTTTTGCCTTTAAACAACAAGAAAATAAATAATCTATCACAAACTATTTACGCTCTATATTACTTTGTGTTACAAGTTAAGCAACTTTTGGCTCAATTTAATTATATAAGAGTTACTTTCAACAAAGAAAAACATGAACATACTATTAATCCTCTACACCAAATTTCATGTTCGTTTACTTTTGTGAGCGCGTTAACCATGACAAGGACGACGGACGGACGACATGTCGATAATCACTTTCTCGGATTTTCAATCACTTTGGAGTGAAGATCAGTCAAAAAAACCGTAGTCTACATTTTACGCAATTACCAAACATAATCCTATGTATTCATACAGAGTATAAAAAAAAAAAGTTCTTTAATAAAATATATCTCTTCTAAAATCTATAAAACTGTAAGTATTTTTATTACCGTTTTCCCTCATGTTTCTCAATGAGAACAGCCTTTTAAAGTTTTTGTTATTTTTTTTTTTCTATTTATAAATTCAGTAAAGCCTAAATTTGCTTGGCTTGTTCGTCTAAAGCGAAAATATTTTTTGATAAATATTTTGGTTCATTAAAGGGAAAAAGCCTCTCGGTCATTATCACTTATAAAAAAAAATAAGAAAAAAACGACCCCCCACCCTGTGAGGGTCGGATAACAACAATATCTGCTCAAGATGGAAAAGATGAAAAAGATGGATCTAACACTACACCATAGTTTTTGATCAGTTTGTTTGTTTAAAGACGTAAAGCCACTCGGTCATCATCGCTTCGTGAACAAAAGTAAGAAAAGAACATAAAATTAAGGTAACTAACTCTTGAATAGCGTCCAGATTTCCAAATGTAAGGATTTCCTAATATAACATTTTTCACTTGTTTTATCTACACTTATAATGCACACTTAATCATCCAAAGATTTTATAAATTAAAGTACCATTTGTACCCAGCCCCATCATACGTTTTAATACAATGTAATGCTTAAAAGTTGGTTTCTTGGGCCTTATAGGTAGTAGATTCTGAAGGGTAAATTTGTAACAGTTGATACACAGGTTTACTGAACTTTGTAATTGTGTTTATCACCACTTTATTGACGTCCTAACGTGTGTATTAGATGTGTATATAATCAAATGTTTCCACTCGTGCCTGTGTCATGGCTCTGGTGGGCCTCGATCGCATGTAGAGGAAACCTTCATTCGCTACGCTTGCGTCGGTGGCTCGACCTTGCAGGATTTCATAACTATACGAATATCACATTTTCTTATGAGGTTAGGACTCAAAATCACATTTTAAACAATAATTTCGCTATTTATCATCGTAGACAGCTGTGGTATTTACTATTTCATGTAGAATTTAAATCAACATTAAAAAAAAAAAATTTTATTGTCTTAAAGTTGAATAACACTAGACATATGTACACAAATTTGTTTAAAATGGCCACCATTTTGACATTTATATTAAAAAAAATTCTAATTTGAAATTATTATAAATTTCAATACGGTTTCTACACAACCACACTATTGTTGTCACGTACTAATATTTATGTTCCTATCTTAATTTTTGTGGATGATATCGTGCTTACTTAGAGACGGCAACGTTGACAGACGGACAACATGAAGAAATTCTCTTTTACAGTTTCCTGAGTCCATGAAACGTGAAGGTCAATCAAAAAACGTAAGTCAAATTTCGTTACGATTATTGAACTCACTTAAAATAAATAGGTTAAATAATTTACCATTAAATATACTTTATATTACCGGTTATAAAACAAAATGGAGTCTTCCATAGTTTGGGCGTAGTTCCAAAGAACTCTGAAACTGGCCAGAGGGCGTCTTGTTGTGTGGAGAGAGGTATGTATTTTATGTAATACAATACTGCACTGCTACCTGCCGGCAGGTTTATGTACTAGTTTCATATTAATTGATGGTTATGCATATTACCAATGCTGTATTTATGATCACAATGATTAGATACTGTACGCACAATATATTATTGAACTAAATGATTTTCCGAGAGGCTATGCAATGGACAATTAAATTTAATTATAGTATTTTTAAGACGAACATAAATCAGACATAAGTTAATGTCAGAGAACATAATGAGGATAGTTTTTGGTTTTACAGTATTTGAAATTTATCTATTTAAATAATACTCGGGAAGACTCCTGCGCGCTTAGCCGCTGCTCTCGCAAATACTGTAGCCATCTATAGTATTATAACTTACTGTAGATTATTAGGAGCTTCAAAATTACATAACGTAATAAAACCTTGGCCTTACCGATAGAAATACAAATGTTTAATAAATGTTAATCTTAGCTATATATTTGTTCTAAATTATGAAATATATTAAGTTAACAATTACCATAAAACAAAAGTAGTTTCCTTGTACACTCTTAAACCTCTACGCCATCATCTCTTTAAATATAATTTAAAAAAATAGTGTACTATAAAGACCACTAGCCATCGAATACTCTAATAGCGTCTTGTTCGGGGAAGAACAAGAGTTGATCATGAGAGAGAGAGAGAGAGAGAGAGAGAGAGAGAGAGAGAGAGAGAGAGAGAGAGAGAGAGAGAGAGAGAGAGAGAGGGGGGGAGAGAGAGAGAGAGAGAGAGAGAGAGAGAGAGAGAGAGAGAGAGAGAGAGAGAGAGAGAGAGAGAGAGAGAGAGAGAGAGAGAGAGAGAGAGAGAGAGAGAGAGAGAGAGAGGGAGAGAGATCTAACTAAAGACT
Source organism: Aphrophora alni (assembly GCA_963513935.1). NCBI lineage: Eukaryota > Metazoa > Arthropoda > Insecta > Hemiptera > Aphrophoridae > Aphrophora > Aphrophora alni. Next base: position 38,474,495 of record OY740775.1, read on the forward strand.
ACATAGGGAAATGTGTAGATCTAGATAGACTCGCTCGGTGTTTGGTGTCATTTTATGACAGTTGGTTATGTTTGGCCCCTATCGTGTGGTTTCTACATTTTAGAAAATGTTCTGCTTTGGCAGAAGCCCATTTTGAGTAATTCAGAGTAATTCACGAAGTGGCGCTTTCTGAGGTCATTCTACAGAGCAAAAAAAAAGAAAAAATTCATATAAACATATGTCCAAAACGCTTTGGTGGCTAGTTACGGCTAGCAAAAATTTTCGCCCCGATTTCTAACCTTCGGTAAAATTTAGTCTTGCTGAAATCATTGGGACCCAAATTAAGGCACAAATTTGGTGGTTTTATATAAAATTTGAGCTGAAAAAATGTAAAAAGTTGGTTTCAGAACTGTTTCTCCAGAAAACTGGGGTAACATACAAATAATTGCTGTCGAAAAACACCGATTCAGCGTCAATATGTGGTGTGGTGTTACAGTATTCACAAAAGTTGGTAGTAGGCCTAAAATTCATTTCCCCTGGACGATTAAATGCCGAAGTGTAATTACTTACAGTTTCTACAGGAATAATCCCCGCAGTTGTATTCTCTAGCACTGAGACGCTGTATATCTTATCAGCATGATGGCGTACCTCCCAATCCTCGCTAGCTGTGCGAGCCCATTTGAATCGGTATTTCCCAGATTGATTTATTGGTCTTTGCGGTCCCCAATCCTGGCTACCTAGGTCGCCAAATCTGACAACAGTCGAGTTTTGAATTTGGGGATGGATGAAAAATATTGTTTATAAGACTAAAGTTCATACAAGTGAAGAATTAATAGAACGCAATACGACTGTCGCTGCGCAACTCAAGACCAGCCTTGCAGAACTTGGAAGAGCAAAATTATTTGTGTTTTACCTCGGTTTTCTCGTAAACTACTGAAAAACAGTTCTGAAACCTACTTTTTACAGTTTTTCAGGTCAAATTTCATATAAAAACCACCAAATTTGCCCCTTAATTTGAGTCCCAGAGATTTCTGCAAGACTGAATTATACCAGAGGATTAGAAATCAGGGCGAAATATTTCGCTATTCCTAACTAGCTACCAAAGTGTTTTAGGGCACATGTTTATATGGAGATTTTTCTTTCATTTGGCTTGTAGAATGAACTCAAAAGCGCCGATAAAACATCGTGTATCACCCACCCTGTATATATATATATATATATATATATGTCAGCTGTTTTACTTGAAAAGTATTTGATACGGTAAAAAAAGTCAAAACAAAGGCAACTACCCTGAACTTTTTTTGTTGCCTTATTTGGCGGTTTTAAAAACTTGGATACTATCAGCCATTTTTTCAATATGGGGGCCAACTTTATATTTTCGTATATAATTAACTATTTTTAATGATGAATTTAGATTCAACAAATAATTGTAAGACTTTTTATTTTCGTGTCTTTTTCGTTATGGGTACAGAAAACCAGGTAACTTGGAGTGTACCGTCAAGTCCCAGGCGGAACATGAAGGGACACCGAAACCGTAGTGGTGGTCTGTTTACGATTCTGTAAACCATTCTGGGCATCGGGGCAAAGCTGAGAAATCAGTTATAGCTAAAAATGGTACCACGGTGCATGGGAGCCCTGGCGGAGCTTCACTCCGTCACCCATGCGAGTTGAGCTTGGACTCGTGGGGGTAGTGGTGCTCCTGATAGCGGATATTCTCCTTCCTCCTTCTTTTCTTGGGGTGGGTGTCGGTGTTGTGCCGAAAGGCTCTACATACATCGGCACTCCTAGTTCTAGTAACTACTTTATTGAAACTCTTAAGTATGTAGGCCTGCACGTCTTTTTCGATACATTCAACCGTATTAGGTGCTACAGAGGCTCAAAATAGTGAAGAACAAGATTTTAGACGTTTTCAGAAGTCTATTTTGTGTACTTTGAGCAATTGAATAGAAATTAAAATTTGAACGTAGAGTATAATAAAAATTAGTAGAAATTTGAAAATTTATTTCTTTAGTTTTTTTGGTTAAATAGCTAAAAAAAAAAATCTCTGATTCATTTTTAATTTAGAACATCATTTTATGACAATAATTGAAAGGGAATCAATGTTTTTAAAGTGAGGTTAAAATTCCGAAAGAGGTCCTTATTTTTTTACCATAGAAATACTAATGTATATATTGGTTTCGAATATAAAACGAGTATTTTAAAAATATTTACATACATGTGGATGTATAAGAAAGTCCATGCTGTCTTTTACACCATTAATCTCATAACAGGAAATAAAAGTAAACTTACACATGACACCTAACGCTATCTATAAACAATCCCTAATTAAATATCCCAAGACGTTATGCTGTCTGGTAATACTGCCCTCGCTAAAAACAATAATCGCAAACGACACTTGAACCATTGTCCTAGGTACATAAAGACATAACATAACCACTGCCATTTAGATCATGCAGATAAGGAAGTGGTCACAGCCATTTATATATCTGTTTTCTTCTTACATTTCCGGTTCAACTAATTACTAGTGTACTAGGGATAACTAGATGTTTTTGTAACGTGCATTCAGATACCGTTTTACAGTTGTTAAATGTATGCACAGAGTGTCAAATAAACTATACGAGCTTTCCCTTCAATAGATTCTGTTACGTGCTGGGTAACTTGTACCAATGATTTCTAATAGTGATTTTTTTTATTAGCAGTGATTTTAACTTATGTTAAAAGTTCTTTCGTAGTTTCGAGTTTGTTGCTACGGCCTATAGTGTAATTTTCGTTGGTCAATTTCGGCTGGATATAATCGGGATGAATTTGGTTTTAAAGGTGAATTTCATATTTTTCTTTTTATATAAGGGGATGTTTATCGAGAAGTTTTTCGAATTAAGCAAAGAATAAAAATAGAGAAATTCGATTTCCTTAACATTGCCACTATTTTTATTTTTTAAATTTATTTTATTTTATTTTTTTCAAATTTGGCATAATGTGCCCATTTTGTAGGCAAACAAATATTATTGGTTATTTATTGCCTAAGAACTCCCAGTAAAGAGCACGATAAAAACTTTAAAATCCCCTATAATAAAAAAACCTAATCACTTAAAATTAGCTATATCGATATCGATCAAATTGTTTAAGAAATGTTGAAAAACTTTTGTCTCCTTGTTGTTCAAAGGCGAAAATCTCTCGGTTATCATCATCTTATAAAAAGAGAAGATAAAACGAAGCCCTCGAATACTTTAAATACCGTTAGAATCTGAAAAGAACAAGAGTTGGTTAAGAAAGACCTTGATTAGAAAATAGGAAAGAGGGTGTCCAAGATTACATGGTAAAAGTTGTAGATACAGCTAGGATCCCTCGGAATTGTCTCGTGCTTACGCTAACACTCTGAGGATTCTCTCTTATTAAAACAAGTACTCATTAATTATTAGTTGTTTAATTATTGTATTTCACTTGCAAAACGGGTAAACGATCCAAACATAAACGCATAGAACCAGTTTTACTAAGAAACCGTTTCTTTCCGTAGCGAAACAAATCGGAGGGAATTTTATTGACCATAGTGAATGCTTTAGGATCAACAATTAAGCTGGATTTAAACAAAAAAGTAAACGCCTGTTTTATTAAATTGTATGTTATTAGGCGTTTTGTACGACAGAGGTACCCCTCAAGTTACGTATCACGGTAATCATAATTCAGGACCATAATCATAGAGACAGATTTCCTAGAGGCAGCCCCCCAGAACGCATTGACTATACCATGTTTCACATTCAATTGGCAGTGTGCAGTGAGGCTGCGCTATTACACAACTAAAAAACATCGTCTAAAAAAAAAAATTAAAAGTTATTAGCGACATCGTGGTAGTTATCAAGCCCATCGTGGAAGGTACTGCTTAGTGGTAGGCGGTGCCTAGTGGCAAGGGGCGGAGCAAAACTATATATATATATATATATATATATATATATATATATATATATATATAGAAGTGTCCTGAACGAACGAATCCTGTACTAAATTAAGTGTTTAAATGGAGGATCTCCGAAATGCGTCGATAAATATAAATATTAAGAATTCTATAATATAATAATTCTGAAATTGGCAGAAGATTGTACTCAAATTAATTATGTAGATGCAAGCAGATTTTATTATAATAATATGGTAATTTTATTGAAAATATTTCGTAATTTTTTCTATTTTTTTTTATATCACAAAATCTGGGTTGTATCTTGTCGAACAAAAAGACAAAATTGAAAAAATTCTCTGTAAAGATTTGATTAAAATGTAGCCTCTAATTAACCTAACAAAATGTATGGTTTGTGAATTATCGGTCAAAAAAACAAGCAAATATCAACCATGGAGCCGTTATTAAATTTATAATTTATAAAAAATCAGCTGTATCACATGCGTTCAAATTTCGATTAAATGTGAATTGTTTCCTTGTTTAAATTATTGTTCCTCTCAGTCATCTAATTAATAATAGAAAACAGAATGAAAATTTTCATGTAAAGATAAAGCTCCACTTTTGTTCAAATTATTGTCTCGAAATGTTCATGGAAAACCAGCTCAGTAGATGGAAAACCATTCCTGAATCCCTGTCATATGCGATAGGGTTACTAACAGAAGGGAGTGGTTTTGAATGAGTGAAGAATCTCACATTATTGGGAAGAGCGGATCTCCCCCTTTGCCTTTTGAAGATTTTTCATCTCTATTACAAAAACATATTATTATTATAAAAACTAAATCTTTGTGAGACAGACGAACCAAGTTTAGACTTCCTTTACGTATTTAAATATCTTTACAAAAATATTTTTTATAAATGAAACAACGCGTCCCTAGTTCATTTTTATGGTCAGTAGGAAAAATCAAAGTCTCTTATAATTTCAAGCAAGTGTTTATCCGTTTGTCTGTCTGTAAGTCGCAACCAGTCTACACATACAAGACGATAATATTGTTATTGCAAACTTGGCATTTATATTCTTTGTATTGTCTCATATATAGGAAAAATTTGACAGTGAAAAAGAGGCAAAAACTATCAAGTTGAAATTTTTTGAAATGTTATATGTGGAATATCAAATAAAATTAGAAGTGGTTCTGATGAACATGTTTGTTGATTTGACGAAGAAATGTTGGCGCTAGGCCGTTTAAAAGACTTCTGAGTTTTTTTATATCAATTTAGTAACCCTTTCATTGTTTTATTTTATTTTTAGACTGTGAACTACCGAATTAACATTTTTGGAAATTAATAATTTTGTTTGGTTAATATTTGATTTACTGGATAGATAGGCTATGTAATGAAAATAACGCATTTATTGTGTACAGCTTGTTTTAAAATATGTTGATACCGTACATAGTAAAATATTGTCGAATGATTTAATGATAATTAAAATTTTGTTTTGATTCTAGTAACAAAATATTTAATGATATAAAAACTGTGCACTAACATTCTCTATCAACAATCTTTAAAAACAAATAAAAAGGAACCAAATCTAATCGTCACCAATGTTAGTCAATGAAAGATTAGAAACACTTAAAAAGGGGATACAACTACGCTTGTTCAGCTTAAATTGTATTTGATTAAAATCTAGCTTTTAATGACGGTGGCCAAGTTTCATTTTTGTTTTATACAAATTATTCCTTACCCGTAATATTTTTAATTTGGGTTTTACACATGGGTTTAGGTATTTAGCATCATTAAATTTTAAACAAAATCGTGTCGATTTTGGAGAAATTGCATCTTTTAAAACAGCCCGATTTTAGTTTTTTCCAATAACTCACGAATCAAAATATTTGAAGCAATGGTTTTCAATACGTTTTGTTTGGGTTCTTAGAGGCTACACATGAGCAAAATTTTATCAAAATATTTAGAGCCTATTTTCAGAAAATTTAAATTATATATTATATTGCGGTTACTTCCAAATTTTGAGTCATTCAAAAATTAAAAACAAAACTCTGAAATATAGCCAAAATATGCCACATATAAAATTATACAGTATAAAACACACAAAACACAATTTTCATAAAAAATACGCCTAAGTATCAGACGCGTTTCAACGACAAGGTCGACCTCTTCAGTGATACACGAGCTACACCAATCAAACTATAACTAAAATTATATTAAAATCGGTCCGTACATACGGCAAACAGTCATCATTCCAAAAATTACTTTTTTACCTTTACAACGTAAATGTAAATCTTTTTTTTAAAGTAAAATATTAACGTTAAAGGAACTGTTAAACAATCCGACAGTGCCAAAATAAAGCTACGCGAGTAGACACCGATCTATAAATTGTGTCCAAATATTTCGAATGTTATAAATTTCACCGATTCCTGACCCAAAACAGCTGCATTGCAATGCAGTTGCAATACTTTCTTTCCTAAATGCAATGCATTCGTTTTTCTTCTTTCAAAACAAGTCAAAGAATGCGGCGGCCAAAAGTTGGACTGGGCGTCCTTGCTTCCACCAAGCTATATATAGGTTCAGTACAATCCATGCAGAGACGGTTTTTGGATAACATTCTCTCAAATACAATTAATTATTATGTTACGTAAACTAAAACAATTCACCGCATGAATTCATTTTACTTGTTGAATGTTAACTAACTTTTAATGCGAAAATATAACGGTAGCCTAAGTTCTGAAATTTTTGGAAGAAAATTTTTCCAAAAAACTTTACCCATTGCATAGAAAACAAGTTGTTATTATTAATGATGTAATAAATCACACAAACTTTCTCACTCATCCATCCTCAAAACTAAATAAAAACTAACCAAAACTATTCGTCAACAAAAACACCAGTTCCGTATTTCCTCGTTTAAAACCAACTTTTTAATGTAGGCGGCGGACAGGTTAGTTTTTTGTTTTGGTAAATTATTCTGAATCGTAATATCCTTCACATTTCACCAAAATTTTATCAAAATCGTTAGAATAGATGTTAAGAAATTACGTCTCTTATATCAACCCCCATTGGTGACTTTTTATTTTTTTAACAGCTCAGGAAGGATCACTACCAATATGTTTAGTTTGGATCCTTAGAAACTACAATGGAACTGAATTTGATCAAAATCGTTGGTTGTTTTGTGGGAAAAAAATCGCACTTTTGTGTTTTTTAGGGTCCATAGTTTTACCCTTGCCCTTACAATTATTTGTATTGTCCCATAATATATAGAAAAAATATAGCGGTAACAAAATGAAAATGTCTTTGGGATAGTTAAAAGGCAAAAACTACTGAGTTGAATATTTTTTGTGGAAATATTATGTGTAGGGATATTAAATAAAACTAGAAGTCACTCTAATTACAAATATGTATATTTATTTGATGAAAAATTAATATGCTGGATGCAGGCTGTTTAAAAGACTTCGACTTTATAAAAATAACTGTCCCTATATGCCTAATTCGTGTCGTTTTAACATAGACTGTACTCTTTTATTTTTTGGTGGCAGTTACCCGTAAATTTTAAGTTAAGTTATAGATCAAGAAATTTAAAAAAAAGACCCGAGATATTGTCTCAAATATGCACCATAAAAACCTAACCTAACTAAAGCATAAATGTATTTACGCTATAAGTATTTTTACCGCTATCACCAAAAAATCTCGGTTTACATATTTTTTGTTGTTGTTCAAAGACGAAACACCTCACGGTTATCATCTTCATATAAAAAAGAAATAAATGAAAATAATTAACACCCGTAGTCTGAGTCTAAAAATAGTACGTCAAAAAAAGTACATAATTAAGTCTTAAAGATGGAGGAATTCCGAAAAGCGTTGACAAATATAAATACTATAATAAGAAAATGCTAGGATTGAAGGAAGACTGTACTTAAATTAATTATGTAGATCCTAAGAGATATAATTATTATATTAATTAAATAAAGACCACTAGCCCCCTCTAATACTCTAATAGCGTCAGAGTCGGAAAAGAACAAGAGTTGGTCAAGAGAGACCTGATAGGAAAGATGAAAAGAGAAATGTATCCCAATACTACAGGAAACTAGGAATAGATTCAGCTAGGACCCTTCCGTATTGTCTCACTCGTAATCACTATTATCACGCCCTGAGGCCATTTAAAAATCAGTAGTAGTTTAAAAAATATTTTTAGTCAAATTTGACACCTAACCTAGACGTCAACATTTTATTTCGTACACCATGACGATCTGTACTAGGTATCAACATTGAGTTCGTTAATAAATCGCGAGGCTCATTAAAATCACTCCCTATTAAGTTAAAATATCAGCTGAGTATTCCTATAACAGTAGCTTCCAATTTATAAAGCGATAAACTGGCAATAACTATTGTGTATCGAAGGGATCAGAACCATAATAAAATGAAAACAATAGAACAATAAAAGACACAATCGATTGTTTAGACACAATAAAAGTCCTCATTGTTGAGATATCAAAACACAGTAATAACAAACAAATCTCGATTCACCTGTCACTAATCGATTATACAAGGAGAACGCAACCGTACGCACGTTTTGATTATTATAAAATCTATAGCTTATATAATAATAGAAGCACTCCTTTTTTTTCCAATGGGGCAAAAATTGTAACCGGCCACTTAACAGCAAGACCCCGTAGGCCGTTTTCATAAATCTGCATTCCAATGTAGTTTGACAACATGGTCAGTGAAACGCCTCTATGAAAGTAGAATTGTGGATGTGGTTATACAATCTGTAGCGACCCCTAGGGCAGTACATTCCGCCTTCTGATGTCTTAATTCTTGGACCTGTAATTAGTAACAACGCCAAAACTTTGGGTTTTTATTTTTATTCTTTTTACTCAGATGATCGATTTAATTCGATGATAGTTTTATTGGCACATTGTTTGGTGTTTTTAGCAACGTCATGGTTGTTAGATTATACGAGTTTCTTGATGTCACAACAGCTGATAGTTGCTGAATTTTGACCCTGTGGTTTTTAGTCAATTTCCATTTTAAACCTCAAGGGAATGTATCACTTTCTGGTAAAAGCTTTACGCGACAACCATGTTATCAATAAAGCCAACTAGTATCGGACAATTGTAAGATTTTCAGTACTAGATCTGTAGTCTGAGCGAAGTAGCAGATCTATTATTTTAAAGTTGCTTACGTATATCTAATTTTGTGTCCAAAAAATTCTTAAAAACTAAATGTAGCTTATCTAAATACTGTTAAAACGCACATTTAGTTTTACACAAAAGTAGTACTTGTCGAAACAATTATATATATAATGAAATTGTAAAATTATAATTGTATATGTAATGAATTTTTTTTGTATAATAGTTTTAATGGCGGTACACGACACTCCTTGCATACAGAAACGAACTGAGTGTATGTGTAGACCTTGTTTAATGACTAACCTTGAATCTAGTTAAAACTGGAATTGAAGGTAAGGATGGGAACAGTAGCTGATCAACAAATAACTCAATGTTTTAATTTAATTCTAATATTCATAAAGACTGGTTTATTTCATCTGATACCCTTAGAGATTTAAAAAAAAAAAAAAAAAAGTTAAAACTGATATTAGGCTTACACTTATGGTCTATTCAACAACACAGTGTAATCAATATTTATTTATTTGTTGTAAAGATTAATAAAACAACAGGTTTTGGTATTAACCCAGCACAGTGAGATAAATTTAAATCTAAGAGTAACGTATCCTGGTCACGAATGCTACACTACAGCGATGGAAACTCTATGTGCTCACCACACATTACTAAACCGTCTAGTAGGCCAGGTCTATAACAAACTGTAGCACTAAAGATGTATTTATTAACTTTATTATAATAAGTAAAAGTCCAGACGAAAATATTTGGACGTTGGCTAGATTTGGGTGTAGCCTAAGTAGTCTATAGGTAAATTAGGTATATGGTGGTAAATTTTCATGACAATAATTATTACATTTATATATAGCCTATTTGATGCATACCGCACAGGTGGTCTATTTACATTTTATTTATACAGAGTGTTACAAAATTGTGTTTCAAAAATTCAGTACTAAGAAAAAGTTCCTATAAATTAAATGTAGGCCTATGTTCGGAATTGATTAGTTTCCCAGAAATCCGTAATTTTGTTTTATTAACAAAATATTTTTTATCCCAAAAACTGTGTGACAGATTCAGTTGAAACTTTGGGTGGTACTTAATAGGGTAAAGAACTATTTTGAACAAAATATCCAGCCTAATCCTGTGGCTGCTTAATTTTTAAAACCTTAAGTCATAAACGAGAAAGTTTTATGTAAATTTAAGCAGCCGCCATCTTGAAATGGGTTATTGGATTAGGTTGATTATTTTTTTCAACATAGTTCTTTACCTTATTAGGTACCATGTCAAGCTGTCAAACCGTTCTGGAGCAAACATATTTTGTGAAAAGAAACAAAATGACGCATATCTGAGAAACTAGCTAATTCCGGAGATATGTGTATAGCAACTTTAAAAAAAAGTTTTTTGTGGGGGACCGCCACCTAAAGTTTTTAAACACAATTTTACAACACGCAGTATACAATGCGCCTTAGTGTTTTTATCTCCGTCACAAATTTCTTTAATAGAAACCAACAATTAATCCATAGCTCGAAACACCGCAAAATCAGTCGCATAACCTCTACGATTTATATACACTCAACGCATGGGTCACGTGCAACACGACCTCTGCGTGACCTTCATTATCGTTACATGTGTTCAAACTTTTACGATTTATGACGTCACGGTTTAAGAGAACTTTCAAATAATTCATACTTTATATTTATACGACATCAGATCTCGGTTATTTCTTATAACACAGGTTATGAGGTTAGAACCGATAAATTGCTTCGTTATTATTGCTAAGGTTGCTATAGTTTACATCCCTTACATATTTATTAGACAATATCTTTTCTATTCTACGTATATAATATATTGTAACTTTACTCTTAGTTTTGAAACGTTTTATTGGAGTGATCCAATATACTTTGTCTTTAATTTTAGGTCTAGTAGTGCCCATTTATTTAGAAAAAACATTAAAAAACCTGAGAGTGTTTAAGTAAGATAGGTAGAATTATTTAAGTTTTCGTTAGTTCTTTTTAACCGACGAATCAATTTTAATATATTTTCGGCCTAGTAATGCAGTTGTTATGTACAAAATCCGAGTCTTAGTAGCCCACTTACTAGCTCGTCCAGCAAAGTTCGCCTGGAGTTTGGAAACCAAAACTAGCAAGAGACTCATAATCGTAGATTGTTTGGTCTGCAGTTTCTTCATCTCACCCGCATAGCCTACACACTGTTTCTCCCGTGATATATTCCTGTCCTATGGTAGTTCACTCTCAGACCACAGTCCAATGTTTCTCCTCAGTTTCCTTCTGCCCAGAACAATACTGTCCCTACAAATCGACCTGGAGAAACCTCCAAGACTATCCCATCTTTGTTGGTGTTGTCTCCAAATCCAACTAGTAATGGCTGTCCTGGCCAGACACGCCGGTATCCTTACTACTTCTAGGTTTTATCAGAAGCACCTTTACCACTCCCTATTCTATTCTCAGTTTGTGCTTTACTCCTGAAAGAACCTTGTAATCATTTCTACTAATGTTGAGATGTTAGACTCCCAACTCTTACTTTTTTAATCGCAGGTTGGATCGATCCTTCAATAGTCCTTCTAGGTCAATAATTGAGAAGTGTATTCCACAGGATTAGGTAAAACCCCAGTTTTCTTCACTTCCATTTTGTTGTAACTCCCTAGGTTATCTTTTACAAGTCCCCCAGAACCACGCATGCATAGGTAAAGCTAATTAAAACTGGAGGTCGCCTCGTATCCAGAGTCAGCATATTAAGATAAGCTCACCCTTAGCTACGCAGCCCTCAGTATATGCTGTTCCACCTTAGCTTGGGATAAGTAGCGTCTTACACTTCCGCCATATTGATGCTACATCCCAAGAGTTCAGTCGCACCAATACGTTGCCCAACCGGCACCACGTATGGGTCTGCACACTCTGGAATGAATTAATGATTCAAGGAATCTATGTTCAGACTCTTTGCAGAGCATCTTTTTATTTTACTTTGTATAAAGGAAAAAGTTGTTAATTACGTGTTAGACTAGATCTAAATAACCGATAATTTCACCATTCGTTGGTCTTACGTTCTCAGGGGCTCACTATATGTGGCAATCCCGAATGATACTAGCTGTATCTACACATTTCGTAATGTAATCTTGCAAGATCCTTTTCTTTCATCTTTTCTATCTGGTCTCTCTTGACCTACGACTCTATTAGTGTATTCGAGGGTTAGGCGTTGCTATTTTGTTCTTTTCTTATAAAGCGACGATGATTGCGTGATTTTTCGTCTTAAAACAACAAGAAAAACTCGACGGTTAAACATGTAATGAAAGCGTTTAAATTATTTACTATTGTACAACTTTTTTTATTTTGAAAATACGTTTTTCTCACGTTATAAGATCTGTGTCATAACGATTACGACACAGAGCAATCTATCGTCCCACTTATCGTATCTAAATCGATCTTGAAATATAAGTTCCACAGGTAATTATCATAAATCTCTTGTAAATGTATCAACTTGAACATCCGGTCGGAAAGAGACATCGTGCGACCAAATCAAGCGGATATATAGTTAATTATTTGGCAAGAAAGTGTTTTGGTTGGGAACTAAAAACATCTTAAGTGCAAGAAGGGGGGGGGGTTGCACAAACTCGTACAGATTAACAATTAGGTCCACTTTCTTCGTTGATTAATAACATGATTTGTGACTTCAGCTTCTGATATAAGATTTTAAATGTCAACGGAAAAACATAACCTAAAAACATTTAATTAGGATCATCTTGATGTGTTGAGTTCCATGCTTATTAAACTGTTATTAAAGTTCATTAATTACACATATTAACAATATAATATATTTAAATGTTTCCACTATTGCAACTATTTTATCTGCTTAGTAGAATAAAAAGAATCGTTAAACGTTCTAGGTTAAATTGAGTAGAACTACAGCGTTGTAAAGAATTTTGTTTCCATTTTAATTATTTTAGGCAACAAAAATTATAAATCATAAAATAAATATATAATGGAAAAAATTTTGTCTAAATTCGGTTAAAGTTTTGAACAACATTACACGTGTTTTTCCTAAAATTGTTTTCTCTTTTATCAAAACAAAATGTATTACTGTAAACCCTAACCTAAAAACATAGTTCGTACAACTCATTAGTAACACAAACACACAGTTAAGATTGGTTACCGGATGAGTTTTTACTACTAGCGCTATCTAGATGTAGATCTGAATCTGTATCTTTGTAATTCAATCAAAGTCAATTCTGATTGGCTATCGAGCCTCACGAGCCTTCTTGATTGTCCGCAATAGCTTTACAACTGCCACTGCTTACTTGATTTACAACTTTGCTAGTTCTAAACAGTTCTAAACTAACTAGATTATAAAGTCCAGCTTAATTACGGTTGTTTGAGAAACAATATTGTTTATGTTTTCGATTGCTAAAGTAAGGAAAATTTTTAGAGAGTTGAGCACAAATTTTGATAGTTTTGGGCCCTTAGATATTCAGAAGAACCATTTGACCAATTTTCAGAATGTTAACGGTATTTTGTTTATGCTTATTATTGTGAAAGAAATTGGAATCTTAGTTTCGGAAATCGGCAGGATTCAACTCTACCCATTATCTCTCGACTACCATTAAAGAACAACATCTTATTGGGCAAGAATATTTGGAGATGGGGTTTAGTAGGTAGAGGTCAAGAGGAGAGGGCACCTCCTCGAGAAAAATTCAAACTATCAACATAGGACATGAATGTTTTATTTAAATTTTCTTTGCAAAAAGTAAGAAAGTTAGTGCAATATTTTCTAATACTGTACCAACTGAAGTAATGTTCTGGTTAAATAAATTTCCCGTAACGGTTAAAAGAACTATGAGCAAATCGCTGCAGAATAAATGGAATTGAGATACACCAAATTGATCCAACTACCTTTGTACATAGGGGCCTACACCCAAAATCTTCAAATGTAAACTATATTTTATTTACAGTATATCATATATAATCATGTATTAATCTTGGTAATTTTTAGGATGCGTAGGTAAATCCAAAGATCCTTATAACTTCACGCCCGTGTCTGTAAGTCACACCCAGTCTACACAGACAAGACGATATATCCTGCGTATTTAAAACTTTACAACTATATTCTTTTCATTATCCCACATATAGGAAAAATATAGTGGTAACAAATGTGATATTTGGGTAGTTAAAGGGTAAAAACTATCGAGTTAATGTTTTTTTCTATATATATGTAGGGTATGAAATAAAACTAGAAGTTTATTATGATTTGTTAAATTATTTGGATTTGAAATTAGATTTCAGTACAAAATCATATATTATAGTTTTTTGTGTGATGAATACAATTTAACCACACAATAAGTAGTGTATAAGATTTAAAAGCAGTTTTTGTGAGATGTGAGACAAACAGTTCAATAGCCATTAATAAATTGATTACATTTTTCTTAATTTCTCCTTTTAGGCTCATAGGTGTGTAAATCGCAACCCGTCCACATAGACGATCCTATATATTTCAAACATTGCATTTATATTCTTTGTATTGTCCCACATATAGGAAAAAGAGCAGTAACAAAATAAATAACCTTGGGGGTAGTTAAGGGGCAAAACTTTGGAGTTGAAATATTTTAATTTTTTAAATATTATATGTGGGGTATAAATAAAACTAGAAGTTATTTTGATTAAGAATATGTATGTTCGTTTGACAAATAAATTAACATGTTGGTGCTAAGCCGTTTAAAAGATTTCGACTTTATAAAAATATCTATATCTAAATGTAAAAGGCTCTGCAATGAGTTAACAAGGTAATTTTAATAACATTTTATTAAATGAAATAGACAACAACATATAATATTACAACAATCAAATCTAAATATTTTTTTTAAAAAAATCAGAAATCTTCATGCGACGCAAAAAGGATAATACCCTATTAAGGATCTCAGCATTATCCCACAACATAAACTAAATGGGGATGGGTAGGACAAATAATGTCCTGCGCACACCTCTCTGGACACTTAGAATGTGCTTAACCTTTAGAACTCCCTGACAAAATGGGCATTGCGGCAAATTCCTTTGATCCATCAGAAATCCACATAAGTGATCATGAAATGACCGATACAAAGACGCGTTATCATCACTTCCTTTCGACGACTGGCATGAATGGATCAACACGGAGGATGAACCGTATCTTTGACTTCCCTGTTTATTGGACACAATTGTCATGAGTATTTAAAAGAATAAGATTGTCTTAAAGCAATTAAATAAATTATATTGATAAAACTGAAATAATAGAAATGAATATTTGTCTTTCATGGGTTGAGGATTCAATTTCACAAATAAAATTATTATTATACAAAATGTCTATTGAATGTCTAAAATGTTGCATTTAATAAAAAACTAAAAAAACCGAAAATATCTGAAATAATATCACCCAAAGAATTGAATCTTTAAATGGAATTGTGTAAACAAAATTTTGTCTTACACACAAAAAAGTAGTTCTTTTTGACCCACAGGTGTAGTCAAATTATTATTTTTCAGCTGTTCAACAGTTAACTTACAATCCATTCTCGCACTTTTTGAACACCCAGTTTTATTGCAAATAAATAGGCTTCAATTGAAGTAAAATATATCGAGTGCAATAAACCCCAGGGGAACATCGCAGCTGACGCAATTGTATTGAATAGATGTTATCTGTATTGTGTTAGTTCCCCAATACGCCGCCAGGGGCTGGTCAAAGCGTATGTTTTATTGCAAAACCAGAGCGCTGAAGTGCTTCGCCAACTATTTTATTGTTCTCCCATCTTGATTGTATAAAATTATACATGTATGCTAGTTGCAACTATTGCATAGAGATAAGGTGGACGCTCAACTGGTTTGTTAGGGCTTTGTAAGTTGATCAGCCTTTGAAATATTGGACCACTTGCCGACTAAGAGGTATATTTCTTGTCGAGATATTGGTAGTTTGTTATATTAATAGGTTTCGTTATAAGAGGTCCTGATAAAACTTCAGTTTCGTCGTTTTATATCCTGCTGATTAGCAACACTTAATCATGTTATAAATTTCTCCAGTCATATTTAAATCCATAAATTTATGAGATTAAGAGGTATATTTCTTGTCGAGATATTGGTAGTTTGTTATATTAATAGGTTTCGTTATAAGAGGTCCTGATAAAACTTCAGTTTCGTCGTTTTATATCCTGCTGATTAGCAACACTTAATCATGTTATAAATTTCTCCAGTCATATTTAAATCCATAAATTTATGAGATTAAGAGGTATATTTCTTGTTGAGATATTGGTAGTTTGTTATATTAATAGGTTTCGTTATAAGAGGTCCTGATAAAACTTCAGTTTCGTCGTTTTATATCCTGCTGATTAGCAACACTTAATCATGTTATAAATTTCTCATGTTAATATTTAATTCTATAAATTTATTAGATTAAGAATTTTATTTAATTATAATTAAAGTAATAACAATAACTCATACTATACCGGGTGTCTCACGCGAAATGAACCTGACATTTTAATAATGACATACTTCTAATGGAGGACTCCCCTTACTTTTACGCCATTTTGACTTAATGTCGTAGTGGTTTGGTCACACAATATCTATTGTAAAAACTTTTACTTTACGTCTTGTTAAGTTAGGTTTACAAATTTTGTCTACACATTTCTTAGTCATTT
Source organism: Aphrophora alni (assembly GCA_963513935.1). Classification (NCBI taxonomy): domain Eukaryota; kingdom Metazoa; phylum Arthropoda; class Insecta; order Hemiptera; family Aphrophoridae; genus Aphrophora; species Aphrophora alni. The sequence goes on from OY740775.1 coordinate 38,491,149, forward strand.
AACTTTTATCTTTAACAACTTTTACCGGAGTTCTTCAGAGTCTACAAATACACAAATCGAGAAAATCGAAATTGGTAAGCAAAACCCATGCAATCAAGCTTCTTCATTATCATTTAGGCTTGAAAACTTGAGTTTTAGACAAAGTTAATTTTAAAATGAACACTAAATGACCAAACCACTACGGCACCAAGTCAAAATGACGTAAAAGAGTGACGTTAATTGCTAAATAGTCACGTTTACGAAAAAAACAACATAACTTATAAAAAAGTCTATCAGAAATGTTCTTATAACATGCTCTATCAGAAATCATCATAAAATATAGAGTTTTCTATAAGAAATTTTCAAGTTGGGCACACGGAAAATGACGGTAGAATTATGATTATTTGAATTCACCCCCAAATAAATGTCAGATATGTAGTTAACAAGTTTGCTATTGGTACAACTTTAGTTGAGACACCCGGTATTATAAAATTACAAAAAGAAATGTGTGTCTTATTGGTTCCTTCTAGACAGTTTTGAAACACTTCCTAGTGGCACGGAAACGTGAAATTTGATATGGAGCTTCCTGGTTCTGAAAGCAAAATAAAAAATTAATAAATATAAGTCCATGACTATTCCTAAAGGGCTTTGATCCGTGGTCAAGCAAGTGTTGATGAGAAATTTAAGAAGATAAATTGTTTTTTCTTGTTTAAAGGTGAAAAACTTCTCGGTCATCATCACCTTATGAAAAAGGAAGAAAAGAACATAAAATGAAAACCCCTAGATCTCGAATACTTTTATAACGTCAGAGTCGGATGAGAACAAGAGTTGGTCAAGAGAGGTCTGATAGGAAAGATAAAAAGACGAAATCTAACTCAAGACGATAAGAAAAAAGTGTAAATCCAGCTAGATCCCTCGGGATTGACAGACCCGTAATCATTATAGAGAGCCCATGAAGGCAAGAGGATACTTTTAATTAATTGCTGCATCTCAATATTCAAATAATTTCACTGTTACCAACATTTTCCTCACTATACGAACACAACATTCTTTGCGTTGGCAACGTAAATTCTAACTGCATAAATGAAAATATATTTAAACTCTTGGAAAGAGGAAGGATAATTTGTAAGCGCTGATACAGTTAAATATAAGAATGTGGTAAGGGAAATTATCCAACGGAGTTCCTAAGTAGTCTGAATACCACCTCACTGCGTAAGATACAACACATCATAACAACACGAGCAATTATTAGGTCGTAAAGAAATTTAAACGAAAAAAAGGATTTTGAAATTGTACCCTTCTTATAGTGGAGATAAGACTGTCTAAAAATATAAAATATACAAAGAACATAAATGAATCCAGCGAAGAAAGAACAACTTGTATACTGAAAATGACTTGCCACACAATCGTCACATTCCGTTCATCCTGCGCCGGAGACAGTTTTAGATAAAATAACCAATTTCGAACACTATAAATAAATCTCAAGGTCAGACTCTTGACAGACGTACCTTCTAATTCAGTATTTGGTCAAGAACAAGTTATTGTTGCCTTTTAAGGGTTCGGAAGTCCACAGACGTGAAGGTTATCTATAGACTGGTGTTCTACAAGGACATCAAAGGAAATATTCATAAAAAAATTAAATGATAAATTTAATATTACAGTTCATTATATATGTTGCCGCCTACGTATAAAATCTAGCCATTCTATACCGCTTAAGCATTTTTGACAAAGTATGAAATAAAGTAATTTTGTTAGATCTTTACTCACATGGCCTAGGTATTATGTAAAATACCTACAGTTCTTTAGGCAAAGTATTAAACATATTTGCTAAAACAAATATTTATTTACAATATAAAAAATACTAAATGGAGAAAGTAGGATGATTATGTATTAAATATTTACTGAAATAAATGAACCCAACCTAATCTTATATAACCTAACCTGAAAGCTATGGAAAAACAGGTATTTCAAAATCTCCTCGAAGTACAGGGAGCATTCTATAAAATGCCTAGACAAAGTAAGAAATATGCTTGATTTTATATTTTTGCTAGCAACTTTAGACAATTTATATAATGTCTAGACATTGTATACAATGCCTGATTTAACACATTCCAGGTAACATATATATTTATTAAAACAATCATTTGTTGGTTTGTGTGATTGTGATTGTATATCTGGAATTATTAAATAAATATTTAAACAAGCTGACGGCCGCCATCATGGTACTTACAATCATACAATCTGTTACCAAAAAATTAGTTTCTTTACCCTTTTGAAACTGTTAAATTGTATTGTTGATAAAGGAATCTTCCCAGTAGATAAGTTTGTTTAAAACAGGTTTTATAAACCTTGTAATTTATCGTTATTACTAATTTATTGACGTAGGTTAGGTCCTAGCGGGACTCGTAGATGTGTATATTAAAACGTCTCCACTTGCTTCGCTCGTGTAACTGTCTACGTTCTGTCAGATGTCGTAATTACACGAATATCATATTTTCTTAGGAGGTGAAGGTCAGAATTACATTTTTGACAATAACTTCACTATTTGTCATTTAAAGAAGTAGAATTTGTGCCATTACATGCGGAATTGAATTATACAAATTTTTATCTATTTTATTAGTTATAAATTCTATAACACACGAGTTATAAAGAAAAAACTGTTTTTAATAGTCGCTATTTTGAAATTTACAATACATTTTTTTGAATTTTATTATGGTTATATATGAGCCCACTCTAGTTCCCTAAATCAAATTTTATGTTCCTATCATAATATTTGTCTCGCTATTACTCACAGAGGACAACGACCTTGGGTTAGATGCGTGTCAAAAATTAATTTTTCACTTTCTGAGGTCATGAAACGTAAAGATCAGTCGAAAAACATTGGTAAATTTTTTTGTAATTTCCAAATTTACCCTATACTTCGTATACTGGGAAAATATAAAGAAGATTGTCCGTACTAATGTGCTTATTTCTTAGGAATCGTTGAATCAATTATTTCGTGACAAATTATTCTTTAGATTTCCCCTCCAAAAGCTCAAAACAGAAACAAATTCATCTTTACAAACTATTGATTTGAATGAGTTGCAAGTTACGAATCTAATTTATCAAACCTAATTATTTTGGATAAAATGCAGCCGCTAAGACCACCAAAACGTGATTGTCATCATTCCCAAACTACAAACATTAGTTCTCAATTTGTTTTTAAAACGAAATTAATTCCAACTGTTTTTTATTTCATTTTAAAATTAAGAACAAAAATTGTGTATTAGGCAACATTTGGTTTGGTACATCAATCACAAATTTTTACTTTTTACTAAAAAAATACGTAAATAAATTAGGCCATTTTTAAATATTTTAGTGAATGACTTTTTAATACAGATACTACACAGCTATGAGTCTTATTAGAGTCTAGCCGAAGTCAACACAGTGAAGAAATACACAATTACAAGGTTCAGAAACCTGTTTTAAACAAGACTTCTTGATCTACCAAAATTTAACATTTCCTACACCGTCCGAAAAACCAACTTTTGGTCATTACATTTAGCGTATCCGCTTGTAACTACATTGTACAATGGGGTTGGGTACGTACTATGATGGCACCCAAGAGACACTAGTCTACCAATTAAAATTTGTTCAGTATGAATATCTCACATAGGCTGTTACAACAGTTCATTTTTACATATCGAGAAAGTGTTATAGCAGACGGCTGAAAGGATAATTTTCGTCCTGGCATCCTTAATGACCGTATGATATTTCATTACGTTACAACAATCGAGGACACACCATACCGGCGCGACTTAACGCGTCACGAAGTCGTTCCTACGCACTCTACAATCGAACTCTTGTAATTGATTTGAATTAGTCGCAAGTAACGAATCTAATTCATCAAACCTAATTAAATTCACTGGGAATATGTCTGCTTTCATTATTATTCTGTGAGCGTTACCTTGGCAACACTTAACAAATTAGAGTCTTAATGTATTTTTAATCGTGTGGGTTTATGATGAAACTCGCTAATGGCGGCTACTGATAAAACGGACAAGGAGTTGGAAAAACACTTTGCTCGGGTTTGTACTTAGGTGTTGAGGAAATTGTAAAATGGAGACATGAACATTAAACTTGGAATATATTCTGAAACACGGCGTTATATAATAGTTATCTACTAAGCGGTTAGATCTAGTTGTTTGTATTTTAATTCGCTAAGGAATTTCTCCACCAGTCGCGTATTTTCTTCCTCGTAGGGTCGATTTTAATTATTGAGGAGACAAATTAAACATTAAACACTTATTTTGTAATAAACTTATCATTTAAATAACATAACTATTATGGGTTGGACAACAAAAGTAATTTCAAACTGCATTTATAAATTCTGAATTAAGTTTTATTTTGTTGGAGAACGTATAACAGCTGTTTTAAATTATTTTTAGGTTATATTTTATTTGTAGTGATTCACGTTGTGTTGTGATTGATTGCTTACATCTCGCAAAAGATAACGGTTTATATGGCTTATTGTTAATGCGTGATAATTACATCGGAGCTTAGATATTCTAATATTCTAAATACCGGCCGAAAGAAGACCGCGTGAAAACCGTCGAACTCTTACTGGTCGATGAGAAAATGGCAATAACAGAAACCGAAGGACACTAAATCGTGAAGTAAACCAGCAGAGTCAACTTTTTGTTGCCAACTTAAGTTTTCCGACAATATTTTGAAAATACACTTTTATTTTGTATCGACAATCCATATTTTGATAAAGGTAATCTTTCTGGTGGAGTGCTTTGATGTTTCATAGTCAGGCTGGCAGAACGTAAGGATAGAAGATAAGATTCCCCAGGCTTACAGAATCTAATTACAAGTGATACACCACTTTCACGACAGTATCTGTAAAACATCAGAAGCTGCAACAACGCACTTCCTTTCGTTTTATTTGGAGCTGACGTTGATGTCCTGGTGTGGGGCCTTACTGTTTTATAATACGGTGTCGTCTACTACAAAATAAGCATCATAGTTACGCGTCCCAGTGTTCTGTCAGCCTTCGATCAGTTATACATAATGGATATTGATGAAGCCAATAGTTATAGATTGGGCCAGTCTGAGTAGTTATTCAGAATTCTTAATTGGTAATGACAAGTAGTTCTGATTTTTAGTTCTACATATAAAAAAAAGGTTACTGCGAAGAGAGAAAAAAAGATTTATCAAAGATTTGTAAATTAGGTTTTGGTGGGCAATTATTGAGCGGATCCTTGGTAGAGTGGTAACAAACTTTGGAACTCGAAAATTATTTGACCAATCAATCACGATCTTCTCCTCACGATTTGAAACAACAACAATGTGTGGGTTATGACAGAAGTGGATTTTTAAACTAACACCCAAGTGAAAAGTTATAAGGTCAAAAGTTGTAAATACACTAAGCCTATAGAAACTTACAAACCAGCTGTCTGTTTGCTGAAAGCTTAAACCATTTAAAGATACCACAATAATCATTTTTACAAATTTATTATCATCTGATTCGTTAGAATGACTATAAAATCAATTAATTTTGTTACAAATTTGTACATAAAGGGTTTTGGTTGGCAATTATTGAATCGGAGCTCTCTTGACAGAGAGGTAAAATCTAAATGTAACACTGTAACTTGAAAACTAATTGACAAATCATCATGATGTTTTGCATATAATCAGTACTTGACAGTATGTGGGTTGAGACGAAAGTGGATTTTGAAATAAACACCCTAGTGAAAAGTTATAAGGTCAAAAGTTTTAAATACACTAAGCCTATAGAAACTTACAAACCAGCTGTCTGTTTCCTGAAAGCTTAAACCATTTAAAGATACCACAACAATCATTTTTACAAATTTATTATCATTTGATTCGTTAGAATGACTATAAAATCAATTTCCTTACAAATTTGTACGTAAAGGGTTTTGGCTGACAATTATTGAATCGGAGCTCTCTTGGCAGAGAGGTAAAATCTAAATGTAACACTGTAACTTGAAAACGTAATTAATTGACATAACAATGTTTGGTATATAATTAGTACTTTACAGCCTAATCAAAAGATCGAAATGCAAAAAACCTCTCGCTTATCTTTATAAAAAAAACATAAAATAAAGACTGCTAGTTCTCGAATATTATAACACAGTCCGAATTTTTCCTCGTTGTTTAAAAACGACACTCATCGCCTCCAAATTCTACCCACAATAAAATAGCCTGCCTTACAGTACTATATAAATACATGTGTGGGTATTTACAAGTGTACCAAGATGGTTAGGTGCAAGTTACTATGTCAGTAATATTGTTTAATGGGTATGAGTTAATTAAATTTTTAATTGAATAGGACTTCTGGGCTTTGGTGTTGGCATCAGAGTTACATATTTATGGGGCTGGAATATTTTAATATGTAAATATCTGCATGTGATACTAAAGAATACTATTTTGGTATCGTGTACTGACTTTGACACTAATATATGCATCAAACTACCGCATGCTCATATTCAAACTGTGTACATTTTAAAGTTTTGTTTTTAACAGTCATATTAAGTGGCATTAAACCTATTTTCCATGTAGCTAAAATTCAACTTACTGTTGTTGCAGCTATGTTTAAATTTTAAGGTTATTTTTTTTTTTACACTCACACAGCTATATTAAGTTTGGTAATTACAAAAATTCGACCTCAGTTTTTCGACGTTTAACTGAAAAGTGATTTTCAACAAACCGTCCGTTCGTCATACTAGTCAAAAAATAAAAACACGCGGCCAAAAAATTGAGATAGGAACATGAAATTAGGTATAGGGGAATATATTGTGCTCATATAGAACTCTAATGAAATTTTTTTAAAAATAATTAAAAATATTTCAAAATGGCGGCTATTTTTTGTTTATAACTCGTGTGTTATAAAACTTATAACGAACTAAAATAGATAAATATGTCCAGAATACAATTAATAATTCATGTAATGCTACCAACCCCAATTCACTACCATGACAGATAGCGAAGTTATTGTCAAAAATGTAATTTTATTATGAGCATCGTCTACTTAGGAGATCTGGTAGCGCCGATACACTGACACGAGCGAAGCGAATAGAGACTTTTCAATATATACACATATACGAAGCTCGCTAGAGCCTAGCCTGCGTCTAAAAGTAATAATATAAAAAATTAAGAGGTTCAGAAAACCTGAGTAACAACAATTATTTTCAACTTACACTACTGGACAAGATTCCTTGATACAATACAATGTAGTATTTCCTATAATGCCGAGAAACCAAATTTGGATATTATGGGGTATTACATCGTATTACGAGTATATATATTTTTTAAATTATACTTTAATAGGATACTTGCCTATATTATAGAAACAGATTTTGTTTTAAAAAAAACATTTTTTTCTCAAACAACCGCGGTAATTAAGCTGAACTTTATAATCTAATTAGTTGAGAAATGTTTAGAAATAGTAAATTATAAATCAAGTAAGCAGTGGCAGTTGTAAAGTTATTGAAAACAATTAAGAAGGCTCGTGAGGATCGATAGCCAATCAGAATTGACTTTGATTGAATTACAAAGATACAGATTCAGATCTACATCTAGATAGCGCTAGTAGTAAAAACTCATCCGGTTACCAATAGTAACTGTGTGTGATTTGGAGAAAATATGTTTTTAGGTTAGGTCCAGCAATTTCTTTTAAAATTAGACAAAATGTTTGCGTTTAAAACACGTATATTCGAGTATAAACTTTTAGTATTCCTTTATTTTTTTATTCACAAATAATATAATAATAAATAATAAAAATGCATCTTTATTTATTTTTGATTACCTTACTATAATGTATCATTTTAGAAAATTTATAAAATTCACAGTCAAATTTAAAGTACATTTTTCTTAACAAGGTAATAAAAATTTGGGTTTTGCACAAATAATATAATAATAAATAATAAAAATGCATCTTTATTTATTTTTGATTACCTTACTATAATGTATCATTTTAGAAAATTTATAAAATTCACAGTCAAATTTAAAGTACATTTTTCTTAACAAGGTAATAAAAATTTGGGTTTTGCATTCAATAAATATTTTTGTTGAATTTTTCAAAATAAACCTAACTTTTTATCTATTTTGTACATTCTTCGTACAAATTAAATTTGTCTAATAAATGTTTTCTAAATTGATATATTTTTTTACGCACTTTTATTCACAATTATACTTAAAAAAGTTTTTACATCTTGAAAATAATTAGAAAATATTTTTTGTATGTTATATACATATCCTTTTTTAGGCGTTTTGTTTCGTTTACTACAGGATTTTTTTTCCTGAGGTACTAACTCCAAATGTCTAATTTTTTTCTTATTACTCTAACAAGTTATATGTTACAATTTGGGTTTTGTATAAAATAACTATTTTTGGTAAATTTTTCAAAATAAGCCTAACTTTTCATCAAGTCTTTTTTTATTAATAAAAATTTATTTTTTCAACATGTAAATTTTATAAATTGATTAATTTTTTATCAACTTTTATTCACAACTATATTACAAAAGTTTTGTATGTCTTGAAACAATTACAAACAGTTTCTTTTATGGTATATACAGGCTGTTTTGTGGCGTTTTTATTTCAATTTTTGCACAATTTTTTGATTCCTAACATACTAACTCAAAAATATTTACCTGTAACATTTTTTCGTTACACTGATGAATTTTATCCACCTTTCTGAGAAAAATGATATACAAGTTGGGTTTGCATAATATTACTATTTTTTGTGAATTTTAAAAAATTCAAAAAAAAAGAATCACAAAATGGCCTGCCATTTTGGGAATTTTAATAGCCTTCTTAAGGTTTTAAAAAACATTATCACTGATCGATAGATTATTGGAGTATACACTGAATCATAAAAAAATATAATTTCACCAATATACTTCCTAATTCTTTCAATTTTCAAAATAAAATCATAAACATTAATTAAATTAAATTTGTTTGTACCAAAAATGACAGTTATATATATACAATTGCATTACTCTTTTAACTTTAAAAATAACCCAATAAAAAAATATAGTGGAAGAAACAATTAAACAAATAAATACATACCTGGATCAACAATTTTTTTTTTAAACTAAATAACACAGAAAGATAAAATTCAGAAAAGGAACACAATATTTACGAAAAAAAAACAAGATTAGAAAATTAAAACATTTCAAAAATATTAACTTTTATAACAGTTATATATATATATATATATAATTGAATTCTTTAGCTCAAGTCTAAAGTACCAATCTGGCTTGCAATATTTACTTAATCTTCCCACATGTTCTTTCTAGTGTTTCTTTCAAGTGTGTTAAGTCACTCACACTTAAAAAACTTTTTGCAAAATATTTTCTTCTAACTTCCACAAGTACAAGGCAGAATTAAGATCTTTGTTGCACATTGAGCACTATTTTCAATCTGATACATAATATATAAATGAATTCCAACCTTGATCTCATGAACCAATTGATCATATTTGCATTCTCCTTACTGTGTAATCGTTAAACTCCATCAATTCATTATATAATTGATTATACAAGCTGCTGACAACTAAAACTAGCTTATTTAATAACAGAAGGCAATTTATTTTGTATTTTATTTAAAATACCGTGTCATTCAAAAGTTAGTTAAAAGTTTAATTGTCTATAGATTATTTGTTTCGTAACATAGAACAAAATAAAGTACCTAAATTCCTTTGAAATTTAAACAGATTTAAATAACAAAAATTTAATATTATGCCAAATTCTTACTTGTTAGTGTTATAAAGACAGTTTTATTGGAAGTGGCCACCATTCTCTTTGTGGAGAAGCAATAGTCTTTCCTTTATGCTATGAGCGGCATATCTTAAAGTGTTGACATTTATCTCAGCTACGTTTTGAATAATTGTTTTTTAGTTCTTACGATTGAAGATCATCCTGGCCTTTTGATGTCTCCAATAGGCCCGGTAGTTTGAAATTTACTAACAAGCTTTTAATATGAGACTAAACTGCAAAGTTCGTCCCTTAAACCTTTGGGACGAAACTATCTTAATCCGGCTGATAAACTCCGTTCACATTCATAATAATCAATGGGTTTGTAAAGGTAAAGTCATGAAGGAATAAAATATCAATTAATTCATTGTAAACAACTACAAGTTTACCACCTACTACATTAAAATTAGTCAACACTGAGAAAACGCGTTGCTATGGCAAGAAAATAATAGCTGATGTTTTAATAAATCCCATGCATATCTGCATACAATAAAGAGTTTTTTTTCATGGGCTGGATAAAAAATATCGAAAGCCCAACCATTTAAGTACTAACTTACTTTTGAAATATCCCGTATTATTAATTTTCACATCCTATCTCAAAGGTATTTCAAAGTTCTCATTTAAAGAACTCCAATCGTTGTACCAAAACAGGTTGAGCCTTTTTATCACATTTATCAAAAATTTGAATATTTTAATGTTCGGCTCAAAAGAATAACATCGCTTTAATTCAACTGTCTTTTGACAGTGTGCAGGAATATCTTTTAGAAAACATGTTTGATGGAATGAAGAAAATCAGGTAGGTTTCTGGTTACACAAATATTCATAATTATGATTTTTTTATTCGCTGTTGCTGTTTTAAAAATTACGTGGAAAGTAGAGGTTATGTATGAGGGATTAAGTTATCAAATTAAGTATGAGAGAACCTTAAAAATACTTTTAAGCTTTTCCAAATTAGCCTATACTTAAAATATATATACATGTTTTTAGTACAATTAATTTTTCTTTTGTAATAGATATTTATTAAATAATAAACTTGCTTCGCTCCGATTTATGTCGTTAGATGTCTATTTAGTAACCTAAAGAGAGCTCCAAGCCAATTGTAGCACTTTAGAAGAACTTATAAGAAACATTAAAATTTCATGATAAACCGGACGACGTAAAGACATCAACGCATTATTAAAACCTCTATTGACACGTGTTTACATTGTTTTTATACCATTTCTTCCAGTTAATCTAATTAAATCCACTCTTACCCTACTCGTGTTTACCGTGATAACTGCAAAAGATAAAACCCTGTTCAACTAATCTGGAATTTATCAGCGTAATTGCAAGCAACATATTTCCTGAGCCATTGCAATATTGTAGAACTTTTGAATACAACCTTGTATAAAACCAAATAATAATAATAATAATATAATAATTATCGCAATTTCCCCGATAATGTCCCTAAGCTATGGACATTACTGAATCCCTTCCGTGTATTGCTAATGGAAGATAGTTGGCAAATAATGGTCTTAGATTAACCTCAAATAAGGTTAATCTTATGTTGTAGAGAGAGTGCGAAAACCTTTTAGTGATCACCGCTTTATTAAAAATTAACAAAACTGTACCAAAATTAGGACATTTTGAAAAATTACGACCACTTCGAATCTAATTAATTCGAGGAATAATAAGAACATATTTTTAATGCTAAATTTTACTAAAATTCCGATTACTATACAGTGATTGTTTCTTTTTAATTTTGAGGTTATGTTTTGTGTTTTAGGTTAGGTTAAGTTATAACTCCTACATATGAGTTCGTGGAAAAGATTATTGACTTCATTGATCGCCCTTGTTGTTTAAGAAACAAATACTAAAACCAAAAACCTAGTAAATTATAAACAACTACAAAGGTATTAACAAAACAACAATCAAAACGGAATATAAAATAAATACAATGAAAGAATATTTTTGTTTACTATTGCTATTCCAAAAGCAAAAAAACCGCTCGGTCATCATATCCTTATAAAAGAAGTAGATGTGCGCCGTCATGGTACTTACCCCAGCCCTATCTTACAATATAATACAATCAGATTCTCTAAATATAATGCCCAAAAGTTGGTTCCTTTGGTCTTGTAGGAAATATTAAATTGTATTGGTAACTACAGGAGAGTGAAACAGTTGTTACATAGGTTTCTGAACCTCATAATCGTATGTATCACTACTTTCTTGCCGTCGGCTAGCCCCTAATGGGTCTCGTAGAGTTGTATATATTAAAAGTCTTCCCTCGCTTTGCTCGTGTCTCAACTAGCTACGTTCGTGCCGCTACCTTCATATGCGAATATTACATTTCCTTGGGAAGACAATGTTCCAAATTATATTTTTGATAATAACTTCTTTATTTGTCATCGTAGTGAGCTGGGGTTGGTTCCATTACATGAAGAATTCAAATCCGCAACTTGTTATCTAATTTGGTGCATTTTAAGTTGTAAAACTTATAAGATATCTACCAAAAAAACTGTTAAAAAGTAAAGTTGCCAGTTTTAGTAGACAACTAGCTCGTCCAATGAGTGTTAACTAGCAATTTAGAAGCCAAAATACCTACTTATTGGAAAGAGCCTTACAATCAAAGATTAAGTGTCCCACACCCGCACCGCACAGTCTCTATAGAGTTTTTTCGCCATGGTATGCTCCTATCCTGTACATGAACGCCCTCAGATCAGTTTTCCGTGATTTTTCTGAGTTGCTCTCTACCCAATATCAGTACTGTCTCTCCAGGTTTACCTAAAAGAACTTCTCTTAGTAGTAGTAGTTTGCTATGTGAGTGCCTCCTAAGATTCTCGCATATTTGCTGGTATTTCTCTGGTCATCTTGGCAAGATACACAAATGTTTCTAATGGCGGCTCAGGTCCTGCGAACTCTGATGTGGATCTCCGTTAAGCCAACGTTAACCTCCTCGTTTACCTCAACTCCCTTTTTATCCCCGATACCCAATGCAAAATTACCTGGTTTTCCAGAAACAGAGCACTGGGTTCTCTCAATATTCTCCGATGAAACTGAATTCTATATTAGTGCCTGCAATTGCTTTAAATGGCATTTGACTGGCCCTCCTCATTTCCTCCTGAACGCAGTTATTTATCGCCATTACCTCAGCCTTGGGATACTGTCCCAAAGGAAACGAACACTTCAATCCCGGTTACAGCCCATATACCCAACACCAGTGCCTTCCATATTTTGGAACCACACAGATCCAATGAATTGTCTAATATGCAATCCTCCTCACCATAGGTCAGTTTGACTTACAACTTTAAAGGGTTTCGAAAACGAGTATCTAGTATCTATCGTATCGGTTCCATTCTCAGGATCGATTGAATATTAATAACTCATACCCAAACTTGTTTACAAAATCACAAGTAGGGTTCAGGAATAATTGAAAACAAAATACTTAAGTAACATCATCAAAAGCTTGAGTATATCAAATACTACCTTCGAGGCTCACTTTAGTGAGTACGAGGTTGGTAGTATGTAGATCTAAACCGTTTTTCTAGTAGTCTTGTGTTAGATCCCCCTCCCTTTTTCATGTTTCTCTCTTGTCACTCACGTTCTCTTTCTACCCTGATGTTATTAGAGTATTCGAGGGCTAGGTTTTTTTTATATTTTATGTTCTTTTCTTCTTTTTATAAGGCGATGTTTGAACGATTTTCACCTTTAAACAACTAAGTGTACCTAGTCTAGATTTTTATTTAAATATACAGAGTGTTACAAACCTGTGTCCTAACTTCTGGAAGTGATTCAAGGAATCAAAATTAAGAAAAAAGTTCCTGTAAACACATGTCCGGAAACGGTTTGTTATCTGTCTGTCGGCCATTTTGTATTTCTATGGAAAATAATCATAACTTTAGTTATTATTAAGATTTTGAGTCAAAATTTGGTATACACATTTTTTATGCTACTTTTTTCAGTTTACAAAGAATCAAAACATTATCTTATACATTTTCCAAATTGTGACGGTTTAAACTTGTTTGTGAAGTTGATAGTTTTAGAGATATTAATAATATCAAACGGCCGCCATTTTAAAAAATGTATAATATGAAGTTTTGTTTCTTGTTAATGTAACATATATATATATATATAGTAAATTACTACTTGATATTTTAATAATTTCTAAAGTTATTACTTTTCGAGGAAAAAAAACACAAAATGGCTGACAGACAGATATTGAACCATTTTCTAACATATATTTATAGAAACGCTTCCCGAAGTTGGGATACGTATTTTTTAAACACCCTCTATAAATGTTTTTACAAGCTGGCGCCCATAGTTAATTATTAATCTACTTTTTAATTATCAATTCCTAATCTATTTTAACGTAATATCAGATATTTCTTGTTGAAACTCTATATTCAAGGATAAAATAAAGCAATAAAGCTTAAAATTTCAAAATATTTTAATAATATAAATGAGCTACAATTGTTTCGCCTTGCGGAATGTTGCCTGATGATGCCGCAAGGCGAAACAATTGTAGCTCATTTATATTATTAAAATATTAAAAAACTTTAAGCTTTATAGCTTTGTTTTATCCTTGAATTCCTAATCTGACATTTTTAGTGACGCTTAACGTAGTCTTGCTTTTATTTGGTTTTAGTTATGAGCGATTGAGAAAGTTAATGCAACATTTTTGAATGATTTATTGAGTTTATCTTTAAATTGTTTTAATTACAATCACGACGCATTGCCATATTTACAAGATAATATCTTTTAACGTACATCATAAGACATTATCCAGTTAACCTATAGCTAGGTTATAGCGAAACTGTTTTCTACAATTACCAATACCAGACTTCCTTAGTCTGCGCCTGCCAGACCACTTCGTGTTATGTAAATATACTATATTTCCCGTAGAGTGCCAACATATGTAAATTTACAACTCTGTACTAATAGCTGAGGATTAAAACACTCGGCTTCTGGTCTTAGTTATAATTAAAACCGTTTAGCCAAGTTTATGACGATTTAATTTAAACGAAATGTACTTGTATTATATAGGCTACATAAAAAGTGTTTTAAAAATGGAAATTATGTGTGAAAGTCATATGATGTAATTATGTCATCGTGTTTAACTATTCTTAATCCGATCATTACTGTTACTTTGTAATAAATGAATCGAAATCGATGCACGAACATTCTCACACACCTAAAAATTCAATTCGGTAGTTATCAATAAGAAACTGAAAACAAACTGAACGTTGTCTTTAATTTTATAGATTATTTTAAACGATAAATAAGTTTTCACTTATGTCATAAACTCGTCTTAAGGATAAATATTATAAGATTAAATTAAGTTTTTTTGACGACGGTTAAAAAACTTTTCAGTTTTTTTATTTTTAAATTATTCCTTAACAATAATTTAATTGCAATTTTGCAGACAGGTTTGGCTCATTAATCTTCACATTACATCAAAATTTTAATGAAGTCTGTATATTCCTGAGAAACTATCCCTTAAACTTATCATAACTTAATCTAACCGAACCTAACTTAACCTAACCTGACCTATCCTAACCGTAGTCGATTTTTTGTTTTTACTGATAACTCACAAACCGTTTTTTTTTTTTTTTTTTTAGAAGCTATAATTTATCAAAAAATGTAATAAATTTCCTAGATATGGCCAAAATATGTCCACATACCAAATTTCAGTTTGAACTTTGCCAACCAAAAAGGGAAAATTAACAATGGGCGGTGTCTGATATGTATACAAATCATTTTGAACAATATTTATATAATTAAAAAGGCCTTAATACCTAAGATTGTGTCATAAACCTAACCTAACCTAACTTAAACTAACCTAACCATAAATCGTATTTAAATTAATGCGGTGAAGATTAGTTTTTATGGTATTTATTCTAAAAAAATTAATTTTCGTTTGCTTTCGAAAGACACACAAATTTGTGTGATTAATCTTTATACAAATTCAACGAAATAAAAACCCAATTTTGAGAAATAACGTCTTATATAATTAATGCCTTCATTACTTAAATTTTTTAATAAACCTGATCAAACCTAACTTAACCTTCCCTAATCTAATCTAAACTACCTATGCATAAATCGATAGAATTTAAATGATTGATGTAAAGATCCTTTAAGGTAATGTTTTTTTAATCATTCTAAAAAGGCTAATTTATTTTACTTGTGACAAGGCACACAAATTGTGTAATTAATCTTTACAAAAATTTTAACGAAATGGGAAAATTCAATTTTAAGAAATAACGTCTTTTTAATTTCTAAACAATATTTATATAATTGAATAAGGCCTTAATTATTTAGATTTTGTGTTAAACCTGCCCTAACCTAACTTAACCTTGCCTAACCAAACATAAAATAATTTAAACTTAAACATAAATCGTGTTTAATGAAATTGAGTTTAATGATTGCAGTAAAGCTGTTTTTTTTAATTTTTTTGAAAAAGATGATTTTATTTAACTTGTAAAAAGCACAAAATTTGTGTAGTTAATATTTACAAAAATTTGAACGATATTGGAAGCCAATTTTCAGAAATAACTTCAATATATAATTAAATAAGGCCTTACTTGGATTTTGTGATAAACCTAACCTAACCTAATCCAACATAACGTATTTATAAATCGTATTTGATGAAATAAAGTTTAAATTACTGCTGTAAAGCTTCGTTTTTTGTAAATTATTCTAAAACAGATCATTTCCTTTTACTTGCAACTTGGCACACAAATTGTGTAATTAATCTTTATAAAAATTTAAACGAAATCGGTAAAACAAATTTTGAGAACGTCTTTATAAGAACTCACTGGACGATTTATTTCCGAACCGGCTTTTTAATGAACATATGACCAATTGGTTTGGATCTTTAGTAGTTACATTATAGCAAAATGTTATCAAAATAATTAGCTAATTAAAAAAATAATTTGGATTTTTTGGTGAGGAAAATGTTCACATAGATATTAAATTTGATTAAAATCGGTCTGCTCGTTTACACTGCATTTTAATAACTACTTTCATAAAAACTCCTAAATCATATCTCTGGATTCAAAAAGCCTAGAGCTATGAGTTTTATAATGTGGTTTGGGGTAGGTCTGTAGACGAGTACTAAGAAAGGGTTTTGAAAATGTTCCATTCCAAGGGTGTTTTTTACGCCTAAGGCATATCTCTGGATCCTAGAGGCATAGACCTACGAATTTTTTTAACATGGTTTTGTGGTAGGTATGTAGACGATTACTAAGAAAGGCTTTTGAAAATGTTCCACTCCAAGGGTGTTTTATAACCATAAAACAAGTGTCGTATCTTTTTATTTATGAGCCGATTTTGTTCAAAATTGGTGTGTTGCTGTATTTGGGCATAATTTATTTCCGTAGCATCACCATTAGGGTTGTTGTAGAAAAATCATTTCTTTATAAAACTATCACAACTATCCCCAGGTAACAGGGCCCTCAGCTGATGTTTTAATAAATCTCAATTCAATTTACATACAATAAAAAGTTTTTCTTGAGGATTGGAAATCAAATGACGAAACCACAATCACTTAAAATTTTAACTTAGTTGTGAAAGAACCCGTATAGCAAAATTTTTAAAAAGAATAAAAGTCTAGAGTATATTCTTCTGGTCTTGCTAATAATTAAACACTTTAGTAAAGTATAATGGCGATTTAATTTAAATAAAATGAACTTGATGTTTTATTATTATATACTTGTTTTATATAGACTAGATAAAAGTGTTTTATGTGTGAAAGTGCTATGATCTAACCACACCAACATGCCTTCACTATTGTCAATTCCATAATGCTACAGCTACTCTATATCTAAGTTGAAAGTACGAGTAAAAGGGTCAATCGACTTAGGAGCCGTAGATATATTACCCTACCTAACCTAATATACTACAATCCTTGGGCAATTACATTTAGAGCATCTGTTTTTACTAAATTGTCTGATAGTATTGGGTAAGTACCATGATGGCGTCATGGACTTGTTTTCATAAGGTGATGATCACCGGGTAGGTGAAATATAAAATTTCTTTATACACTCAGCCTCCTTTCACCGAGTAACGCATTGTCTTCCAGGTAGTTGCTTGTTGTTTGTTATTCAGAAGGAATCGCTAATAGCAAGTTACTCCATATTAAAGATTTGCAAAAGAAAGAACGCTTTCCTTGTAGCCTATCCGTCACAGATAATATTTAAAACTAATTAAACTTTATTATGTTTAAAATTTTAATAAAAGAAAGATATTCTGCAACCAGAACTCTTGTAGCTTAACCTTGGCACAAATACTGCTATGAAATGGACAGTATATTATGTCATTCAGTCAAATAATAAGTTAGGAAAGTTTGACGCTTGGGGCGCTGTTATTCATTAGTAAATAATACAGGAATTCAGGCCACTCTCTGTAATTGTTAGGCCCGATCTGTGTTTACAATTAAATTTTTCTTATGTAACCTTTTATGTGTTTAGATTTCATTTCTTCTTTTAAAAAAGGTCGGTGTAGTTCTATTGTCGTAAGAATATTAAAGTTGGTGAGATTTTGAGACACTTTATCAAGTTTGAATTCCTTTATGTTAGACTCATTTTGTACTGCTTCAAGGTTTTTTTTAAGGCTAGAGACTTCTCAATTATTATAGCTTTATAAAATGAAGAAGAAAAGAAAAGATGAATACTCTAATAACTTCAGAGTTGGAAGCGAACGAGAGTTAGTCAGAGAGATTTGATAGGAAAGAGAGGGATCTAATCCAAGACTACATGAAAAAATGTGTAAATCTAGCTGGCACTCTCAGGATTACGATAATGAACTTCTGAGGCGTAAAGAATTGATTTATAGGAGCTTCTGAGCAAGTTTATTTTATACATGGAAATCATCTCAAGGGAAGTAAGGGCGTAGCAATCCCGAAGGGACCTAGCTGAATCTACACCCTTTTGATGTATTCTTGGGTGATATCCCTCTCTTTAAGCTTTCATTTCAGCTCTCTATTGACCAACTGTTGTTCTCGTACGATCCGGATGTTAATAGAATATTTGAGGGTTATGGATCTTTATTGTAGATCTTCTCTTCTTGTTTTCATAAGCTGATAGTAACTGAGAATTATTTACTCCTTTAAACAACAAGAAAAAGGAAAAAGTTTAACCGCATAAACTGAAAAATAATTATACACGAAATTGTGCAAACATTCCTCCGGACCATATGATGACCAAGTAGTTATTTAAACAACAAAATAATTCGTGGTAAAATAATTACGTTTATTAACATTTGGTGGATTTTTCTTTGTTAAAGGCGAAAAACCTGCCGGTCATCATCGCCTTGTAAAAAAGTGAGAAAAGAATATAAAATAAGTTCGCTAACCCTCGAATACTCTAATAGCCTCAAGGTCGGAAGAGAAGAGGGGTTGGTAAGAGAGAGACCCGACAGAAAAGATAAAATAGATGGACCTAACTTAAGGCTACCCAAGAAAAAAGGTGTATATTAAGTTAGGTTACCTCAGGTTTGCCAGTCCCCGTACCTCATTAACGTGTACAGTCAATTGAACATAAAACTTTTTGGCCCTGAAAAGGGCCGTTACAAAAAAGTATTAACGATGTGATCATGAAACTCTTTAAATTACTTTCTTCCCGTTTTTAGTCTCTGTGTTTATACGTAAACGACAAACTTTAAGTAATGAGTTCCAGTAAACTTAAAGAAATCATTTACTCGACTCGTCGTCCCACGACAAGAATATTATTAAGAGCATATTGTATGGACAACCGGTTTAATAAAATTTGGCCCAAATAATAAATACTAGGCCTATTCACATTTGAGAAAGTCTTGTGGCGCCATTAACCAGTTCAGACGAATCTATCGTAAATTGTAACATTAAACGACCTGTTAAATGTACGTGAGATGTTTCCGTGACTAAGTTTTGTGATCCACAATGTATGTGACAAGTTTGGATAGTGCTTCTTTCTTAATATTTATTTTTAGTGATTTTTATAATTTAAAAAAGAAACAATTAGGCTATTCATGATAGAAAATAAGGCGACCGCTTATACATTGTGATCTGTATAAGCAGGACACAGGAAATTATATTCGTTGAAAATTATGTATAAAAAGTGCCCGAAATGCCCCTAGACACCTCAATAAATGAATGAATAATCGCTCTGAATAATCTTTCTTTTTATTATTTTAATTATGTACCATAAAAGCTGTTTTTAGTACAGAATTGAAATCTAATCAGTTAATTGTTTTTGTTGAAGTTTTTATTAACAATTACCTACTTTCATCACAAACAACGTATATTTTCTCGAGCTTGCATCTTCAACAGATACCAAAGAACAAAACTATTAGTTTTTTTTTTTTTTTTTTTTTTTTTACAGAGCAATGGTATTTTGCATAATCGTAGGTTGTGCTCTAATGGACATCCCATGAAGTTGTACACCTCAGGCAAGGACAAGTGGGGTTAGGTTACGTTAGCTTATTATAAGCCAATTTAATGCCTCCTTGATAATGAATTTTTGTAATACTGTTAACTGTTATTAATTTTTATTTACAAATAATTATAATTATTTGATTTAAAAAGGAATTTTAACTTTTAATCATTTTCACTTATGACCTGAAATACCAGGAAAATAAGGATAATGATGATGTGAGAAACAGAAAAGGTCTTCCAGTTT
Organism: Aphrophora alni; assembly: GCA_963513935.1. Classification (NCBI taxonomy): domain Eukaryota; kingdom Metazoa; phylum Arthropoda; class Insecta; order Hemiptera; family Aphrophoridae; genus Aphrophora; species Aphrophora alni. The sequence goes on from OY740775.1 coordinate 38,511,520, forward strand.
CTTAGCAGGTCAAGGAACGAAATTACATTTTTGACATTAACTTCGCTATTTGTTATCGTAGAGAGATCGGGTTAGTACAACTACAATTACATGTAAGAATTGAAATATGCAAAATTGCATCTAATTTAGTGTGTTATAAGTTGAATAACACGTGAGATGTGAAAAACAGTTTAATATGGCCTTCACTTTTACATTTTTACTTTGATTTTAAAAAAAATAAGATAGGAACGTGAAATTTTGTACTGAAACTCAACATATTTAATTTGGTTAAAAAATAGTATAAGAAACTTCCCATAGAGGTCAGCAAGCTCTGGTTGTACTACTTAAAACATATCGACAAAATAACCTCTGGTTAGTTGAAGGAAATGACTACCAGATAGCAACACAGTGTAGACTTAGATTCAGGCATTAAAATTTACAGCTCATTTTTTTACAAAATTTAACTCATTACTATTAGGAATTTTAATATAGAAATTTCCTTTATGTAAATGTTAACAACTAAGACCAGATTATACAGATCTTAACCTACCCATTATGATTCTCTCGCTGATTTATAAAGGGTTCATTTATGGATTAAAGTGGTGTTCAGTTTATGAGTGGTGTGCAACAATCTGTTCCGAAAGGAAACAAGACTTTTCTACTCTTTGTAATTAAAATTATTTAATACTAAGCCCGTGTTATACTACCAGACTAAAAAAAGTATAACACTGCTACCTCCGTATTATAGCCTTCCTACCCGGAGGTTCAGGGGATGAGTAGAAAAGTCGGACAGCCGACTCATGTTCATTGGTCACCCCTCGGCGAATGCCGTACTTAAAAAACCAAAATTGAATCAATCAGCAATAATTCTGAAAATAGTTTACACTATTGCCATTATCATCATTATACAAACAAATCAGTGTTTGCCTCATATCAAAGGGCCTACTTTAACCCCTAGAACTGTGTTTGCCTTTAAACCAATTCATACAAATTTGTCCGGTAGAGCTATTTGGAAATAAATAATAAAGCTAATAATAATAATTATTATTAACATTAATAATTTTGTTTTATATATGTCCAAATATCTGAATTTAACAGTAGGGCCTACCTTTCCAAACATCAGCTACAGGATATGTAGTTATATTAATTAAAATCAATAATGTAACATTTTAAAATATTTAAATATTCATACCTAATTTTTTATATAAAATTTTTAATAATATAGAGAGTTTTTTTAAAATGTCGTACCAGTGGTTAAATAATTGTTATTTGGGTCAAAATAAAGAAAAAAGTTCCTAAACATATGTCCGGAAACGCTTCGTCTTCCATCTTTCGGCCATTTTGTGTTTAAAAAAAATTACTAATTGGTTTTGAAGTTATTAAGATTTCGAATCAAAATTTGGTGTACACATTTTTCAAACTAGAATTTTATCAGTATATCAAGAACCAATACTTTATCTACTAAATTGTCGAAATGGTGACTGTTTGAAATTTTTATTATTGAATATCTCTAAAACCATTTACTTTACAAAAAAAAATGTTAACAGCGGCTATTTTGAAAATTTACAAGATAAAGTTTTGATTCTTGATATACTGGTAAACCGTTGCAGAAAACATGTACCAAATATTGACTCGAAATCTTAGTAATTTCAACATATATAATATATTTTTTTAAAACAACAATATAAAATGGCCGAGAAATGGAAAACGAAGCATTTCCGGATATATGTTATAGGAGCTTTTTTCATTATTTTGAACCATATAACCACCACTTAAATTTTTGCACGATATTTTCTGAACACCCTGTTATATAAAATGATTGGATGATGAATATATTGGTATTTAAATTTGAAAATAATTTTCTTTTCATAATAAAATCTGATGCAGAAACCACTTATTTTTATTCTACTCAAAATAATATAATTTTCTATCATGAAAACAATTTACTGAATTTTAAACAAAATTTCTATATTAAAAATGTAAAATTTTAAAACAATAAATAAATGGGCATTTATTAAAATTCTAGTCCTAAAATTTAAATTTGCCATGATGAATTCTATTCCAGAACCCACTTGTTTTATCCTCTACTACAAAGTATTAAATTTTCTATCCCGATTGTCTTACAAATAAATTATTTATTGTGTTCTTTTCAACTGATGAATGAAATTTCTAGTGTTGCTCATTATAGTGAAGGGAGATTCGTGTCTTTATTTTAGATAACATTAGAATCACCAGGCCTTCTCTTCCACTTAATCTCATTTAAATTTTAAGTTAAATACAACTCAAAAAATTAAAACAATACAATACAAACTAATGAATATATAACTTCATTTTTTATACTATTGTTTAAAGGCAAAAACCCTCACAGTTATCATTGAATTAAAAAAGAGTGCAGAATTGATAATCTTGGCTCTCGAATACTCTAATAGTTTCAGGGTCACAAGAAAATAAGAGTTAGTCAAAACAAACCTAATAGGAAAGACGAAAGAGAGAGATCTAACCCAAGATTATATGAAGAAAGGTGTAGTTCCAGTTAGGAAACCTTGTGATTACCACTATAAATTGGTTACACAATTGCGAGGCCCAGCAGGACAACTCCAGCCTCCATGTGGCAATATTGTCTTCATCCTTCTCTTCTGATCTCCATCTTGTTAAAAAGTCATATTTCCAAATCATTCATTCACTTGGATGAACAATATATAATCAGTTCATCTTCTATCTCATTTTAGTTATATTGCAGTGACTTGAAACCAAAATCATATTTCTTTCTATAAGTTATGGAGCAAGTTTAGAATTATTAATATGGTTTAATCAGACATTACCTATCATTTGTGTATAAAAAACTAATATATGACGATTTGAAAATATAAATCAACTCTCGTTATCAAGTGTTAAACCTGGAGCATAAAAGAGAAAAAAACCAACATAGCTTAGTAGTCTAGGACCATGTTAAAAACTAAAACTAAATCTATAACCTAAGAAATGAACTATTAAGGATTTAAAATACCAACAAATAACTTCATGATCAAATAACTTTAAAAGTGTTGAATATTTTGATTATAGTAGAAATATGCTGATATTGGATGCAAGGATGACCCGTAATCCGTTAAAATGCAGATTTAATAGGAAGGAAGTTCGTTAGATAGTAGAAGAGTCATAAAATTAATATTGCAATCAGCTTGGTTTCCAAACTTGACGATGATAGTGATGGAACAAGGCACTTAACAGTATCTTGGAGTATATGCAGAACCGCCATTGTTATTAGTAAGATTCACAGAGCTATTAATACAAGGAGTTAACCCTGAAATTTGATATTAATTAAGCTTAAAATGTTTTAATTCTTCTGCATTGTCTACTTTGGTTAATTTCCCAGGAAGGTCAGTCACTTGTGGTTTGGCAAACTGTTTATTAATTTTCATATTTCTCAAAATTTAATCTATAATTGTTGAGCAATTTAAAAATATTATACTGTTATAAGAACACTAAAGACAGTTTAAACCCAATGTTTTAGACATTTTTGTCAGATGGTGATCAATACATTTTGCATAGGACTTTATAAAAAACATTTGAACTTACTTCTTGTGTGTGTATCTGGTATCAGGTGATACCAACCACACAGCGTCTTTCATAAACAAGGGCAACCAGTCTCCAAAAGGTGTTGTCTGTCGTTTGTCAAGGGTTCATTATTCTGTCTGGCTTTTAACTATGGCAGTATTTTCTGGACCAGAACATTGTAGAAGAACATGTTGGAGTCACCAAACAGATGGATGAATCAGGAAGATAAAAACAGAAAAGGTGTGCCTGTATAACAATATATCTCATTCTTCCTCTAGATGCAAAGTGGAAACTGATCAAGGGATTTCTTTGTAGATTATCAAATGGTTAGGACTTTTTTGTATTGAGTGCAGATGACGAACATTCTTCCTGTTATTTTTAGACCGATCATGACTCAGTTGTTTTTAGACCTGTTACAAAGAGCAAGACTGACATTCAGTGATAGACTTCTTAATGTAATCGGGCACAAGTCAGCAGCCAACCTGGATATCTTATCTGTTTCTTCATTACCTCATAGAGTAAAATTCCAGGAAACTATGAAACCAAACTATAATATTTATACTTTTTAACTTTTTGAGCATGAAATGAATATCTTTTACTCTATGATATTAGTTTGATGGTTTGTACTGTTTCAAAAGTTATAGTCCACTAATAGAGTCACTGAAAATACAAACATCCTACTTTTCCACACTGGCGATGTGAGCTGCATTAATTGCTAGTATTCTACGTCTGTGCTTAATGTAGAATGTGTGAACACATAAAATGACTCATTGGTATCATATATGAAATACCCTGGTTCAGATTTTCAGTTGAGTCGATTTAGTGAGTCATTTGTAAATATTTTGTAATAATGTTCATAGTTGTTGTTGATAACTTCTAATGCAGCTGCTCTTTGTGCTTCAGGACGATCTTTCTTTGAGACATTGTTAGACAGGTGCAATCTAATGTTGCAAGGACAGAATGCCCAATAATTGTCATCTGTTATAACAATTTTGAATTTCACCTCAATTATACGTCTTAAGGTTCAAAACTAAATGTACAGATCACAGTCACTGTAAAAATGTTGGCACAGAAGTTATCTCTAAAGAAAATAAAAGCATCTGTTTCACTGTTATAAAAAGCCTATTTCTCAACACCTAACCTAACCTAACCTATTCCTTACCATCTGGTACAACAATTTCAACCAACTTTTGAAAAAATATGAATATTAATAACATAATCTAGTGTGAAAAATTCCAAAAAATACAAAATTACAGTTCATGAGGTATTATTAAAGAAATAAAACACCAGTTTGTACAATATTTGTGTAACATTTATTACAGAAATATGTATTAAAATTTAATATTATGATCATGATGTCTTTGGTATACATTTTCTTGGACACTTATAAGCAATTGATTTCAAACAGTATTATATTTCATTCATAAACTTTTCAAAATGTAATTTTCAATTTGCACCATAAATTGACTCAGAAGTTATTCACAGTTTCTTATCTATTATGTTTAGTGTTGTTATTGTTGATGTACAAAGGTGAAAATCCTCTCGGTTATTTATCGCTATATAAAGAAAGGAAGAAAATAATATAAAATAAAGATCTCATACCACTCGAATGTTCTAAGAGCATCAAGGTTGGAAGAGAACAAGATTTGGTCTAGAAAGATTGATAATAAAGATGAAAGAGGGGGATCTAACCAAAGATTACATATAAAAAAGTTTAAAAAATGAAACGAGCCTCAAGATGTGGCCGTAATATACCACATACCAAATTTAATCAAACTGAGCTATGGAGAACTGCACAAAAGACAGACATCATTCCAAAAATCACTTTTTTTAGGCTCAGGGGAGATTAAAAATGGATATTTCTCCTAAAAAAAAGATTTTACTTCTTTGAACCATCACTTAAATATCACAATATTAAGTATAAATGAGAACGTAAAGTGTATAAAACATTATCAATGTACAGGATGAACTAACTTATTACCTCACTGGATTCTCCCAATTGCCTAAACTGTCTATAATCTACCTATTTTTGTGCATCTATTCTACAATTAGCCTCCTAGTCCTTATACAATTAGCATCCACAGTGGTCTATCTTATAATCAAGCACACCTATTTTGACTACTTGTCTGGTCTCTTTTACTTTTCCACTTCAGACCAGGTCGTCATTAGGCCACGTTTTACTTTCCTCTAATATGTTAATACTTGTTTACCCTCATCCAAAAGCAATTTTTTCAACTTTAACTGATGATAGAACTTTCAAAGCTGCCGACTGTCGGAGCGATGTAGCACCTACAATACTTGATTCTATGTTTAAAAACACAATAACATAACAGATATTGTTTTAATACTTCACAAGATGATAGCTATAGTTTACTTTAGTAATGTTGATATTGCATATGAATTAAAAGTATTATTTAAACTAATCCTGATGGACACTAGCTGGATCTACCCCATGTTTCATGTAGTCTTGGGTTATATCTCTATCTTTCATCTTTCTTATCATGTCTGCTTTACTATCTCTTAATGTATTCTGACTCTAATGCTGTTAGAGTATTTGAGGACTAGCAGTCTTTATTTCATGTTCTTTTCTTACTTTTTTATAAGGCAATGATGAATAAAAGCTTCTTTGCCTATAAACAACAAGGACTTAACAAAATATTATATGTATGAGTGACAATAAACTTACTTTCATTTATCACCAGCAACTCTGCTATTTCAGTCTTTTTATTATTTACAAGATATGTTTTGGACTTAATATAGGTCCATCGTCAACTCTTCATAATACGTTACTTACACAAAAACAAATCTATACAACATAATATCACAAACATAAAACACAATGTCTTGAAAGGTACAATCAGTAGCTCTCATAGTTCACTACCAGAGTCATGCAGTGTACGGTGGTGAACTATTAGTGCTATTGATGGTAAAGATGCATGCTACACTCCAGTTTAATGAGCAACAAGTTTAATTCTAACATTATTTTGAACTGTTAAGATGTGTGTTTGTGATTATATTGAAAATACTTTTAACACTTTATTGAATTTTAGTCAGTCATATAAGTTATGCAATTTTATTACTTTGAATGGAAAAAGCTTGATTTTGTAGTGTTTTAACAGGTTTGAAACCACAGACATTATGTAAAATGTGAAAATGAAATATTGTAAGTACCTTTTAAAGCTTAAATGCAGTTCATTTAAAAATCACCATTTTCTGAGTAAAACCCATTTTAGGGTTTCTTGTGTACTGGGATTGTTGAAACCACTGAGACATGTATTGCTACTAACTGAATTAAACCTGCCATAATCACATTATTATCCTGTTGTTGATTGGAGCAGTGGCGGCGGAACAGGAGGAGAAAGAGGGCATGCCCCCTCGACAAAATGTGGTTAGGACATTTTTTGCAACTGTAAAATATAAAGAACCCAACATTAAGATTTTTCATACAATAATAAAATAAAATCATAAAATGTAATTGTAGTGAGTTTCTTATAAATATTTATTCAGATTGAAATAACTAAAAATGAGTGTTATCATTTTGATTTCGTTGGTCTTTGAGTCTAGAGTAAAGTGAAAACGATTTATGAAAACCTGGCAACACCGACACTCCTTATGATTACTCATCTGTAAGTGCATTACAACCCCCATTCCTTCATTGTCATTATTCTCTCAAACTTACATTGCTCTTCTATGGCATAGCGGATAGCTCAGATGCAGTCTAAAATTGTAATGTGTAGATTTTAATTAAAAAAAAAAAAGAAAGAAAATTGTTATTGTTATTGTTTTAGTTTGTTAGTTTAATAATTTAGAGATGTTTTATCAGTGTGTTTAAAAATATTCTTGTCCATAGGGCTGCTAATTGTGTTGTCTATGTGTACTTTGCTAAGTTTAATTGGATCAATTTTATTACTCAATTTTTTAAACTTTGAATTCACTGTCATCGTTAACACAACTACATTCACTAAAAATTTACGACAAAAACCTCATTTCTCAATTCTATTCATGCTGATAATGGTTCCCATACAAAATAAGTTGAAAAGGGCCATCATTGAACTTACCCAGCCTCATCATACAATATAATAGAAACAGATGCTCTAAATCTAATGGCCAAAAGTTGGTATCTTGGTTATTATAAGAAATGTTAAATTGTGTTGATAGATGAAGGGATCATCTTAATAAGTACATAGTATAGGGTAAGTTTATGTAAAACAGTTGTTACACAGGTTTTCTGAACCTCACAATTTACTACTTTCTAGTGTCGGCTAGAAACTTGTATATGTTAAACAGTCTCCACTACCCTTGCTTGTTTTATTGATTCATTCCTGCTGGATCTTATAACTATAAGAATATCAAAGTTGATCAGGGTTAAAATTATATTTTTGATGGTCACTTTACTATTAATCATCATATAGAGCTGAGCTTTGTACTATTACATGTAGAATTGAAATCTGCAAATTTGTATTTAATTTGTACGTTGATTAACACACAAGATATGAACAAAAAACTGTTTAAAATGGCCACCACTTTTACATGTTATAATCAATTTTAAAAAATTCATCAGGGTTCTATGTGAGTACAATGTAGTCTCTTATACCAAATTTCATCTTACTAATTTTTTTTGCCGACATTGTGCATACAAACGACATCACATAGAAAATCACTTTTTCAATTTCCTGAGGCAATGAGATATAGACACGGAACTATAGCGAGCTCTTATAGAATTCGATTGAAATTAAGAAAAATTTAATTTAAAAATAGAAAAACCATTTTAAACCATTTTTGCTTCATATCACTTGTTTATTCAACTTTTGTTCTTTTGGGTCAGCGAGTTTCCAGCCCTGAAGCGCTGATCTTTTCATGTCTCTTATAAGCTCTATATGCCAAATTCTAGAGAAGTGGATTGATGGTAATCATTGGCAGTTTGGCAGTGAGAACTCTACTCTTCCTTGTTCAACTTGTATAATACACTAAATTAGATAAATATTTGATAAAAATCTGATTTCAGTTCTGCATTAATAGTACTGACCCCACATCTCTATTAAAGTTATTGTCAAAAATATAATTTCAAACCCTAAGTGTCCAAGAAAATGTGATATTTGTATAGTTATGAGACCTTGTAAGGTCATGTCATTCAGATGAGTGTAGAGAGTGGCGACCCCTTCACATATGTACAGATTCGAGACCTGCCAAAATTGATCAAACAAGATCAGACACTGACATGAGTGAAGCAAGTGGAAACTTTATAATATATATCATACACTTCTACAAGAGCCTAGCTGACATCAAGAAAGTAGTAATATACACTATTACGAGAATCAGAAAACTTTTGTAACAACTTGTTTAAACAAACTCATCCTACTAGATAAGACCCCTTGATCTATCAATATAATTTAATATTTCCTACAAGGCCCAAGAAACAAACTTTTCTTTCTGTTGGTTATAAACAGAGCTGGTAAAATGTATAACAGCGAGACATTATACTACAGAAGCATAAACCATATATGCCACTTCAATAGCTAAAGAAAATTTCATAAGATTAAGAGTTAAAGAGTTTAAGAGAGAAGATGTAATGTATAAATATCAAGATAGAATGCAAGTTATAATCAAGAAAGCTTTATCAACAAACAGATTTATAAACATTGTACATATGCAGGTGATTTACTTGTGGTTGTGAATAGAAGTAAAAGACTAAAGTACAAAGAATGCTATAAAAAAGAATACACAAAGATAATGTACTACATTAGAGAATTTCCTATAATTCTGAGTATTATTGTATCACATTCAACTTTTTTCTAACTTAAATAATATACTACTTTCACATTGTTAAATTACACACAAAATAAAAATTAAATGTCGAAAAAAGTTTACTTGATTGCGGATCCATTTAGTTCTGAGTGCACAGCATCTGCCAGTATGAATTATATTGGCTAAAATGCGGCTTAGCACTTCGATGCTCTATTGTAGGGATTGTTATTAAGATTATAATATATATATATATATATATATATATATATATATGTTATTTGTAGTTGCTGTCTTGATCAAGTAAGCTAGAAACTGGGCTCAAACGAAATGCTCCAGAAACAATATGTAGTGCAGGCTTATGTATTGAATAAGCTTTTTAACGACTGATGGTCTTGCGGATTAGTAGACTATGGAACCATAATCAGTCCATCATTGAACAATAGCAGGGTAAAAACACAGCATTCAGGTCCTTTCAGCTTCACACCGAGAACCACTGCGAAACATGTAACATGTCAAGTGTTTTATTACACCGTGTTTTCAGATCATACAAATTGTGGAATCTAAGAAAGTCTATGATCAAACAATAGGCCTAAAAATTTAGCTGTTACTGTAGTTTGAAGTTGTGTTCTATTGAGAAATAAAAAAGGCTGATGGATCAATTTACAGGTACTAAAATCAATACATTGCGTTTTAGAAACAGAGAACTTAAATCCTGTCAATTTTGTACTATGCATATGAAATGTTTGTACCGGTATGTGAAAATGTTTTTTTATGTGAATGAATGTTTCCCTATTAATTTATCTTGTTTATCTCTATATTTCATACACAGACTTAAGCTACAAGGCATTGGCGTATCATTCAGCTGGCTACCTGAGCATTGATGAATAAATGGAAACACAAAAGAAGACTGAGCAGCAAGAAAGCTACAAGTCAAATGCCAGTCACACAGTTAGTTATTGCACCTGACTTTCTAGTGAAAATTATGATCAGTGGGAGGGAAAATGGGCAAAAATTGTATCCATTAAGCTGAGGGATCTCAAAGATACCGTCTGTTCATGGACTTCATCATTCAAGTCAGTCAAAAAGAAATGGTTATTACCCAACTTCATATTGGTCATTCAATGATCACTCATGAATTTCTGATGGAACATGGAAATCCGTACAATGTCCATTTTGTCAGGATGGTCGAACAGTTATGCACATCCTACCAAACTATGTAATATTATATTTTGTTGTCTATTTAATTTCATAAAATTTTACCTTCGTTAACTCGTTGAAGACCATTTTATAGCCTTGGTATATTTTATTTTGTTATTTATTAAATTTTATCAATTTTACAAGTTTAAGTTAATTTAACTTAAAAGTTAACTTGTTGTATTGCCTCTTTACAGTTTGGCCCTAGGCAATACAATCATTGGCCTGTTGTACAGCTAAGCCTCTATTTCTAGCCCAGTAGATTAGTCCACTAAATGAGTTTTAACTCCTTTTTAACTCCTTTTAACTCCACTAAATCCACCACTCCTTAACTTGTTCAATGAGAGTTCACCAGGAGTTTGGATGCCAAAAATCCTACACTTCTTATTGCCAAGAGATTCACAATCGAAGGTTATCCTGCGGTCTTCTCACCCATCCCACATAGTCTACACACAGTTTCGCCATGGTATGCTCCTATCGTGTGCAAGTGCACTCACAGATCTCAGTTTCCCAGAAAAAGTCCTGTGATTTGTTTAAGTTACCCCCTATCCAAGGTCAGTACTCTCTCTCCAGGTCTACCTAAATAGACTTTTCTTAGTAGAAGTTTGCTATGGGAGCGCCCCCTAAGGCTATCCCATCTTTGCTGGTGTTTTCTCTGAACCCACCTATTTATGGCCATCTTGGCCATACACACAGGTATCCCTAATGTCACCTCAGGTCCGACGAACTCTAGCGCAGACCCCGTTTAGCCTATGTATCTGCCGAATCATTTCCTTAAAGTCCTTCCCACGTAATTAGTTTTAGTGGTGTTTTTGTTTTTAATTCTATTTGTTATATATTGAGGACATTTTATGTTCTTTTTTTGAAAAGGTGAAGAGAACCGCAAAATTTGTTTATCGGCTTATTAAAACTTAATGTTTACTAAATATTCTCTATCTCCCACTATTAAGACTTATTTGCATTTTATATTTTGTGATTTTTGGGGCAATGAGTGTGGTTTATTTTCTGTGAAAATATTTTTTTTTTTAATTTGTTTGATTGGAATCTCAATTTTATTTACAATCTGTCTTAGATATTTAATAAATTTTACATGACTAGTTAAAAATATGAGGTTGATATTTTATTACAATTGTTATAAATCAACTATAGATTCAAACTTTGATTCGGTTTTATGGGTCATATACACTTACATATGATTTTCCTCAACTCCTAGCATCTACATAGCTTAACTTTAAACAATATTTAAAACCTTACTCTGTTCAACAGCTCACTTGTGTTTCAACTTCAAAAATACTTTACGAGTTATCCATGATATTTGTTTCCCAAATTCCATGACTAAAGACACTTCCATTCACAACACTTCAAATACCATATACAGTATTAAGGTGTTGTTCTTTGGAATCACTTGGACAGCCATGGATGTTACTAATATGAGTCCTGATATACATAATATAATGAGATTGGATTTTTATATCCAAAACTAAAAATGCTACTATACGTTTATCAAGGCCATGTTATAAAACATAATGGCTATTATAGTAAATGTGGGCATGGCAATGCTGAAGTACCCTAACTGGATTTATTTAACCTTTTTTTATATAATCTTGGGTTAGATATATCTCTTTCTCTTCTAAATTGGTATGGGAGTACTATCAGGCTCTTAATACACTAGCTTGCCACAACTTCGTAAATCTAAGCTGGGTTCCTGGTAATGTGGATATTAATGAGCGTGCGGACGAATTGGCCAAAATAGGCGTTAAATAGACCTAACCAAGTCCACAACCAGCCTGCACTATAACAAAATTTACTGTCTACAACAGCATTTGTGTTAGATTGGTGCAAAGTTAGGCATTGTCAACACTGGCAGGATTACTTTGGGAAAATACTCGGTAAAAAACTTGTCAGTGGCACCAACGTTCAACTTACCAACTGGTTAGACAAGTTGAGTAGAGGTTGTCTGAAATGAGTCATAACACTACTCACTGGCCACTGCCTCTTCAGGAAACATATACTAACACTCCGGATCATCAATAGTGGTCCCATTTTGAGGCTATGTAAACAGTCTGAAGAGACTAATAAAGATACTATTTATTATCTTGCCCTTTTTACAATTTTGTAATATTTACTTCCATGTTATCATATTTATGATCACTATATATCAAGTGTTCCGCAAACTTGGATTTTTCAGGGTGTTTTAGCGCTTGAATATGTTCTTTATATCGTGATTTAAACGAGCGTCCTGTCTGTCCCACGTAAAATTTATTACATGAGCTGCAGTTCAATCTATATACACCAGTATTTGTGTATTTATCCTGATTATTGGTTATGTTCCTACTTAGTATTTGGTTCAGGTTGGAATTGGTTTTGTACGCTATTCTGTAACCCTGTTGTCTGAATATATTAGCTATTGCATTATTGAATTTGGGGTTGTGTTGTATTGTTACAAACTTGTTGTCCTGTTTTAGTATATTCATAGTACTGTTTCTCTTTTGTTTCATTTTTTTGAGTATATTGTCTACTATTGTCGGTTTGTATCCATTTTGGTGTGCAATATGTTTTATTGTGTTTAGTTCCTCTATGTAATCAGATTCTTTCATAGGAATTGATAATAATCTGTTGACCATGTGGTTGTAGGATGCCATTTTATGTGTAATCGGATGGTTGGATGTTGTGTGAATGGTCTGGTCTGTGTTGATGAGTTTTCTAAAGATTTTGAATTTATGTTTCCCCTCTCGTCTTGATATTGTCAGGTCCAGATAATTTAATGCATTATTTTGTTCAACTTCATGTGTAAATTTTATGTTTGGGTGTACTTTATTCATGTAGGTATTTAGTTCCTGGATCTGTCTGTTACTACCTCTGAACAACATTATTCCATCATCAACTTATCTGTAGTAATATATTATGCTGTCGTAGAATTTGTTTTGTTTATCCAGAATGAAGTTATTTTCAAATTGGTTGAGGAATGTTTCAGCTAAGATTCCTGATAAGGGAGAGCTCATCGGGACTCCTTTAGTTTGGATATAATATTGTCCGTTGTGTTGAAAATAATTCTGTTTTGTAATTTCCTTAAAGATATCCGGTTACTCTAGACTATCATTAAGATAATAAAGATATCATCCTAGAATGTAAAAAGGTCGAAGCTAGGAGAAGGGGCTTCATAACCGGGTGATGATTCTGATGTTAGAATTGGGTGAACACTCCTAAGATTCAGGCATCGGGTTGCCTTACTAGTAGGTCCTTGGAAAGCTCAGGTTGATGTGTAGATCCCTCTTTTTCATCTTTCCCATCGAATCTCTTGTCCAACTCTTGATCTTTTCCAACCTTGATGCTATTTAATTATTCGAAGGCTATGGGGGGGGGGAGTCTTTATAAAATATTCTTTCTTCTTTAATTCTTGTGTACTATAGAATATTGTTGATGAAGGTCATTTCAACTTATGTTACAAAATATTCCTAATTTCTTTGGTTGGATATGGGCCACCTTCTTATGTCTCCAAATCTTTTAAACAAACTATAAACTCATTCTATTTTTTAGACCCCTTTACAGTCCTGTAATATTTAATTTTACCTTTCTGTTAAAATTTCATTATATTGTATGTTTGTTTACTAATTTCAGTATTGTTGGGCGTGTTGTAGATATTGTTATTTAATATGTTTTTGTTATTTTATTTCCAGTTTTTATGTATCAATTATTACTCCTAGTATAGATGCATGTCTTAGATTGGTAAAAAGATAGTGATAATGAGAAAGTGTGGTAAGAATGAGAATAGAGGGGAAATTTACACATAATGTTGAAAGGAGACAGTTTTTATAGTATGGGCTTAACAGAGTATGACTGGCTAAAATAAAAGTAATATATTGAAACCACAGATGAAAAATGTATTGCTCATAATGTTCTTTTTGTTTGTTGTTTTTAATACTAAAAATTTTATTATTTTATAGGGGTTGAAATGCGCCAATAGGATCCTCTCCACTGCAACCCTTATTAGTAGCATAAATTAAGCTAGATTATTTCTCGGGAAATGAAATATGAATAAGATATCGATTTAAAACGTTTTTGTAATATTTTTATTATAGCCTTCAGACAGAAACTTTACAGACTTGTATTTATTTGGGTGTAGTGGGTATAACAAAAAAAAAAAAACTACAAGTATAATAGGAGATTGATTATAAGAAGAGAAAAAAGGTCATGTAAAAAATGAGTTATTGTAAATAAATGAAAAAATGCAATTTACACCCTCAAAAATCAGTACTTCCAGGTGTGTTTTTTCAAATAACTTGAAAATATTAACTTTTGCAAAAAAGTCACAAAATAATACAAAATTAAAATTTGTAAAACAACAAAGTAAATATTGATTTAAACATTTTTTTTTTCGAGAGATATAACGCTAAAAATACATGTTCGTATTCTTGGAAATGAGTACATGACCTTTAAACCTTAAATATCTCAGAAAGTATATCTTGTATGATAAAAGATTATAAGAATTAAATTAAAGGTCTTGCAATAATTTTCAAAATTGTTTTTTTCAGTTTTCTGTAGCTTAAAAACTAACGAAGTTCTGAGGGGAAAAGCACGTGATATTTAAAAACATAATTAAACAAAGTGAGTATGCATGCTGCCATTGGTCGTACAATAAAAATTTAATTTTTTTTTTGTTTATGTCAATGTATAGTTTTAGTAGCATGCTCAATTTTGGTTTTCATTTTAAACTAATTTTCACCTTTCAATTAAAAATATGCGTTTGTAAATAATTAAAAACTATTTCAATCATTAAAAAAATGGTCTAGACATAATAAAAGTTTTTTAAACTAAAACTAATTTGCTTTTTTCTCTTTCCTGTTTAGAAACTTGACGGAACGTTTTCGAGAAGATTTGAAACGTCAGTGCAATTCATGAGTAGATATTTAACCTGTAGATCTTAAATATCTCAAGAACTATAACTCAGATCAAAATCGTGCTAAAAGCTAAAGTTATTAGTCTTGAAATTATTTTCCAAATTGGGTTTTTGGGATGGGTTTCTATAGCTTAGGAAATAAGAAAGGTATCAACGAAATAAAGTTTTCTTGATTCTTCAACAATACACAAAACATTATATACGGTGAATACTAGAGAATATATATAAAATAATTCTATTTATAGTTTTGAAAAAAATTTATTAACTATTTACTTTGATATTTGCTTTATAATAAATATTAAAGAATAGTTTATATCGACCCCTGTTGACCTTAAAACTGCAGACCATCTAACACCTTTGTAGTGCGGGTTGTTTACCTTGCTCTTTTCCTCCATGCAATATACATTGTGGTTATAACATTGTAATGTATTTTTAATGTTTACTGGAGCTATGAAAAGTTCACCGATCATTACCAATGCAGTATTTTGCTATCATTTTCAGCTCAATGTATATACAAAGGGATACATATCCTCAGGATGGTTAAAACTTTTAAAAACTATAAAAGGTAGAAATCTGAAACTTTGTTTGTTGAAATGAAATGAAATGTTTTTGTTGTAAGAAAACTATCTTTTACCAATAATAAGGTAAATTCACCACCAACTCAAAATAGGGTTTTAGGGGGGCAACTAAAAATGTTCAAATAAATATAAAGCCCCATCGAGTATAAAGGTCTTGTTTAATAGAAATACCTGCTCAAACTAGAGATCGCTATCTTTCTCCAATCCAAATTGGCGGCCTGTCAAATATTAAATAAGTCCAAATTACTTCAAAATAAAGGACATAAACATTACAGCAAAAACTGTAATGTTATTTTACTTAAGTTTTACAAGGAAGTTGCATTTTCCTAAAATTATAATTTCAACCACAACATTTAGTTTTTAGAGATAAAATTTGAAAGTACATTTTTTCCAAAATTGTTTAATAATATGTTTACAATTAATAGTGGTATTGTTGGTTGAATGCTGAACAACCTTTTAAGAAATTAATTATTTTCTTACTTTACTCCTTCGATTTATGAAAGAAGGGAGGGTGAAAATTTTAATCCCCCCCCCCAATAAAAAAACATTTCGGAGTGAGGTTGAATTTACCTTCTAATGCCAAAAAATGATGTTAGACTAAGAATATTTCTAGAGTTATAATTTCTACTTTTTCAAACATTTAACCGTCACAGCCATTTTTTTAAACGCTGTAACTTACATAATTATGTTCAAAAATGATTCAATTTATTCAGACTTTTTTGAATTTTATTTAATAAATCGTTGAACAAGTGTATTGACTAGAAAAAACAGTAGTACATTTCAATATGACAGAATTTCAATAAATATCTTTTCATATGTACATCCTACAATCATCATCCAATGATTCCAATGATGTCATAACGTATTTTCTGACAAAAAATTGATACTTACGAAAAATGAAATTGTTAAAAACTTTTCAATAAACTTAGAATTAAAAAAATAAAATAAATAAAAGTCTGAAATGGTTTTTTAATAGTTCCTTCGAATTTAGAATCTACAAACATACAGTAGTCCATTGTATGCACGTATCAGCAGATAGTATTGTCCATGTTTTGCATTATTGATTAACATTTCCTGAAGTAATTACACCATTGTTTCATCAGAGGTTTATTTTTCATAACTCTACAGAAGTTGTGTGACTTCAAAGCAATCTCATTTCTTTATGTTCAAGTTATAAAGACGAGAAACCTAACTTTCATCTCACCTTTCTACGTTTCAGATCTTTCTAGTTTTAAAAATTTATTTAACCTCCCGGGCCTTTTTTACATTTTGTATATACATTGAGATGAAAATTTTGTCCTAAACTACAATGGTAATGAACGGTGAACTTTTCATAGCTCCAGTACGAGCGGTTTCCTTTGATGGTAAACTATATAAGCCATCACGAGTCGAGTCCGACTACAAGCTGTTTCGAATTATGTGGCTACGATATGCTGATGTAATAAGCACAGTGTTATGGCGCATAGACAAAGAGCGAGGTAAACAACCTGCACGACACAGATGTAGAAAGGTCTGCAGTTATAACGTCAACAGGAGTTCCAGAAGTACAACTTTAATATTTATTTTAAAACAAATAATTTACAAAAATCGATTAAAAATCTTTTCAAAAAGGGTCAGTAAAAGTTTTTCAAAACTATAAATTTTCCATTATTTTATCTAAGTGTGTGAGATACTACAAACTGTAATTGAATTTGATCAAAAAGTGTTATGAGTCATTCAAAATTGATTTAATTTTGGGTTTATTTTAGAATTTTTTGTAAAGTCTAGGGGTAAAAGCTAACTAGAAAACACTACTTAAACTGATCGATTTTTTTATTTATTTTAAAATTCATTTATTTCATCGATTATATGAATATATTTCAAGTTTCACTAAAAATGTTTTAATGGTATCCAAGGAAAATGAAAGAGATTCCATGTGATTTGCCGAAAACAGTTTTTAGTTTTAAATATGAATCTTTATTTTTTAATTATTACAAAGCTTCCTATTTCATAAAAAATAAATATTTTAATATTTTGAATGATAAAATGATTGTTTTATTTAGTTAAATAAATTCAAATAAGAATTTTCCAATATACGGCTTGAAATGTAAGTTTGGTACAAACAAGTTTGGTACATTTAAATCTCTGTAAATTCTGAAAATAAAATCGAAATGTCAAAATTCCAACCATTTTAAAGAGTTTTTTGTCATTTCTTGGTTGTTATTCAACTTATAACACGCTTAGATACAAATTTCAATTCTGCATGCATTTTTACCAACCTACACTTATCTACAAATGCACTTAGCAAAATTATTGTCAAAATTTAATTATGAACTTCCCAAGAAAATGTGACATTGTTGTTTGTACTTAAAAACAATATCGGCCGCTAAAGTTAAGATAAGAATATGAAATTTCGTGTAGTGGAACTATAGTGTGTTCATATAGAATCATAATGATATTCAGAAAAATAGAATGGAAAATATCAAAATGGTGGCCATTTTATTAAACATTTGTTTCCACATATTTCGTGTTTTATTCAACTTATAAACACTAAAATATATCTGCATGTAATGGTACTAACCCCACTTCTGTACAATGACAATTAGCGGAGTTATTTACAAAAATATAGTTGTCAATTTCCCAACAAAATGTTATATTCGTATAGTGAAGAAATCTGTCAAGGCCGAGACACTTACACGAGCAAAGCGAGTGAAGATCTATACACGACCAGCTAGGACTTAGCCCAAGTCACGAAATTAATACACTGTATTACACAAAAATTCATATAACCTGTGTAACTGTTTAAAACAAACTTACCCTACTGGATAAGACTTGTTGATCTAAAAATACAATTTAACATCTCTTGCAACGCCCTGATTCCAACTCTTGGGCATTATATTTAGAGGATCTGTTGGTACTACATTGTATAATCGGGCTGGTGATAGGTACTATCATGGAGCCGATGAATTTGTTTTATATTACTGGAGTAATTTATCTGAATATTTACCTACATTTGTGTATATAAAAAGAAGTGAGAGAGTCATCTTCCATTATGTTTAAAGTAAAAGTAAACCTTTTATTTTAACTTTTGTAATTACGAACTAATTTTAATTACATTTTTTTGTTTATTGTGTTTAACTCGTTATTGTGTTGTATTTTGTTGTATTTTTCTTATTAATATAAACATTAAAAATTATATTCATTGAGATCGATCTATTAATTCTGTATAAGAAATTGTGCTAAGTAAATTAACATTTGTAATTTAAGTAATTGTTCTGATGTATATTTGCAATTTTCATGACAGAAAATGCTTATAAAAAATAGTTTTAATGCTGAAACTGATCAGTTAATTGAAATAAAAATGTATTCTATATATACATTATTTATTTATTATTTTTTAAATTTGAACTTATTTATATTTGTAATATAAATCACACAGGCTAGGTTATATTTTAAATAGTATATTGCACTGTAATATTTCGGGAGCCAATCCTAGATCTAAAAATAAGAAAAAAATGTATATGAACAAAGTCCGAAAATGTTTCGTTTTCTGTTTGTCGGCCATTTTACATTTAAAAAATGTTATATCTTTGGAAATAGTTTATATATTGAGCGAAGATTTGATACAAGCATTATTTATGAAATCTTTTACCAGTATGCCACAAAACCAAGATCTGATTTTGTACATTTTCAAAATGGCGGAAGCGTAAAATGTTTAATGTCGAATATCTGGTAAACCTTTAACAGTAAAAATATTAAAAGAATTAAAAGATAGAAAATAAGATAAAATGTTAAAACATTAATTACATATATATATATATATATCTGAAAATTTAAATATAACTTTGTAGTTATTTATAAATATATAAATTACAATAGGTGGACCCGCCCCCTGAACCCCCGAGTTCCGGCTTGGCAGGACGGTTCTCCTGGTACTTTAATGAATCGATATTTGATGATTTGTATTTTTATAATTTAATAATTGATTAAGGCTTCACCGTTTTCATATTATTTTTAAAAACTTTGAGATAAAAACATAATATCACAAAATATACTACGCTATGGTGATATTTTTAATTTTAAAACGAAATAAAGAATTTTAAATTCTAACACTATTCCTCAAATTTTGATATATTTTGAAAATAATGATACCAAACACGTATATAAAAAAATTAAAATATATCCGGTAATAATGTTGTAAAGGAAAATAAATTAAACGAAAAACTACCAAAGTATTATACAGTATTATTTTTAGTTTATAATTTTTAGACCCAATAAAAATTTGTAATTCCAACAATGAAAAAAAAAAAAATAATAAAATAAAAATACCAAACACATAAATATAAAAGAATTAAAATAAGTATGGCATATTGTAGTAAAGCAAAAAATGAAATTAATAACTACAACTTCGGTGATACTTTTAGTTTATAATTAAGAAATTCCAACCATATTACAATAAAGTTGGATAAAATTGAAAAGAATGTCACCACACAAATATGTAGAATTTAAAATAAACTCTGTATAATGCGTATCATAAAAACGTCACACAAAGACGTGACACATTTTTGCCATCTTTATACTGGTGTCCCACCTAAAATGTTACAATAGCTAACTTTTGAATTATAAATATGATAGAGTACTTTAAATGGGGTACTTTCTTTTTTTTCAATGAAGTTTAAAAATCTATTTCGTACAATGTTAAAAATTGCCGCCATTTTCCAATATGGTGGCCAACTTAGAATTTTTTTATGGAACACTCTGATTTTATAGGTTTTTCAGCTGTAAAATAATATTTTACGAATGTTTTATAATTGGGTATTTTTTGTAATCTTTAACTGTTTAGGAATTACAGGCACTAAAAGTTCAGAAAATGAAACGTTTGATAGGCCTACAAATAATTTATTCCCACCTAAAATGTTACAATAGCTAACTTTTGACCCGTTGGGATACAAATACATAAGTTTTAATGGGGAACTCCCCTTATTTTTGTAAGCTCTAAAATGACATGGAAATCAATTTTGAAAAAGTGCTAAATTTCATTAAAAAGAAGGATTTGATTTTGTTTAAATTGGTAACCCCCAATTTTTATAATGGAAAGTTATTCTTTGGTCATATTTAAAATACTCTTTTAAATTGGCACCATCCCAAAATTTCTAATAATAACAGAGCTGGAGAACATTTGCTGTATTTGTTTATTAGTTTTATGTCCTATATGTAACACAAAATTGTAGGAATATCCAAAGTTAATTTTCTGAAGTTGCTGTTTAAGTACCTGTAATTCCTAAACGGCTAAAGATTTTATAAAGTACCCAAGAGTAAATCATTCTTTAAATATTTTTTTATATCAGACAAAACCATAAAATAAAGAGGGTTCCATAACAAATTTCAAAGTTAGCCGCCATATTGGAACAATATTTTTAACATTTTACAAAATGGATTTTTAAACTTCATTGAAAAGAAAGGAAGGTCCCATATTTAAAGTATTTTATCATATTTATAATTCAAAAGTTGGTTATTGTAACATTTTAGGTGGGACACTCTGTATATAACTTATAGAAACAGTAGATATTAAAAACTTTATAAAATAACTCTAATTTATAGAGTTTTAAACCAAATTTTGTGCTACTCTTAACAATATTTATAGGTTAGGTATTTAAATAAAAATAACAGTGATATTAAAATAATAGTTTATATTATTTGAACGTATAAAATCGGTAGTACAAAAACTAGACACAATATTTTGTCATGAAGTACATCAATGAGCAAATTATTTACAAAATACAAAAACAGCAGAATTAAAGGAAACAGAATTAATACAGTTTAGAACACAAATGCATTTTTTTATTTGCACAAAAAATAAAAATCACAACTTTTAAACCAGGCTAGATATAAAACTATGAAAGACAAAACCTTTATCTACTCCAGGTAAATCAAGTTGTAAAGGGAATTTTTGTGTTTCGTTAACAAACCTGTGTTCAAATAAATGAAAACAATTCTCCATATAAAAATACTATCGTCTACTTTAAATTAAATTTGAAATTGTTTGCACCTATTGAACACAGAAATTTTAATGATCGTACGTTCAAGACAAATTACAGTACCAAGAAAGAAGACAAGTTGATGATGTCGTCGACCGAAACCAGCTAAATCAAAGCATTGCTAGATTGCTAACTTTTAAACAAATAAACGATTTTTTATAATATTACATTTTATTAAAAATTAGATATTTACAACATAAAATGCAAAATTAATTCTTAAATTTTGTTTCTATTATTTTTTTCGTTACTTCTTAAAAACATTATTTGATTAAAGAAAACTTTTGACATTTCAGAATTTTTTTTTTTTTTCGAATATTTTCTTATTTGAGATCATCACTGATTTAAAATTGGGCGGGAAATCACGTTCAAAAAACCCAAATAGAAATTAATTTTAATCTTACATTCTACAAATCTAAAGCTAGTTGTATCAAGATGGTGCAAGTTTGATTTATTCTTTGTTTAGAGAAGACGACAGAACCTAGGGAGGACGAAGAGGGTAGAAAGACTTAGTGGTGGTAGGGGAGCTTAATTGGCTCTGGGTGAATGGAGTGTCCGGCCTTATGCACGACTGCGTTGAAGCCATTGTGGTCATCAGCTGTGTAAGAAACGGTCCTGATGGTACCGTCAGGATCGTTGACGGTGTATTCACCCTTGACTACATCACCATCACGTTCTTCCCATTGTCCCTTGACGTCACCGGTGTGGTAGTCCTTCACTCCGTAGTTGAAAGCGTATTTAGGATATGCCTGGAATAGAAAATAGAATAAAGATATGTGAGTATACTATAATCGGTTCGGTATAAAGGTGATTAAGTTCAACAGAATTGTACTAGCCGTTCCAAAAGTATAACAGAATTAAAATAAAACATATGTTTTCCATATTTCAATAAATTAAAGACAATTTAAGAGCGTCATCTAATGATTGACTTGAGCGGAGCAAGTTTTCAGTTAATATTTATTGATTTTAAATGATAAATTAAATTGTACACCAAACATAAAAATCTTTAAATTTCATCTACAGAATCATCTAAAAATGTAGATGGATCTGTTAAACAGTTTTCTAGACACAACGTCATTTCGATTTTAACAATCTGTAAAGAAAGTTTCATTCCAATTATGTTACCAAAAAATATATATTTCTACAAGCATCTTAATTGCATTAACACGTTTCAGTGACTTTTACAAACTATGTCAATGGCAAATAAAGTATTGTGGAAATTTGTATTACTCATTTCAAGTGGTTGTTTAAAGTTGAAACTAGTGTTTTAGAAATTTAAAAAAATATGTTTTCGTAATGACTAGTAGCATTCGCTAATCTGACGCAAGTTAAGTAACTAAACTACGAACGGACTATAGATTTAGGACTCTTGATATATAACTTAAAATACTTTTTACAGCAGAATGGAAGAATAACGAAAACATACCAACCCTTAAATATATATAAATTTATTGAAAGATATTTTGCTTCAAGTTATGAATTAATCTAAATATCAAATGTACAATGGACTAGTTTTCTGTGCCTATGACAACGTTGCCGTCTAAGAACCGAAGCTCGTTGTCAGCGGGAACTATTCCAAACTGGAAAACATCAGTTTATTTTCCAGTTTTAATTAGATGTTGCCTATCATTGTATCATTTCTGTATTATAAAGATATTACCAATAAGAATATTGTATGTATATATTTTTGCTGTCCCTCATATCGACAGTTAGTTTAAATGCA
Organism: Aphrophora alni; assembly: GCA_963513935.1. Taxonomy (NCBI): domain Eukaryota; kingdom Metazoa; phylum Arthropoda; class Insecta; order Hemiptera; family Aphrophoridae; genus Aphrophora; species Aphrophora alni. The sequence goes on from OY740775.1 coordinate 38,535,205, forward strand.
CAGAATATCTTTGTAGTCTGAGAAAATGTTTTTCGTTTTGGTATTATAACTACATTTAAAGCACTGCCCTTAAAACATTGACGTAGATTACCGGCAGTGATATAAAGTGTACTTTGTATGACGATAAACTTAGACAAAAAACAAGATAAATTAAAATTTAATGTTGTTTTTTTTAAGACATGAATTATTCCAAGATAAAATTTTAATTGTGTTATTTTTACTCAATATAGTTATTTATTCCGTGTGAAATTTATTTGGAAAACCAAAAAAAAATTTTCGTCTCCGTTATTTGTCCATTATCATTATATAAATTTTAAATGAACGATAAAATAAAGGCAGTTTTTTAATGAATTGACTGTTTTATGTCAATAAATGTTAAAACTTTTTTAAAAAAATCTATTTTAAATACGAAACATTTAATAAAGCAATGAGTACTTACATAATAGTCTACGGGTGCGGGTTTGGGAGCAGGTACATAGACAGGTGCATGAGGCAGTGCGTAGCCATGAGGAGGTCCTGCCAAATATCCAGCCTGAGCGAAGGCAGCTACAGCGAGTACGCAAACAATCTGAAACGAAGTGAAAACACATTTAGATAATAGAATGTTGAATACATTGTGGTGTGAAAGTACAAGAAGGAAAGATGAAAGGGAGGAATCTAACAAAAGACTACATGAAAAAATCTGTTCCTTGTCACTACTCACTTTATTGTATTGAATCGAAAGACATATGTTTCCCATCACAAAACATCTAAGGATTTGATCATACTGAGTTATCAAAGTCATAAGGACTTTCACAAGACAAAAATGAATCTACATTTACTTTTCACTTTAAAAAATTCGAAATTTAATCAATTTAAAAAAATCCAACTGTACAGGAACCAAACTCAAACAGGAAGTGTGGGCATTTAGCCGCACGACAATCACTTGCTACAACAATAGCGTACTCGGCTGTTATGTAATCACATGTTATCACAGCTGTTAACGAGCTTATTGTACCGAGATCACAGTTCGGCCATCTGTTAATGTCATTATAAGATTATGCAATTAACTAGAGCGAGGGTTGTCTGAAGATTTCGGAAAAGATTGTTAGAGAAAGTGAACAACAATGAGGATTTAATAAAAGAGAATTTTGAGTTTAACAAAGTTGTAAAATAACGTTTAATCAACTTTGGACCAATGTAACGTTAAACGAACTGAAACTTTTAATTCAAATTGAATTCTTCATTCAGACTATTACTTTTAACCGTTTAAAAAACTGTAAATCAGACACAAGAGTTTCCTTTAATTTTTGTTTATAAAAGAATGTTTGTTCTTTTTAACAATACAACGCTGTTTCTACTTCTGAAAAATACTTAATATTTTTAACATAACAATTAAGGTTTATTTGGGAAAATAAAATTTTAAATTGGATCCTAACTGTATCTTTATCTTTCATCATGTATTCTTGCGTTATATCACTCTTTTTATTTTTCTTATTAGCTCTCTCTTTACCAACTCTTTTTATTTCCCTAGACCGACTTTATTAGAAAAAGCTAAGGGTCTTTTTATCTTATTTTTTTATATGAGATGTTTTTCACTTTTTAAAAACAATAAAAAAGAAAAATAGTAAAATATATATATTGTACATTTTGTTCAATTTTAACTATTTGTCTACTTTGTAGGAGTATGTTATATAAAGTTTAGTCTCTCTATTTTTTTATTTACTCTGTATATTTTTTGTTTCTCACATAAATTTCCTTCCCATTAAATCCGATAATAGTTAATCTAGAAAGCATGTTAATACAATTCGTTTCAAAAACATTAAATACAGCAAAGCAATGCAAATGCTTTCTCTATAGGTGACCTTGAACTTCTCAATAGGTCGATGTGCACACATACATGTCTTGCGGGTAGTATCTGCTTGCGCCGTGTTCATTCGATGTAGATGGATTATTATACAAAATCAGTACTATTAATTTTCTGACGTATAAAAATCGAAAAGTTTATAACTCGATAAAATAAAAGGTAAAGAGATATAATACTTTGTTTAAAAAAAAATGGATTTTAAAATTCAAAGAAAACCGTTGTTATAAAGTTACTCACTGAATACTAAGCTTTAAACTTCATTTTACAGGAACTATATAACCGATTTCAGTCCAAACTAAAGTGGTATATGCTTTTCTGAGCTGTCTATCGCGAAAAATAATATAATTGGTGAGTCATTTGGAAAATTCAGTATTTTTTCAAATTAATAGGTTTTAGCAAATAACCTTTGAACACAACATAATGTTATAAAACACACTTCTTGTACTATTTGGTACGATTTCTTATACAAACAGCATACTTTAACGTCTTATCTAGAAGTTTGTTCTCTCATAAAGACATTGTCAGTGTGTTATGTTTTACCCAGTGATAATACTTTAGGTAATTTTTCTTTTCATTATAGGCCTATAGTGATCTTTTATAGGCCTATCCTCCTAAATTGTTTTCCTAATTACAGGATAAAATAATCCTCCTCCAATTATTTTAATCCATATTAACTTATAGAAGCAATCTAAGCTACCCAAAGTACGTTATTCTTACATGTATGCCTGCTATATTGACATCAGCTGTTATTTATCTACTTACTAGCCAAGGCAAATGCGTTGTTTACATTTAACTCAGGCGGGAAAGGAAGTTGCCAAGTGAAAGGCTTTATAAACGACGCTCTTTTACTTCCTTCTGCTCCATAAATAACAATAGTTTAATTGATTAATTACAGGAAGCTATTTTAATAAATTATTGGATTTTTATATTAATTAGCTGTTATTTAACAACAATTAATTCATATTTGCGTTTTATCTCTTGCATATGATCTAAAGATGTTTTAGTTTGTTAGTCAACTTTAAGTTTTCTAAAATGATTTTCGATTTTTTTTTTATTTCGTATTTTAAAAATTGAAAAATCAGTGTTTGCTTTATACAGTTTTTTTTATTTGTTAGGTACTGTTTTCCTTAGGTCAGGAGCTCAAAAATTTTTGTTTTCATAATAAAAAAAATTTAAGCAACTATATCCTGTATACTTTTTCGTGATTAATCAGTAAAAGTTAAAATAGAAAATTGATAATTTTTATGGTTTATCTAATAGCGTGAGTCAAATTTTTCTCTCTTCACATTTAAAGATTATTAAGATGTAGTTTTTAAAAAGAGTTTGGTAACTTTATTTTAACCAATTACTTATTGTTATTGGTTATTGTTTTTATTTCTTTAGCTATTTATATTAAAATAGGTTTAATAGTTGCAATTATTTTTTAATAAAAACAAAAACCGATCTAATTAATTTTGATTTGTTTATTTAAAAAAAATATTTTATTTATTTTTATATTTTTAATTTATTTTTCTTACTTTATATATTTTACTGCTGAATAAAGTAAGAAATTGTTTTGTCGTCCTTTTTAAGAAGCAAGTTTCAAGAATGATATTTTATAAACACCCTTGTTCGTGTTTTACTTAAAACAAAGTCCGCCATTTTAAAATGTTCAGTCGGACTTTCAACTAATTCCTTGACGATTAATTTTAAACTGTAAAATGGACGCTTAAATCAAAATTTACACGTACATTTGATCGCATAAACATTACAATTTTTAGATTGTTTGACAAACGATTTGATGACACATATTTGTTGTTTTTCTTTAAATTCGTTGTTGGTTTTAAACTAAAACTAAACTTAAAATAATATTACATAATTAACTAACAATGAGACGCAAATAATTATTGAAATAAACAATTATATAATATTACATACGTTGGAGACATTAAAGATAGGTAAGGTAGATACGCTAATCACCAGATATGAAAGGCGATGACAACTGTCTTCCCACAACACAGGAATTCAGTTTCATAAAACCGGAAGTAATTGTGAGTTGATTACTATGCCGTGTGGGACATTTTAGTTTTGTAATAAGTAGAGTATGGTGTTTACATGTATGATATGGTTCCTGGCCTAGATGCTCGTTCAAACGTGATTTCACTGCTCAAGTTGAGACGTGCGAATGTATCTAATATGTTATGTAACTTGGCAGTACTCAGATTTGTTTCAATAATAGTATTCGTTTCCTGTGTTAGGGATGGTGTTTTGGGGGTAATTTTTGAATGATTATTTTATTTGAATTAGATTATTATAATTTGTGTAAATGAACTTTTTGGTTTTAAAATCTAACCAAGCAATCAGAAATGACTAACATAATTATTTCTGTATGTAGCCTAGGCACAAAATTTAATTAATCATTACAACATTTATCCTTCTTCTTCAAAACTCTTACCACTGCATCCCCCCCCCATTTGTTAAATCTACCTTTCAAATCAGTTTTTTTTTTCATATTATAATATTTTCGTGTTCCAGTCAAACTTGCAAATTTTAAACTCATTAGCTACAATTCAATTCGTCATAAAAACTTCGGCTTCTCAAACGCCAATTTTTGGAAGTTTGAGGAATATTGACGGTGTTCATTTGGAACCAAAATCTAATTATATATGATTGGAAAAAGATTTCCTCCATAACATTTTTATTTAGTAAAACTAAACTTTATTTTAATAAACCCTAGACAAAAATTAAAAATTTTATTTAAAAAGAAAAAGTGGTCACCGCACTCATGTGAAAAATGGTTTTATTTTGACTGAATTATTCATTGTAAGTTTGTAAAAATTAATATTTGCTACTTATTCGTAAAAATTGTGACTAATTTAACTACACTTGCTATATATAAATTTGTGTTTTTAAAAGCCGAAATAAAAATAAAGAGTTTTAATTTACTGTTATTTTATTATATTTAATATTTTTCTATTAACTTTTTTATGAAAATGTACTGTTTTTAAATAACGACTTTCAATAAGTTTAGACTTTTATTTGTATTCATTTCTATCCAAGCGTTAATATCACCATTACACTATCCTAATACCATTACAACGAACCTGCAATTCTGTTTAATTTCGGTGTAATTGAATTCCGCATGTTTTTATTATTTATTTACGCTTAATTTACATTTTATAATTTTTTTCTCCAACTTATGGATCTACAATTTTCTAGGATAAAATAAAGCAAAAGCTTAAAGTTTCAAATATTTTAATAGTATAAATGAGCTACAATTGTTTCGCCTTGCGGCATCATCGGGCAACAATTTTCTGTTATTATATTTTAAAACAAAAATAAAAAATTTTCCACTAATTTTGGATTAATCACAGTTGAAAAAACAACAAGAGTGCTAGAAGTTTATAGATTAAAGTAAGTTCGTTATGGGGAAAAGAATACTATTCATCTTTTTTTAAAAAAAAAAAACTAACTTTTTTTTTGCAAATGTGACTATTACAGAAAATTATATTATCAATATTATAATATTGTAGCAAATTATTTTATTGAAAAATTAGTAACATGAAATAAGTTGTAAATAAAAAGGGAACATTTTCACTATGATTACTTTTGTTTTGAAATATAAACAATTTTATCATTTTCATATCTTTTCATTCTAACATACAAGCAAAATATTATATAAATTAATGTTTAAAGAACATAAAATATATAAACTTATTCTATAATTTAAAAAGTGGAAAAAAATAATGATAAAATAACGTGTACTTCAACAGAAATTTCTGATAATTATAGATTTAGTAAAACAAGTGTTTAACAATCAATTTGGTTGTAAATATAATATATATACTTATGTTTCAATAAATTTACATATATAAAACAATAGAAAAAACAATACTACATTTACTAAGAGATGAGCAAGTATTACAATTTTGAAATTGTGAGTTACAAGTCAAAACAAAAAAATATTGTGATCGGATTTGAATTGTTTTTTTTTTTTTTAAGATTTAACCTGTAAATATGTCCTATTATTTTGTATAGTTTATTACCTGTGCAAGTCCTCTCATGGTTTCTGATGACTACTACTGTACTGCAATCAAGTACTGTGAACTACTGATACACTACCGTCCACAATTCTGTGCTTATATACTATGGTCATTCTATGGAGGTGGACTTTACCAATTAAATGTCCATTCACATTCCATCAAGGGGAGGCGGGGAAGGGATTTCATTGTTGCGACGGTTTTTGAAAGTCGTGTAGCAGTTGAGTTATCAAGGTCGCCGTTATTTACATCTGCAATGCGCAAGAGCCGCGTCGATGCAGTTATGTGGTTTTGTGGTCAAACAACGGCATTGGGAAGGAAATTCTGGATTTAAAAGTGAATTAAATAGAGTCTAAATAAAGTTTACAGTGTTTATGAAAATATTCGAATTCATTCTCTCCGAGGCAAACAAGGTTTTTTTTTTGATCAACCAAATTTGGCTAGTGAAGGTTTATGATCTCAGACACAATATCGAAAACAGTATATATAAGACTATTGATATTAGAGAGTAAATTGGAAATTAGAAAAATGAATTCTGATCACCGTTGAGCTTATGTTTGTATTTTTTTAAAACTAAATACCTTTCCTTAAGTTATTTTTATCTAACTTACACCAGAATTGGTTCAACTTAGGAATGATTAAAGAAATTACTTAGGTTAATTGTTCTTCCAATTTTTATAAAATTGTATTGACATTTCTTAAACCAATTTTTGGATATTTAATCTATTTAGACATTTTATATTAAGTTCATTGTATATATACTTACTTATATATTTTTTAAATTGTTTTTGTTCGTGTAGGCAATTTTTTGATGGCCCAAAAAACTAAGCGGATATATCGGTTTTAGGTCTTCTGATTCAAAAAAAAAAAAATTGGAATGTTCTCTGTCGTTCGTCATATGTAAAATGCTCTACAAACCCAAACATTTGGAGCAATTTTAAACACATTTGATATTTGGGCATATTTTGGTCACTCTTTTCCATTCTTTTGATAATTAAAAATTTCGATTTTTTCAAAATCAGCTCGAACGATTTTTTAAATTCGGCTTGAACGATATTGATCAAATTTTGTTCAAGTGTAGCCTCTAACAACCCGAACAAAACGTTACAATCTCTCTTCAAATTCCAGTTAGTGAGTTATTGGTGAAAAACAAAAACAAAATCTATTACGTAGCTGATACTAAATACTTAATTTCTCAAAATCAGCTATACCGATATATTTAAAATTTTATATTATTGACCCAAATTCATTTCAAAAATCCCAAGAAAATTTATTAATCAAACAAGACATGTTTATGACACAAGAGAAGGAAGACTACAAGATAATACAAGTCCGAACATTGAGGATAGCAAATTAAATAGAAAGAGCTTATAACAGTATAAAAGAAGCCGACAGGTTTTGTCGAAAAATCAGTGACTTGGACTATAATGAAGGCTAAACGAAAATTCGTAGACCACGTTTAAAAAAAATAACTCTAATAATGTGAAAATTTAAAATGTACTAAAAACAATTTGAAATCAAATTAACGGGAAAGGACAATGTGTGCGTCCTTATAGAAAAGTCACAAACGAAAAATTTAATCGCCATACTTCATGAAATAATTGGTTAAATTCTGACGAGGCCTTCATCAAACATAGATATGTAGACAATGGTTCATTTTCACTTTTTGATTAACAACTACTGAAATGAAATTTTTGGTGACAGTTTTGGTTCATTTATGTCTTTCGATGGCAAGTTACAAGGTTTGCAACTGTGGTTTGATGATCTAAAGAACGAAATTTTAATTTGTAGAACTAACCCATACGTTTTACAATAATAAGATTAAGTTTGATTAAATATATAAAATACGATCAATCGATCAGTCAAGTTGAAACAAAACAAAATACATATCTACCTGATAATGCTGTAATCAATGAATAAATCAGTACATTTGAACATATATTTTTCTTTCCTTTTTTAAAAATATTAAATTTTTTGATTTTGTTTAATCAACATCACCAAAGTAAGGAAACTTTGAAGCCTATTCATGTTTTATTTCAGTCGCAAGTTATTCTTTTAAATTGATCCAAACTTTCCTGTAGAGAGTATGGCTCCGGTAACCAGGTCGCTCTTGAGCAACCCTTTTTCTTTTCCAACTTTGACGCTATTAGAGTATTCTAGAGTTAGGGGTCTTTAATTTCTTCCTTTTTTGAATAAAAAGCAATGATAACCGAGGAGTTTTTTGCCATTAAACAACAAAATAAGTCAAGTCTATAGCCTATCTCATTTGACGACGACCTCGTAAATTGAATATACCTATAATTTGGTCGATTCAGAAACAAGTAAACCTACTTATTTCTAAACCTACCAAATTAAATATTCCTAATTTACATGTAAATTTTTTTAAATCAAAAACTTTTTTTCTTCCCGCTCATAAAAGTCTCTAATATTATTAAATTCTAGTAACTTCTCGTAACATTTTATAATACTAGAAACTTTAACGAGTGGGAAGAAATGAAGTTTTTTGTTTTAATATTTTTCAGATGTGTATATATTATACAAAAAAAAAAGAAAAAAAGTTAAACAAATTTGATTGATATGAAAGGCAAGAGGAAGCAGGACGCACTTTTCAAATGATTTAGAGGTAACTCTTCCTCTATTGAATAACACTGGGGCGATGATTCCACATTCCTGCTTAGGTAATTATTAGTCTAATACAGTAGTGTAATGAGTTCCGGTCACTTCAGCAGACACTTAGTCCTACATATTATTATCGGTGTAACGTTGCGTAAATTTCTTTCCTCTTTATACATTATATTATGTATTTCATTTTTTTAATTGCTAAAAAAAATTATTATTATATCCTAAATGATGAAAATGACTGGAAATTACGTAGTTACCGTGAAAAATCTTCAAAGACTATAAAATGATCAGAAATCCCGAGCATTGTCGGAGTTTTACCTACTCTAAACCAGATATTTTTCCTTACTTGATTAACCTAACTCAGCATTACTTCAAGATGGAGTCACTATCCTTGCCTGATGAAGTACCAACGAGGAGAAGGAGAATACATACTTAAAATTGCACGGGTGTTGGAATCATTTGATAAATTATGTACGTGTGCATATTGGGAGAAATAACTCCTATAAATATTTGTGTTATGTTCGATTATATAATGAACTGGACTGTGCATACGAATTATATTATTACCCTGAGAAAGAGGTTTAGTGAGTAGGGGCTTGTTAAAGCTGAGGGACGGTAGCTGGATATACACATTTTCCATGTAGTCTTGGGTTAGACCCTCTCTTTCATCTTTCCTATCCTGTCTCTTTGACCAATTCTTGTTCTCTTATTTGAGGGGTTTTTATTTGATTCCCTTTTCTTCCTTTTTTTATAAGGGATGATGACCGAAAGGATTAACGCTTTTAATCAACAAAATAAATTAATTAAAAAATATACAGGATGGAGGGAGTATTTTTCTTACTGTCAGTCAAATTTAATTAGAAGAAATCATAGCGTGTAGTAGGCTTTATAAAGCATTCGTAGAACCTTTAAGTAAACGTAAAAAGTCATAGCTAAATCAGCACTGAAAGTGCCAAAGCGTTTTCTTCTTAAAACATTTTGGAAGAAATGTGAACGTGGAAACTCAAGCTATTTGTAAAAACTCTACTAGTATTTTTTTTTTTTTTTTTTTTATTATTTTTTTTTTGTAGTGATCACAGTTCTTGTACAGTTAGCTGAGAAGCTTTGGGAATACCAATTCCAAAACTAGATACAGTATTCACTGTTACAAATCCTCATTAGATTATCCAAATAACATTTTGAAAATTTGCGTGAGGCCTTTTCTACTTTAATCTAAACAAAATTCTACACAAATGACTTTGTGAAACTGGTAAACTTATTGTGTCCTGCCTTCAGTGAGATGTAAAGACTGATTTTGTTTGTTTTCTGTTTATTATTATTGCTTAAATTCTGTTTGTATTATCACCATGAAATTTATGGAAGCGTTGTATACATTACACTCTTCCTTTTCCCTCAAGCGCTCACTAAAGTGAATAGGGCGTAACAATCCCGAGGAACCCAGCTGGATCTACCTTTTTCACGTAGTCTTGGGTTATATCCCTCTCTTTTATCTTTCTTATCTGATCTCTATTGACGAAAGTTTGTTCTTCGACCCTGACCCTATTACAGTATTCAATGTTTATGAGTTTGTTATTTTATGTTCTTTTTTTCCCTTTTTTAAAAGGCAATGATTACCGAGAGGTTTTTTGATTTTGAAAAACAAGAAAAACACACTACCGGTTTGATATTTCTTTACCCACTTACAGACTTCTGTCTGTTTTCTTCATAAATGACTCACAAGTTAATTTAATTTTAGTTTGTTATTTTTTAAGTATAGTTTATTGTAGTATAAAAACTACAATATAATATTACTATCATATACATGTTACACGTTACACTTAAAACGTGTGGGCGTAGTCTAAACACCCGATCATAATACCTAACCTAACCTAACCGAGTGGACCATATGACCTAACCTAACCTAACCTAACCTAATCGAGTGGACCATATGACCTAACCTAACCTAACCGAGAGGACCATATGACGTAACCTAACCTAACCGATAGGACCATATGACCTAACCTAACCTAACCGAGAGGACCATATGACCTAACTAACCTAACCGAGAGAACCATATGACCTAACCTATCCGAGTGAACATTGTGATCTAACCTAACCTAAAATAACCCTATATATTTGTAAAGGTGTTACTTCTATAAATATGTTTGTTATTGTATAATATGTGTTTGAATTGAAAGAATCAATAAACACATGACATGATTATTTTTAATCAAAAGAAGAATGAAAAATAATATTGTTGATACCTCGGCAATTTTTTAAAAGCACTTATATCTTTTTTTTTTATTTCGTTGCTATCAGTCCATAGCTATTGATGGACATCAAATTTTGATCATTGATAATTTATAACATTATTGTTTTTTTACTTTTCTTTGTCAAGTTTTGAACGGTTTCATGTTATCTGCAAATCAACAGTTTGTAATGGTCATGCAAATAAAATCATTTTGGTGAAAACGTACCGTTATGTATATTATTCCACCAGTTTTTTTCGATTGACCATAAAAAAATGAAAACCGAGGGTACTTTTTTACGTATCTATCTACTGTAAAGTATCAAGTTTGTAGAGTGTTCCATTATCAGGCTTAGCGACCTCTTCGTGGGACATCCTGTATACTAGGTCCGTAGATCTGAACGATATACTATTAACCTTCAAGGTAGAACCGACGTGACAATACTTGGACATGCTCTCGTTTAAATGTATAGGACTTTACCGACCTGTGTTACGATAATTTAATATAAATGACCTTGTACCCACCTTGAAGTCAGAGACAGTGAACCTGTAAATTTGTCAAAGAGAAAGTGATTTACAAATAACAGACTTGGTGTAGTTTGTTTTACCAATGGCGACACGTTACTTTTCTAAAGTCGTTACGATATTAATTTCAAAATAACGAATTCAAAATATAATTCCAGTTCAAAACTGATTGTAAATAGAAAAAGCGTAGTGCAGACAGTTTCTTCTGTCACAAGAGAAATGAAAAAGAAAGCACGTAGGAGTGGCATAATTATTACGCAAAATGTTTTATTGAAATCGGTTGGTTCTATTTTGAAATAAAATCATTTTCCACGACTACACCATTGTATAACAACTTATTGTACTGCCATACAATTACAGAGTCATAAAATTTGTCAAACATACGGACACAATTTTCTTAGGGCGTAAGACATATTATAGATTTTATAAAAAAACGCTTACAGAGAGTGTTTAAACGAAAACCTTCCAAAACTATAGGAGTTTATTCCTCACATCAAAACCAATGAGAGATATATAAACATATTTGTTAAAATGTTTAGTTTTTAGCCTTCATTTTGTTTTTTTAACAAAACAATTCATATCTTTTTAATAATAAATTATATGATGATATGATATGGTATTATTATAAGATCCAATTAGAGAAAAATAATCAACTCATTTCAAAATGGTTTCTATTTAAACTTTTTAACGACGAATATTTCAAAAAACCGTTAATTTTACAAAATATTTACAAGAGACAAATTATTTTCATTTTCAACGACAAAAAAAAATATTATTTTTTATTCTTTCTGTAGCTTAAAGGATAACTGAGTTATTGACAAAAAATGAAAAAAATAATTCTTGGTAATTTGTCTATAACACCCAAGATTACACTAAAACCAAAGTTATTGATTAAATTGTGTAACTTTTATCTCTAAATTCTTCTGTAGTTTAAAGGACAACTGAATTATCGACACACCTAATAATAATAATTACTATTTATTGTCCCTTGTAAAATGAACTTCTGTTTTGTAGTAATGCGAAATCCATTTATTTTGGAAGGTCGCCAATTTTAAATCCTCCTTTACTTTTTTCATACAGATCTTTTTTTCCATTTTTATAAAATACAATTCCATTAAAAACAAAATGAGTCATTATTTTTTTCCTGCTCAAATTTTATTCTCGGCTAATCTTGGGTGTTGTAGACAATTACCAAGAATCAATGTTTTCAATTTTTTTTCGATAACTTAAATAATCTTTAAGCTACAGAAAGAATAAAAAATCTGTTTGGTTTGCCGTTAAAAATGGAAAATATTTTGTTATGTGGTTAATGGTTAATTCTGATGATCTATACATTTTATTTCTTTTAAAGAGAATTATTACCAAACTACTTTCATTGGAGAGTATTAATTTATAAAAAAATGTATAATGTAAAAATATTATAATTCACCACTGTTGAGAACCAAAATCTAAAATATCTACATATTTAATGACGACTTTCTGAACGCAAACTTCTATGAACGAAAAAGTAAATTAACAATTCACTCATACCAATGGAAAGTTTATGAAACGCGGTAGTTTTTGTTACATTAGAACACCTATAGGTGTAGTCCCTTGAAATTTAAAAAAAGGATTTTAATCAAGATTTTAAAACGTTCACTTTTTTCACGTTTAGTAGCTTATAAACAATGCATATTCTCAGCTTCAAAAAACGATGTTGGTTCTGCCTTATGGGATGGGCTTACTATGGTCAATTTGGTTGCAAATGAAATGCACAATCAATTTGATTTATTTTGGAACATTGTTCACCATTCACTCTGATTTTTAAAAAAATAAGCAAATATGTGTTACGTTTTTACGAAGCACATTATACCGATGTCTATATACATTATATTATTTTTATATAATGTATATAGCTATTATATATATATATATATATATGTCTCATATTTTTTTTCAGATTGTATCCAATTTTAATGAAATACTGTTTAAATTTTTTTTTAATCGTAATATATTTTAAACTTATGAAGTACAAATAACACTAAAATTCTAATTAATTGCATTTCTTTCGCTGTATTACATTGTTCCAGGCTTATTTAAATTCCTTTATATATGTGTTTGGAATCATACTTTTCAATATTTTTCTAAATTGAATGTAGTACTATTAGAATTTCAAATTTGTAATACACTTAAAAATTACAAATTAAAAATAGCACCAAAGCGTAGTATATTATGGTTTTTTATCAAAGTTTTTTTTTTTTTAATATGAAAATGGAGAAGCTTATCAAATCGTCAAAACTAAATCATCACGCGTCCAGTCATCAAAGTACGAGAAGAAACGAACCGGAAAGACCGGAACTCGGGAATGACCACCATAGGCTCCAGGAGGCATAGTTCCCTAGTACATTATAAAACAAACAATTATGTTCGTGTGTGTGTATATAGTATTTTCAAAATTGTTGTTTAGAGTAATCATGTAAAATACTATTTTATACTAAATCTCTGGAAACCTAAATTTGAATTTAATTGACAACTTTTCATTATTTCAAAGCAAGTGTGTTGTTTCTGTAAGAATCATCTAAACTTGGTTACTTTGTTGAGCAGCAATTTAAAGTATTTTGAGTATCAATTATAGTATCAGATCTCATCACTCCGTCATAACTCTATTAACTATAACGACTATTCTTTAATTTTTATATATAACATTTGAATGTATTGTCAAATTGTGCCAAAAATTAATATTATAACTTTTACATTACTAGATAAAACCGCCTTCCTAGGTCGGCTATTTCAGAAGTGTTGAAAAAACAATTGTCCTGGGACAACACATGAGACCCCTTTCGATCCATTTTTTGATTTCGTCTTTTATAAATAAGATTGTCGCCAAAATCCATTTCTAAAACCTCCTAAAAGTGTCTTTGTGGCAGTGTATTAAGTCACGAGGTCCACGTTCTATATTTATACTATACATCCCTAGACCCTAAGCTTTCCAATGAGGATATCCCCATTTCTGTAGGTTGAGTGGGCGCGGAGGAGTTCCTTAGCGAACATATTTAGGTTCTACTGAATTATATATAAGATATTAAAAATTTATAATTTAATTTGGATTAGGTCATACTGCCATATTTTATATAACAGAATATAAAATATTGAATTTCAGACTAAGCTCTCCAATGAAACCGTCCCCATCTCTATAGGTTGAGTGAGCCCGAAGAGGTTCTTTAGCGCGCAAAGATAGGTTAAGCCTAGCATAGACCAATTTAAAACCATTTCGTAATTATACATACAAATTAAGTTACCATAGCAACCAATATAACAATTCATATTTAAAACAGCTGATTAAGCCCAATACATCAAATGTATTAATAGTGACTGATGCCAGAATTTGTGTTTAAAAAAGTTTGTTAAATATAAAAATGAAAAAAATTGGCATTTGATAATTTTTGTAAATAATGCCAAAATGTTCTTTCATTTAAAACAAACCGCATGAAAATCCGCCCTGTAAAAATCCAGGAATAAGCATTTACTAGGGTTGTCACAAAAATCCATTAAAAACTCTTCAAAAGTGCCCTTGTGAAAGTAGATTAAGTTGTGTAATGTTCTATATATAGACAACTGATTCTCAGACACTAACTTTCCAATGAGATCATCCCCCATCTCTGTAGGGTGAGTGGCCGAGTTCTTTAAGCAAATAATTTAGGCTCTGCTGAAATATATATAAGATTATAAATTTATAATTTAAAACTAGGAAAATCATCAAACAAAGGCCTATTTAAGTTTTTTAATTTCTGTCTTTCAGTATTTTAAGGACATTAATTTTAACAAACATAATTAAATCAAAATTGAGCACTGTGGCAATATTCACAATGTAAAATAGTCTTCTAAAAAACAAAAGAGTTAAGCTGTAACCATCTGAGGATGATAACTTTATCATCAAAATATACAAGGGTAATCATATCCTGTTTTTATGGTTTGATGAGTATTTATTTTCCTTAAACATAATTAGTTTATTGTTGTTATAAATTGTATAAAAATTGCTAAACCGTACACAGACTTAGATACATTTTAAAGAAAAAAAGTACTGCTTAGGATTTGTAGTTTTAGTTGATTTTCAAGAGTATAAGTTTTAAAAATATGTTCTTTCTAACAGTATATCAAAATTAAAATGAAGGTTGTTTTTATTTATTTACTCTAACTATTGTGCTTTCGAGTTTTATTTAATTATTATTTTTGTTTTACAACCTTAATTAAATGAAATTCGAGAATTCACATTAACAAAAGAAACAAAACAATACCTAAAATATTCATTCAATAATCAACAATGTAATGTTTAGGTTTTTTTTATAAAAACCAAAAACAAAACCACTTGACAATTAAATTGCAAACACAATACACAAAAATCATAATTATTAAAACAAGCGTATTTGTATTTCAAAATAATATTTCTCCCGTTGGTATTATGAAGAATGCATCTAGAAGTTACCGAAACAAAACTTTTTGTATAAAATATTAGAAAATAAACTTACTAAAAAGATAACAACTAAAATGTTACAGTCAATGTAAAGGTTAAAGTATAATAAAGTTGAATGTGTAATATATCTTCAAAACACTTACTTTAGCAGCCATATCCATTGTATATATCACATCCAACGATGATCTACTTATTGGACGAAGTACTGATGATTACAAACGTTTATAAATCTAATTATTTCCTTTTCCTTTTACCAAGGAGTGGTTCATCCTTTTACAGTCGCCCGTGGATTTATTGCTTCGCTTCTTAGAAATACAATTAACACTTTGACCATGATGAGGTGACTCATTCAGAAAATTAACTGTAAACTGCTTACTCAGTTCTGTAGAAATGTTTTAGTTAATATTTTTTATTTATTTTTTGAAGTAGCTGTTTAGAGATTCTGAACCACTGTAATGTAATGATACTGACCCCTCCCTTCTTTTCTCCTGGAATATAATTACAAGATCAGTTCATTGTAATATCTACATTATGTTTCAAAGTTGTTCTTTTAATGTAGTTTTTTTAACAGAACTATATACAGAAAAGCAGACACTTTCAGGATGTATTCTAATGGTGAATATAATGTAAACAGTTCTGAACATATGTCCTAAAATGGTTAGTTGTCTATCTAACCGCAATTTTGTGTTTTGAACAAAAATATGTATATCTTTTTAACGGAAAATGATGCAGAGTTGAAATTTTGCCTGCTACTTAGTGCTATAAAGTTACAATTTTAAGAAAATTATCAACCAATTAAATTTTTTATCATCGAATATATCTAAAACCGTTAATTTTACAAAAAAATGTACAAAAGATAAAGATGTTTCCTTTTTTAACGATAGATAAATGTTTTATTTTTTACCTCAATGTATAATCAATCGCTTTATCAATAAAAGACTTATATAATTCTTGATAGATATCTACAATACCCAAGAGTACACAGAATTTGATTTCTACAATTTTTTATTTAATTATGTAAGAAATTGAAAACAAAGTTTAAAAAATCTGTTTTTTATTAAAGCAAAACAGACCAAAAATAGGCAGATCGTTTTATTTTGTTCTTAATAAAGATTCTTTGTAATATCGAAAACAATAAACCGTTAATAACTGAAAACAATTTAATAAAAAATACAATAATTTCAGTTTTTGTAGTTTCTTTAATTTGTATACACTTTATTTACATCAATCTATTATTTGAAAAATCTATGAAAGCTTTAAGTCAAGATAATTAGTTTTGATTAATATAAAACCCATTGTGGTACAACACCTGTCCCATGGCTGTCCAGCCCTTCGATGTCTAGCCTTCCAATAGTGGCTAGTTATGTTGTCTGGGGTAGTGGTGAGGTTAAAGCAGAGTTTGAGGTACTCTCCATCCTGGCGGTCGGGCATAGCAGCTAGATGTAGTCAGTAGCTAGGCCGGTGCGGTGAATGGTGAAGATGAGCATGCAGGTAGCCATACCGTGTGTTACAACACTTGCCCTTAGCTCTCCAACCCACTCGATGTTAAGTCTCGCAATAGCGGCTAGTTATGTTGTCTAGTATAGTTTTGAGGTCAGGGCAGAGGTTGAAGTACTCTCCATCCACCCTGATGGTCGGGCGTAGTGGCTAGATGTAGTCAGGAGCTAGACCGATGCGGTGAAAGGTGAAGATGAGCATGCAGGTAGCCATACCCTGTGTTACAACACTTGCCCTTAGCTCTCCAACCCACTCGATGTCAAGTCTCGCAATAGCGGCTAGTTATGTTGTCTAGCATAGTTTTGAGGTCAGGGCAGAGGTTGAAGTACTCTCCATTTACCCTAGTGGTTGGGAATAGCGGCTAGATGTAGTCAGTAGCTAGGCCGATGCGGTGAAAGGTGAAGATGGGCATTCAGGAAGAGCAACATCTTTCCATGTCTCTAGGTAATAGCTCTACAGTTACAATTGACGCAGGTCTCGATTAGGTTCCGGACAGCTCTGAGTAAGGTTGATGTTATGGGCTGATGAGGTAATGCTCCGTGCTTCGCTAGGTCATCGGCCTTCTCGTTGTCAGTAACAACAGCAAGGTTTGGTACCCACTGCAGCCATAAGTCCCCACCCAACATTTATTAACTGTCAATTTAGCTCGGCACTGGATATTACGGAGACAGTCAGAGGGGGCTTTACTACTAAATATTGATATGGCTGCTTTGGATTCGATGAAAAAGACGACTTTATTTGATGGGATACAAAGGATCTGTAGCTTGTTAGCTGCTTCAAGAACTGCGCATACTTCAGCATCGTAGTTGCTAGCATTCCTTTCAACTGCAATAGACCTCTCGAAGGGTATGCAGTACAAACCTGAACCAGTTCCTCTTTATCCATATATGTAGGAACCATCGGTATAAATGAGAGATACATGTTCTGGATAGATTCTAAAGTGCATTGTTAGCTCCAGTGGGTTTGACAGACTCTTTTGGAAGCTATGATCTTGGAGAGCTAAACGCTTAGAAGGGAGCGTTGAAACTACCGACTTGTACAGTTGATAAGGTGTCGGACAGCCCATATTGAGATTGTATTTTTACATAAGCAGTTCAGTATGCGTCACAGGAGAATTTTGAGTCTTAACCCGTAAGGATGCAGGTTTGTAGTTTGTCCAGTAGTCACTGTCTCTAATGG
This sequence comes from Aphrophora alni, assembly GCA_963513935.1. Lineage (NCBI taxonomy): Eukaryota > Metazoa > Arthropoda > Insecta > Hemiptera > Aphrophoridae > Aphrophora > Aphrophora alni. The sequence goes on from OY740775.1 coordinate 38,553,570, forward strand.
CTAGATAGTTGTTTGCAGCAGCATGGCGATGATGTGATGAGAGCCATTGTTATGTATCTTAGTCACAATTTGTATTGTGATGTATCCTAGTCACAATTTGTATAATATTTATCTACCTAGGATGTCTTTCCTAGGATGTCGCGGTGCGCAACCATTGCGTGTATTACAAAGTATTTTATCTTCATATTATATATTTTGTGTTAATGTGTCTGTGTTGCGTAGGCGTGTATCTTGATGTTATAACGACCTTACATCTGATGATAGAGAATAATATCCGAAACTCGTAATTAGGGGTTGGGGGTCACAAGAACTAAATAGGTGAATATTATTTAATTAATAATTTCATTAATCGCGAAAATTTAAATATCCCAGGAAATATATGTCGTAGAAAAATAATTTCTTATTATTTATTTGTGTATAAGAATGGAAAAACATTCGTTTTTTTATTTTGTCTTTCCAACAAATTTGTATTACTTTTATACAAGGAAAATCCAAAAGTTGTTTTATTGAAAATGTAAGTAATTGATCATAATTTATTACAAATTTGATTAAAATCTAAAAATGCTTTTTAAATCATATATCCCTATATCATCAAAAGTATATACAGAATGCTAAAATTTGAGACCTGAAAAAAAATGTTTATCAAATAACATTATTTTTTTTAGAAGTTTAGCTGTTTTCATGGCGATTATTAAAGGTTTTAGGTTCAATATTTTGATTTGCAATTTGGAGTATTGTTTGTATTCAATACAAACAACATTATCCCTTCTGCACAGAAACAAATTTACCAACTATTTATAAATTACACCAATGTGTGTATAATTGTGTCTATTTTGACTTTATATAAATAATAATAATTCTATTAGGATGGCGTGGCATCATTCGACCTTAATTATTTAGAGCTCTTAATGAAACATTTGGAATCAGTTTTATTATTATCTTTCCATTTCAACCCGATAAACAAACTGTTCCTGCACTAAGAAATGCAACTGTATAAAACTTTATTTATCTCCCCGTAAAAGAAACAAACCAGTCGATGGTCGCCATCATATTACTTACCCGGCCCCATCATACAATGCAATACAAGTAGATCCGGTAAATTTAATTCCCAAAAGTTGGTTTCTTGGACCTTGTAGAAAATGAAAATTGTATTAGTAAATCAGTGGGTCTTATCCTGTAGGGTACGTTTGTTTAAAACAGTTGTTACACAGGTATTTATGTACATTACGACTCTAGACATCGTAGATGGGTATATATTGAAAAGTCTTCACTCGCTTCGCTCGTGTCTTTAACTCGGCTCTGATGGGCCTCGAAGCTGTATGTAAAGGAAGAAATGTCCACTCTCTACTATCGTGTCGGTAACTCGGCCTCACCAGATCTCATAACTGTAGCCTCCTAATAATTAATATCACACTTTCTTGGGAAGCCACAGTTCAGAATTACATTTTGACAATAACTTCGCTTTACGTCATCGTAGTGATGTGGGCGTGGCAACATTACAAGCAGAATTTGCAAACTGCAAGTTTTTATCTAATTTAGTACGTTATAAGTTGAATAACACACGAGATATGAACAAAAACTGTTTAAACTGACCGCCATTTTGAAATTTTCAATGACCATACTGTTTTCCATAAACAAAATTTCTTGTTTCTAGCATAATGTTTGTGGCAGCTTCGTGATTTAGTACACGGACGAAATGTCGAAAATCACATTTTTGGTTTCATGTGACCATAAAAATTGAATATTAGCAAAACAATTTTACGGTTATCAAAATAGCCGTATACTTCGTATACTGGGTAAATAAAAAGAAATTTGAATTAAAGTCCGAGCACTTATACATTTTACTCCAATGTTAATTTACCTTTCAAATATGGATTTATAAAAAGGAATTATTGTCTGTGCAACGATTATAACAGACAAGGTCTAGTATTGTGTTTTTCACGGTTGAATCCCAAAACAAGAGAGATGTCCCTAGAAGCAGGTGTAACGCTTGTTGTGAAAACAAAATACTAAACACGCGTGAAGCAACAGGGACGTGGATGAATGAACTAACCTTAAATATCAAGAGACATTCGTTCCGTACATTTCAGAACTGTTACAATGTCAAGCTGTGGTCGGCGTTGACTCATTCTACGATATTTATTGTGAAATATTATTACGAGAATTCAAATTCTTTTAACAGTAATGTTGAGGTATTGTGCGTGAAAACAATTTGTACGTGTAGTGGAGGAAACGACAATGTTGTGTCTTTAAGTGTATAAATTAATTTAACAATTTTTAATGTTTATATTTGACGCGATCCACAGATTCCGAATAATTATCTGAAGCTATTTTCCACCATCGGTTCTTCATACAGGACCTTGTTGATGAACAAATCCTTTCAAGTTCATGCGTAAAGAAAATCTGCCAGGTAAATTAAATTCAAAACTAATTTAGTGATAAATACTAAGTATTTCCAGTTGATAACCTTACATTGTAGAACGCGAATTTCGTGTGTAAGCTTGTTGGCAGAAATTGGTCTTAGTATTAATATATACAGTTTAGTTTCGTATATGTTTCGTCTCGTTTTAAAGATAAGAAATTGAAAACGGTGCAGCAAACGAGACTTAGAAGAAACATGGCACACCAAACTATAACAAGAGACAAACGACCTGACCCGGCAAACGAGATGAGTGAAATACATAGTCCGAGTCCTGGCTTGAAAACCAGGTGAAAACGACATCTAGCTCAAAAAGAGACCGAGAGCTAGTCCTGGCTCTCAAAACCAGATAAGACCGAGATCTACTCCAACAAAGAAACCGAGAGCGAGACTTGACCCAGAAAACCAAACGAGACCGAAAGCGAGTCCTGGTCCAGAAAACGAGAATGAGACTGAGATCTCCTCTAACAAACGAGATTCAGACCTGGCCCTGAAAACCAGATAAGACCGTGATCTAGTCCAACAAAAGAAACTGAGAACGAGACTTAACCTTGAAATCAGACGAGACCATGATCTGGTCCAACAAAGAAACCGAGAGCGAGTCCTGGCTGAGAAAACCAGAGGAGACCGAGGCCACGTCCAGCAAACGGTACCAAGACCGTGCCATGGTCCCACAAATAATTTGTTAGCGAAACTGTCATACGGGATTGAGACGAGTCTCCGAATAATGAGCACAAGACTTTTTTCTAGACTCTCGTAAGAGATTGATACCAGTCAAAGTCTTGTCTATGGTTGCGAATAACTAATAAAGATCGACAATTCTACAAAATGAACTATTGCAGTCTAATGTAGGTCCTATATAGAAAGGAACTATAGAATAACCATTGGAACTGCTGCAATTTGATTAATTTTTGTATCATTTAACTTACCCAGGATAAGAAGTAAAATGGGTAGAAAACTGATAAAGTTATTTTCTACATCCTGTCCGTCCTTCGTCGTTATCACTATTATTGTTGTCTACACACTGAAACTATAAAGACCACAAAAATTAAAAAGGAACATAAAATTTGGTATAGGGTATTGTAGTATGCTTATCAGAAAAGTCTAATTAAAATGTCAAAATTATGTCGATTTTAAACAGTTTTTTGTTCATATCTCGTGTGTTATTCAACTACAACAAACTAAAATCATAAACAAATTTGTAAATTTCAAATCCCCATGTACCAATCCAACCTATCTACTATGTGAAAAAGCCTAGTTATTGTCAAAATGTAATTCCGAACACGAGGAGATTCGTGTAGTTACGAGATCCAGCATGGCCGCATCACATGAGCGTAGCGAGTAGAGGCTTCTTCACATTTCAAGGCCCATCAAGGTCAGAGACCACGAAACGAGCAAAGCGAAATTTAAAAAGCACGCTAGTCTTATCAATATTGTGACAGAACTTTACACTATTAAAAAAATATTTACAAATTTTTGAATTTGTTTTATTCCACTAAATTGTATGTTTAGAAAATAATTCTGTTACATTATGTATTAAATATATCTGAGAATGTGGTAAAAGTTTTTGCAATGGTACCTAACTTAATTACCATTTAGATCAGAAAAAGTGCAGAACTACAAGAAACGTATGAGGTACGTCCAGAAAGTTAGTTCCGTTTGTATTTCTTGCCGCGGCAGCGCTGAGATCGCAGTTCGGCGCATGCGCGGTAGTTACTCGAGTCAAATGGAAGAAGATGACGCGATTTTGACATCGCTGTTTGATGTTTATGCTTTGTAGTGCTTGTTTAGAATGGCGAAATTGATTGAAAATTCCTCCACTTGTGAGATTAGATATGTAATTCGTTTTCTGAATGTGAAAACACTAAACCAGTCAACTTTCATCGACAAATCTGCCAGGATTACGGAGAAAATCCGATGAGTGATTCAATGGTAAGGAGATGGGTCTTATAGTTCAATTAATGACGTGATCAAGTCCACATTGACGAACGAAGTGGGGGTCCATCTTTGGTTAGTGATCGTGGAGTACGAGGAAAGATTAAGGAAAACCTTAAGTTTACAATTTCTGCTCTTTCTATGGTATTTTCACAAATTTCAAGATCTCTTCTTCATGAAATTGTTTCTGTAAAACTGCTTTTTTGAAAACTTTGTGCTCGTTTAGTGCCAAAAACTCTTACAGATCAAAACAAAAAACATCGTCAGGGCAGTGCACTTGACTTGTGACACGTTACGACAAAGACAGTGATGACCTTCTGAGCCAGGTAGTGACCGATAATGAGACTTGGGTCGCTTATGAAACCCCTGAATCAAAACGACAATCGATGGAATTGAGGCACACCATTACCAGCAAAGACTAAAGCCAAGAAAATTTTTACAACTAGAAAAATCATTTGCATAGTCTTTTGGGACCGACACGGCATTTTACTGGTGGATTTTTTACCACGAGGTGAAACAATCACTGCCGAGGAATCCTCACAAACTATTGTTTTCATTGATGACAATGCCCTACTTCACACTGCGAACGTGGCACGACAACTCTTACAGAACTTTGGCTGGGACCAGTTTGACCACCCTCCGTACAGCCCTGACCTCGACCCTAGCGACTTCCATCTCTTTTTGTACCTGATATCTTTCCCACTATTTCTGGATGATTTAGCTATGATTTTAATTGTTTCCTTATTGTTTAGAGGCCGCCTCTTGTTGATCAAGAGAGGGTCTGTTGGTCTTAATCTCAAGCCCCGTAGCCCTGGAATACTCTAATAGCGTCAAAGGCAGGGGAAAAAAACAAAAATTGGTCATAAGACACTTCATAGGAAAAATTGAAAGAAAAGTATCTAACCCAAGAATATATCAAAATTGTCTATATCCAGGTAGAACAACCGCTACTTCACATAACCAATTAAATGCTATGCATTGGTCACTTCAATTAATTAATTTTGTATTTACATTTTACCAATGATTTTAAGTTATTATTATTATTTTTACAGTCAAGTGAAGGTAATAGAGTCAGAAATTAATTTATATTTATAATAAAAAACAATTACAGCTCCTGTTACCGTTGTAGGCAATGAGATATGAGCCGGAGTTAGGCTATATCCTTGTGGAATATCGGTAAAAGTCTAGAAGGGGGCGACCTTCTCTTACAACAGATATTGTCTCAAGTCGTTAAATTAAATATATATACTTGTAGGGTTTCGTTTATTGAACCTTTTACTTTAATTTGTTTTACTTTTATTGCGTTTTGTAGTGCAACTTGCTGACACGAAGCGGAAGTATTTTGTGATGTAATCATAACCTCCAAATTGAGTTAATAATAAATTGAGAACAGCTGTTCCGATCTTTATTTTTGTTATACATGTCGTTGGATGCCAGATTTCGTGAATTCTTCAAGTTTTGTTATCATGCATTTCCTAGGACTTTTGCAGTTATTAAGGCTAATAATAGAATGTAGTTTTAATTAGAGATGTAAACATATTTGTTCTTAAGTTAAACGTAATTAATTTAAAGAATAATATTTGTTTTAAAATAAAAACACTGGGGTCTTGTTTAGAAGAGCCCCGCCATTTGTGTGTGTGCTCTTGTAACGGGATCGACAAAGTTATCACTGTGATTAACAGTTAGATATTCATATTGAAAGTCTGGTAGATTTGGTATGTTCTTGTAGGACTTCCACAAATCCGACATTACGCGAGTCCCGGGCAAAATACATTCTTTAATACATGATAACAAGGTTTCCGCCGTTCTGTCAGGAACAGCAAATAGAAAACAATCCTTCGTTTCACGATAAAACCTCTCATAATTTCATTCTGCCCAACTCTAAAGAAAATATTTTAAACTCCATAGAAATATATTTGTTTACTTTTACTATAATATCCCTATAGAAAATATTTTAAAAGTGGCGGTGCTCTTCTAAAAAAGACCGAGACACTGCTACGAGTAGCCTATTGATAATTTGTCGTTTTAACCCACACTTCTTGTTTTTCAACGTAATTAGATTGTGCTTGGTTAGGTTAGGTTATGATAGGTTCACAAATATTATACGATGCTTACGTTGAATGAATCCGATATTTTGGGAATTTAAAAAATCATTTACAGCTATAGGTTGCTACCATGTGACTAATGAACCGAACAGCCACCATGAGTGCCGCTGGTAGTATTATTAGGGGTCAGTCGACTAAGGTAGCCAGAGGTTTTCTCAACTTAAACGGAATGTAGGAACTATGTTTAAAATCATAGTACAATCGTACAAAAAAAATTTCGTCATACTGCTTCAAAAACAGGTGCTAAACTTGAGCTTGTATCGAAAAGCTTTACTTTTGGTCCTAGTGATGAAATATACTATTATTGACGTTGTCCTCTGTATGAAAGCACGATAGGGAACTTAAAAATTAAGATAAGAACAATAAACTTTCTGAACCGTAGTGTGCTTGCTTATTGAAATTCACAAAAATCGAATAAAAATGGCGGCCATTTTAAACAATTTTTTATTTCATATACAACATAAAAATATATACTGGGCGTACGATTTTAAACAATTTCCGATTTTGAAGCTTATCTCTATTCTTTAGAGTAAAAATAAGAATAAAAATATTCTTAATTTTTTTATATCCTTAAATATCCTTAATTAATTCTCTAAGGAATTTCTGCGCCAGTATATTTCTCTACTATACTACCGATTTTAATGATTGAGGTGTCAAAACAGTGTTACCTGCAGATTTGACAAAAATTATTCATTTTTCTTGGAAACAGTTGTTTTGTAATAAATTTATCATTTAAATAACTTGTCTGTTATGGGTAAATAATATTTTTCACAACAAAAATAATTTCAAACAGCTGTTTACAATACTCAACTACGTTTTATTTTGTTGTTTTGTTTGAGAATTTATAACAGCTGTTTTAAATTACTTTTAGGACAATTTATATAGTGCTTACTTTATTTGTGGGGTTTCACGTTTTGTTATGATTGATTTGCTAACATCTGGTAAAATTAAAAGATTAAATTCTCTAATACGTTTTATCTTGTTGTTTTGTTTGAAAATTTATAACAGCTGTTTTAAATTATGTTTAGGTTGACTTATATAATGCTTACTTTATTTGTGAAGATTCACATTGTGTTGTGATTGATTGCTTACATCTCGCAAAACTAAACATCTTTATATGGCTTATTGTTTATGTATGACAATTGTGTCTAGTATTTTTTTATCTCTCAAAAGTTAACGACTTAACCAAAACTGCTTACTTTATTTGTAATTGATTGCTTACATCTCATAAAAATTTATGGTTTATATGGCTAATTGTTAACGTATGACAATTGTGTGGGAGATTAGATATTCTAAATGAAGGCCGCAGGAAGACCTCCTAGAAACAGAACTGTCAAACTATGGTAGATGGGAAAATTCCAATGACATAAATCGAAGGGCAATGAATTGTCAGTTAAAATTCCTAAGTAGAAAAGAATTGTTTTTTTTTTAATTAAGACATATTTTTTGACATGTTTTACGCTAAGAAAACTAAATTCAAATGTTTTCATTGGATGACTTTAAATCCTTCGGAATCCGTATTTTAAAACATTTTTTGAATTCAAAATGTTTTACAATAAATGTATAGAACATTTTAAATTTCAAATGTCTAAAGTAATTGGGTTATTTCATTAATTACAGTAACATAATTTAAAAAATAAATAAAATTCTCTATCACAAAAAGATTAAATATGAACGACACTAAAATAATTTTAGGTTATGTTGTTGCTACTGGACTTGTTTTGCATAAGAAAGTGAGTAACACAGATAATGTTGTAGTTGCGTGATAAAAGTCAGGTCATGTTTCTCAGAACTGCTAGTGTAACATGGAAGCAATCTTCTGCAATATCCACTGTACTGTCAATGACTTAAATATACTTGTCAGCAATGTATGTAACCCCAATATGTCAGAGCAACATTACAATTTGTATGAAAGCATACTAGTTGCGGAAAACTTTAGATTTTGTTTTTAACTAGCGTGTTTTCTAATACAAACGTAACCTTAAAATTAAGCTAATAATAAATTTACAACAGCTGATCAGAAAAACCATATAGTAATAATTCTTTAGATAACATCTGTTAGAATCGTTTTACATGTTGTACAAATAATTGTAAACAAGTGGGCGCCATCATAGTACTTACCCAGCCCAGTAATTATTGCACGAATTGCAAACATACAATGAAGCGTCATTAATTTGTTAATAGACATAAATTATTTTATTTTTATACATGTTTCATAAATTAGTACGAAAAATTATTAGACGCCATTTTGAAATAGTTAAGAGTCACATTTGAATTTTTTATACAATTCTGAGCAGGGGATTTTGGAGTGTTGGAGTCAAACATATTTTGGTTCTAGATCAATCTTGGGTGTTGTATGCAACTACCAAGTAATTATAAAGTAGTTGTGTGGAGACTACAGTCTGCTCATATAGAACCCTACTAAAATTCAGAAACATAAAATTGATAATGTCAAAATAGCGGCCATTATAAACAGTTTTTCATATCCTTGACTTCCGTTTTTCAGGAAACAGTAAAAGTGATTTTTGACATCCTGTCCGTCCATTGTCCTTTGTACGTAAGTACGGTAGCAGCCACAAATTTAAGATACGAACATGAAATTTTGGTGTAGGAGACTAAAGTACGTTCATATAGAACCCTACTGAAATTCAGAAAAGTCAAATTAAAATTGTCAAAATGGCAGTCATTTTAAACAGTCCATATCTTGTGTATTATTCAAATTATAACATATTAAATTAGATAAACAGTTGTAGATTCAAAGCCTGCATCTATTGGTACTAACTTCATCGTTCTACGATGAATAATAGCGAAGTTATTGTAAAAAATGTAATTTTGAACCCTGTCTCACAAGAAAATGTGATATTCGTTTGTACAGCTTTGCGACTCTCCAACAGTCGATAAGACGTCAAGAAACTTGTGATATACACAATTATGAGGTTCGGTATATCTGAGTAACAACTGCTTTAAACAATCTTACCCTACTGGTAACAATACAATATAACTTTTCCTACAAGGCCCAAGAAACCAAACTTTGGGCATTACATTTAGAAGATCAGTTTGTACCATATTGTTAAACTTGTTTTAAATTGAAATATCCTAAATGAATCTTTGACAAATTGTTTGTGAGCCGTTGTAGAGGTTTCACAGGATCAGTGGACACGATGATAGTCGTGAAGTAAGACTTACTTGGCAACCAATCGAAGTAAATAAAGTTGTCTCAATTCTTGGCACAATTCCCCGAGAAAGGAGAATTACATTTTTCTTACACGTCTGGGATTTCCAAACAATTTTTCTGTTCATAACAATGAGATTTTTTTAAACTACAGAACAGATAATATAGGGGGGGGGGGAACAAGCTGATGTTTTGTTACTTAGTAATAATGTTTAATCGGGCATTTGCCATAATTTGCGTGCATAAAAGTAATACACGACGTTTTTGAGAGTATAAATCAACTCCCGTTAGCAAGTGATAAACTTTGGTTTTAATTTGTTATATAAATGGAAGAATTGTATTTCTCATCCTTTACCATTTCTTAACGTTAGATACAACTTTTAAAGTAAAAGTTCTAACTTGCATTTTTCTTCCTTGCAGATTTGTTTTAATTGTTTTACGACCTCGGACTATGGCTTCGGCTGTCGAGAAATGATTCCTTAGAGACTAACTTTAGTGAGTACGAGAGTTAGGCATTTCCTAGCTGTATTTACACCTTTTTCCCGTAGTTTCGGGTTAGATCCCTATATTTCATCTTTTCTACAGGTGTCTTTTTACTATATAAACCGCCACGAGTCAAGACCGTTGAGGGAGGATCCAGTAGACAGCCTGACCTTGAGAAACCAACAGGGACCAGATTTGCAACTTGTTTCCCCGCTGTGACAATGCTTGGCACCGCCATTCTTCTGCAGATACGTCCATTTAAGGCACTCCAAAACTATATTTTTCAGACTAAATAAATAAATATAATAGAAATATTTCCCCTTATATTGCCAGAAACTTCAATTAAAAACTAATATTTATTTTTGTACTGAGTTATTACTATTATTACAGGTTAAATAATTATTACAGTTAAAGAAAAAAATGTTTTTTTAAATAAAAATTTCAGTACTGCTAACATAGTGTTAATGTATCAGTAAGACTAAACATGTTTAAATTATTAAAACGAAAACTAAAACTAAAACTAAAAATAAAACTAATTATTTACACAATTCTATTAGCATTGCAAAACTGTTGGTAGCCTCGCTCGGGGGTTAGTCTCGTACAAGGGGCTGTAAGAATTATTGACAACAACTCTCTACTCTTGATATCCAATTTGTTTACCCAACAGTCTTAATTCGTCGCGCATAGTATAACTCTTGTTCTTTCCCGATCCTTAAGCTATTAGAGTATTCAAGGTCTATGGGTCTTTATTTTATGTTCCTTTCTTGGTTATTCCTTACCTGAAAGGCTTTTCGTCTTTAAACGCAAAGATAAAAATAATGTTCTTTGCGGGAATGTGGGGGGTGGGATTACTGGTAGTTTGGCGTCGGACTATGGCTTCGGTTGTTGAGAAATAGAATTTGTACAGATATGAACGAACTCACTTTTGTAGGTTTTAAAATATTTAGGTTATTTTATGTTTTGAGAATCATAACTCAAAAAGTTTTGTGGTAGAGTTCGGGTATTTAAACTATTCAATTAAAAAATTTACAAAGTTATACCACCAGAGATTTTGTGAACAAGAGACCTCGGTTATGATTTAAAACATGAAAATCTTATAGACACAATGGAGCAGTAGCCTAGCTCACAAAGTTACAAAACAATATTCAAATACAGTAAATAATATCCCTACTGTATACTTGGACAAAACATTTAAGAAAAATAATAAAGTTCGATCCTTTATGAGTGGCTTGTTCCTTTTTTTGTTATTGTGGTTTACCATTCATTGTAAATAATTTGCCCATTGGTGTATTTTAAAATACTGGAATGTTAGTTATACACCCGCCACTGGTGGGCTTTGCTAGCTGGTGACCGGATTCATTTGAAAAGTAAACAATCCTATTAGTGTTCATATTTTACTCTAATTCAAACTGATACATTACAACTTGTGTGAAAAGCTTCAGCAATTGTTGAAACTAATAAAAGGGAACAAAGCTTTAAGCTATGCAACAGTTTTGAAAGTAATAATTACCCTATTAGATACTTTATAATCTTATAATTCTCGAAAAGTTTTAATTCATATAAATTAAAACGTACAAAAGTAGTGAAAACTATTGAAATTGAAACTTTTAAAGAGATAAGTTCAAATTTATCTCTTTTACTTACACAAAGGATAAAGTAGGTTGGAATCGTACAAACTTTCGACCTTCGTTTGCTGACTGATCATTTAGTTTTATGGTCTCAGAAAAACTTATCATCAAGTTTCGTGGTCTTAGAAAAACTGATCATCAAGTTTCATGGTCTTAGAAAAACTGACCATCAAGTTTCATGGTCTTAGAAAAACTGACCATCAAGTTTCATGGTCTTAGAAAAACTGACCATCAAGTTTCATGGTCTTAGAAAAACTGACCATCAAGTTTCATGGTCTTAGAAAAACTGACCATCAAGTTTCATGGTCTTAGAAAAACTGATCATCAAGTTTCATTGTCTCAGAAAAACTGACCATCAAGTTTCATGGTCTTAGAAAAACTGACCATCAAGTTTCATAATCTTACAAAAACTGATCATCAAGTTTCATTGTCTCAGAAAAACTGACCATCAAGTTTCATGGTCTCAGAAAAACTGATCATCAAGTTTCATAGTCTCAGAAAAACTGAGCATCAAGTTTCATAGTCTCAGAAAAACTGATCATCAAGTTTCATGGTCTTAGAAAAACTGAAAAATCAAGTTTCATGGTCTTAGAAAAACTGATCATCAAGTTTCATTGTCTCAGAAAAACTGACCATCAAGTTTCATGGTCTTTGAAAAACTGACCATCAAGTTTCATGGTCTTAGAAAAACTGGTCATCAAGTTTCATTGTCTCAGAAAAACTGACCATCAAGTTTCATGGTCTCAGAAAAACTGATCATCAAGTTTCATAGTCTCAGAAAAACTGAGCATCAAGTTTCATAGTCTCAGAAAAACTGATCATCAAGTTTCATGGTCTCAGAAAAACTGACCATTAAGTTTCATTGTCTCAGAAAAACTGACCATCAAGTTTCATGGTCTCAGAAAAACTGATCATCAAGTTTCATAGTCTCAGAAAAACTGAGCATCAAGTTTCATAGTCTCAGAAAAACTGACCATTAAGTTTCATGGTCTTAGAAAAACTGATCATCAAGTTTCATGGTCTCAGAAAAACTGACCATTAAGTTTCATGGTCTTAGAAAAACTGATCATCAAGTTTCATGGTCTCATAAAAACTGATCATCAAGTTCCATAGTCTCAGAAAAACTGATCATGGTCTTAGAAAAACTGACCATTAAGTTTCATGGTCTTAGAAAAACTGATCATCAAGTTTCATTGTCTCAGAAAAACTGACTATCAAGTTTCATGGTCTTAGAAAAACTGACCATCAAGTTTCATAGTCTCAGAAAAACTGACCATCAAGTTTCATGGTCTTAGAAAAACTGATCATCAAGTTTCATTGTCTCAGAAAAACTGACCATCAAGTTTCATGGTCTTAGAAAAAACTGATCATCAAGTTTCATTGTCTCAGAAAAACTGACCATCAAGTTTCATGGTCTCAGAAAAACTGATCATCAAGTTTCATTGTCTCAGAAAAACTGACCATCAAGTTTCATGGTCTTAGAAAAACTGATCATCAAGTTTCATTGTCTCAGAAAAACTGACCATCAAGTTTCATGGTCTTAGAAAAACTGATCATCAAGTTTCATTGTCTCAGAAAAACTGACCATCAAGTTTCATGGTCTCAGAAAAACTGATCATCAAGTTTCATAGTCTCAGAAAAACTGATCATCAAGTTTCATAGTCTCAGAAAAACTGATCATCAAGTTTCATGGTCTTAGAAAAACTGATCATCAAGTTTCATGGTCTCAGAAAAACTGACCATTAAGTTTCATGGTCTTAGAAAAACTGATCATCAAGTTTCATGGTCTCATAAAAACTGATCATCAAGTATCATGGTCTTAGAAAAACTGACCAACAAGTTTCATGGTCTTAGAAAAACTGACCATCAAGTTTCATGGTCTTAGAAAAACTGATCATCAAGTTTCATTGTCTCAGAAAAACTGACCATCAAGTTTCATGGTCTCAGAAAAACTGATCATCAAGTTTCATAGTCTCAGAAAAACTGATCATCAAGTTTCATAGTCTCAGAAAAACTGATCATCAAGTTTCATAGTCTCAGAAAAACTGATCATCAAGTTTCAGTCTCAGAAAAACTGATCATCAAGTTTCGTGGTCTTAGAAAAACCGATCATCAAGTTTCATGGTCTTAGAAAAACTGACCATCAAGTTTCATGGTCTTAGAAAAACTGACCATCAAGTTTCATGGTCTTAGAAAAACTGATCATCAAGTTTCATTGTCTCAGAAAAACTGACCATCAAGTTTCATGGTCTTAGAAAAACTGACCATCAAGTTTCATGGTCTTAGAAAAACTGATCATCAAGTTTCATTGTCTCAGAAAAACTGACCATCAAGTTTCATGGTCTCAGAAAAACTGATCATCAAGTTTCATAGTCTCAGAAAAACTGATCATCAAGTTTCATAGTCTCAGAAAAACTGATCATCAAGTTTCATAGTCTCAGAAAAACTGATAATCAAGTTTCAGTCTCAGAAAAACTGATCATCAAGTTTCGTGGTCTTAGAAAAACCGATCATCAAGTTTCATGGTCTTAGAAAAACTGACCATCAAGTTTCATGGTCTTAGAAAAACTGACCATCAAGTTTCATGGTCTTAGAAAAACTGATCATCAAGTTTCATTGTCTCAGAAAAACTGACCATCAAGTTTCATGGTCTTAGAAAAACTGACCATCAAGTTTCATGGTCTTAGAAAAACTGATCATCAAGTTTCATTGTCTCAGAAAAACTGACCATCAAGTTTCATGGTCTCAGAAAAACTGATCATCAAGTTTCATAGTCTCAGAAAAACTGAGCATCAAGTTTCATAGTCTCAGAAAAACTGATCATCAAGTTTCATTGTCTCAGAAAAACTGACCATCAAGTTTCATGGTCTTTGAAAAACTGACCATCAAGTTTCATGGTCTTAGAAAAACTGGTCATCAAGTTTCATTGTCTCAGAAAAACTGACCATCAAGTTTCATGGTCTCAGAAAAACTGATCATCAAGTTTCATAGTCTCAGAAAAACTGAGCATCAAGTTTCATAGTCTCAGAAAAACTGATCATCAAGTTTCATGGTCTCAGAAAAACTGACCATTAAGTTTCATTGTCTCAGAAAAACTGACCATCAAGTTTCATGGTCTCAGAAAAACTGATCATCAAGTTTCATAGTCTCAGAAAAACTGAGCATCAAGTTTCAGTCTCAGAAAAACTGACCATTAAGTTTCATGGTCTTAGAAAAACTGATCATCAAGTTTCATGGTCTCAGAAAAACTGACCATTAAGTTTCATGGTCTTAGAAAAACTGATCATCAAGTTTCATGGTCTCATAAAAACTGATCATCAAGTTCCATAGTCTCAGAAAAACTGATCATGGTCTTAGAAAAACTGACCATTAAGTTTCATGGTCTTAGAAAAACTGATCATCAAGTTTCATTGTCTCAGAAAAACTGACTATCAAGTTTCATGGTCTTAGAAAAACTGACCATCAAGTTTCATAGTCTCAGAAAAACTGACCATCAAGTTTCATGGTCTTAGAAAAACTGATCATCAAGTTTCATTGTCTCAGAAAAACTGACCATCAAGTTTCATGGTCTTAGAAAAAACTGATCATCAAGTTTCATTGTCTCAGAAAAACTGACCATCAAGTTTCATGGTCTCAGAAAAAACTGATCATCAAGTTTCATTGTCTCAGAAAAACTGACCATCAAGTTTCATGGTCTTAGAAAAACTGATCATCAAGTTTCATTGTCTCAGAAAAACTGACCATCAAGTTTCATGGTCTTAGAAAAACTGCTCATCAAGTTTCATTGTCTCAGAAAAACTGACCATCAAGTTTCATGGTCTTTGAAAAACTGACCATCAAGTTTCATGGTCTTAGAAAAACTGGTCATCAAGTTTCATTGTCTCAGAAAAACTGACCATCAAGTTTCATGGTCTCAGAAAAACTGATCATCAAGTTTCATAGTCTCAGAAAAACTGAGCATCAAGTTTCATAGTCTCAGAAAAACTGATCATCAAGTTTCATGGTCTCAGAAAAACTGACCATTAAGTTTCATTGTCTCAGAAAAACTGACCATCAAGTTTCATGGTCTCAGAAAAACTGATCATCAAGTTTCATTGTCTCAGAAAAACTGACCATCAAGTTTCATGGTCTCAGAAAAACTGATCATCAAGTTTCATAGTCTCAGAAAAACTGATCATCAAGTTTCATAGTCTCAGAAAAACTGATCATCAAGTTTCATGGTCTTAGAAAAACTGATCATCAAGTTTCATGGTCTCAGAAAAACTGACCATTAAGTTTCATGGTCTTAGAAAAACTGATCATCAAGTTTCATGGTCTCATAAAAACTGATCATCAAGTATCATGGTCTTAGAAAAACTGACCAACAAGTTTCATGGTCTTAGAAAAACTGACCATCAAGTTTCATGGTCTTAGAAAAACTGATCATCAAGTTTCATTGTCTCAGAAAAACTGACCATCAAGTTTCATGGTCTCAGAAAAACTGATCATCAAGTTTCATAGTCTCAGAAAAACTGATCATCAAGTTTCATAGTCTCAGAAAAACTGATCATCAAGTTTCATAGTCTCAGAAAAACTGATCATCAAGTTTCAGTCTCAGAAAAACTGATCATCAAGTTTCGTGGTCTTAGAAAAACCGATCATCAAGTTTCATGGTCTTAGAAAAACTGACCATCAAGTTTCATGGTCTTAGAAAAACTGACCATCAAGTTTCATGGTCTTAGAAAAACTGATCATCAAGTTTCATTGTCTCAGAAAAACTGATCATCAAGTTTCATGGTCTTAGAAAAACTGACCATCAAGTTTCATGGTCTTAGAAAAACTGATCATCAAGTTTCATTGTCTCAGAAAAACTGACCATCAAGTTTCATGGTCTCAGAAAAACTGATCATCAAGTTTCATAGTCTCAGAAAAACTGATCATCAAGTTTCATAGTCTCAGAAAAACTGATCATCAAGTTTCATAGTCTCAGAAAAACTGATAATCAAGTTTCAGTCTCAGAAAAACTGATCATCAAGTTTCGTGGTCTTAGAAAAACCGATCATCAAGTTTCATGGTCTTAGAAAAACTGACCATCAAGTTTCATGGTCTTAGAAAAACTGACCATCAAGTTTCATGGTCTTAGAAAAACTGATCATCAAGTTTCATTGTCTCAGAAAAACTGACCATCAAGTTTCATGGTCTTAGAAAAACTGACCATCAAGTTTCATGGTCTTAGAAAAACTGATCATCAAGTTTCATTGTCTCAGAAAAACTGACCATCAAGTTTCATGGTCTCAGAAAAACTGATCATCAAGTTTCATAGTCTCAGAAAAACTGAGCATCAAGTTTCATAGTCTCAGAAAAACTGATCATCAAGTTTCATTGTCTCAGAAAAACTGACCATCAAGTTTCATGGTCTTTGAAAAACTGACCATCAAGTTTCATGGTCTTAGAAAAACTGGTCATCAAGTTTCATTGTCTCAGAAAAACTGACCATCAAGTTTCATGGTCTCAGAAAAACTGATCATCAAGTTTCATAGTCTCAGAAAAACTGAGCATCAAGTTTCATAGTCTCAGAAAAACTGATCATCAAGTTTCATGGTCTCAGAAAAACTGACCATTAAGTTTCATTGTCTCAGAAAAACTGACCATCAAGTTTCATGGTCTCAGAAAAACTGATCATCAAGTTTCATAGTCTCAGAAAAACTGAGCATCAAGTTTCAGTCTCAGAAAAACTGACCATTAAGTTTCATGGTCTTAGAAAAACTGATCATCAAGTTTCATGGTCTCAGAAAAACTGACCATTAAGTTTCATGGTCTTAGAAAAACTGATCATCAAGTTTCATGGTCTCATAAAAACTGATCATCAAGTTCCATAGTCTCAGAAAAACTGATCATGGTCTTAGAAAAACTGACCATTAAGTTTCATGGTCTTAGAAAAACTGATCATCAAGTTTCATTGTCTCAGAAAAACTGACTATCAAGTTTCATGGTCTTAGAAAAACTGACCATCAAGTTTCATAGTCTCAGAAAAACTGACCATCAAGTTTCATGGTCTTAGAAAAACTGATCATCAAGTTTCATTGTCTCAGAAAAACTGACCATCAAGTTTCATGGTCTTAGAAAAAACTGATCATCAAGTTTCATTGTCTCAGAAAAACTGACCATCAAGTTTCATGGTCTCAGAAAAAACTGATCATCAAGTTTCATTGTCTCAGAAAAACTGACCATCAAGTTTCATGGTCTTAGAAAAACTGATCATCAAGTTTCATTGTCTCAGAAAAACTGACCATCAAGTTTCATGGTCTTAGAAAAACTGCTCATCAAGTTTCATTGTCTCAGAAAAACTGACCATCAAGTTTCATGGTCTTTGAAAAACTGACCATCAAGTTTCATGGTCTTAGAAAAACTGGTCATCAAGTTTCATTGTCTCAGAAAAACTGACCATCAAGTTTCATGGTCTCAGAAAAACTGATCATCAAGTTTCATAGTCTCAGAAAAACTGAGCATCAAGTTTCATAGTCTCAGAAAAACTGATCATCAAGTTTCATGGTCTCAGAAAAACTGACCATTAAGTTTCATTGTCTCAGAAAAACTGACCATCAAGTTTCATGGTCTCAGAAAAACTGATCATCAAGTTTCATAGTCTCAGAAAAACTGAGCATCAAGTTTCATAGTCTCAGAAAAACTGACCATTAAGTTTCATGGTCTTAGAAAAACTGATCATCAAGTTTCATGGTCTCAGAAAAACTGACCATTAAGTTTCATGGTCTTAGAAAAACTGATCATCAAGTTTCATGGTCTCATAAAAACTGATCATCAAGTTCCATAGTCTCAGAAAAACTGATCATGGTCTTAGAAAAACTGACCATTAAGTTTCATGGTCTTAGAAAAACTGATCATCAAGTTTCATTGTCTCAGAAAAACTGACTATCAAGTTTCATGGTCTTAGAAAAACTGACCATCAAGTTTCATGGTCTTAGAAAAACTGATCATCAAGTTTCATTGTCTCAGAAAAACTGACCATCAAGTTTCATGGTCTTAGAAAAACTGATCATCAAGTTTCATTGTCTTAGAAAAACTGACCATCAAGTTTCATGGTCTTAGAAAAAACTGATCATCAAGTTTCATTGTCTCAGAAAAACTGACCATCAAGTTTCATGGTCTTAAAAAAACTGATCATCAAGTTTCATTGTCTCAGAAAAACTGACCATCAAGTTTCATGGTCAGAAAAAACTGATCATCAAGTTTCATTGTCTCAGAAAAACTGACCATCAAGTTTCATGGTCTTAGAAAAACTGATCATCAAGTTTCATTGTCTCAGAAAAACTGACCATCAAGTTTCATGGTCTTAGAAAAACTGATCATCAAGTTTCATTGTCTCAGAAAAACTGACCATCAAGTTTCATGGTCTCAGAAAAACTGATCATCAAGTTTCATAGTCTCAGAAAAACTGATCATCAAGTTTCATAGTCTCAGAAAAACTGATCATCAAGTTTCATGGTCTTAGAAAAACTGATCATCAAGTTTCATGGTCTCAGAAAAACTGACCATTAAGTTTCATGGTCTTAGAAAAACTGATCATCAAGTTTCATGGTCTCATAAAAACTGATCATCAAGTATCATGGTCTTAGAAAAACTGACCATCAAGTTTCATGGTCTTAGAAAAACTGACCATCAAGTTTCATGGTCTTAAAAAAACTGATCATCAAGTTTCATTGTCTCAGAAAAACTGACCATCAAGATTCATGGTCTCAGAAAAACTGATCATCAAGTTTCATAGTCTCAGAAAAACTGATCATCAAGTTTCATAGTCTCAGAAAAACTGATCATCAAGTTTCATTGTCTCAGAAAAACTGATCAAGTTTCATAGTCTCAGAAAAACTGATCATCAAGTTTCGTGGTTTTAGAAAAACCGATCATCAAGTTTCATGGTCTTAGAAAAACTGACCATCAAGTTTCATGGTCTTAGAAAAACTGACCATCAAGTTTCATGGTCTTAGAAAAACTGACCATCAAGTTTCATGGTCTTAGAAAAACTGATCATCAAGTTTCATTGTCTCAGAAAAACTGACCATCAAGTTTCATGGTCTCAGAAAAACTGATCATCAATTTTCATAGTCAGAAAAACTGAGCATCAAGTTTCATAGTCTCAGAAAAACTGATCATCAAGTTTCATGGTCTTAGAAAAACTGATCATCAAGTTTCATGGTCTCAGAAAAACTGACCATTAAGTTTCATGGTTTTAGAAAAACTGATCATCAAGTTTCATGGTCTCATAAAAACTGATCATCAAGTTCCATAGTCTCAGAAAAACTGATCATCAAGTTTCATGGTCTTAGAAAAAATGATCATCAAGTTTCATGGTCTTCGAAAAACTGACCATCAAGTTTCATGGTCTTAGAAAAACTGACCATCAAGTTTCATGGTCTTAGAAAAACTGACCATCAAGTTTCATGGTCTTAGAAAAACTGACCATCAAGTTTCATGGTCTTAGAAAAACTGACCATCAAGTTTCATGGTCTTAGAAAAACTGAGCATCAAGTTTCATTGTCTCAGAAAAACTGACCATCAAGTTTCATGGTCTTAGAAAAACTGATCATCAAGTTTCATGGTCTCAGAAAAACTGACCATTAAGTTTCATGGTCTTAGAAAAACTGATCATCAAGTTTCATGGTCTCATAAAAACTGATCATCAAGTTCCATAGTCTCAGAAAAACTGATCATCAAGTTTCATGGTCTTAGAAAAAATGATCATCAAGTTTCATGGTCTTAGAAAAACTGACCATTAAGTTTCATGGTCTCATAAAAAATGATCATCAATTTCCATAGTCTCAGAAAAACTGATCATCAAGTTTCATGGTCTTAGAAAAAATGATCATCAAGTTTCATGGTCTTAGAAAAACTGATCATCAAGTTTCATGGTCCTAGAAAAACTTATCATCAAGTTTCATAGTCTCAGAAAAACTGACCATCAAGTTTCATGGTCTCAAAAAACTGATCATCAAGTTTCATAGTCTCAGAAAAACTGACCATCAAGTTTTATGATCTCAGAAAAACTGATCATCAAGTTTCATGGTCTCAGAAAACTGATCATCAAGATTCATGGTCTCAGAAAAACTGATCATCAAGTTTCATGGTCTCAGAAAACTGATCATCTAGATTCGTGGTCTCAGAAAAACTGATCATCAAGTTTCATAGTCTCAGAAAAACTGATCAAGTTTCATGTTCTTAGAAAAACTGATCATCAAGTTTCATGGTCTCAGATAAACTGATCATCAAGATTCATGGTCTCAGAAAACTGATCATCAAGATTCATGGTCTCAGAAAAACTGATCAACAAGATTCATGGTCGCAGAAAAACTGATCATCAAGTTTCATGGTCTCAGAAAACTGATCATCTAGATTCATGGTCTCAGAATAACTGATCATCAAGTTTCATGGTCTCAAAAAACTGATCATCTAGATTCATGGTCTCAGAAAAACTGATCATCAAGTTTCATAGTCTCAGAAAAACTGATCATCAAGTTTCATGGTTTTAGAAAAACTGATCATCAAGTTTCATGGTCTCAAAAAACTGATCATCTAGATTCATGGTCTCAGAAAAACTGATCATCAAGTTTCATAGTCTCAGAAAAACTGATCATCAAGTTTCATGGTCTTAGAAAAACTGATCATCAAGTTTCATGGTCTAAGAAAAACTGATCAACAAGATTCATGGTCCCAGAAAAACTGATCATCAAGTTTCATGGTCTCATAAAACTGATCATCTAGATTCATGGTCTCAGAAAAACTGATCATCAAGTTTCATAGTCTCAGAAAAACTGTTCATCAAGATTCATGGTCTCAGAAAACTGAAAAAGTTATTTTCGACATCGTCCGTTGTCGTTGACGTCTGTACGTAAGCACGATAGCGGCCTCAAGAAACTAAGTTGGGAACATGAAATTTAATATAGGGGACTGTAGTGTTCTCGTAAACCCTAGGCTATAGAAATTTAGAAAATTCGTATATAAAATCTTAAAATGGCGAATATTGTAAACAGTTTTTTTTTCGTTCTTATCTCGTGTGTTATTCAACTTGTAACACACTAAATCAGATGAAATGTGTAGATTTCAATTCTGCATGGAATGAAAGTTGTTGTAAAAATGTAATTTCGAACCCAGGTGACCCAAGAAAATCTGATAATTGTATTTTATAAACAGGATAGCGGCCACAAAAATTAAAATAGGAACATTAATTTGCTATAGGCTACAGTAGAGGAAGGAGTACCGTGGACTCGTATAGAGCCCAATCAAAATTTATAAAAAATTGATTTGGAAATTTCAAAATGGCGGTTATTTTAACCAACTTATTGTTCATATTATCTCATGTGTTATTTAATTTATAACAAACCAAATTAAATACAAATGTTATGATTTGAGTTCTGCAGGTAATGATATCAACACAATCTCTCTAGGATGACAAATAGCGAAGTTGTAGTCACAAATGTAATTTCAAAATCCAACTTATGAAGAAAATGAGATATGTTTGTGTAGTGACAAGACCGAGGGCCATACGAACAAAGCAAGATGAGGTAACTTCAAATGTATGACTTCCGAGGCCTGACGGGACCGAGACACTAACGAGTGAAGTGCGTTCACATCTACATAGTGATATACACAACTAAGATTTTCAGAAAACCTGTGTAACAATTGTTTTAAACACACTTACCCTACTGGATAAGACTCGTTGTTCTACCAGTACATTTAACAGGGCTAAGAAACCAAATTTTGGACATTAAATTCAGACCATCTGGTTGTATTACATTCTATGATAAAGCTGGGTAAGTACCATGACGTTACCCAGCGACCTGTCTCTTCTCGCAATGGTGTCAACTTATTTTTATAAATCTGAACGTCACAGAAGTAAGACTCGACTTTCGTAAAGACTAATCTGTAGGAAGGAGCTTCGGATGTAGTCAGTAGAGCGTGCAATGGTACAGTAGAAAGTGACAACCTTGGCTGTAGAGACGAGGTTTCGTTATAAAACTGATAAAAACTACCGGTTGTATCTTCAAGCTGGCCTTTTTATGCAATTATACTACTTTGTTTCTAACATAACGACATCTTGAACAATAATCTGTTCAGAGTGTTTTGAGTTCCGATTAATGGAGTCTGAGGCAATAGACGTCTGCATTGAGGGTGTTGTACTTGTTGTTTTGAATTAAAGTAATCATAGAAAGGTAACGACCTGCAATACAGGTAAGCTTAAGATACAAAATCGAATCCAGAAACATGAAAATGATGCTGCTCCTTAATATGTATTTATTTAACAGTTAAGTAATTTATGGTTCAGAAAGATTGCACTAACTTTCTTACATACAAAAAAAACTCAAGTTAATCGACACCATCATGGTATTTACCCAGCCCTCAAATGTAATACAAACGGATTCTCTAATTGATTAATAGTTGGTTACTTGGAGAAAATGTTAATTTGTATTTCATTAAGGAGTCTTATCCAAGTAGGGTGAGTTTGTTAACTAGGCCACCTTAAGTTTCTCTTATGATAGTTTGGAATTTTGCATTCCCCTCCTAAAGTGAGGAATTAAGGGGGTACTCAAAATTTTCAAATAGATACCTGCATCTTGTGGCATGGTAAATTAAAGAGCAAAAACAAATTAATGGTACTCAGAAAATACTTTTTGGGATCACTCTAAGCAAAATGGCGCATATGTATTTGAAATTTTAAATTTATAAAATCGCTAAATACGTAAAATCCGAACACTATACAGTTTTTAAAATATTGGCTAGGCTAATCTGAGAGTCTCGACGTTGAACTGAATTTTACCTCTCCATCAAAAGTGAGCTCTCCCAAAATACAAAAAAGAATCACATCATGTGACATCAAATTAAATTGCTTTTTAAGGCAAAACTAATAGCACCAACAAATTTAACTTTTAACTTCATTAAAAATGTTATTTCGAAATGTGTATGACATTTTCAAAAAATTGTATTTTATTTTTACAGTATAATAGTTAGCCAATATTTCGTATTCACAGTTGGTTTTTTATGATTATTTAGATTAAGTGTTAAAATATTTTACATATTTTGCGATTTTATAATTAAAAAGTCTCAAATACATTTTTCGCCATACTGCTTCAAAAACAGCTGTTTTCAATACAAGCATTGAGATTCTAAAGGTGTTCTTTTTAGTCCTAAAAAACATCAGCTGAGGTCGAGGTCATCAGCTGTTAATTTGCTTATACGAATTAGTTAACGATTGTAAAGAATCTAAAAAAAAACAAAAAAAACCGATACTCTCGATTGTAAATAACCGTTAAAAAAGCTGTTACCATCGATTTTATAAATACGTATCACTAACACAAACTAAACAGCTGTAATAGCTGCAAATTTGTGTAACTTGTCCAAACTTTTGATGGTAAATAGGTTATAACATTTTAGTTTTTGTGAAATTGTTGTCTTATATTGTTTGTAGTATAACGAAAAATATAGTTCATCACTAGGACCAAAAGAAACTTTCCGATCCTCGCTCATTTCAAGTTAAACTTGAGTTTGTATCGAAAAGCTTCACTTTTGGTCCTAGTGATGAAATATACTATTGTGCCTCGATTTTGGTTAGGGTCATCTAAAAAATACTTCGTACACTAATAATTTTGTTTTTTTATACACTTTAATTTGCATGTCACAAGATGCGGGTTTCCATTTGTAAATATTGAGTAGGCTACCTCATAATTCTACCCTTTAGGTGGAGGTAAAAATTTCAAACTATCATGAAAGAAACTTCACGTTACCTAATTAAACCCAAAAGGGTTTGGCTCTATTTAAGTTTATATAAAAGTTAAGGTGGGGGAGGAACATTAAAAAAAAATCACCACTCGTTTCGCTCGTGTCAGGTCTCGGCCCTGATAAGGTTTAGAAGCTGTACATATTTGAAGTAGCCCTACTCGCTACGCTCGTGTCAGTGTCTCGGCCCTGATAAGGTTTAGAAGCTGTACATATTTGAAGTAGTCCTACTGAACCTCGTTGCTATGCGATATCAAAGTTTCTTTCTCCAGGATTCTATTACAGAATCCCGGTCAGAATTAGAAATTACTTTTTAGACTATAAGTTCACTATTTGTTATTGTAGAAATATCATATTAACACCATTACATGCAGAATGGAAATCCCAACATTTGTAACTAATAGATGTATTATAAATTGAATAACACACGAGATATGAACAAAAAACTGTTTAAAATGACTGCAATTTTGACATTATATATTCGATGATTCTGAATTTCATTAGACAACACCAATCCCCTGCACCAAATTTGATTTTCTTATCTTATCTTTGTGGCCGCTATCGTGCTTATGTACAAGACGACAACGAAGACGGACGGACGGGATGTTAAAAATCACTTCTTTGGTTTCCTAACCATGAAACGTCAAAAAACAAAAGTCAAAATTTTTAATGATTACCAAACTTACCCATAATTCGTATTCTGGGTAAGTAAAAATGAACATAAAATATTTTTGCCTACGAATACTCAATTAGCGTAAGGGTCGAAAGAGAGCAAGAGTTCATCAAGAGAAACCAGTCAGGAAAAATGAAAGGGGTCTAACTAAAGACTACATAAAAAGAGAATTCTTCGGGATTGCCAAGATGCACTAACTTTCTCACACCTATTTAAAAAACAAAAATATAATATTTCTACTTATCGTCTCAAAAAAATATCGTTATACTGTATTTTGACCAAATTGTTTAAAATTCTTCACCCCTTCTTTAACCCATCCTTAACATATTTCATTAACCTTCATCTACCTGCTAGGTCATTCCCCCTACCCTTCCCGATTTTTCTATTGTATTTCAGTTTCCTGTTACTTGTGTATGTATAAATAGTTGTCAATACTTGTTAATTATCAGTTGCCCGATGATGCCGCAAGGCGAAAATATTGTAGCTCATTTATATTATTAAAATAATTTTGAAACTTAAGCTTTATTGCTTTATTTATCCTTGAACTTAATTAAATCTTATTTTCATTGGTTTTAAAACAAATAATTATGTTTTAGTTTGTTTTAAAAGAAAATTGTGTTTGTATCAAATTACGATTGAAGCAATAAAAGTTTTTTTCCCGAACGTAACAAAAGCTTTACTTTATTTCAACTGCTGTGTTTTGCGTTGGCGCCATTTTGTTTATATAAACACGAATTTGTCGAAATTTTCACACAACATTTGTGGTAACTTTATTAAAAAGTATGTAAAGTTTCAAAACAATCGGTTGAGGAATAAACAATTATTAAAAAATCAAAAGCCTGTACCTCTTCGTAGAACACACTGTATAAAATACAAATTAAAAAATGGCTGCCAATATATTTACAGTTGATATAACCTAAAGACCTGCCTACATAAATGACAGTTCTTAATACATTGAAAAATAAATAAATATATACCTAGAGTTTATCTTGTAAATTACTACAGTAATCTTATAAAACTAAGTAACTTATTTTTACTTCATATTTAATTTATATTTTTTCCTTTCTATTCTCTCAGTTAAGGACCTTGTACTTGACGACAAATTAGAGGATAATGTCCCCATAGCCCTACCTAGCTATAACTTTGCCCTTCATTATACCTTTCCTTTTAAATGTGTTGATACATTTCTGTTGTAACAGTTACTCTAGTGTTGTACTTAATAACACATAAGTAAAGTGACTTAGATAACAAGATAGGAATGTAATTTATGGTCTACCATGCAGCTATTGTAGAAATGAAAAAAAAAATGTGAAAGTTATTTGGAAATATTTTATTAGAGTGTTAATATTCATTAATGAAGCTAGGTTTATCAATAACTTTTTTTATCAACGTACAATGGAACCAGTTGGGTCATTCATTATTAGGGAAAGGTTCAGAGATAATACGAGCTAGTTTTTTTTAGGCCTATTATTTGACTCGAATTCATTCGTAACTGGGAGAATAGGGTATTGCAAACTTTAAAAAACAATTTGATAGGGGCCATTATGGTGGTTACCCATCTCCAACACAAAATAAAGAGGCTCTAAATGTATTTGTATAATCCTTGCTCTTTCTCACTTATATTACTATCCTTTATCCGGACGACACAACGTCAATTCTCAAATAATGACTTGACTGCTGTAATCCACGATACACTTATTCTACCTTCTTATGGGTTTGCTTCAAATGGTCTGAAATTAAACAAGAAAACCCAAATAATACAGTTTAAATCATTACAAATACCAAATATATCTGAAATATATTGGGTGATAAGCAAGTTGTACAATCACGTGAAACATTTTTAAGAATTTTAATAAATAAGAATTTTGGAGGCTGTTCATACAAATATTAATAAACCATCTTTACTCTCTTTGTTGTCAAATGCAAATTCTTAGAGATGTTGTTTAAATCTTAGTCTTGAAATAAGGAAACTTGTTTATTATGCTTTGTTTTTCTCTAAAATAATACGTTAGAGGTTTGGGGTATGACTCAGACAGTGCAGATATTTTTAAGGTACAAAAAAGATATATTCGATTTATGACCTTTAGTAACTTCAAAAGTAATTGTAAAAATGTATTCATCGATTTATAACTGATGACTGTCCTTAGCCTTTTCATATAAGTGTCTGTTGCTAGTAAAAAACCAAATAAAATATTTCCTTGAAAAGCAGAGCTTCCATGCATATTGAACCCAAAATAAGGAAGTCCTTAGTTATTTAAACTACCCAAAACATCGGCTTTCTATCTTTAAAAAACACCTTATTACATCGGTAATAAATTGTTTAATTAACTGCCTATAGTTGCAAAAAATTTAATTAAACATAATTATAATCAGCATTAAAATGATTTAACACAAAGGGCGTTTTACTCGGTTCAATTTCTAGCTTCTAGGAGTTTTTTCTTTTGATTTTTTTACCCAAGAAATCTTGGAGAAAATAAACTTTGAATTATTTTTCATAGTTTACATACTAACAAATTTGTTCTAGATTAGAATATATATTATATTGAAACACTGTATTTTCTTTCTCTTGCAAGTTTGTGATTAGTGTAATAAGTAATGAACATGATTTGTAATTAATTGTTATAATAACATAATTTGGATTGATAACATTGACTCTTCACCTGTTTTTCACCAGTAACATCTGGTTTTGTAAAATTTAATGCGAAATTAAATATTTCTATTTCTGTAATGTTCAAAAATTGGTCTCTTGTAGGACACATTAAATTGCATTAGTAGATCAAGCTGAATTATTGTAAAACAGTCAATTGGTGCACAGGTTTATTTGAAAATCATAACTGAATATAATTACTTTCTTGAAGTCCAGTAGGCCTAACTCACTTTGCTTGTGCCAGTGCCACTATCCTGAAAGGCTTAGAAAGGTGTACATATGTGAAGCAGCCTCCATTCTCCTACTCTTACATAGTGACTCGGCCTTACCGCTTTCATAACTATACGAATATCACATTTTCTTCATATGTGGTGACAATATAGTCGCTATTTATCATCATAGAGACGTGGGGTTGTTATCATTACATTTACTAATTTTTATTTAATGTAGTGTGTTAAATAACCTACGAGATAAAAGCAAATAAAAAGGTCAAGCATCTGCTAAAACCACGCAATTTAGAGTTTGTAGGCATATAGGGACATTTTTATAAAGTCGAATGTTTTAAGCGACATATCGCCAACATATTAAATTCTTCATCAAATAAACATACATATTTCTTAATCAGAATAATTTATAATTGTATTTAAACCCTACACATTATACACTTTCAAAAGTTCTTTACCACACTTGGGAATAAACAAAATAACAAAAAAAAACAAACTTTTTTTCAAAAGTAAAATGTTTATTCGTATTAGACCCTTATAGCTATTACAACAACAAATTTGACATCTTCAGAGGGAATCTTAACAAAGACGTTCTTCGGAGGGAATTTAGTCTTTGTTAAGATTCCCTCTGAAGATGACAACTTTGTTGTTGTAATAGCTATAAGGGTCTAATACGAATAAACATTTTACTTTTGAAAAAAAGTTGTTTTTTTGTTATTTTGTTTATTCCCAAGTGTGGTAAGGAACTTTTGAAAGTGTATATATTGTCACCACAGTGCCCTGGTCCTTGTTTACCTACACATTATATTTCACAAAATACAATTTGTCTACAGTTGTTGACAAAGTGGCATTTTGTTCATTTAAATTAGTTTGCAAAACAGCTGATTTCTCAACAGTTTCACTTTGCCCACTACTTTGCTCACTACTTTGCTCACTCCAAATGGCAACCGAACAAAACGAAATTTAACCAGGTATCATTTCCTAACTTAAACACAATGTAATCTACAAATCTGAAAAAAATACTTGAATATAAAATTAAATGCAGTGCGAAATCATATATTGTGGTGGTTTTTTTTAATGACGACTACAACTTAATTTAACCTCTCACAATGAGAAATACGCAGCGTATAAGTTTTAAAAGCAGTTTTTGTGAGATAAGAGGCAAACAATACAACAGCACATAAATTTTAATAAGGTGGTTTTCATTTTCATTGATTTTTTTTTATTAGGGTCGGCAGGAAAAACCAAAAACCCTAATGTTTTAATTTGCGTCTGTGGCAACCAAGTCTACACAGACAAGACATAAATCCAACTTACATGTATTTCCAACTTTGGATTTATAACCTTTGTATTATAGAAGGTTACAAAAACCTGATCTTGGGATAATTAGGGACAAAAAATATTGTGTTGAAAATAGTTATTTGTGCAACTGGTGAGCAAAGTGGCACTTTTTTAAACGAGAGAAAAATGTTGACGCACGAGACTTCCCGAGTGCGTCAATTTTATCGAGTTTAAAAAAGACACTTTGCTCACGAATTGCACATTATACTTTGTCTACAGTTATTATTTTGTGACAAATAAAAAACATACTTCAGCAGTAACACAATTTAATAAAACTGAGATTATTTATGAATATTACAAATAACTTAGGTGTATTGTAGAGGAAACGGGATTGCCAACTTCAAAACTCGGCAAACGAAAAATACTCTCCTTGTAAATACACTGTTAATCATCTTCATGAATAATTACTTCCTTTTTCAACTTTAAAACGTTGTTTTGTTGTTTATTTATGTTATTTTACATGCAAGAATTAATCTAACCTACATACGGGACATTTCCTGTATATTATAAATCAACACATTAAATTTTTTTGTCAAATAAACATACATATTCGTAATCTGAATAACTTCTAGTTTTATTTGATACCCCACACATAACATTTATTTTTTTTTTTTTATTGTTTTTCAACAAAAATTAGCTACCATAAAGTTTTTTTGTTTTACGACTATATTTTTCCTATATGTGAGACAATAAAAAGAATATAAATAATAGTTTAAAATAAATAGGATTTATCGTTTTTTCTGTGTAGACTGGTTGAGATTTACAGACACACAGACTAACAGACCCATTTTTACTAACGGACCATAAAAACTGTTTTATTGACTTTTTTAATTAGAGTTTTTGTATTTAGTCGGGTTCTTTATAAACTCGCTATAGTCCTCTACACCAAATTTCATGTTCCTATATTTTTTGTGGAATCGTGCTTATATACACACAATGACTACAGACGGAAGGTATAGGTTAGGTTAGGTTAGGTAAGGATAGGTTAGGTTAGGTTAGGTTTGGTTAGGTTTTGACCATTTGACTGTGAAATGATCATGAAATGTGAAAACAGTCAAAATACGAAGGTCGAAATTTTTTACGATTACCAAACATAACTAATACTTTGTATACTGATTAAGCAAGCAAGCAAGCCGTAGTGGGGGGAAACCTGCTTCTAAGATTATTTTAACAATCAGTTTTATTAAAACCACATATGTGTTTCTTGCAATATATCCGCGTAACCTATATGTAGTAACCTAACCTCTAAATGACAATGTCTACATCGGAACATGTGGTCATTACATGTGGCGGTTCGTTGAAAATAGTTAGAGAAGTCACCCAGGCGTGAATGAATTATCCGTGCAATTGTTGTGTTATTTGGTGGTGATACGAGGCCGGGAGGGTCACGTGTGTTATGTCATTCGCATCGTGAATACTTTCAAAACCAAATCCATTTCACTTTCACAAGGAAATATTATTTTCGTTTTAACAGTCGTAAGTCGTGAACGGATTTATTGATATTGTGTTGTTTGTTATGAAACATATTTCTTCAAGGATTGGATCAAAGTTTAAAGTTTTAGTGGGAAATTCGTAGGAGGGATACAAATTTAAATTTTAGTTTATATCAACAAGACAATGTCTAAAATAAACCTAATAAAAAAGGATTAAGTGAACTGGTGGTTATTTAACAACAAAAATATTACTAGTTGTTTTTACAGTTAGGATTTCACTTTAGTAAGTACCGGCGTGGAAAGCCCTATGGACCCTGACTGAGTCTACACCTTTCTTCATGTAGTCTTGAGTTAGATTCCTTTATCTTTCCTATCTTCGTCTCTCTTGACCAAATCTTATTCTTTTCCGACCCTGAAGGTATTAGAGAATTCGAAAGCTAGGAGTCTTTATTTTATCTGATTTTTTCTTTTTTAGGCGTTAATGACCAAAATTTTTTCACCTTTAACATTAAGGAAAGTATCATTTGTATCATCATTTAAATAGAATTTAGCAAATACTTCCTATTTTCTTTGTATTTAAAAAAAATTATCGGTGCAAAATATGAATAAACTATGTCACTCACCCATCCACAAAACCTCCAAAATGGTCAACTTTAATTTTTTTAAAATTCCTGAATGGTAATATTTTTATTTTCGATTTTTTACTGGGCCATTAATCATCACATTTCACTAAAATTTGTACGAACCGTTACAGCCTATAAATTGTGTGCCTCCATTGATGAATGAGAAAACATATTTTACGTCCAAAAACAAAACTTTTTGTTGATATCTCCCAACAATTCCTTTTTCTAAAAATATCGGTCAATAATTAAAAAAAAACATCGATGATGAAACACGAAAAAATCGAAAACTCGGCTATAGGAAATATACTCATGACATGTTTACTGTAAAAACCAATAACTATAAACGTATCTGTTCACTAATTTTAAAATATCCAAATAAATATTAATCTTTGTAGATTAGCGGTTTAAAATAGATTTGATCTTTTTAAAAATCGTTAGTTTGTTCACTTCTTAACTGAATACGTACGCGCGATTTCTACAATATAGTAACTATTTTAAATTTCAAAAACTTAGAAAGTTTGTGAAATACGTTTAAATCGCGATACTTCCCTATACGGTTATCTGTGATTCATTGAACAGTAGAAATAACAGTTACTCATGTTTTAGAAAGTAATCTATGTTTACGACAAAATGTTCATATCAATTTAATTTACATAATATTAATCGTTGTAGGCGGCATTGTACGACAGAAACCAATAATAGTAACCGGGGAACTGTTACAACGAACTGATTAATTGGTCGGGAAATATCGGAAACATTCGCTGATTCTTTCGTGATTAAATAGAAACTTTTAACACAGTGTATTGAAAGAAAACAATTGCACAGTTGCATTACTCTAAGTATTTGAATTTTAATTTCATTTCATTTATTATCATTATGGATGAAATAAAATTGTTTACAAAGCGTCATAAATACTCTAAAAGATACTTAAAAATTATATTTATAAACACATTAAAAGTTTTCTCATAAATTATTTAAACTATTAAAAATCAAAACAATGAATAAATTTACATTATCTCTGATGAATTTATTATAGGAGACAAGTTGTACAATTAGATGAGTTATTATCTACTTTTTACGATGAAAGTATACATTGAAGGATGTTTATATAGCTCATTTCGCTTCTACCATTACTCACCCTAAAGGCAAATCGTATTTGATATCCATCCAACTCAATATTATCAAAGAATGTTTTATTTTTATTATTGATAAACCGGTGTCCCTAAAGTCCTGGACTGATCCCAAAACCTATTTATAAGTAGATACAGCCAAACTAAATCATTTTCTGATACATCATGTGACAGCTGACTTTATTTAGTTTTATTTGTATAAGTTTGTAATGCTAATTAGCATTATTACGTTACCATAGCAACAATTAAAACAATTTTAATGTAACAGCAGATAATTATTTCTTGTTGAAATTCCATATTCATTTTAAATAAAGCAATAAAGCTAAAGTTTCAAAATATTTTAATAATATAAACATATCGTAGCTCATTTATATTATTATAGTATTTTGAAACTTTAACTTTATGGCTTTAATTAATCCTTGAACAAATAAAACTTTGACAAAATACTATAAATGGCTACGATTACAAGAAAAGGTTCAAAGTGTTTTATGATTCCATGAATCACTATCAACGATTACAGTGGAAAGACAATTTAGAAGTCAATATGGGAGACAACCACCAAGCATCAATAATTTTCTGATACATCATGTAACAGCTGACTTTATTTAGTTTTGTTTGTATAAGTTGGTAATGCTGGTTAGCATTGTTACGTTACCATAGCAACAATAAAAACTTTGACGAGATACTGAAAATGGCTACGATTACAAGAAAAGGTTCAAAGTGTTTTATGGTTCTATGAATCACTATCAACGATTACAGTGGAAAGACATTTTAGAAGTCAATATGGGAGACAACCACCAAGCATCAATAATTAATTGTCTGATACATCATGTGACAGCTGATTTTATTTAGTTTTATTTGTATAAGTTGGTAATGCTGGTTACCATTGTTACGTTACCATAGCAACAATTAAAACTTTGACAAAATACTGTAAATGGCTACGATTACAAGAAAAGGGGTCAAAGTGTTTTATGGTTCTATGAATCACTATCAACGATTACAGTGGAAAGAAATTTTAGAAGTCAATATGGGAGACAACCACCAAGCATCAATAATTAATTGTCTGATACATCATGTGACAGCTGATTTTATTTAGTTTTATTTGTATAAGTTGGTAATGCTGGTTACCATTGTTACGTTACCATAGCAACAATTAAAACTTTGACAAAATACTGTAAATGGCTACGATTACAAGAAAAGGGGTCAAAGTGTTTTATGGTTCCATGAATCACTATCAACGATTACAGTGGAAAGACATTTTAGAAGTCAATATGGGAGACAACCACCAAGCATCAATAATTAATTGTCTGATACATCATGTGACAGCTGATTTTATTTAGTTTTATTTGTATAAGTTGGTAATGCTGGTTACCATTGTTACGTTACCATAGCAACAATTAAAACTTTGACAAAATACTGTAAATGGCTACGATTACAAGAAAAGGGGTCAAAGTGTTTTATGGTTCCATGAATCACTATCAACGATTACAGTGGAAAGACATTTTAGAAGTCAATATCAGAGACAACCACCAAGCATCAATGATTAATTTTCTGATACATCATGTAACAGCTGACTTTATTTAGTTTTGTTTGTATAAGTTGGTAATGCTGGTTAGCATTGTTACGTTACCATAGCAACAATAAAAACTTTGACGAGATACTGAAAATGGCTACGATTACAAGAAAAGGTTCAAAGTGTTTTATGATTCCATGAATCACTATCAACAATTACAGTGGAAAGACATTTTAAAAGCCAGCATGCGGGACAACCACCAAGCATCAATACCAAGGCAACTAGAAGTGTTGCTGACACTTTGTTTTAAACAGTTGATGCCGTGAGAGAGTCTTTTAGATGTAGTCTTCGTAAATAAATTCGCAGAGAATCAAGGGAACTTGAAAATCCTTGTAGCACAGTAAGTACATAAGATCTTAGACAAAAGAATAAAATGTTTACCCGCGCTGTGCTGTCTTTGCTGTTGAGATGTTATACCGCACCAACTTATACAACAATTACCTTAAACATGTGTTTTTTACAGCTAGGTTATTTTTTTTAAATATATGGTGTAGTGAATAGTCACAATGTCCGGATTGGGGCAGTGAAAATCCAACGGTTGTTTTAGAACAGGATAGGAATAGTCCAAAAGTTAATGTGTGGTGCTGTCTAATGCACAATATTATAAGACTATTTTTTTACTGAATCAACAGTAACTGGAATTATCTACTTGGATATGATTAAACTGTATGTTGTCCCTCAATTAGAAGGGTTCCAGCCGTGGATAGAGTTCAACAAGACGGGGGACCGCCGCTCTGGGGTTTATATGTGAGAGGTTTTTTGATGAAATTTTCTCCAATCGATGGAGGACAACGGCAGGCCTCTACACTCACCGAATATCCTACCTCTAGACTTTTTTGTAGGACTATATAAAAGACATTGAGTATTTTACACCAATTCTGATATGGACATATTGAAGAGAAGAATCAAGGATGTATTTTCAACAATCACAGAAGGGATTTTAGCCAAGACGTGGGCAGAAATCGAATTTCAGCTAGATATTGTACGAGCCACTAATGGCGCACATCTGGAAGTATACTGAACTAATAAATTTTGTGAACAAAACTTTATTTGTTATACTTTACTTTAACAAAATATTTATTTTTTTAGCCATGTTCAATATAATTTTAACACACCTTATATCAGTACAGGACTTTGTAGACACCCGGTAGTTTAACCGAGCATTCTCCATAATAATGTACCCAGTGTAAGAAATATGAGGTGAGTTTGCTAATCGAAAAAATATTCGACTTTTGTTTATTAACTGATCACTACTTTCCTGGCTTCAGGAAAAAGTGGTTTTCAACGTCACACAAACATTTGCCACGATAGCGGCTACAAAATTAAAATAGGAACATTATATTTGTCATAGGAGACTATAATGTGCTTGTGCTAATCCTATTTATATTCCAAAAAAAATTGAATGAAAATTTTTCAACAGTTTTTTGTTAATTTCTCATGAATTATTCAATTATAACACATTAAGTTAGATAATAATTTGCAGATAACAGTTCTGCAAGTAATGGTACTCTCTACGATGATAAATAGCGAAGTTTTTGTAAAAAAATGTAATTTCAAATCCTGACCTTATTAAGAAAATGTAATATATTATTTATCAATAGAGCGTAGTGAGTGGAGGCTCCTTCACATATGTACACCGTTGAGGAGCGAAATTAATGGAGATTTTTTAACATTTACTAAACTTGTTAGATCTGCAATACAATTTAACATTTCCTACAAAGCTCAAGAAACCAACTTTTGGGAAATACGTTTAGAGTAATCTGCTTTTATTACATTATATTTTGGGGCTGGGTGAGTACCATGATGGGCCCACCAATGTTTCTTAAAACGAAGCTCCCAAGATTCTTTTAGCTAATACTTTCCATTCATTGAGAAAAGAATTAGTTGAAATGGTTTATTGAATTTTGAGACGTACAATTTTTTATTGTACAAACTGTCCTTTGTTTAAATTTGTTTTAAAATACGCAATTTACGTTTTAAATTCATTCAAATGACACCAATATCTTGATAAACAAACGAAAAACACTCAAGTGAAACCACAAAACTTGTTCAATTTGCTTTCGATTAAGTTTACATCATATTAATACCATTTATCGAACTAGTTTTTTATCATGACTAATTGATTGTTGAAACTAACACCTTAACTTGTTTCCTGTTTTTGTGTTGGCATAACTGCAGATGTCGAACTAAAGGTAATACTGGTAGCTGTGTAGGAGTAGATTGCAATTGGGACTTGATTTAAGAGGTCGTTAAAAGTGTCATTCGTTAGACAATTACTGATTGGTTTGTTGGTGGTGGTGGCGGAGGGGGGGGGGAGAAATAGATGTGTTTACTATATTGAAAAGAGCATAATTTCCAACATAATTATACAAGTTTTCAGATAATGTTTTCTGAAACTAATATACAGTTTTCAGAACTGTGCATTACAAAATAAATAACTCTTGTACTACCTCAATAATAACTTTCTACTATCTTTCAAAAAATGTATCTATCCAAGTAGATAAAAGGAACAAACAAGTTGTCATCGTGTTACTTACCCAACCCAATTATGGAATATAATATAAACAGAGTCTCTAAATGTAATACCTAAATCAATGTTCTTTTGGTCTTTGCTATATCAATGTAAAACCTTTACCATACCTAGTATAATAGTTTTTCTGGTGTTAAAATACTGTAGAGTCAAAATTTGTGCCCCCTTTTTGAATGGGAGGGTAAAGTGGGCGACTTTCATTTTTTTAATGGCAATCCCTATCTTGTGACATATCATTGGAAAATTTTATGCGATAGAAAAATAATGACACCTCCTAAAGGTTTTTAGTACATACCCGGCAAAAGTTAAATGAAAATATTTGTTAGGACTAACTTGTGTATCTCTTATCTGTTTTAATCTAACAAGTGCTGGAATTGGTGACCTTCGGTGGTTTGGCAGTGTGCTAGAAGTTTGTAAAAAACTCAGAGACAGCATCATCAAAAGATTCTCTTGTGCCTTTTGTAAAATTCTATCCTTAGTTCATTGACAGTGGTTGTTAATTTCATAAACAAGGTTTTTCATGTGGCCCCAAAAGAAATAGTCTTGTGGATTAAAGTCAAGAGACCTTGCTGGTCATTCCACAGCACCTCTTCTAGCTATCCTTCTTCTCGGAAAAAACACTGTCCAAGTATTGTCGTACACGGCAGTAGTGTGGTGGTGCTCCATCTTGTAGCAACCAAATGTTTTCTTTGTCCTGGCCAAAACTATTTTGGAATGCATGCACGATCTGTTTAGCAAGCATCTCTAAATATTTCTCTGGTTGTTAACTATTTTTGCCCAAACATTTACTTTACTATGAGCCTCAACGTACCAATGTTGATTTCTATCCGTCCAATAACGACAGCTGCGCAGTTTGTCATGAAAGTAACCTCATCACTAAAGCACTTAAAGTCTTTCGAGCACTTGTTACATTAAAACAGGTAAGAGATACACAAGTTAGTCATAACTGTAACTTTTGCCAGGGATATACTAGAAACCTTTTGGAGGTGCCATTATGTTTCAATTGCATAGACCTTTCCAACTATATGTCACAAGATAGGAGTTGCATGAAAAAAAGAGAGTTGCTCCCTTTACCCTTCCTTTTAAAAAAAGAGCAAAAATTTTAAAACCCCCTTAAACACCAGAAAAGTATTATAATAGGTATGGTAGATGTTTTACTTTACCATAGTAACCCATTCAAATTATATCGAGGTGTATCACAACTTATTTTACACCCTGTATATTAATAAGTCTCCACTCGCTTCACTCGTGTCCTAGGCTTGACTTGAAGTTGTAAATGTGAAAGAGCCTGAATTTACTACGCTCGTATCAGTGACACGCCCTTTAGTGTCGTGACTGTACAAAATCACATTTTCTTGTTTAAAATTATATTTTTAACAATAACTTCACTATTTTTGTCATCGTAGAGAGGTGGTATTGTTACCATTAAACGCAGAACTGAAATCTGTAATTTTTATCTTATTTAGTATGTTATAAGTTGAATAACTCACGATATATGAGGGGGGGGGAATGTTTAAAATGCCTATCGTTTCGACATTTTCAATTATTTTCATTTTTCTGTGTTTCCTGTTTTCAGTAGGGTTCTACGTGAGCACACTATACTCTCCTCAGGCAAATTTCATGTCCTATTTTAATTTTTGTGGTCGCTCATGCTTACGTATAGTCAACGACGACGGACGGATGGTGTATCGAAAGTCCCTTATTCGATTTCCTGATGGCATGGAACTTATTGTACCGGTAGATCAAGAGTCTTACCCAGTTTGTTTATAACAGTTATTAAACATTTTCTGTAGCCTACCTATTAAATATATCACTACTCTCTTGATAGCGGCAAGGCCCATGAATATCACATTTTTGAGGAATCCAGGAACCGAAATTACATTTTTGACCGTAACGTTTCCTATTTTTCATCGTAGAAAGGAGGGGTTTACGTACAGAATTGAAAATTTCAAATTTTTATCTAATTTAATATGTTGAATAACACAATGATAACACCATTTAAAATGGCCGCTATTTTGACATTTCAATTCGATTTTTTAAATTTCAATATGAGCAAACTATAGTCCCTATACCAAGTTCGATATGCCTACCTTTGTATCCGTTGTCATGCTTACATTCAGACGACAACGGCGACGGACGGACGCTAAATCGAAAATCACTTTTTTGGTTTCCCCAGGTCATGAAAAGTGAACATCAGTCAACAAAGGTTGATAATTTATGCGATTACCAAATTTATCCTATTCCCTTCGTCTATTGGATTTGTAAAAATCCAACCTCAGTCAAAAGTAACCTAACCTAACCTAATTGCCGCCTCGATTATAAAGTAAATTTATTTTTAAAAGTTTTGAAAATTAGATTACATTCATATTGTTCTATCCTTTAAAATAGCATTTCACACATAATGATCCATTTATTACTATTCTTGTAATATGTTAACGAGTTTAACATTGTTCTTAAGTACATTGAATCCAATATGGCTGCCGAGCTTTAAGAACCCAATTTGGCAAAACAGCTCCAAAACGTACCCAATAGTATCTACTACAAAGAATGTTTTCAATAAATGCACCGATTTCACAATTTACAAGTTATAATTTTAAGATCAAAATTCCTTCGTAGACATTCCCAAGGTCTAAAAAACAATACAAATAGTGTAATGCAAGAGATTTTTTTAATGACAGAATAACGAAACCAGCTGTTCAATAGACAATCGACTGTCAGAAACCACATGTTTTTATAAAGCAGCTGGTTACATTCAAGGTCTAGACAGTGGTTGATCATTTTATCTACCACCTGTATTGGAATTATTGTTTCTTTAGAGATGAAAAACTATCGGTCATCATCGCCTTGTTAACAAAAAGAAGGTAAAATAAAGACGCTTAGCCGTTCAATATTCTAATAACGTCTGGGTCGGAAGAGAACAAGAGTTGGTCAATATACCTGATGAATAGATGAAAGAGATGGATCTAACCCAAGACTTAAAACAAGTTGTAGAACTAGCTATTCTGACTCTGGACAGCCAAGCCCGTACTTACTATAATGAGTTCCTAAGGGCAGTCTATAATAATAATTGCATTTACATTATTACTAGGATTTCGTCAAATGACATATTGGAAGGGATCATTTTTTTTAATTAGTATACAGGGTGTTTCAAAACGTTTCACGAATTCAGGAGCTTATCCCTGACATACTTCCTAAAATGTATAGTTTTCTATCTAGCCACTATTTTCTGTTTTTAATAATTAAAAATTCATTTATTTTTAACGGTAAATGAAATGGAGTTAAAATTTACCATGTTACTTTAGTGACCCAATATGATAAAAATAATCAATCAATTTCCTTTAAAATTTTAAAATATTTAAACTTTAAAAAAATCTAATTTATCGAAATCAGTTAGTTCTACAAAATATTTTTATTTTTTAACTGCGAACAAAATGTATTTTTTATTCTTTCTCTAGCTTAAAGGATAGGTGAGTTATCAACAAAAAACTGAAAAATTTGGTAATTAATTGCCTACAAGACCAAAGATTATGCAAATTTTTATCTCCAAATTTTCTTGTGAAGGACAATTGAGTTATTGACACATTAAATAATAATATCATATTATATGTTGAGCTTGACTTATGAGAAAGTATAACAAACACACAGAACACAATTCTCATTTAGTTTAGTTCTAGTTGTGGTTTGGTTGGTGTAGCTGGTGTATCACTGAAGAGGACGACCTTGTCGTTGAAACGCGTCTGATACTTAGGCGTATTTTTTTATGAGAATTGTGTTCTGTGTGTTTGTTGTACTGAGTAATATCATAAACTTCTGTGTCTTGTAGTAATGTGGAATGCATCTATTTTGAATGAGAGCTGCCAATTTGAAGAGCTCTTTTAGTTTTTATTTCAAACAGATCTTGTTTACCCATTACTTTTTTAATCAAACACATTTTCATTGAAAACAAAATGATTCATTAATTTTTCCAGCTCAAATTTTATTCTAGGCTAATCTTGGTTGTTGTAGATTATTAGCGAGAATTAATGTTTAAGTTTTTTTTCGATAACTCAATTATCTTTTAAGCTACGAAGAATCCATTTTGTTTGTCGTTAAAAAGGAATATATTTTGTCTCTTGTTAATAGTTTGTAAACTTAACGGTTTCTGAAATATTCGACGTTAAAAAGTTTAAATAGCCGCCATTTTGAAATGAGTAAAGGAAATCAGTTGATTATTTTTCTCAAATTGGGTCTTTATAACACTAAGTAGCATGTAAAATTTCAACTCCATATAATTTACCATTAAAAAGGTATGATTTTGTGTCAAAAACACAAAATGGCGGCTAGATGTAAAACTAAGCATTATATTTATATAAACGTTTTTATTAGTTTTGATTTGAGGAATAAGCTGTTGAAGTCTTGAAACTTTTTTAAAACCCTGTATATTGAATTTTGTGTAGTACTGAACCTTTTTATTTTAGTTATTTATATTATTATTTATCTCGGGACAAATTTCACATTTTTTAACTTAATATGTAATAACTGCCTTTAAAAACACACATAATTACGATTTTTTTTTTAATCGATCTAACAATTTTGATAAAATATTACTCAAGTGTAGCCTCTAAGGAAGCAAACAACACCTAATAATCTCCATCTTTCTAACAACGTCAGTTCATAAATTATCGGTAAACGAAAATCAGCCAGGCTGTTATAAAATACTCAATTTCTCAAAATCAACTCTATTAAATTTCGTTCAAATTTTAGTGAAATCTGATGATTAATAACTCATATCCTTGTATAAAACCAAACTAAAAAATATATTAAGTTTCAGGAATAACTGGTAAAAATGCACTTTAACTGAGGTAATTAATTTGTTTAATCTATAAAGAGCTGCAGGACCTGTATCCTCAGGTCATTGCATAGCGAGTTGTAAAGCATGTGCATCTAGAACTCAAGGTGACCTCTAATACAGCGTCCTCGACCTTCCCTTCCATTGGATTCGGTAGTGAAAGGAAAGGCGTACTACAGCATGTCAAGTTCAGAACAGCTGGTCTGGCCACTTTACATAACCACAGTAGGCTAAGTTTGGCTGCTATCGTGACTTGGCAAGTCCTTAACTAGCATTTGTTCTTCACTCCTCTCTGATAGCTGTGTATATAAATATACAACATGTGTCAAAAGTGTTCAACTAGACTGACAAGGCGTCCTGTAACACGCTGAAACCACTAGACTTCCGTTTTATATTGTGTTGTTATGTTTATTTACCGAATTATAAGGATCGCCACTAGATATTCCTTTAGGATCCACGTAACAGGAACTAAAAAAAAAAAATAAACTTTAAAATATCCACCATTTTAACATTTACCACCATTTTACTTACCCAGTGTACGAAGCATGTAAGTTTGATAATACATGTAGTAACAAAATTCGACCTCTGTTTTTCACGTTTGTTGGCCTCAGAAAAACAAAAAAGTGTTTTTACCGACAAACCGTCCATCCGTTGTCGACTATACGTAAGTACGATAGCGGGCACAAACATTAAGATCGGGACATGATATTTGGTGTATAGGTTGAGTTAG
The DNA here is from genome assembly GCA_963513935.1 of Aphrophora alni. Taxonomy (NCBI): domain Eukaryota; kingdom Metazoa; phylum Arthropoda; class Insecta; order Hemiptera; family Aphrophoridae; genus Aphrophora; species Aphrophora alni. Next base: position 38,595,806 of record OY740775.1, read on the forward strand.
GTTAGTTAAGATAGGTTAGGTTAGGTTAGGTTAGGATAGGTTAGGTTAGGTTAGGTTAGGTTAGGTTAGTTTAGGTTGTTAGACTAGGTTAGGTTTGGTTAGGTTAGGTTAGGTTAGGTTAAGTTAGGTTAAGTTAGGTTAGGTTAGGTTAGGTTAGGTTAGATTAGGTTAGGTTAGGTTAGTTAAGATAGGTTAGGCTAGGTTAGGTTAGGTTAGGTTAGGTTAGTTAGGTTAGGTTAGGTTAGGTTAGGTTAGGTTAGGTTATGTTAGCCTAGGTTAGGTTAGGTTATAAACATTTAGAGTGCTTTGAAAGTCAGAAAAATCTAATTGAAAATGTCAAAATAGCGGCCATTTTAAACAGCTTGTTCATATCTCGCATGTTATTCGAAACACTAAATTGCGTACGAAATATGAACATTTCAATTTTCCATGATAAATAATGAATTTATTGCCAAAAGTAATTTCGAACCTTATCTTCCAAGAAAACATGATATTTGTATAGTTACGAGATCTGTGAGGGCCGAATCACAGCACGAAAGCAGCGAGCGAGGCCCAGGAGGGCCGATACTCTTACACAAGCGAAGCGAGTGGAGACTTTTATATATACACATCTGCTAGATCCGTTAGGACTTGGCTAGCGTCAAGAAGTAGTGATTTACACAATAAGTTGAGAAAACCTATTTAATAACTGTTTTAAACAAACTTACTCTACTGGATCCACTAAAACAATTTGCTCAAGTGACCAACATTACATTTATAGTGTCTGCTTGTACTTAGTTTGTTATAGACTATGTGTTTCTTTTACGAAACTATTTTTAAAGACTACAGATATGCAGGTACGCGTAATTAGCTGTTACAGATTCTTATAGGTTCTATGAAAATAGGAACTACAGGAAAAAAAAAGAGTCAAACGTGTGGCAAAACCAGACGACATAGGGTCCGTAGGCATATAGGGACAGTTATTTTTATAAAGTCAAACTATTTCAAGCGACCTAGTGCCAACATATGAATTACTTCGTCAAATAAACAAAATATTGGTAATCAGAAAACTTATTTTTTTATTTGATACCTCACACATTAATATTTCCAAAAATAATTTTTTCAACCCGGTAGTTTTTGCCCCTTAACTACACTAATGTCTTGTTTTGGTTACCGGTATATTTTTCCTATGAATGAGACAATGCAAATTGAAATATAATGGATTTATCGTCTTGTCTGTGTAGACTGGTTGCAATGACAGACAAGCACGCCTAAGAAATTATAAGGGTCCTTGGTTTTACGTAACAAAAGAAATCAATGACAATCCAATACATCTTCTAATGGCTATGAAAATTGTTTATCTCACAAAACTACTTTTAAAACTTATACGCTACCTATTTCTCATTGTGTGGTTAAATTAAGTTGTATTCCTCATACAAAAAACTATAACATATGATTTCGCAATGCAATTAAATTTCAAATCCATTTTCTTTTAAGATGTCTAGGTCACGCGTGTTCAAGTTCTCTTAGGTGGGGAGCATGATAACTGATTCTTCAAATTTGTCTAGCGCCAAAATATTAACTTTCGCCAAATACATATCCGTAATCAGAATAACTTCTAGATTTATTTTATACTTCACACATATTTCCAAAAACAATTTTAACTCGATTTATTTTGCCTCTTAAGTACCCCCAGGTCTTTTTATTTTTGATACCACTATATTCTTCCTATGTGAAAGAAGACAAAGAATATAAATTTAAAGTTTAAAATACATTGTCTTGTCTGCGTAGACGGAAAGACAAGCGTGTGAAATTATAAAGGTTCTTGGTTTGTCCTACGGAACCTAAAAATGAACATTAAAACCATGTTGAAGCATGTTTAGGTCCAATTTAAATACATAAATATTTATTCAAAAACTGTGTCGATGGTTTATTTTCATATTTTTATTGACAACAACTGAACTTAAATTTGTGGTGACGATTAGTTTATTATTTTTTTAATGACGACAAACCCCTTGAACTATATATTTTTCCCTAGCAATTGACTAGACAAATTCTGATTGAAAACGGCAAACGTGGATTGTGAAGTTATGTTACGCCATAAATGGTGTTATTTTACTGGTTCCTATACACGGTTTCAGGTTTAGTTGGTAGAGTATACTCACTACAATGAAGCTGGCCAAATCCCAAAAACGTCGTGGTAAAAAATAACTTTTTACCAATATTTGAGTAGTTCGATTTTATTCGACCCTTTACTACCTTCAGGAGTTCACTTAATGTTTTACAGGCGTGGAAATCCTGTTGTGTCCTAGTAAGATCTACGCCTATCTTCATCTAGTCTTGGGTTAGATCCCTCTCTTCCATCTTTCTTATCAGGTCTCTCCTGATCAACTCTTGTTCTCTTCCGACCCTGACGAGATTATAGAAATCAAAACTCTGTTTATTTTCTTCTTTTTTTTTTTTTTTTTAGGTGATGATGACGAGACTTTTTGTCTTTAAACAACAAGAAAACATCACCAATTCTTGATCTTTTCTAACACTGACGCTATTACAGTATTCAAGGGTTTGGGGTGTTTATTTTATGCCCCATTTCTTTTTTTAAAGGCGATAAGATTTTTCACGTTTAAACGATAAGGAAGAAATATAACTAAAATTAAAACGAGTACATTAGTCCGCCTTTCCCGCTTCGTTAATGTCACTTTTTTTGACGCGTTTCGGATATACTCCATTCTCAAAACATTTTATAGTACTCTGTTAAGAAATATAACATATAAAAATATGCGTTCTTAAAGCAAAGAAATATGTAGGCTATCAATGACAATAATCTGTCACATCCCCTTTAAATGAGAATGTAAGTTCGACTGCAACCCTTTTTACTTTTAGCGAATCGTCCTAAAACTTCCATTTCATTTACACAAACAATGCACTTAAAACAATGCCAACTTCATAAGAAACGTAGCATAGACGAGCATACTAATCGATTAAAATCGAGCTTGTAAGTACGTCAGTAAATAATTGTTTTCATTTTTTTTCCCCACTCATTCTGAATTGAAATATTTTTTTATTTGAAATTTACTATGATCAAATTTTAAACGAAATCCTTAAAAGTGAAATTATGTCTTTTTATCAGTGCCACGAACGGTTTTTCATCGGTAACTCTAGAACTGGCGTTTTGGGAGAGGTGATGACCAGGAAGTTTTGTTTGTTTTAGAGGGTACATTTAACTAAAATCTGTACCAATATCGTTCAGTATATTTATTTCTTTTGTAGTTGGTATCCATAAATTTTAATTTGACGCAATATATTTTACGTAATTAGAAAACACAAAATCGCAACATTTTGAACAAAATCTGTTGATTGTTTTATGAAATACACTCCTGACTTTACTAAAACAAACTTTTTGGAATTCTTTAAAAAAATATTTATACTTCATTCCAACTTTAAGAACAAAATGCACTTCAAAGCTGTGTTAAAGTGAACGTATATTCCACAGCCTGCGTGAGCTCTATTAATAAAGCCTTTCCCAATCAACAAGGCCGTGCTTAACCCGACCACGTAATCAAGGAATAAATAACAAAATAGAACGTGTGCTTAGATACGTACTTTAGGTTAGGGAACGGCACCTGTTTAATGAACCATGGTTTGATTGCTTTTGATAAATTTAAATCTTGATTCTGTGTAGTATTTGTTATTGGACCGTGACTGTCCAGGAAGAAAGAGACTTTAATGCACGTAATGTGGGTAGGAGAGGAGGCGTGTGTGCAAAGTCCAATTAATAACACTAGGTTGGGTGTATACGGTGAAGAGTGAGTTTTATGAGTTTAATTAGTTGCTTAAAGAATGTGGGACTACTTAATGATATCCATGGACATTTCCGGGATGGGTTTCATAATATTAGAGAATTTCCTAATAGAAAATAACATATTGCGTTCTTTAAATGGCAGGAAATAAGGAAATTGCCTATATAAGATAGGTTGTTATGACATCGGGATTCCAAAAACATTCTTTCTGAATAATTATCTATGACAATTTTTGTGTCTTCTCAGGGGGGAATTTTCAAATTCATTCAAAATGTTTTTATATGTTCAACATTTCAAATATATTAAGGGAGAATTTTTTGGATTTAAACATCCCCCCCAAATAATTACTTAGAATTAAATTTCTTTAAAAATAATAAATCCGTCATATTGTTTATCTAAAATTTTCAACGAAAAAAACAACTTTTTTCTGATTATTACCAAACTTTAGTTATGTCAATTTAAAAAACTTTAGTTACAGGGTGATTGGCAATTAGTGTCAAAAAATATTTTGAATAAAATTACACTATACGAGTAGAAACTCACTCTCATTTTTTCTTGGAACTGTGAATTTTTTACTGTTTTTCAATAAATATTGTGACTTATCGACGATAAGTTCAATTTTCTCAGCTTACCTCCCACCAATCTTTACTTTTGGTATTATTTTCTGTAAACTCATAACTTTTGGAATAAAATACAACCATATTCATTGTGAAAAATTTTAGTGTAGGCTATTTATTTAGTTTCAAACAAACAAAATACGTGTTTTCAGAAAAAAAACCTGAAATATTTAAAAAAAAACTATTTTCGGATTGTTGATAGGCATAATAATAAAAACTTGCTCTTGTAGATAAGCTTTCATTTGATGTAAGGTACTTTAGTTTAATCTTTTAAATTGTAAGAGAAAAATGCGTTATAATTTTTAAAAGGAGTTTTGAGGAGGGGCACGCGGAAAGAGGTATGCAGCACAATCCATGTATAGCAACTTTTTATTTTACCACAGTAAAATCGTTACTGCTAAAGAAAAAAAATTAAAAATTACAAAATTAATTTCGTTCTCAAATTGCCACCCTACTTTCTTCACATGGGTTCATTTAGGCATTGCTATGTCACATTTTTAAGTTCCGTGTTAAATCAGTTAATTACAAAACGTATTTTTGGATTTCAATCTGGTTTACTCTTATAATTTAAAAGAATAAACTAAAGTATCTTATATAAAATTAAAGCTTATTTACAAAGGCAAGTTTTGGAGACAATTATTATCCCTATCAACAATCCGACAGTAGTGTTTTGAATATTTTAGGTTTTTTCCCCTGAAAACATCTATTTTGTTTGCTTAAAACTAAATAAACACATTAACATTATTACTTTTCGAAATGAAAGTGGATGTATTTTACTCAACAGTTTATCAGTTTTCGGAAAATAATAACAAAAGTAACCATTTTTGACAGGAATGTTTAGAAAATTGAACTTGTCACGATATTTTTAGAAAAACACAAAAAAATTCATAGTCTCCAGGTAAATTGAGAGAAAACTTTTTAAGTAAGTTTCTAATTTATATACTTTTACCCAAAATATTTTTGAAGTGTCAATCACCCAACATATCCATAAAGTATACTTCATGTAAATCTGAGACAATTTTAATTCATATATTGAGTTTTACGGTTATAGTATAATGTTTCAACTTTAGGGAAAAACTTTGTCCACCACCATTAATTTGTTTTTCCTTATTTTCTTTATTTCTATTCTTGCAATATTTAAATTTCAGATAAACAAAACCAATGTGTAATAAAACATTTGAAATATATAAAAGGAACATTTTCAGATCTCTATAAAAAGTTCCAAACATTTCATGAGATTGAATGTTATTTTTACAAAGTAGAAAATCTGTCATTTTTTATCGTAAAACTTTGTGGCTAAAATTAAGAAGTTTTTTTCTCTAAACACTACAAAATTTCAGTTAGGTCTATGTATTAACATATTCAAAATAAATACTTTGTGAAATTTTGAAACGATTTAAAGTTGCATGAGTTCAATATTTTGATATAAGGTCTGGACGTTCACTTCAATAGAAAAAAAAAATCCAATATATCAGTATGCAATATGGTTTTTTTTATATATATTTCTATGAACCATAATTTTAAATCCAACATATATATATATATATATATATATATATATATATATATATATATATATATTTAAATAACCCTTATTTCTTTACAAAGTCTGTGTAGTGAAGCTTATAGGTAAAAAGTTGTTACTTTTTGCTGGTGATCTGGTACATAAACCAGCAGTTTGTACGTAATTTTTCACTGCTTTAGATTTTCAGAATAAGCTTGTTGAATGTTACTTTAACTCACTAACAATTTTAAACGGCAACTCATGTGCTTATGCTTTTCAAAAAACTTCAACAGTGCTGCGTTAAATTAAACAAAGGTTTAAGAAAATACTTCACCCAGTACCTCTGGTCTAGTAAAGAGTAGAAAGCAGATAGCTTCACTGTATTTCAGTTTTAGAGATCAGAGAGACTGTCGATCAGCTGATAATTTTTCCAGAGTATTCGCATTAATATCTAGTTTCCTGCTTTGTGCTGCTGCCTAGCGGTAGAACCCTCCAGAACTCAGTAATTTACAAGTACTGTACTGTATTACCAACTTTGGTTTTCTAAAACAAACGTTACGGAGAACGAGATAAAAATATAATTTCGCTTTTGTGACACAATCGAATTTTCGAATTGTAAATGCACTTTACAATAAAACATAAATAAATAAATCACCAAATTAAAGCAATGACAAATATTTTGATAGAATTCACCAACCGAAAATAACCACAATAAGCGACGGTTCGTGAGAAGATAATAGAGTTGTCAATAAACACTTGTGAATCGAATTGCAATTATTTTAATTGTTAACAAGGAAGTGAGGTTATGTTGCAAAGTTATCTATTGTTGATGCTATACATCGATCGATGCTACTCTGTTGAAAGCAAATCAAATCCACAAATTATGATTTATACTTTCACTCAACTGTTATTATGTATTGCAGGAATTGTGATTTCTTTTAATGATCTGAGTCTCATTGATTGTGATACAGAATCTCGTATATTTCTAAATAAGACAACAGTGTACTTCGCAAATGATTTTATATTTGCACGTTTTATAGTATTATTCACAATTTAAAAATGAATATTTTCAGGTTGTTTCAAAAAGTCAATGCAATATTTTAAAATTTTGAATAGTGTAAATTTAATAGTATTTTCTGATTTCAGTTTCGAAATAGAATTCATTTATAAAAATTTTAATTAATCTTAAAAGAAACAGACTTTTAAATAAATTTGATATGTGATAAGAAACAACACTGCATTGAGTAATGCTTAGTTTTTAGAACTGAATTAAATATTTTCGTTAAGAAACGGATACATCACGAGTTCAATAATTTACAAAATTATTTCATCCTTTACTAAATGAATCGCTACTTGTATAATATATAAAAACGTAATATTATGAACGTGTCCCCAAATAAGTATCAATCTAATATCTGTCACTTAACTAAAGTTAATAAAAAGATTTTTAGAAAATACAAATAAAACCTTTTTAATTTGTTTACCATCAGGAGCTCACTGTAGTCCTGAGGTAACCTAGCTTAATTTATACATTTTTTTAAGATTAGTCGAATTTTGTCTCACAAACATGTAACTTGTTTTATGAAATTCCCTCAAAGGTTCCCGTTACACTTTAGTGAGTATGGCATGTCAATCCTGAGGATTCTTTCATCTAGTCTTGGGTTAGATCCCTCTCTTTCATCTTTCCTATTAGGTCTCTCTTGAACAACTCTTGTACTTTTCCAACCCTGACACTAATAGAGTATTTGAGGAGGGGGGGGTCTTCTTCCATTTCCTTCACGCCAACGTTTGTTGTCTTTAAACGGGAAAGAACTTATTACAGTATTGTTAAGTTCGTGTGATTTGAATGTCAAACCTAACCTAACCTAACCTAAACTAAACTAACCTAACCTAAACTAACCTAACCTAACCTAACCTAAACTAAACTAACCTAACCTAACCTAAACTAAACTAACCTAACCTAAACTAAACTAACCTAACCTAAACAAAACTAAACTAAACTAACCTAACCTAACCTAACCTAACCTAACCTAACCTAACCTAACCTAACCTAACCTAACCTAACCTAACCTAACCTAACCTAACCTAACCTAACGTAAACTAACCTAACCTAACCTAAACTAAACTAACCTAACCTAACCTAACCTAACCTAACCTAACCTAACCTAACCTACCCTAACCTAACCTAACCTAACCTAACCTAATCTAACCTAACCTAACCTAACCTAAACTAAACTAACCTAACCTAACATAACCTAACCTAACCTAACCTAACCTAACCTAACCTAACCTAACCTAAACTAACCTAACCTAACCTAAACTAACCTAACCTAACCTAACCTAACCTAACCTAACCTAACCTAAACTAACCTAACCTAACCTAAACTAACCTAACCTAACCTAACCTAACCTAACCTAAACTAACCTAACCTAAACTAACCTAACCTAACCTAACCTAACCTAACCTAACCTAACCTAACCTAACCTAAACTAACCTAAACTAACCTAACCTAACCTAACCTAACCTAACCTAACGTAAACTAACCTAACCTAACCTAAACTAAACTAACCTAACCTAACGTAAACTAACCTAACCTAACCTAAACTAAACTAACCTAACCTAAACTAAACTATCCTAACCTAACCTCGCGTTAACGTTGTGTGTTCGATTAGACTAGTTAGTAACTATTCTTGCGCTCATTACTAATACCCTTATACGTAAAACATTAGATTTATTCTCTTGAAATGACCATCATTTGGTAACTTTTATCAACAAATGTAATAAAACGCAATTTTCTACAAGGAACACTTTAAACAATAAAAAGAAAACGAATATATCATATTGATTTAAAAATTAACTACATTTCTCAGCCTGCTGGTTTGTTCTCCGGGCACAAATTTATTCCAGAACAATAATCAAGGAGACAACGATCTGGAACAAACCTCTCAGAAAGGCCTTAGAGGCTATGAAACGAAAAAGAATTATATGTTATACCAGAAGTCATTCGTGCGTGATCTGTATCCGCCAGACATGCGTCTTATGACGTAACTAACTGAAGCTGTACGTCGTTGCGTGCACGCACGTGACGACAACCACACGCACATTTAACAGCTCTATTAATAACAATTACAGTGATTTTATCTGTATCGAGGTTATGTTTATGACGCGTGTAACTTTATCATCGTAAATGTTACAGTCATTATATTACTTAACGTAGAGAAAGTTATCAAAGTCGAGTTTTGAATCCAGTACAGAATAAATAATATAGAGACAAAAGAAAGAACCAATTTTAATCGATTTTAGTCGTATCTGAAATGGTTTTCAATTTATCAAAGTGGTCGTGAAAATACAAAAATCTAATTTAATTAAAAACTGTTTGCATTAACATTTTTCTTTAAGTTTAAAAATAAACACAACTAAAGTACTACAATAAAACATTTCTAAAGAGGTCTAATGATTGAAGGTGTCTCCTTTGAAGTACACATTGTCCCGGTTTGGGTTTATATTTTAGATAGTCACTCTGAGTTCTTTTCCTGTTGAAGTTTGTTTAGATTTTAAAGCTGAAAACCCAATTTACAGTAGCCTCAGACTAGGATTGTGTCTGTTGTAAGGGGCGTGTTATCCCTTTTACTTGCTTCCCTAGACTGACTTGACGGTAAAACCCATTCCAAGAAAACTTGGTACACAAATTACTGCTTAGCTACATTTAATTTCTAAAGTTACAACTTCCTAACAGACTTTTGTAAACGTTTTTTCTTATTTACACCGATAAAAGTAACGAAAGTGTGGTAGACGTTTACACAGAAGCATTTGATGTCTATATTTTTTTTTGGGGGTTGTACCGCTGAAAGTAAACACAACAAACAAAGTGTGGAGGCTCCTCTTTTCCTCTCCACCACAGACACATTCCTACCTTGAGGATACTGTACCAAAGATAAGACATAGGAAAGTGTCTCCAAAGCACTTATGTTTAATTATAAGACAATTCATTCCAGAAATTTGGTAAAGATTTATTAACAACACTTAAGTTTTCTGAGTTAGTTGAAAAATATTACAAAAACAAAATAATAAAGTGGTGTAAAGTATATACTGTCTAAATAATAAATACAAATACTGTACTTAAAATGATATAATTTCAATACAGTAGGTAATAAAATACTTTACCATTAGTCAAAAATTAATAAATTATAAAAGAAAACACAACAGATAAATAACAATATACAAAAAATAAATAGTAAAATACATATTTTGTAATATAAAATTATTAGGAGTATTTTTGATCATGTTCTATCTATATCTAATCATTTGAGGAAAATCAAACAACCCATTGACTCAGTATATAGCATTCTCTATCAATGGGTTTTTATTATTATTCTCTTCTTTGATGTTATTTTATATTTAATTGCTTTATATCATCAGGAATTATTAGCAAATCATTACATTTAAAAAGCACCAATTCGAGCTGAATTTAAATTAATTACCTACATTTTGTTTAAGGTGATAAACCAACATTTTTAATAACTAAGTTTGAGATGAATACATTACAGGATCATTGAAAATTATGTTCGTCATTTTAATTTTATTGTATAACTAATCAGTCAACCTTCTTTATTTCAATCAGTCTTGGCATACTGCTGCTTAAAAACATTGAGAGTTTTGTTAATATACACTAATAATACACTATACTCCGCGCCAAAGCTGGTGGCGGCTGAGGGATTAGGAAGGCCAGGTCGGTGAGCCTACCCCCAATTAGACCGCGCTCGACCGCTTCGGGCCTTGGTCATTAGTCACCTACTGGGTTAAAAGTGCAATCGGTACAGCTTTTTTAATTAGTCAAATATTATAAAAGTAACTACATATTTGTAGTCTAAATAGAATTACAAGAAAATTAAGTCTAAACACGATGTAACTGCGATATTGTAAAGTATTTGGTTTAAACGGGATTTAAACGGTTTCCTGAAGAAGATAAAGATTTTTCTGTAATAGATTTTAATTACATAATACATTATAAGTTTTGTAGTGTATGTCAGATAACATATTTTAAAATCTTCAAACTTGTAAAAAAAAACCTTGTAGACTTTGTAATCGGTTATTATTGTGTTCGGATAATTTACACTATCAGTGCGGTTTGAGTTTCGGTTCGCTTTTATAAACAAATATATTTATTTTGGATTTGCATATGCTTTAGCCAGAGCACTTCTTGTATTTTTATTGAATATTTTCTGAAGATGTATTTTATTTTTATGAAGAAAGAAATAATTTGGTTCCACTGTAAGATGTTAAAAAAGTTTTAGAACGAGTTTCTGATGCGACTAAAGTGTCAAAACCGACCGTAGAAAGAATAAATGCTCAACTCCGTGAGATCAAGAGTAGTGAAGCTGAAGCAGACATCGTCCCGGGCGAAAACAATTGTGTATTAAATGAGGCAGACGAGACCGAACTTCGAGAAAATCCTTCATTGAAAAAGAGGCGTGTTATAAAAAAACACCAAGAAAACATCCTAAGGAGACCCCGAATAAACGACCAGTGACAGGTATGGATAGTTCGAATTTGATAAAGAAACTAACTAACTGTTACCGGGTATGCTTTAAAATGCAAAATCAATGGATTGGCGTTAATAATTTATGGTGAAATCGTTTGCTACGCTCACTTTTATAAAATACTCAACATACTCAATATTCAACTTGGAATGAAAATTCACTTTTAATTGGTTTATTAATAAATATTTTTTATAATGCAATAGTAAGCACAAAAAAAGAATAACATATTTATTTGTTTGTTTATTTTTATCAATATTTTGATTTAGGAACGGTTTCCTTAAAAAGGTCTTTTTTTCAGGGATATGAGTTATCGCCTTCAGCATCGTAGGAGCACATGTCGTAAAAGAAGATTTTACAAATATCGGTTGTTAAAAGCTCTTACTGTAAATATTTTTGTAAATACATGTAATTTTTAGATAACTTTCAAAATATATGTATGCATCATTTTTAAACTTGACTCTTATTTATTTTTATTTCCTTCTATAAACCAAATACTTTACAATATCGCAGTTACATCGTGTTTAGACTTAATTTTCTTGTAATTCTATGTAGACTACAAATATGTAGTTACTTTTATAATATTTGACTAATTAAAAAAGCTGTACCGATTGCACTTTTAACCCAGTAGGTGACTAATGACCAAGGCCCGAAGCGGTCGAGCGCGGTCTAATTGGGGGTAGGCTCACCGACCTGGCCTTCCTAATCCCTCAGCCGCCACCAGCTTTGGCGCGGAGTATAATAGAGTATTTGAGGGGGGGGGGGGTCTTCTTCCATTTCCTTCACGCCAACGTTTGTTGTCTTTAAACGGGAAAGAACTTATTACAGTATTGTTAAGTTCATGTGATTCGAATGTTTAACCTAACCTAACCTAACCTAACCTTGGTATACTGCTGCTTATAAACATTGAGAGTTTTGTTATTCATTGAAACGTTATCTTGTATTTGTGTTTCACAAATAGTATGATTTTTGTGGAAAATTGTGTTTTAATTCATAAGAAAAAATAAAGCTTAAATGACAGCTGTCAAAAAGATTATTTTTCTTTGAATTTATTCTTAAATGTCATTTTAAAGTATTAGCAACTTTGCACACTGATTTGGACCATTAATCTTCACACTTTAATAAAATTTTAGTGAAATTGGTAGTGCCGATTTTGAAAAATTGCGTTCTCTATAACAGTCCCACGCCCTGTGTTTTTATTTGTGTAGTTAACTTACGAATCAGAAATTTTGGTGATAAACAATTGTCAACTTATTTCAAAGTGGCAGCTAATTAAAGTGTTTGACATCGAATATCTCGAAAAAAAGTTAATTTTAAAAAAATGTACAAAACACTAAAACATTCCTTTTTAAAAAAACAAACAAAGATATTTAAAAGTTTTTTGCACGTCAAAGGATAATAAAGTTATTGAAAAATAACTGAAAACATTATTTCTGTGTAGTAGTATACATTACACAAGAATGAACATTTTTTGTGGAAAGTTTTATTTAATTCTGAATAAATTGATGTAATAAAGTCTACAAATTTAAATAAATTATTTTCATCCCTTATAGGGCATTCTATCTATTCTCAAAATAAATTTTATATTTTGTAAGTTAAAATTTATAAATATTAAATTTGTAAAAAGTTATGTTTCCCAACTTACATATCAACCGAGGCTAGAGGCTAAATTTTAACAAACGAGCAAAACGTTGGTACATTCTCTTTGTAAAAAAAGAAGACAATACAAACATGAAAGAGTTCAACTTATCTGTCTGCACTCTGATTTTATAAAAAGATAATAATGGGTATTAACAAAACTCTCCTACAAGGGACATTTTGAACTCCGAGTTCTGTCATCGTGTATGAAGGATTAGACAACCTCGTCCAGGAGAAACTGTTTGTGTAATGAAGCGGAAGTTCCTATAAACCGGAACTCCTTATAATCCGTTTAAATTAATTTTAAACTATAACTATAGTATTTTTTTAAACATAATTTTATATTTAAAATCTGTTTCAATGAAGATCAAGATTGGTCCATTTTATCACCTTCTAAAACAAGTAGTTGAGTTTGAAGTGAAAAGGTAGATTAATGGGGGGGGGGGGGAATGAATATTCACTTTTTTAATATTGAGGAATTTAGCAGGTCAAAATGGTGTCCTATTAATATATAATGTTTTCGTTATTTGGCTACTTAGAATTTCAAACTGAAAACATTTCCCCAATCTATGAAGACAGACGTGCTGAATGGAAAACTGATTAAGATCAGCTGACAGATTATTGACAAGTTCATAGTTTTTGTATATGTTACTATACTAATAGGAAATGAAAATCCGATCTGCAGACGATGTTGGGTTTACGTGGTTATAATCATTTTGAGGTCCCATCAGTCCAAAATTTAGTTTTTTAATAATGTCCTTTATCTCAGTCTTTATAGTATTTAAAAGAGTAGACAGATTTTAATCAAATTTGGACTTTCAGGGACTCGTCTATAGTGAGTACCCGCTTAGCAATCCCGAGTACCTAGCTGGATTTACCTTTTGATGTAGTTTTGGGTTAAATCCCGCTTTTCCATCATTCCTATCAGCTCTTCCCTGACTAACTCTTGTTCACTTCCGATCTTGTCACTATTAGAGTATCGAGGCCTAGCAGTCTTTATGTTATCTTTTTTTTTTTAAGGCAATGGCGGCTGTGAGGTTTTTCGTCTTTAAAAAACAAGAAAAAACAATATAATTTGTTGAGTTGGAATTTGGGTTTATTTTGAGAATCTTTTTTTATTATGTTTTATTTGAGATTTCAAAATGTAATGATACTTACCAAAAACAAAATTCTGACTTTTTCAAAATAGCTCTAAATATTTTGATCAATATTTCAGAGCAGTGAATTAACAACCAGACAGTTAATCGCAACTTGGAAAATATTATTTAAAAATAGCGGGAAAATCCAAAATTTAAAACTCGATTCCAATATAATAAGATGCAAACTTGTGGCGAGTTTAGGCAGAATTGAAGCTTAATTTAAATTTATTAAAATCTTTCAATTTAGTTTTGTAATTCTCATAAATACTTAAGTTAATATAGAGAATTTAACGTGATTAGTTTTTAGGTTCCCTGAGCCCTAAATTTTTTTTTGGAATTGTATCTGCCTGTCGGTCGTACAGCCTAAACGCGTACACAATTTATTATGTGAGAATAGTTCGGCCATCTTGAAACTTTTGATATCCGTGAAGTGCCCTGCAGCCCAAACACGACTAAACCGAATTTAATCAAATTTAGTTGTAAACATTTTTTGGCCATATCTAGGAACTTTTTTTAAATTCTTTCAATAACTCAAAATTTGTTTACTATAGTTTTTTGATATCTCAAAAAAAAGAAAACACACAATTCTGATATTCTTAAAATCTGCTCCAATGTAATCCCTAGTTCTCTATCTGTCTATAATTTTCGAGTACCGAGTCACCAAAAATATAGGCAATAGAGAACGGAATTTCTCAAATTCGGAGCTAGCAATTTCACTAAATTTTTGTAAATTGTGAAGATTGATGGCCCAAATCAGTGTGCAAAATTACAACTATTAGAAAATGACAGTTATAGAATAATTAAAAAACAAATAATATTTGACTGTTGCAACTTATATACAAACTAGGGCACCCGTTGCGTATCATTATATTATATTGTCGATTACTAAAAATCAGATATTTAAGTTTTTGTCTTATAAATTCCCTCCCCCCCAAGTTATCAAATTATCAAAAAATGTGTTCAAAAAGAAAGTAATGTATACCAAAGATTTAATAAAGAGGAAATGATTGATTCATATAAACGAGCAGCTGAAGTTACACCATTTACAATTGCACCAAATAATGAACGTTTCAAATCAATTTATAACAGTGTTTAAATTTAAAATATTTATATAGAGAGTGTCCTGTAAGTAATTCTTTGGGCCAGGATAAAGAAAAAATTAAGAATAACGTAAAATTTTTTCGCAACTCTTAGTTTTCCAAATATCTACCATTTTGTTTTTTTAACATTGGAAAAAGAGATATTGAGCTCATATTTGGTATACGTATTTTATATTTTATGTTTTATAAGTGTACCGAAAATGAAAACTGTATTTGCATATTTTCAAAATGGCGGTAGTTTTTAATATCTCGAAAACCATTAACTTTGAAAAATATTCTAAAAACAAAAAAAAAAGATTTTTTAAAGACGAACAATAAGGTGTTTGTATATTTTTTTGGAAACATTCCTTGGTAGTTGTCTACAACACCAAGATTGACCTACAAAAAAATTGTTTTAATCCTAATTAATTGTTTACAAAAATGATTTGCTTTATTAGGTTTTTATAAGAAGATATTATTTTTGTTTAATTAACCAATGTCACCGTGGACTCTGTCATAGCTTTCGCTCATAATTCCATTACCTATTCCCAACATACATTAAAATTTGAAGTGTCATTAATTTATTTTATAAATAAAATGTACATATTACCAAAAATATTAAATAGGCACCATTTAGAAATAGTTATGGGTCACATTTGAATTTTTTACGCAATCCAGAGCAATGGATTTTATTATTTTTATTAAAAGTATTAGAATTCAAAATATGTTGGTTCTAGGTCAATCTTGACAACTACCAAGATATTGTTTTTTTTTTTTTGTTTTTTTTACAATAATTCAGAAAAAATACGATAAAAATAAAAATTGTCGACATATTTAATATTAAATACTTTAAACGTACGCCATTTTAGAAATATAAAAAATAAAATCTTTATTTTTCAATACAAGTAAAAACGTAACGTACAAAATGCGTATACCAAAATATTAACTGAATATATTTTTTCAATGTCAAAAAACAAAATGGCGGATATCTAGAAAACTAAGCGTTTTCGGAAATTTCCTAACATATGGCAGCTTACTTACGGGACACTCTATATAAATATTTTAAATTTAAACACTGTTGTAAATTGATTTGAAACTTTCATTGGTTCAATTGTATATGGTATAACTTCCACTGGCATTCTTAGTGCTCGTTTATTCGAATCAATGTTCCTTTCCTCGTGGTTACGTTTTTTGTATAGGTACACATATTTTTGATAACTTGAAATTTTTGGGAAAATTTATAAGACAAAATCATAAATGTCTGATTTTTAATAATCGGCTCTAACGATTTTATTACAATTTTACAAAAAATTAGTCTTAAAAAACTCAAAAATCGCCACTTCACAAAACAATACCGGTTTGTAATTTACTAGCAAAAATAAATCGACCATAGAATTTTTATAAAAAATGCAATTTATCATAATCGATTACACCTATTTTGATCAAATTTTGATAAAATTCTAAAATACGAGTAAAAGGAAATTGCAGTTCAAGAATAATTATTGTAAAAATCAAAATGAATATTGGCCATCGAAATTAAAAACTATAGGCTATTTCAACATAATAATATTTAAGCTTAAAGCAAAAGTATGGCGAAGCGAAGCGAGTTGTGTTAGTAATGTATAATAAGTGTTTACTAACATGACAAAGGACAACATCCTGCCCAATACTTGAGAAGGGAACTACCAAAAAGCCACGAATTTTTGGGCCGCTCTGACCCTACCGAATAGCCACGATCATTAGAGGGGATTAAGAAGGGTTCGTTTGCCAGCGCTGAAATGTCCGAAAAGCCACGACGGCTCAGCCAGGTAGCCGGCACCACCTCTGGGAAAAAGGGAATTGATAATTCCCTATGACATAAACCATTTACTACTACACTTAGTAGTTTGTAAAATAAAAGTTTATTTTTTATGATACAAGCATACTTCGTACTAAAGGTTCGCCAGTCCCAGACATTTAAAAAAAAAATTACCCTATTTTCGACTTTTACGTACTTCGAAATATCCAAAAACTACGATAATTTGAAAACTGTGATCTTCAAAAATCAATTTTGAAACCTTATTTTACAGGAAAAATGATGAATAAATCATATATCCGTGTCGGGATAGAGAAAGCTACAACAAAAATAGATACTAATATTTATAGAATATACACTTTAGGCACTACAAGCATACTTCCTACTAAAGGTTCGATCGTGGCTTTTTGGACATTTCGTTCCTTGCGAGATGACCCTTCTTAATCCTCACTAATGATCGTGGCTATTTGGTAATTTCAGATGGACCGAAAAATTCGTGGCTTTTTGGTAACAGCCCTTGAGAATGGCTGAATAGCCGAAAAGCCCGTCGTTAAACGATATAATAGAAATATTGAAGATAGTAAATTAATTACAGATAATCAATATTCGGAATAGTGACAAGCTAACGTTAGAACTTAGGTTCTATTTAAATTTATAAATATTTCCCAATATTTAATTTTTTCCCCCAATATATGAATTTTTAGGAATATGACAACGAATAATTTTTGGTTTTATAAATTAGTGTAAGAGAAAGTTAATGCAAGAATTTTTTTTAACAGATATGATTATCTTTCTGTCAACTGCTAATAGAGATCGCTGTAATTTTCTACACCCAAACCTTATCCTTTTATACGCTCGATTAACTGTTCAGAGAACGTCTGATGCTATATTGAGATTGAACAAGTAGTGACGTCATATGACAATTTAATTGTTACAAAACTTGACTAATCCAATCACGTAACACTCTTTGAGTACTGTTGTTAAGAAATCGATTTGTGTTCTAGTTATCGCACAACAAGTCGGTTTTGTCTGTTCTAACAATTAATTGTTCAAATAAACACAATGGCTGATATAAAGGATGTACTTGAGGAGAGGTGGTGGTGAAGGTTGAAGGTGTAGGCTTATTGAAAATATTGTCCAACGCGATATATTAATTTTCTATTGGACAAACAGATCCCAAAAGAAATGTATTGGTCGTGATTAGTTGTTACTACGCATAATATCTGCGCATTTGTTTTGATTATTAGTTTAAACATAACCTTAAAATTAGGTAATCAATTTAAACAGCTGATCAACAGCTGTTGGGTAAAATTTGCAATAATAGTAAAATTGTCTTAAAATGACGTAAACAGGAGATGTTTAAATAATTTTTAAATGTACAATAATAAACACGACACAACAAAACAGTTAGTACAAATTTTCATTTACAGAAGTATGTAATAAAATGTTGATTTATCTTTAGACAGCTGTTAACTTTGATAAAGACGGATTTAAACTTTTGCTCCCCTTTGGTACACTCACTCTGGTTGGGCCTAATCTCTCCCCACGCTACTGGTATTCTATAAATATCGTAACCTACTATGTGGAAAATAAGGTTGAATTAATTTAATCCCAAAATATCCCTTTCTTATTTATTGATTATATAAATTAAATATTTAGGTTTTGGACACATTTAAAAAAAATCACAATTTTATACAAATGACCAATAAATAATACAATGTCTATGAAGATTCATTGTTTAACATTTTCCTTTTTGATTTTACGAAATTGTCGATTACATGTGATCGATCTATGGAATTAAATACGTCTCCTACAATATTTAAAATAAACATAACTACAGAATCCAGTCTGTCTTCACACATTCAAAAGAAAGTTGTGTGTAACGTCTATAACTCAATTTAATTTAAAAAACATTAGCTTTGTTCCCTTGAAACAAAAAAGTGTTTTTTTTTTAAATTATGTATGTCCTATCTCGTGATTATATATAGGGGTATATATATATAATATATAATAGAATATAATATATATAATAGTATATATATATGCATATATATATATATACTATTATATAAAAATCTAATGGTGTGTGTGTGTGTGCTTAATCAGCAAACCCCGTACGAAGGATACTAGCATATAGTACTAACATATACCCGTCCTATATGTTGGAGTAGTTGCCATGAGAAAATAATGCAAAATTAAAATTTTCGACTTTAACGATGTTTGCCAAATTTTATTCAACTATATCCGGTTTTTGAGTTATCGCTAAAAAATCAAATACTCGAAGTTTTCTAAAAAGACTTACCATAATATTTCAAAATCTGTTGAGAGAAATAAATAGGCGTTGAGGAGGAAAATTGCCCTGGTGTAGTGTCCGCAACTTCACTATTAATATGGCAATTATTTTTTGATTTAGCAGAACATTTTTTTAACATTGTAATTTTTAAGGATATTCAAATTCAAAATTTTTGATCTAATTGTCTGAATTATAAAATTAACAAATACGGAAGTTATATCATTTAATGAAAAAACTATTTTTATTCTTGAGTGCATCTTTTACATTGAGACAAATGGATGTCTCAAAAACTGTAAATAACTGTTTTTCTTTGAATAAAAAGTTTTAGACAAATGTTATCTGGGAAAGAGATAAAATAGCTTAATTACAATATTCGTTTAGTATATGTTTTCAAGGACAATTGGAGGTCAGCTTAAATATATTTTAAAAAATCATATAATAGGAGACCGAAAATGAGAAAAGTTCATGT
This sequence comes from Aphrophora alni, assembly GCA_963513935.1. Lineage (NCBI taxonomy): Eukaryota > Metazoa > Arthropoda > Insecta > Hemiptera > Aphrophoridae > Aphrophora > Aphrophora alni. The sequence continues at coordinate 38,615,657 of OY740775.1, forward strand.
GAAACATTTTTAAAATTCCCTTTAATTGTCACATAATTATGTAATAACTATTTCAAATTTCCTAACCTTCAATTTTTTTTCTTGTTGTTTAAAGGCATAAAATTTCTCGGTTAACTATTTTAAAAAAAAGTATAATAAACTCGCGAATCTGCATTTTTGGAGCTATGATGATAATAAAAATTGTCAACAGATATTCCTTTAATCATTTCAAAATGGGAGCTATTTAAATTGTTTAACATAGAATATCTCGAAAACCGTTAAAAAAAAAATGTACTAAACACACAAAACTTTCCTCTTTTACAACAAAAAAATATTTTTTAATTTTATTTTCTACACGTCAAAGGATAACCAAATTATTTAAAAATAACTGAAAATATAATTTCTTCGTAATTGTATACAATACTCAATATTAGCCTAGAACAAAAATTTCTGTGAGTTCTGCAACTTTTTATTCAGGTACGTCTAGAAACTTTAAAAAAAAACAGTTTTTTTTATGAACACACCAAAAGTTGTCAGAAAATCTGTACTTGATAAACATTCTTTGTAATACCACAAAAAAAATATTAGTTACTGAAAATAATTTCAAAAGAAATACAAATTTTAAAAAACAATGTTTTTGCAATGACTAATAAATTTACACAAATAAAACGAAATAATACCGTCTTAAAATGTGATTTTAGAATTATTTTAAAGAAATTTAATAGGTTGGCAATACTAACAGCTAAACAACAATTAAACTTGTGTACTATGTTTGAATATGTTATAATAAAGTATCATAGGCTACAAATAAAGATCATATCGAATTGTAAAAATTCAATTGATGTGAAGAATTATTTAAATATTTATAATTTCTGATATTATTTTAATCTTTAAGTCTTTGGAAAAGGTAATAATTAAAGAATGATGAATGTCTGATTTATGTTAAAAAATTAAGGATATGCTATAATCTCAGTTTGAAATGTAACTTCACAATTTGAATGTTTCACTAATAAATGAACTCTATAGAACTGAAACTCTATTGTTTGTTAAATTGATCAATCGAAAACAGAAGAATAATATTTATGCAATTTTATAAATTATCTTAAAGCTGCTAATGGATACTAAATGGATCACTTAGAAAGTTTTCTTTTTATAATAATAAACTATGGTATACTAAATATTTATTTATTATCTTCCTCTATTATGTGGGATAACATTTAAACTTTTTTTTAAATCATTGCCTTGGACATTTTAATTTTCTTTTTCGTAAGCTGATAAAAATGTGACAAGTTGGTTCAGAAGTTCATCCATCAGTCCAATTTTTAAAATCTAATTGTTGAACAAGGCATGGTTGTTCTTTTTTTAAATTTTTAGACCTAGAATATCAGTGGTTCATAATGATACTTAGATTTTATTACAAATTTTGACAATTACAAAAAATATAAAACAAAATTTTATTTTTTAAGAAACGGACTTTAAAATATAGTTTCAAATTTTCTTTACTGTCTAAGTCTAAATAAAAACTCATCGGTTGCCAATGAATATTTTTAACATTCCCGTTTCTGGAGTGTAAAATATGGATATGTTTAAACAGTAAGAGTTCTCAAAAATAACCTAACCTAACCTAACCTAACCTAATCTAATCTAACCTAACGATTACGCTAAGGTTTTGATATAATATGATAAAGGTAAGTATCCATTGAACTAAATTTAAATAATGGATACTTCAATTCCCAAATTAATTTAGAAAACCAACTTAAAAGTAAACAGAAAATAGCTCGTCCCTTTAAAATCACTTCCTGCCCAAGTGGTGTCCGTAGTTGGTATCCTTTCTCGAATTATTGATTGAAACTCAGTTTAACATTTTTGCACTATCGAATCTTGATTGTATATTTTTTTATCGTGATTTTTTGGTACTTATGTAATGGGTAGGATACTATAATCTTTTTTCAATTAATTCAAATTATGCAAAACCAATATATCGCGCTATACAACATCGATGTCTATCTGTCTATCCTTTTATAACTCGAAAACCACTTATTTGATTTTCATGGAGTTATTTCCCAAGTGTAAGTGTAAAATCTGCGAAGATTTTAAGCAAAATTTGGTCTAAATTGATTAAATGATTCCCAAGTTTCAACAATTTTATAGCCGTTGTAGTGTGTCGTACAAAATTCTGAATTTTTGGCATATTTTAAGATTTTATTAAATATTTTCAGTGAGAATCTATATTTCGTCAAGGACAAAGTTGTTGGGTTAAGTGAACGCCAATTGGATCCGAAATTATTTTTGAATTCAGTACAGTAGTTTCGAGTCATAACCATTTTATGGTGATATAAAATCAAAAATTCACATTTTCCACATACTTTACAAATTTCATTTAAATTTCCAACAACATATATTTTGTCTGTGGGAAAATTAGTACTTAGCTATGTGTACAAGATATCTTTTTATAAAGGTAATATGTTTTTTTTAATGTGTTTATGATCATCAGACTTTTTAATTATCAAGTTCCTATAGCTCCTAAACTGTTGTATTTAGAAGAAAATGTCTAAGATAAAAAAAAAAAAAAAAAAACCACTTTAAATTACTTATTCTATCCGAAACAACATAAAAAATGTTCAACCCCTTGAGTTCAAACTTGTGCAAGCACTCAAAAAAGGGCTCATGAAAGATGTGAAGCCTCATAATTGAGTTCCCTACGTTGGTTGATGTGTTAAAATGTATTGCGTCTCAGTAGAAGATATAAATAACTTTTTTTTTATTCTAGTTTTGTAGGTGGAAGTGTGACAAAATGTCTACTATATCCTGGACCGTTTATTAAAAACAGTTGGAAGGCCAACAACTCTGATGATACAATAGAGGGGGTCAGTAATACAAATACATAACACACATGTAATACTTTCACGAGCGATGTAATATGCTACGTTTTTAGATTTGTTACGCTCATGCAATTCTTAATTAAAGCTCCTGTCTGATTGGAAGTACGTGTTTTAAAATTAACTCATATTGTTAATACAGTATAGCAAAGCCTCAAGAAACTAAATCTTGTAGTTTGATTGCCGCAACATGTCCACTATATAGTTGCCAAATATATATAACAACAACTATATAACAACAACTGTTGTATTTCCTTGTAACAAGCATGTAAAAAATACACCCAACCTTAGGAGAGGGGTGAAATCGTTTTTATCTTCTAATTTAAAAATGAAAACCTTTTGTTATAAAAAAAAGGAAGAAAAATACTAGCCCTCGAATACTCTAATAAGGTTTCACAAGAACAAGAGTTGGTCAAGAGAAACCTGATAGAAAAGATGAAAGGGAAGGATCTAACCCAAGGCTACATAAAAATAGGTATAGATCCAGCTAGGATTGCTCGGGATGTCCCTGAGGGATAAAGACAATGTTTGGCATGTACTGCAATTTTGCTCTAAAGGTGCCCCTAGACGGTCAATCATTTTCATCAAAAGCTTGAGTCAAGCGATTGAATCAAGCGTGATTGATAGTCTAGGAACGCGTTTGATGCTTGAGTCAAGCGTTGACGGCGATTGACAGAAAGTTAGAATGACTCAAGCGGCTTGACAAGCTGATTGACCGTCTAGCGTTGTTTTGATCAATCATTGCGTCAGTCACACACTGGCAGCCATGGAGAGTGCATCGAAATTGGGCAAGTGTGACAACGAACGTGAATTTATTAGCCTGCTTATTGACCTGTATCGCGACTGCCCTGAACTATGGAAGGTTAAAAGCAAAGATTACTTTAATCGCAATAAAAAATGTGCAGCTTTAGAAAAAATACTGGACGTTTTAAAGGCTTTGAAACCGGACTTTACAGTATCGGAATTAAAGAAAAAAATAAACGTTTTAAGAACAAATTTTAACCGCGAGTACAGGATGATTGAACAGAAGAAAGTGTCTGGTGCCTCCACTGATGACATTCCTGAAGCTACATTGTGGTATTACAACGACCTTATCTTCATAAGTATAGTCTTTAGGTTCGGTAACGCGAAGAAAGTTCAGTAAATTTTGATGAGTGAAGCGGGTTCTCAGCTTGTACCACTCCTTGGACCAACGTCGTCTTCTCTTCACTTTTTTCTTCTGCTGGAGAGCGGCAAGAGTCAAAGCAAGGAAAGCCAAATCCGTGTTGTTTACCATTTCGTGTCGAGAAATAACTGCGACTGAGTTTTGATAAAAAGATTGAGGGATTGCTTGAAAGGTGATTGACTATCAATCACGATTGATTCAATCGCTTGACTCAAGCTTTTGATGAAAATGATTGACCGTCTAGCCTAACCTTAAGATTGGTTTTTAGGAGGCAACTAAACAAATTAAAACTTTTATCACGTGATAAATCATTTTATTGGAATAACCGAATAAAGGAAACTGTAGTCGCTTACTAGATGCTTATTTGAAATGTCAGCTGATATAATTTTAAAATGAACGTAAGAAAATTGTGATGGGTCAAAAAAACAAAGTGAGTTATTGCGGATATGTCCGTTTCAAGGTCATCTGAGTCCAAATAATGATTTTGGAATGATATGTGTCTGTCGCCTGTAGTGCTGCTCTTCAGCCCAAACCGTTGGACAGATTTTAATTAAATTTTATTTGTGGACATATAAAGACGAAATCACTGGAAGTTTTTTTCACTATGTCGAGAGCTCAAAATTTAGGAGCTGCTGATGTAAGAAAAAATACCAAGTAATGATTTCCCCAAAATTGGGTGTAACAATTTTTATCCAATTTTGCTAAATTGTAGCGTTTAACTCAAATTAAATTTATTAGTCGCCATCTTTTAAACAATGGCTGTTTTTGAGTTAGCGGTAATTTTTTTTCACAATTGGATATACCGATTTCGCTTAGTTTTAGTGACGTGATGATTAATGACCTAAATCCGGTGCAAAATCGCAAGTAAAAATATATTCAGGTTCAGGAAAATTGGCAAAAAACTGAAATGCACCTTGACCGCCGTCATAAAAAACTCGATTTTAATAAAATACTTTTTACGTTGGCATAGTCTACTTGTGGTATAAGAGAAGAAATTTTATGATCCATTTAATTTTTATTTTAAACAGCGTCCAAGTTACATTTTCACTTACAACCTACAACAATCTAACGATAAATTCTCTTCATTTCTACAACATCCTTATGTCTGTCTTCGAGATAAAATGGATCAATATACAAGGATAAATATATAAATGTCCGCCCCTCCCACCTTAACTTTTGAATGAACTTAAATAAATGGAGTCAAACCTTTTGGACTGTTAGCCTGAAGTTTCTTTTAGGATTGTTTAGAATTTTCCACCTCCCCCTAAAGCGGGGAATTTTGGGAGTAATCTAAATTGTCAAATAGGAACACGCATTTTGAGTTAAGTCAAATTTTGAAAACATTTTTTGAATGACAATAACCAAAATGGCGGCGCAAAATATATTTGAGGTTTTTAAATTATAAAATCGTTAAATATGTGAAACGATAAAACTAAACGGTTTTTAAAATGTTTCCTAGACGAATTTGAGAGAAGTTCGACGTTGAACTGAATTTCACCTGTCCCCCAAAAGGGTGGTACTTTTGGGCACACTCAAAATACAAAAAAAAATTAAATTGGTTTTTATAGCAAAACATTAAGGCAAATTTCCATTGAACACTTAATTTAAACAATCACAACAAACCAACTGTGAATATGAAATTTAACTCTCGTACTCACTAACTGTAAACCTACAATTCAATTTTTTGAAAATGTCGTCTAAATTTTGAAATAACATCTTTAATCAAGTTTATTTTTCTAAATTGTACAGACAGACACACGCGTGAAATTGAGAGTCCTTGGTTTTATCTATTGAACCTAATAAAGAGAACCCAATGAAAATGCAATCCATCTTTCAATGACTATTGACTTGTCTCATATTGTTTCACTAAAATTGGCGTATTCGGATCGCGGCAAATGGAAAAGTGTACCGTCCAAAAAACGCAGTCAAACCATGTGAGGCAGTCTTAGCTTTTTGAGGAGTTTTTACCGTTATGAAATCGCTACCCATTATTTTACAGAGTCTAAAATATAGCATTTTGTTCAGAAAATAGTGGATATTAAGATCATAATATTGGTCACATATTATGATTAAATCTCGGAAAAATCTTTTATGGGCGTCTAAAATAGACACTTTTCCCGCTATTTAGGCCATAAAAAAGTAGACATATTTGTCAAAATATTTTCATATTCTCACAAAGTATAATTTTTGTATTCATTCAAAGATAGCCGTAGTTTATTAGCACAAGATTGCCCTACAAGCTGAAAGGTAGCTTCTTTAGTTGTAAAAAGTTACCTAAAGTACTCCCACATGTATGTAGTATGTGATGGGTAAAATAAAAGGGCCAAGCCTGTGCTATAAAACCCAACTACTTAGTGTCCGTAGACACATAGGGATAATTATTTATCTAAAATCAAAGTCTTTAAGCGGTAGCTATATTATAAAAAAACAGAAAATGCAATCCATCTATTATTGGCTATTGAATTGTTTGTCTCATATTTCACAAAAACTGCTTTTAAAACTTATATACTACACATTTCTCATTGTGTGGTTAAAATAAGTTGTAGCCTATTCGTCATACAAAAAACTATAATATATGTTTTCGCACTGTAATTTAATTTAAAATCTAAATATATTTTTTTGTGATTTTTATGTCACGCCGCGCCGTGTTCAAGTTAGAAAGGAGGGGATGATATCTAACACTTTAAATTTGGCCTAGCAATTACATATTAAATTTTTCGTCAAGTAAACACACATATTTGAAGTTAAAATAACTTCTAGTTTTATATGACAACCCACAGATAATATTTTTTTTTTTAATTAACTATAGTTTTTACTCCTTACAGAGGCTTTTAAAACGTATAGGCATATTTATTTGTCATTATAGGGTTAAATTAAGTTGTATGCGTCATACAAAAAAATATATAATATATGATTTCACACTGTAATTTAATTTAAAATCCAAATATTTTTTGTTTTGTTCAGAATTGTAAGTCACGCCGTTTTCATATTATGAGAGGGGGTGACATAATATCTGACTTTTTAAATTGCCCTAACAACAACATATTAATTTTTTCGTCAAATAAACATACATATTCGTAATCTGAATAACTTCCAGTTTTATTTGATATCCCACATATAATATTTGTTTAAAAAAAATCTCAACTCCATAGTTTTTGCCTCCACCCCAAGGTCATTTTTTGTTACCGGTATATTTTTCTATAGACTATGTGGGACAATACAAAGAATATAAATGCAAAGTTTGAAAATATAGTACTTATCGTCTTATCTGTGTAGACTGGTTGCGACTACCGGACATAGACATGTGCATGAAATTATAAAGGTAATGAAGTTGGCCGCCATATTGGAAAATGGTTGCGACTTTTCAAAATTTGGATAACAAAAAAATAAGGAAGGTTTCCCATTTATAATTTTTTATACCTGTTATAGTTGATGATTCTGTATATTGTATTGTATACATAACGAATGTAACATTCCCGATGCCGTAAAGATTGTATACAGAGTGTTTCAAAACTACGTTCCAAAACTTCACTACATGGTTTCTTGGATCAAAATAAGTAAAAAAGTTCCTATGAATATATGTCCTAAAATGGTTAGTTTTCCATCTGTACGCTTTTTTGTGTTTTTCAAAAAACATATTTTTTTAAATAAATTAAATACCTAGTCACAAATTTGCTATACATGTGACATTTTATCAATGTACAAAAAACCAGGACTTCATTTTGTATGTTTTCAAAATGGTGGCCGTTTAAAATGTTTTGTAAAGTTCATAGTTATTTATATATTCGATATTATACATTTTAAACGGCTGCCATTTTGAAAACATACAAAACAAATTCCTGATTTTTGATACAAAATGTCACAAAAATACGTATAACAAATTTGGATTCGGTATCTAATATATTTCCAAAAATTTTTTTTTATATATATATAAAAAGCACAAGGACGGAAAACAGCATTTTAGAAAATATATTCATAGGAACTTTTTTACTTATTTTAACCTAACGAATCATATCCTGAAGTTTTAGAACGTAGTTTGGACACACCCTGTATAAAAGTGGATGCCTTATCCGTTATGAAAGATATGGCAATCGCTTTTTTTTACAAAATTCACTGAAATAACCTACAATATAAGTTTACTTTTACTCGGACATAACATATTGACCCGTGATTGCTCTCTACGCTCCAGTTGTTCTATGAAATGATTTCAAAGACAGATTTATACAGATTTATTTACTGATCTTATGTAAGACGTCGTGAAAAGCGAAAGTAAATAGTCCGTACTTGTATACTATCACCGGAGTTTAATTGAATCGGTAGTTTGATAAAACACAGTTTGACATGCGGCCTAGGACAAGAGATTAAATTGACTTGTTTGTTCAATTATTGTGTACCGGAAATGTAGAACAATGTTGATGGAGAGTTTTGTTTTCGTTTCTTAATTCTAGGTTATGTTTGACGTTGACAAAGTTGAGTTCCAATTAACTAGATGTAGGGAATTGGTCGAAAACGCTTTAGCACAATAAAAAGAGAAAGATACACTCCGTCTTTATTTAATAGCGCATGAGCAGCAGATATTAATGACGCATTGTGCTTCTATTGTTAACCAAGGCAAGTAGGCTATGCTGTTCGGTGTCCGGACAGTTCCCCACACTGACACTTCCCCACAGCCCTTGGACGTGGCTACCTGTTTAATGACTCAACTGACATTTCCACACACATCTCCCCTCTCTCCTCCCCATTAAAAATGAGAAATTTCCAAAGGCCCATAGTAGCCTTTGAAGTACAGTGGAGTCACGATAATTCGAAGTCGACGGGACCGCCTAAAAATTCGAATTATCAAGGTTTCGAAGTTTTTTAGGTTAGGTTAGAATAGGTTAGGTTAGGTTAGGTTAGGATCGAGCGCTTTTCTTCACTCCAAAGGAGTATTATGTTAAGGTGCGGCTGTAGCCTTGGGGGGGGGGGGGACTGTCAGTCGAGATTATTTCCGAGTCAAGTAGCCGTGTCCAAGGGCTGTGGGGAAGTGTCAGTGTTGGGAACTGTCATGTAACCTACTGTTCAAGCAAGAATATTAAATCATTGTTTAAAATAACTAGAGCGATTATTTTATCTTTGCCTCCATTCGAGATCGTAAACTATTGATTTGTCGGAAACTTTAAATGGGGAACGTTCATTACTCTTTCGTCGTAATGAAAATCTGTTTTACAAATTAAAAATAACCGCCATTAATCAATATGGCGGCCAACTTACAAAATTTCTTGTAGAACTACCTATTTTTTTATGGTATTTTCTAATTTTACACAAAATTATAAGACTTTCTATAATTTTTTGATAAACTTAGATGCTTAAACTTGTTTAGGTGCTTAAAGTACAAAAAAATTGACGTGTGATGAAAAGCGATTGTTTGTATTTTCCATTGTTGAATCAAGTTAATTTTTTTATTACCGCTATATTTTTCCTATATGTAGACCTACGACAATACAAAGAATATATATCCAAAGTTTGAAATACAGTAGCCTCAGACTGGGATTGTGTCTGGTGAAAGGGGCGTGACCTCCCTTCTACTTGCTTCCCTAGCTTGACTTGACGGTACAACCCATTCCAAGAAAACTAGGTACACAAATTACTACTGCTTAGCTACATTTAATTCCTAAAGTTACTACTTCGTGACAGACTTTTGTAAACGTTTTATTTTTAATTTACACCGATAAAAGGAACGAAAATAGGGTAGGCGTTTACACAGAAGCATTTGAGGTCTATATTTTTTTATTGGAGTTGTACAGCTGAAAGTGAATGCAACAAAGTGTGGGGCCCCTCTTTTCATCTCCACCCCAGACATAGGATTTATCGTCTTGTCTGTGTAAATTGGTTGCGATTTACAGACTAATAGACGGACAGACAAGTGCGTGAAATTATAAGGGTTCTTGGTTTTACCGAAAGACTAAAAACTGTTTAAAATGGCCACCATTTTGACATTTTCAATGAATTTTTATTTGAAAGGGTTTATATATGAGCATACTAAAATTGTCTTCACAAAATTTCATATTTGCACCCTAATTTATGTGCCCGCTATTGTGCTTACGTACAGACAGCGACGACGCCGGACGTAATCAGGGCTTCGAAAATCACTTTTTCCTGAGGCCATGAAATGTGATGATCAGTAAAAGAAAAGATGCTCCAACTACTGGGTGAGAAAAACCATCATCTTAGGTGCAGGGGTCCTAAGCCCCATATTTCAAATAATAATTTGACATTAGTTGATTTGACCCGTCATATAATTTATGCCGTATTACGTCTGTGAGATATTAAAAACATTAAACCAATTTAATCATTCCACCCCTCAGGTAAACTATAGTGAGTTCAGGCTTGGAAATTCCGAGTGGCCTAGCTGAATATACATCTTTTTCATGTAATCTTCCGTTAGAACCCTTTATTTCATCTTTCCTATCTAGTCACTATTGTTCTCTTCCGATCCTTAATGTATTAGATATAGGGGTACCGTTTAGAAAAGAACCTCACACCGGTTTTGTCTCGCGCATGTAGAACTGTGGTGGGAGAGGGAGAGCCCGAGTTAGACCAGACATACCCGCCCGCTGCTTCATTGCGTAGGGCTTAATTTTTTCCAGCGATTAATCCCTACCACCGCTCCAATCCCCTTACCACAATGCGCGCGCAAGCCGCTCTCGAGATGACGGTTCTGCGCAGGTTTCTTTCTGTCTGGTAGGCATACAGACTAGAGGTCTTTATTTTGTTCTTTCCTTCCTATTATATCGTGTGTGCCAAAAGTAACGGACCGATTCAACAACTTGAAAATCAAAAAATATAGAAAAAAGATATTTTATATGTGCCTTCTGGTGAAAAAAAAACTACTTTTTAGCAAATGAGACACTTTTATCTGTCCCCCAAAAATGGGGGTTTTGGGGCAACTCAATAATATTAAATGGAAACCCCATCGAGTTTTTTTTTTTAATTCTGCAAATTTTTATCTCCAAATTTTGTTGTAGCTTAAAAGACAACTAAATTATCGACACACTAAATAATAATATCTAATAACTAATCTCATAAACTACTGTACTGTGTTTTTATTAATGCGTAATGCATGTATTTTGAAAGAGTGCCGCCGCTTTGAAGCTCCTCTAGTGTTTTCATACAGATCTTGTTTAATATTATTTTTTTCTAAAATAAATTTCCATTGAAAACAAAATGATTCATTATTTTTTTTTCTGTTTAAATTTTATTCTAGGCTATCTTGAGTGTAGTAAACAGTTACCAAGAATTATTGATTTCAGTTTTTTTTATCAATAAGTCAATTATCTTTTAAGCTACAGACAGAATCCATTTTGTTTGCCGTTGAGAAAGGTAAATATGTTGTCTCTTGTTAATATAATAGTTTGTAAACTTGACGGTTTCTAAGATATTCGACATTAAACAGTCGCCATTTTGAAATAACTAAAGGAAATCGGTTGATTATTTTCCCCAAATCAGGTCTTCATAACACTAACTAGGATGCAAAATTTCAACTCCATTTCATTTATCTTTAAAAATATAAGTATTTTTTTATTATAAACACAAAATGGTGGCTAGATAAAAAACCAAGTATTTTAGGGAGTAAGTATATATAAGTCAATAAGAATAAATTATACATTATTTTATTTGTCTTAAAATTATCTAACTTTTTTGTGTCATAACATTTTTTGATAAAATTTGTAGTTTATTAATTATTTAACTTTGAATATTTTGAACTGCCGCCATCTTGAAACGGAAAGTTGTATGAAAACGAAATTTTATTGGCATTTATAAACTACCTACAGTAACAATCATACCAAGTATCATGATTTTCCCTCAAATAGTTTCCAAGATATATGGGTTTTAAAAAAACACATACAGATAGGCCGAAAACGGAATGAGATAGGACACATGTTATATTAAATTTTTTGTTTCTTTTGACATGCTGAATAACGTGACAAAGTTTGTTCACATTTATGGTTGCAAGACACCCTGTATATACACTTTTTCATTAGTTTTAATGTGAATTCCTGAAACTTATTTTTAAACATCCTGTTGTTCCCGGAACGATTGTTCCCGAACTTTTTTTTACAAATTTCGGAGTATTGAATAAATAGAAGCCAAAAACTTAATACGACCAGGGGTCTATCTCGTTTCATGGTCCGAATGTATGTTAACTCTACAGAATTTAACCAAATTTGGGTGTATTGTTGCTATTGTTAGTTTCGGTTAATATGTTAAATTTATTATTATAACCAGATTAGTTTAAAATGGCGGCCATTCAAACTTCTTAAACTGAAATAACTCTAAAACTGATCATTTTAGAAACAAATAACAAGAATATTTTTTATAGTCAGTTTTATGACAAATTAATAGTTGCTTTTGTTTTTAAAATTGGGTCAAAAAAATTTGTTTTTAATTACTTGTCCAGTTTTGCACGGTTATGTTCTTGTTCTCTTCAGAATATATGTTAATGAAACAACAATGGAATGTTTAAATGAAGTTGATTTTTAGGTATAAATTATAATTTGCGTTTATTCACCATTATCTATGGTGAATAAAACTATTAATAACGTATATTAATAGTTATTTAATATTAATAAATAACTATTAATATACAGACATAAAAAAATTAAAAATACAACCATAGACAAATATGGTTTGTATATATTTGTATTTGTAAATAAAATATATTTTTGTATTTTTAGATTTCTCACATACTGTTGTTTGTTATGGTTTATTGATGTGCTAGTATCATTAATGTAAACTTTAATGATTAAAACTTTACATCATTAAAGTTTTAATGATGTAAAACGTTTTTACGTTAAATTAAAACGTTTTACATCATTGTTTTATGTAGTTCTATTAAAAATAACTGTTTAACTGAAATTATATTACAAAAATGTCTTTTATGAAATTAAACAAGTATGAGAACTGGTGTAGTTACGTCTTGTTGATAGTAGGAATTTTAAAAAATCAGCTGTTATTATTAACAAATAATAGATCAGCTGATCAGTTTACTGTACTGTTCATGTATCAACAATGAAACCAGCTGATTTTTTCAGTAGGCCTACAACAATCAACAGTTTGAAATAAAAATTGCTGGACAAAACTTGGCCACGCAGGCTGGACATGAAATTCGAAATCTCGTGTTTTTCCACCAAATTTGAATAACAAGAACAACTATAGATTTGTCATAAATTTACTAAAAATAAGGTTGTTCTTATACATTTTTTGTAAAGTGTTTTAGAGTTATTCCAATTTAAAATTTTGAATGACCGCCATTTTGAAACGAGTTGTGTTTAAATAATTAAAGTTAACATACTAACTGAAACAAACAATACACCTAAATTTGGTTCAATACTGTAGAGACGTTTTTTAAAAACAATTTTTTTAATGAAAAAACACATACGGACGAGATAGACCATTACTGTATTAAGTTTTTGGATTTCTTTTTACCCAAGGCGAAATTTGTAAGGAGAGTTCGGAAACACCCTGTATATATAATGCAATGATCGAGATTATTTTTGTCTATTTGATGAAATTTTTCTACATAAAAAACGTTTATAAATGGTCTCCAAAGATTGTAGACACAGATTGTTTTCAAGGATTATACTATATTATTCTCAACAGGTTTCGATCAAATTCACGTAGCACTGGGTTGTGTTGCTGGTCGTGGAACGTGAGTCAAGATAACGCCAAGTTAACAGAAGCGGAAATAAGTGTAACTATAGACTGTGGAATACATAATGACGTATCCGTTTTTTACATTCTGATACTTTCTGCCAACTACTGTACTTAATGTATCAGGTGCTGTCATAGTCCTGTCCTATGTGCAAAATTGTGCACTAACTTTCTCAGATATAAAAATAAGAAATTAACTGAGTTATAATAACCGTAGAGCAAAATTTAATGAAGATAATGATCTGAAAATGGTATGTTCTTATGGGGTCTTAGATGCTCACTAAGAAAGGATTTTGCGAAATGTTGATTTTAAGGGGTAGAATTTTTATTTTAATGTTGAACTAGGGTTTAAACATGCCAATTTTTTAGTCATTTATAGTATATTTATTACCATAGCAACCGTTTGCATAAAATAGCTGATTGAGTTTATCAACATCAATAATTAAATTATTCTGATAATTTTAGGTTATGCCTAGCCTGGTATAATATTTTAAAAAAATTGTAATTACCATAGCAACCATTTGCCAATTCCTAGCCTGGACTAATATTAAAAATAATCTGTAATTACCATAGTAACCATTTACATAAAATAACATAAAATAGCAGCTGATGAAGTTCATCAGCATCAATAATAAAATTAAATTATTCTGATAATTTAGGTTATTCCAAGCCTGAACTTTCAGTTTTGTTCGAGATTTCGTTTCATGAACTTCGTTGTTATAACGTTGTTTCATAAGGAAATATATAGGAATAAATATTGGTAAATGTTTACTTTAAGGTGGTGCCTTATATATTTAAATTATATAATATGACTATTGATTATTTAAATATTATTGGTAATAATATAATGCACATCGTAATTCCAATTATCGGGAATGGTGCGTGCCTATTTCGATCTCTGTCTTTAAAACCAAGGACTCATAATTTCACGGATGTGTTTGTCCTTCTGTCTGTTTTATACAATTTAAACTATAGATTAAAGACTTTGATTTTAGATAAATAATTGTCCCTATGTGCCTACGGACACTAAGTAGTTGGGTTTTATAGCACAGGCTTGGCCCTTTTATTTTACCCATCACATACTACATAAGTTACATGTGGGAGTACTTTAGGTAACTTTTTACAACTAAAGAAGCCCTTTTAGCTTGTAGGGCAATCTTGTGCTAATAAACTTCGGCTATCTTTTAATGAATACAAAAATTATACTTTGTGAGAATATGAAAATATTTTGACAAATACGTCTACTTTTTTATAGCCTTAAAATAGCGGGGAAAGTTTCTATTTTAGACGTCGATAAAAGATTTTTCCGAGATTTAATCATAATATGTGACCAATATTATGATCTTAATATCCACTATTTTCTGAACAAAATGCTATATTTTAGTCTTTGTAAAATAATGGGTAGCGATTTCATAACGGTAAAAACTTCTCAAAAAGCTAAAACTGCCTCACAAATTTTTGACTGTGCGTTTTTGGACGGTACACTTTTCCACTTACCGCGATCCGAATACGCCAATTTTAGTGAAACAATGAAATTCGATGTTAAAAAAAATGAGGATTCATAAGGAGAGTAATAAGTAATAATTGTTTAACATAACCTAATTTTTTATTAGTAAGTTTGATATAAATAAAAAAGTTACCGTCGCAGGACGGTAGAGAGAAGTGAAAACTTTAACTGTCAATTTCACAAATTAATAATATTTTAAACGTTCAATAAATGTAATACAATTATTAAATATATTTTGCATTGATTATTAGTGTGACTTGATTAGATTTTTAGTTTTAATATATATGGGTAGGTATATAAGAAAGTTTGTACGATATTTTAGCATTGATTTTAGTTTAACTATGTATGTGATTTGAGAAAGTTAATGCAATATTTTTCGTAGATTTTTAGTTTTAATATGTATGGGTATGTGAGAAAGTTTGTGCAATATTTTTGCATTGATTTTAGTTTGACTATGTATATGAGTTTGAGAAAGTTTGTGCTATAGTTCTGCATTGATTTTAGTTTAACTATGTATGTGAATTTTGAGAAAGTTAGTGCAGTGCAATATTTTTCGTAGATTTTAGTTTTAATATGTACGGGTATGTGAGAAAGTTTGTGCTATAGTTTTGCATTGATTTTAGTTTAACTATGTATGTGAATTTTGAAAAAGTTAGTGCAATATTTTTCATAGATTTTTAGTTTTAATATATATGGGTAGCCTATGTGAGAAATTTTGTACGATATTTTAGCATTGATTTTAGTTTAACTATGTATGTGAATTTTGAGAAAGTTAGTGCAATATTTTTTGTAGATTTTTAGTTTTAATATAATATATGGGTATGTGAGAAAGTTTGTGCGATATTTTTGCATTGATTTTAGTTTGACTATGTATATGAGTTTAAGAAAATTAGTGCTATATTTTTCGTAGATTTTTAGTTTTAATATGACTGTATGAGTATGTGAGAAAGTTTGTGCAATATTTTTGCATTGATTGTAGTTTGACTATGTATATGAGATACAATCATGTTGAGCACAATAATGATTCGAATTTGCCCCTAACCACAATCACTAGAAACTTTAAAATAAAACACAATTAATTATCTGATTAATTGTTCTTTATTTATTATTTCCACTAAATGCCCTGATGTACATTTCGATAACATGGTTATCATCATCGGAGGGTCTTGCTTATAAACTAAATCTAAGCTTACATATCTACTAATGAAATAAAATTAAACCTAAAACTATAATAACTATAATATTAAATAACTTGACAAAGGGCCAGCTCAAGCCTCTATCTTACTGGCCAACTGATCTGTGGAGTGGGAGGGATTTTAACTTGCACTCAGGTTATTATAGTTTTAGGTTTAATTTTATTTCATTAGTAGATATGCAAGTTTAGATTTAGTTTATAAGCAAGAACCTCCGATGATGATAACCATGTTATCGAAATGTACTTCAGGGCGTTTAGTGGAAATAATAAATAATGAACAATTAATCAGATAATTGTGTTTTATTTTAAAGTTTCTAGTGATTGTGGTTAGGAGCAAATTCGAATCATTATTATGTATATGAATTTGAGAAAGTTAGTGCAATATGTTTTGTAGATTTTTTGTTTTAATATGTATGGGTATGTGAGAAAGTTTGTGCAATATTTTAGCATTGATTTTAGTATAACTATGTATATGAGTTTGAAAAAGTGCAATATTTTTCGTAGATTTTTAGTTTTATATACCGTTGTTGTACGTACTATGCTGTTATCATGGGCGTACCCAGCGACGAGGGGCAGGGGGGCAGCGGCCCCCCCTGGAAGCAAAAAAATAAATCTTTATTATACAGTTTGTTGCTGGAATTTAATACAATTCTTGAAATAACTATTTTAATAATCAATTGTATATTTAAAGACCATGGCTTCCCCCCCCCTCCTAGTTTTGATCCTGGGTAGGGCCTACGCCCTTGACTGTTATTATTATTTTCGTGGCGATTCCTTTCACCACATCGATTTAAAAAGCACCAAAAAATGTGACTACCGGGCGTAAAGAAGTATTCACTTCAAAAATAACTAATTAATAAAGCCGGCGTTGCTAGGGTTCTCAATCCAATCTCTCGTTTATGCAAAGAATTGATATTTTGTAGGTATTCAGTTCCAAAACACTTTTAGTCGTAATTTCCTGAAGGGTGAGCCATCTTTGGTTGTAAAGTGTTAGTTTGTTCTTCACCTTTTCAACAATCATGTCCATTTTCTGCCATTATTTTGGACTTGTAGACTTGCAACGCTTATGGTTGTTTGGGTTAAACTAATTAATTAATACAGGAATTAAGGTTAACCTAACCTATGGAGGGCATTCTGTAATAAAACGTGGTTGCCACTCCCCAGAGGTCTTAATTCTCTTATTCCCCAGCCAACCAAAAACCACTCCAGATAACCAGCTCTTAATGAATTAATTATAATAAACTAAAAGGAAGGACCTACATTTAATTATTGAAAAGAATTGCACATAAGCTTGACTTAAATGGATGGTCATAAGACTTACAATTTGCATCCCAAACATTTAAATACTGTATACACAAATACCACGGCGGGACATATTCATTTTGGCCTTCCCGAAAGACGCGGGAACGCCATTTCCCGAAAACTTACCCCGACACAATAATTTAGTAAACTGCACTAGATTAAATAAATTCAAAGGATACGAAACAAGTCCTTTCTAGGTGATCCGCGGCACTCTAAAGATCACGTCCAAAATCTACCACATACGTCATGGGCTTTGTATCAGCAGCTGATCCACTGCCATCCCGATTATCGAGGTATTGGCAATCCGATTGATGAATCTCCAAGCACTACTGAAGATTCATTTATATCCGGAATTCCAACCTCTATTAGTTGGGATGATTGTTCCTTGGAATGCTTCACAGAATAAAGCATCAATTCATACAGTTTTGCCATTATATTAGAGTGTGTGTGCGGAAAACTCGGTACTACGCTTGGTACGGGTATGTGTTCAGACACAGATCTTTGGTTACAGTGTTTAGTCTACGGGTCACACGTTTTATATTTCAGTCATACCTTAGGTCACAGGGTTTAGACTACGATCACAAGTTACGTTCATATCGATTAGGTTAGGTCACATGGTCCTCATTGGTTAGATTTGGTTAGGTTAGGTTAGGTTAGGTCACATAGTCACAGGGTTTAGACTACGGTCACATGTTCTACCTTATGGTCACAGCTTTGGTCCCAGGTTTTAGACTACGGTCACACGTTTTAGGTGTAACACTTATATGATAATCTAATACATTATATAAACACAAGTGGGCGGTAGTAAGCTCAGGTTGGTTTGCCCTCTAGTAGCCCTAAAAGTTTGATAAGTAGTGTCATATAAACTTTTCATACATTATAATACTACACGTACAAATGTTGGGTGATAGCTCTCTACACCAGGGATAGAGTATGGAGGAACGTTAAACATATTAAAATTAGAATATGCCACGGTGCAACACTCTGGTAGACAACAGAGGAACTATAATTAATTTAAATATATTACACATTCAAAGTATCGGTGCTTCGCTTTAGTAACCAACAGAGGAACTATGAATCATATGAATATATTACATATTATATTAACATTAAAATTCCCAGTGCTTCGCTCTTGTAGTCAATGGGAACCAGATATATACGGGGTGTATATAAAGTCCCGCACGGGCTTAATATTTTCTAAACGACAACAGATAAATCAATAAGATTTGGTACATCAACACCACACCTAAAAATCTACTTTTTTAAGGAACTATCAATTTTCTGTCATATCATGGGGACGTCCCGCAAGGAGTCAGAAGGAATTTTTAAATAGGAGCATAGGTCAATATGCACATCAGTTTAAAGGGCTTAGCTAGCAGAGTTCAATGCCGGAAACCGCGCCTCAAAAGGATCACCCGTTACAAAATGGCGGCCATTTAAAGTGGGTGTACATAAAGTCCCGCACGGGCTTAATATTTTCTAAACGACAACAGATAAATCAATAAGATTTTGGTACATCAACACCATACCTAAAAATCTACTTTTTTAAGAAACTATCAATTTTCTGTCATATCATGGGGTGCATATCAATGATGTGCATATTGACCTATGCTCCTATTTATCCCCCCCCCCCAATTTGACTACTCCCATTATCTTAAGATACTGATAAACATAAACTAATTGTTCTACTAGTTCCTTGTTATAACATTCAGTAGATTGATCTTGTACACCCAATGAGACCGCACAATAAACAAAAAAATATATATATAGACCCGGAAATAACAGTAAATAAATAACACAGCTGTAGTACATTTTATATACCATTATAAGACAGATTGCCACTGACTACACAGATTATTCAATATTACCAACTAGTTTTGCGAACCTTAATCCTTGGACATTTCAATACATTCAGTAAACCGTTCTTGTAGGGACAATGTAATAATATTTTGTGTAAGTAATATGTGTAGTCAGTGACAACCTGTTTATAATGGTATATAAAGTGTACATTAAAACATTTAGAGTAAATACTGGGAAAACCAAAACCTGTTGGTGTTTTACTGTATTTAAGGGTAGTTAGTAAAGCTATGATTGTTTTCAAAATATCAGTCATTCCTTGTGTAGTTTATAGAATTTTATATGCGACTGCCACTATCGGCACATAAAATAATCACTGCCACTATCATCTGTAGCAGTAATCGGAGATGCTCTGCGTTTTTCGTCATCAAATACAGCTTTCCAGGGTCGCAACTATGAAATTTTATAACCCATCAATTCACAGTAGACCACAGTAACAGTATCGTCACCATAAACAACCTTTAAACCACGATAAATCTCAGTAGGAATCACATTCTCAACAGTTAAAAATTCAATAACCATACACTGTTTAACTTGTGTTGACATAGCATGAGAACACGTCTCCATACTTCTATTTCAAAATGTACTGTTAGAAGAATAACTTCTTAAAACTGTGCATGCGTATAGAGAGACAATGTAACTCCCGAATGTGACCAGGCGTGCTTCTGTAGGTCATTTTGTTCGCATTCTACAAGCTTGTGTGCATTACTTTTCAGCCTACCCTCGTAGTTTTTGTGACAGTAAATCAGTAAAACAAAGAAAAATCTACTGTCAACATATTGTTACTTGTTACATGAAACATAAATCTTGAGAAGTTTGTAGTTGCTACAAAAAAAAAATGCTTTTCATTAGACAAACTTTTTATTTCATGAAATCACTGCTCGGAGTGATTGCTACATGTTCTTGGAAATAATTACAAATTAATTCAAATAACTGTTATGTAAAGTCCACATAGAAAATTGAAGGTCATGAATATAAGTATTACAAAAATTACATTAATTAGAAGAATTCTCCATAGAATGGTCACAATTTAATGGTTCTGACAAATCACAGGTTGAAATGAATTATTAAACACAAACTCTATATATTTATATTTGTATCTTTGTCATAAATTTGGTTTCTTATTAAGTTTCAAAACAAATCCTCCTACATAGAGCTCATCTTCAACATTTACGTTTCTCTTCATTGTTTATAATCAAGTTTTTGTCAACAAACCAGTCTTGTAAAACACTATTACAGATATTATACTGTTTTTTTAATTTTTGGTTGAAAAGTGAAAAACCTGTTCCTTGAATTTAAGATATTATTCTCCTTTACATACCTTTTTAAATGTGATTAAAATCATCTCAAGAATAATACTGTATTGACATATTCAAATCAAAGCTATATAAAATACATTTTTTAAAACCAAGGAGTTTCATGTACTGCAACTCAATATTACAGCCAAATTTTCCAAAAATGAATTTTAATTCAAATGGTAACAGTTAAAGTTATTTTTTACAAAAAATATACTTCAAGCCTGTATTGTACTGATTTGTGAATTATGTTTAAACTAAAAGATTATGAATGTTAAATGAGGTCTGTTCAAAAAGTATCCATCCCATTTTTTTTCTTGAAAAAAGAAGAAGCATATGAGATTACCTCTAGTGGTGGGGGGGGGAACCTTCACCTGCAAGCATGAATTATTCCTTTGCTGCATTTCCTTAAAGAGCACCAGGCACTGGCAGTCAGCTTAAGTGAATAAGTATAGTCATATCCAGTCAGATTTTTATCTTTTTACAAAATTGGGACCCTTTCAGAACTATTTTCAAAGATACCAATCTTTCATGCTTCATTTGTTTCCGCAGGAAAAATTCAGATTGGATACTTTTCCAATAAATGTCACAAAATCAAATAATTTCGCTACCTGAAGAGGACATCTGGAATATCAACGTAAACTTATGTATGAGGTTTTATTTCATAAACTGATACTATGTTATTCTAATTTCTGATGATCAATACTACCTAAATGAGTAATGAGAAATTTACAGGGTGATCAACATAAGATGGCCATCATAACGATCTCTAAAACTATAAGCGATACAAACCATTTTAAATAGGGAACCTTCCCTACTTTTAATAGGATTTGAAAATTAGATAATTTTTTGGAAAATGTCATTTCCTGATATCACTGCCAATTTTTAATTTTTTTTTTTAACTAGCAACACCCATTCTGTAGACATATGTAGTACACATTATTCCAAAAACCATGTTTTTTACTCCTGTAGAGGAGGGGGCACTTCAAAGCGAATATCCCCACAAAATCTCCACATAGATTTTTTGACCCACCACATAACTTTTTCTATACTATGTATATTATGTGATAAATTAAAGATACCTAATGATGTGACAGCAAATTTACTAAGAAATTAATTCAGAAAAATGACAACAACTAGTTAAAACAACTGTTTAAGAAAATTTAAAGAGATAAAGAGAATACCTAGGATAAAAAAAAAATCCTAAAAAAGATTCCATGACTTTCTTCTGTTTCGACACAGGACATGACCTCTTTTATCACCCACCTGAATAAGATCAGTGTATTTATAAATTCTGAAGAACTTATACTTTGTTATGATCCTAACTCAAGAATGGACAAAGAACACCTTTGTCACTGCCAAAAATCAAATAACAACCCAATAGCTTCAAAAAATATCACACACCATTATTGGAATACTAAAAACTAAAAAGTTGATGGACTGTAACATAAGCTTCGACATAAATAATAACTGTTACCGTACATGCTATTTTGGTTAGGGTTATTATAAATAAAATTTCTTTTATATAATAGAACAATATTTATTTACAAATCTATCTCTTAACATTCTTTCAGGAATTCTTTAAGACAAATGTAAAAAGTCAAAATTACCTTAAAATAAAAGATACAACAAGAACACTATATAAAACTAGTAATAAATAGATTATACAAGACATGCCAGTTTCAGGGCCAAATTTGAAACTATATTATGAAATTCAGGATAATCCGTGTTAAGAAAACAAAAAGGTTCTTTATATTAAAAAATAAGTAGCAAAGCTTGTGGGACTTGAATAAATTAGGGAAATTGTTAGGAAAATAATAAATTAAGGATTTGTAAAAATGCTTTTCAGGAAATGGGAATATTTTGTACATTTAAAAAATAATTTTATACTTGTGTCATGACATTCTGAATAAAAATAACAAACCTATAACAATATAAATCAGAGCCTCAAAGCTAGTATCAATATCACACAGTTTTTATAAACAAATAGAGTAATAACTTAACTTCAAATAATGCAATCCAACCAATCGTTTAATGGTTTAAAAAGCCTTGTTTTTTTGTGTTGATAGGTAAGGCTTTTTAAAATCGATTTTAATTCCCTGAAAGCTTTAATATTATCAGAAATACTTTTAAAATCTGTTTTTAGTTTTGCTTTATCAGTGCATTGCTTTAGGCTATTTTGAGTTTTTACTTTATTAGTATTACTTATCTTTTGTTTATACCTTTTCATTACTTCATTTAAAGAATAAACATTAATGTAAGCAAATGTCAACTCTCTCAACAGAACTAAATCAATTGTATCCAAATTTAGAATTACTTTTTTTTTAGAAAAATCTAAACTTTGATTTGCTATTAATACTTGCTTAAAGTATTCTTTAATGTTGTTGCTTGATGTATTATCAATCGGCTTTAAACCTTCCTTTGTTTCCATTTCAATTAATTTGGCACCTACAACAAAAATAAATAACATTATTACCTTTTACATGTTGACTGAGAATTTAAGCTGTACAAAATATTTTTAATAGAAAATGTGATGGTGATAACATACTGTTTTGTGACAAAGAGTTCAAATTATTCTCTTCAATGAACGACAATAGTGCTCAAGAAATAATTAAGTATTTTCTAATATACTATCGGTAGAACCCATGAACAACAACACCAAAGTAAACCTTTTTTTCCTATTTATTTATTTCATTTCACTGCATTACACCTGATTGGATAACATTGAGACTGTTGCAGGTAGGCAGCCTATCTTCAAATAACACATAATTACAGTACTATAATCAATATTCATCTAACATTACATGACTAAGAATAAAATTAGTCACAACAGATTATATTAGATCATTAATCGTTTCTACAATTTTTTTTAGTTTGTTCAAGAAATAAATATTAAATATCTTTAAAAATACACATACATTGCAAATTGTATGCGATACATTAACTAGTTGAGATTCATTGTATTCACACACATAACAATACCAAACAAAAGCAATAAACATAACGGTAACAAATAATATACATGATTGATAATTTCTCAGATTTTACTTATAAAATACATTACACACTATAAAAGATTCCTCTTGTAGGAAATCATTTGTGTTATAATAAGTTTTCTCCAGCAACAGTTGCTTCAGTTTTTTTGTGAATAGTGATATTTCTAGTATCTTAAATGTAGAATTTAACTGATTGTAAAATTTGATGCCCTTATAAAAAGGACTTCTTTCCAGCAGGATAAGCCTGTGAATCGGGTACAACATTGCTTCCCTGTTCCTTGTACCAGTATAGTGGTACAAATAACTGCTTGTAACAGTGCACAAAACATAAGACCTCAAACAAATAGTAAAAATTTCGAAAATTTTAAATAATCCTTGACAAGAGTGAAATTTAGGTTGTTTAACATGATTCTAAGTTTTTTTTTTTTTTTTTTTTCTTTTTCCCCTCTTAAATCATAAAAATATTGTTTACTTCCTTAGAGTCTCCCCAGAGTAATAATCCCATATTTAATTTGTGAAAAAAAATAATAATAATAATAAAAAAAAAAAAAAAATAATAATAAAAAAAATAAATAAAAAGCCGTAGTACACATTTTTTTAGTTTTAATGTCTGTGACATTTAAAAAATTTTCATTTGAAAACAGGCTGTATTTAATTTCTTAATTAGAATCTTTATATGTGTTTTCCAATTTATATGGTGATCAATCTGTATGCCCAAAAATCTAGCATCAGTTTTTTCCAATTAATATGTTATTTTTAAATTGTACATTTAACAAATCAACTTTCGATGTTGAATTCTTAAAATTCATTATTTTTGTCTTTTTGATATTCAATTTTAAACCATTAAAAGATAGCCAATCATCTATCTGATTTATTAATCCTATCCACTCTAAACCAAACAATTAATAAACCACTCAACGGATATCTTGAAATCTCACTGGACTTGATCGCTTCAAAAGAATTTTGATTTTCCCAGTAGTCTAGTTCCAAATAGCCATCCTTTCAAATACTATTTTTACTATGGATCCCTTTTTTCATTAACTGGACCTCACCTCATTATTCTGCTCTTTGCTTGTGTAACTATATCTGGAAGTATGTCTCCTTAAACACTATATGACCCTACCTTATTACAGGGATGTGCAAAACCCTTGAAATTTTGAACCAAGCCTAAATTTCAGACAGCTACCTTAAAATTATCAACCCCAGCTCAATTTTACGAGTCTGGCTCTATTTTACAAACTCAGCACGTTTTCAGAGTAGATCTTGCTTTTACAAGCCTGGCTTGGTTTTTGAAAAGGCCCAAACTGATGGAATAAATACTCTAATATATGCTTGATATGATATTAACTCACCAACAGCCATAGCACAACTCATTACGCTAAGCTGTTTTCAGCTGCAGTGACAAGTAAAAACGTCTTATGTTCCATTCAAAGTTTCATCCACTAAAAATCGTCTAGTCGAAATAAATTTGGCATGAATGGAAAGCTGAAGATCTGAACTTGCATTTTCATTTAACTAAAAGTCTAAAATATGTAATATATCATATGTTTTAATTGGATGAATTTAGCATTACACACTGCTGAACTTGATCAGTGTTGGCGAATTGTCATTTGTCTCAAAGATACGTCACTTTTGTTTATTTTTCACAAGTTCATATTTTTTTTGTCTAATAAATATTTGTACTGTCTTATACATAAATTCTTCCTTTTTCAATCTGTGTTTTTAAAAATCTTGTAGCATTTATGCTTAGAAAACAGTTTTCTTTCAAAAGGCAATTTCCGGTGAGTTTGCCGAGGTTTTACGACAATCCACGAATCGATAATATATTGATTATTCGATATGTGTATATTTAGAAAAATTTTGTAGAGTATTTTAGGTTTAGTATAGATTCTGCTATTTCCGTCTATACATTATAAGTCTTAGGCTTTTTGAGCAAAAAGCCAGCAAATCACCCCATCAAAATCAACTTCCGAGATCCTATTACACAGTTTGTCATTGTGTTGTGCATTAGAGTTAGTGTGCTTTTTCTTATTTTGTAAATGTAATTGTGTGAATATATTTAGTGAATACATTATATTCAAGTCAATATAAATATGTTTCTGAAAATATATACTGTAGTATATATATATATATATATATATATATATATATATATATATATATATATATATATAATGTAGTTTATTGTTTCAAGTGAGTATTATTTCTCAGTGAAGTTAGTTTTTGTGCTATTTTTTATGTCAGTACTACTTCATTTTGATTTTTAGGCTAACAGCGACTTTTTTGATTCCTGACATACTAATTCCACAAATTTTACAAAAAACACTTTTTTATAACATATTTGCATTCTATACATCTTTCTGAAAAAAAAAAAAAAAAAAGAAAGAAAAAAAAAGGTATTTCATATGTTTGATTTGAATAATATTTATATTTTTGGGGAATTTTATAACATAAGTCGAAATTGTTCAGCTATTTTGTAGTTTTTCATAAAACTGATTTTTACCAATAACAATTTGACAAATTGAAATTTTTTTTACAGAATCTTATTGACAACTAAATGGTAAAACTTCTTTTTATCTTGTGAAAAATTATAAAAATGTATTTGTACGATTAGGCCTACAGCCTAATGTGGCCTTTATGTCAAAATTTTACCTCGGATAACAGTGACTTTTTTGATTCCTTACATACTAACTTCACAAATTATACAAACATTTTTTTACTATAAAACACTGAGTCCCCTACCACAAGTTTGGTACAATAACACAAACACAAATAAAATAATATAAAATATTTATTTGCCTTATGTTATTATAATTCCCAACATGTACATTTCGGTAACCAAGTTACCATCATCGGAGGGATCTGAAGTAATACTAACAATATCTGAAAACTTAAAAGGTAAAATGCCATATTCTCCCCTCCACCCTTCTTCCAGTGGTTCGGCCTATCAGCGTAGGACCTCGTCAATGGCCTTGGCGAAAGCAGCTAACGGTAGACATTCTTGTCCTTGGAAACCCGTAGGTTGAATATGGCAATGGCGGTAACAATTTTTACAGACGACAATAATATCTTAAAACTCCTTAAAATATGAACGTAATATGTGCATAATAACAACAAAAATTTATAGATAACAAAATATCCTAAAACTACTTCAATACAGAACCTAGAATCTGCATTAAAACAAAAAACTACATCAAGAACAAAAAGTAACATGTACATTAAAACAAAAACTATATTGGATCAAAGAACCTAACATGACTTCAAGGTTTACCTAGGTTTTAACAAAGAGAATAAACTTGAATCAGGAATAGGACCCTTATCTCAGTTAAGTAATAATTCACTATCAGTTTTAGCAATGAAAATGCTTTCATAGCTATTAAGCAACTTATGTGACATCACACTCTTAACCATTTTCACATTTTGTATTCCCAATTCATGGTTCTTTTGAAGTATGTGCTCGGCCCACACTAGATTTCTCTGGCCTATTGTACTTAATATGAGCTATATGTTCTTTAAATCTGGTTACAATTTTTCTCTTTGTTTGGCCTAGGTACACCTTTTCACAATCATTACAACTAACTTCATATATACCAGACTTCTCCAACATTGGGATCTTATCTTTAGGATTACCCAAAGAGTAAACCAAAGATTACCCTTGGGGGGGGGGGTTAAGTATACCCAAAGGTAAAAATTACTCAAAGAGGGGGGGTAGGACGACAATAAGTTAATCAAATGTCAACTTCAATTTAAATCAATTGACTGAGGAATAAATAATGATTTTATTTAGGGGAGAGCGGGGTACTTTGTCACACGGGTACTTTGTCACACGGGTACTTTGTCACAAGTTAAATTGTGGGAAATTTAGAGGGCGGAGGGAAATTTTACTACCAACCCTAGCTACCCAAGGTTGCTGCCACCCTGCACAGACAGTCTCAGACACGTCCTGTTTCCGTGAACTTGGCTAGGAGTGTTTTGTTGTTTGTAAGTGCTCAAAGTAAAGTTTTTTGTTGGTGTTTTGCATTTTTTTACTCTGCCACTATCAATTGAAGGTATGTGAACATTATTTTATCTTAATCTTTAGTTAAATAGCTATACATTAATGAATTTTTGTTAAAGTTTGGTTAGTTTTAAGATGCTGAAATCGTTACGAAAACAAAAAAAATACACGCGGGGCACTTTGTCACAAAACATTTGGGGCACTTTGTCACAATAGATAAATGGGCATTTTTACGATTTAACTTATCTTTCGCTTATCTTTACAGATGGTGCGGACCTATGTAAAGAAAACAAATAGAGCTCCTATAGATGGGCAAGCGATGATTCAAGCAGCTCAAGCCCTTAAAAGACAGGAAAATCGCCCTTCGTTGAGGGAAGCAGCAGCCGAGTTTAATGTTCACTACAAGGCTCTCGAGCGTTTTGTTAAGAAACATACTCCCGAGGAAATAGCGTCCGGCACTATCAACATTACTTTTGGTCACTCCTTAGATAACCGGGTGTTCAATGACAACGAAAAAGCCTTTTGGAACAGTACTTAAAACAAGCCTCTGATATTTATTTTGGTCTGAGTCCAAAAGAAATCCGTAAACTGGCCTACAGCTACGGTACTGCTTTGAAAAAAAAAATTCCGCCTAAATGGAGTGACACCCAAATAGCCGGGGCTGATTGGTTCACCGCTTATTTAAGACGCCACCCAACTTTGGCATTGCGTAAACCTCAAGCCACAAGCTTAGCGCGAGCTACTAGCTTCAACGTAAACAACGTTAACAAATTTTATGACAATCTTGCGACCGTTATGAAACGTCATAGCTTTCCTCCATCGGACATATATAACATGGACGAGTCAGGGCTTGTCACAGTCCAACGACATAACAGAATTATTGCTCGAAAAGGTTTCAAGCAAATAGGTGCACTAACCTCAGCAGAGAGAGGTTCCCTAGTCACCATCGCTGTTGCTGTGTCAGCAATCGGGAACACAGTTCCACCCTTGTTTGTGTTCCCAAGAGTCAATTATAAAGACCATTTTATTAGGGATGGGCCGGTAGGTTGTATCGGAGCTGCCAACCCTTCTGGATGGATGAACGAAGATATATTTATTACATTTCTGAAACATTTTGTCCAGCACGTCAAGTCTACCAAAGAATCCCCAGTCTTACTACTACTTGATAATCACGAAACGCATTTATCAGTGCCTGCCTTTGACTACGCAAAAGAAAAGGCATAACAATGCTTTCATTCCCTCCACATTGCTCACATAAGCTCCAGCCTCTTGACAGATCAGTGTTTGGCCCCCTAAAGGGATTTTTCAACTCAGCTTGTGACAATTGGATGAAAACCCATCCTGGTAAAACCGTTTGCATATATGACATTCCAGGACTTGTTAAAGATGTGTTCCCTAAGGCTGCAACGCCTTCTAATATCATGGCAGGCTTCAGAGTATCGGGAGTTTATCCTTTCAACCGTGATATTTTCACGGATCTTGATTTTTTACCAAGTTATGTTACCGATCGTCCTGAACCAAACAGGCCTAACTCCCCCATAGCTGAGCCAGTAGAGGGAGTGGCTTCTACTGAGGAAAACCCAACTTCTGCACGTCATGACGCTGAAGAAACAAGGAATATGAACGTCCCAACGGCCTCTCCATTACAAGGTTTTCGTGTGAATGAAGGTGCGTCTACTTCACGAGAAACAGGGCTCGTAAACCTAACTGCTAATGGTCCTTCATCTCCTGTGTCTCCTCATGACGTTAGACCTTTTCCTAAGGCTGAACCACGAAAAGGAAGAACAGGCGGGAGAAAAAAAAGATATTCAGCAATTTTGACGGACACACCAGAAAAGCAGAAAATTCAAGAAGAGAAGCGCCTTGCAACGGAAAAGAAAGGAAACGCTAAAAAAAGGCTGTATTCGAAATCTCAAGAAAATAATAAGTTTAAAAAAACTATCATGGACCCTAGTAAAAAAATAAAAAAATAAGGACGGCGCAACAAAAAGTCCGCTTTGGAGTCATCATCAGAAGAAGACGAAGATGCCTTTTGCTTGGTCTGTGGAGATAAATTTGATGATAGTGCTCCGAATGAAGTATGGATACAATGTACGAAGTGCAAAGACTGGGCCCACGAGAAATGTGGACGTGGCTCCATCTTCTACGTGTGTGAAAATTGTGACGCAGATGAGGATGATTGAAATTTTAAAGTGATTAAGTCTGTATAACTAGGCTACTGAGTAACATTTCATTTGATTTGTATGATTGCTATTAACTCGTTTATATTTTATTGTTTGATTGATTTTTACTCATTTATATTTTCTTGGATTTATGTTATTGGTAATCACACATTTTTATTAAGTTATTAATAGCTTATTTACATAAATATAAACGTAATTATTTTTCCCTTTAAAATACATGTGACAAAGTACCCCATACCCTGTGACAAAGTACCCTGCCATGGGGCACTTTGTCACACTTGTAGTGCTTAGGGGAAAAAAATAAAATCCATACTTAGACATTTACCATAAAGCTGATTATTTTACATAACTTGTACAAAGGTATGCACCATTTAATAACATATTTGTTTTGGCTCAAATACTAACAAAAACCTGGTAACAAAATTTAAAGTGAAAATTGTGACAAAGTACCCCGCTCACCCCTACTGGTGGGCAGATGTTTTCTGAATCGACATACACTCCGAGACTGGCTTAGGAGTTTTCTCACCGCCATCTCCCCCCTTTCACACAGCAAATGGAGCTAAATAATCAAAGGATTTCACAACATAGATTAACTTTAAATTATTAGAAATACTATATTAGTAATTCTATCCTTTTGAAGGTACAAACAAATCCCTTCATTGGAAAATATAGGTGTGTGCACTCATTACATTTTGATTGTGGATTAGGCCATTGATTAATTATTAAATGATCACAAGTAACAATTATTTTGAATTCTTTTAAAAGTTAGTGTTATTCCCATTCTATGTGAGTTATTTATTGTTTACAAAATAACTAAATTGAATTAAGTGATTTTTAAATCTGAGCTACAGCAGAAAATGGGTTAAATTTGGCTACAAAACTAATGATCAAGACTAACATATTTTTTTTTCCCAATAACACAAAAACAGAACATAACTAAAAATAGAAAAATATAGATAAGAATGACATTCCCAGTTTTAAAACCCTTAATTATTTTCTATTTTTAAAAAGTACACTCATTCTGATAAAAATCGTTATCTCCAGTTTAGTTAGTTTTTTTACAAATCATGATCAACGACTATCAGAATTAATTAATTGTACTATTATTAAAGTCAGTTATAAAATCGAACTTTCTCCTACTACAGGTGACAGTAGAATGCCTGTATGATGAGGCGTAGACCTCATAACAAATTAATACAAATACCCCTTCAAAACTATTTAGTTCTCCCACTTCATTTCTACTAGACTTAAGGGTGCTGATTGTGATAGTAGGCTACAAGTCACATTGCTTAAGATAATAACACCTTGCAATCTATCCTTTGTTAGATAATACACAATATTTAATAAAATGAGTTTTAATTTTATATAAAGTAAGTATAAACTCTATTAGCAATCATCTGATAATTTTACTCTTTAATACTTTTTGTTGTTGTTAATTCCAATGTTATCCAATTATATATCCTGTGACGTTATTTCTCGCAATTCTAAATCGATAATTTTACTCATTACAATATTTTGTGTTAATTCAGATATTATATATTTAAATTTTGTTTATATAAATACTTGTACTCGGTAATTTCACATACTTATGAATTTTATTACTATTATTTATGATACCCATAATTTTTCTTTTATTTCCCCTTCCCCAAACTAAAACATGTTTACCACAATCCATAATTATTAATCTATAATAAAATATGTAATTGTTAAGAAAAAATGTGAATGTTAAGGTTTTTAATCTAATTTCATTCCAAAGGAAGTTTCTATTAATTTTGTGGGATAGAGAGTGTCTATTTCCCATAAATTACCGCTACCTCACCTTTTTTTTCATATTGCCTGCTAAGTGTTTTCCATTTCAAAACAAAATATTTAGCAGAAGCTCAAAAAAAATCATGTTTAATAACAGCTTAAGCTTTTTTTTAAGTCTTGAATTAAGTTCAAGCTCATAAATACTTAAGCATGTCAGTAAAAGCTTGAGCTCGCCTCGATTTACTTAAGGTTTGACTCAAAATAAAAAACCCGGTCTTGCATACCCCTAGTGCAAAAATAAAACATTAATTTCAGTTCTCATTCTTGTTTTAGGTAGAGTGTCTTTTAGCATAATATTGAATAATATAGGTGAGAGACAATCCTCCTTAACTTATCACCAATGTGTGATAGGCTATTAGCAATATTAATTCATAATGTCAATACATTATTTTTTACATTGTGATTAATTTTAACATAATACAAAAAAGAGGATAAACTAAAATACATACCTCCCTTTTCGATTAATAATTTACATATCTCCAAGTTTTTAATATCCGCAGCATCATGCAAGGCTGTAATTCCACTTGGATTCGATGCATAAACATTAACAGGTTTTAAATCTGCAAAGAAATCATAATAAGAGTGTGTTTTAGTTGCATAAATAACGATCAAAACAAAAATGAACAAAAAATTTATTAAATGCTTGTTTGACAACAATATTATTACAAATAAAAATAAAGTTAAATGCTTTAAATAAAAATATTTTCAGTCATTAATGGAATTGTATAAATGTGCATTTTTTATTCCTCACTTTTAATTCGTAAATACAAAGTGTGATGCAAAAGTTTCTGGGATGGGCGTCTCTGTAGGCAGGAAATGTTAGTTGCATGAAACACTGCTAGATAGCTCCTCTAGTTACCCTTGGAAAATATTATTAGTCATTAGAGAAATGGTGCCAGTGTATTGTTAGTTGGAGTGCTCATATAAACTCTGTTATTACAATCGGTTGTCGTGAAAATGAGTGATTTGAAAGAATAAAGAACTCGTCAAGCATCAACACCAAGTCAATGGTTATTTGATTTTTTGAAGGGAAGGGTGTTGTTATACACAAAGATGTTCTTCCGCACAAAAATTTTGCCCTCTTTAAACTGTCTGAAACATTTATACGTTTGTTTTTTTACCCATTACATCTTATTCAAAAGCTTCTTTCAACAATTTATTTATTTTGCCCTTTTCCCCAAGTTTAAAACAATATTTAACATAAACTCTTTCCTCATCAAATCACTCATTTTTACAAACGACCAAACAAACAGAGTTTAAATGAGCACTGTAACTAACAAAACACTGCTTCTCTAACAACTGATAACAGTTCTCAAAACCAACTAGAGAAGCTATCTTGCCGTGATTCATCCTAACTAAATCCTTCCCACCTACAGAGACACCTATTTCAGGAACTTTTGGATAACAATAATTGCAAAATGAATGATACTTTGGAAGCAAAAAAAAATATTAGACTTACATTTTCAAAAGAGATCTGGCCTTATTTCTCCAAACTCATAAACTTATTTACAAAAATGCAATGGTAGTAAAATACATTTATATGGATAATATGTACCCATTTGTCAAATACAGAGTCTTAATAAATAGACTGGTTGTCATCTAAGTTAAAAGATATACAGAGTGATTTTTAAATATGGAAACAGCTTTATATTGCAAAACTGAGATATACTTGAAGGCAGAAACAAATTCGGATCTACATAGTTTAAAAAATGATACTTTTATGGTAGGTTTTAAATTTCTGCACCCCATCTTGTATCCGTCATATTGAATTAAACTTTATTTGTTAAATAGGAAGATGGACATGTTATACATGATTTGCTTGTAAAATTTGACTAGAAAAATTATGATGAAAACAGTTTTTCAATAGACGCTTTTATTTTAAAGTTATAAGTATTTAAAGTTGCAATGACGGAAAAATCATGTTAGTAATAAAATGGTAAAATGTGCTTCGAATCTTTTCTATTGTGTTTTTCCAATAGAATACATACAATAACGAACCATAAAACAATTATGGACCACAACTTAATTTTACAGGCGAAATTAGTAGTTAATAAGATGCATTGATGTAACATAATGCAAACAGCTGAATTAAACTAAGACTACTTTTGACCACGCATTTTACCCCATTTTATTGCTAAGATGATTTTTCCGTCATTGCAACTTTGAATGCTTATAACTTAAAAATGAAGGCATTTATTAAAAAAAAACTGCTTTTATGATTGTTTTTCTTGTCAAATTTTACATGAAAATCATCTATCACATCTCCATTTTCCTATTTAAAAAATAAAGTTTAATTCAATATAGCAGATCCAAGATGGCGGGCAAATATTTAAAAAAAAACAAAAAAAAACTATATTTAAAAAAATTATATAGATGCGCATTTGTTTCTGCCCTCAAGTACAGCTCAGTTATCCACTATAAAGCAGTTTCCATACTTAAAAAATTACACTGTATAAGTATATACATTTACAATTACTTTTATAATTAATTAAAGTTTGTTTTTAGTTATTTTGTTTATTCCTAAGTGCGGTAAGGAACTTTGAAAAGTGTATTTATTGTCACCAGGTAGCAGGTTTTACCTCAGCCAAATCTTATAACACATTAAAAAATGTATGAATAAGCATTATCTTTGAGACATACATAATTACACTTCCAAATTAAAAAAAAAAAAAAAAAAAAAAAAAAAAAAAAAAAACTCCATACTATAATAATGAATAGAGACATTTTTGACCAAACCAAGAAAAATGGACTCGAAAAATGAATGTGTTCTTGCTAACAAGATTGAGATGATATTGAGTTTTTCTCGATACAATTCTTGATTTTCGAGATCTTGCACACCCCTAAATATATGTAGGCCTAATACTTTTTTTAAATTTTCATTTGGAAATCATTTTTGTTTGAATTATTTACAGGATATTGGTAATAATTGTGGTAATTGGAATCGAGAATTGGGAATCGAATTCTAGGAATCAGAATAGAGAATCTATAAACCTGGAATCGAACCATCCATAATTATTGTATACTTACTGGGTACACCAGGATTGTAAGAAAGCACCATATCCACAATATCAACGTTGTTAGACGATGTGGCTTCGTGCAATGCCGTCCAGCCTGCATTACAACAAGCATTTACATCAATATCTTGTAAGCTGAGCAAAGCTCTTACAACATCAGTTTTCTTTTTTCTGCACATTTCCATTAGTTTTGATTCACCTAATCAAACATAAAATTCAATCAATAAGTCCTATAAAATGAACAACAGGAATGATTTATTATGCATTCTCAACCAACTAAAATAAAATAGATAAATATTTAATTCAGAATCAAACCTATATAGAATAAAGTAATTATGTTTGACAACAAAACTGCAAAAAAACAAAAGCTATTTTCTTAACAACCTAAATATAATTAAATAAATAGAAATAATTCATTAAACTATAAAGAAAAAGAAAATAATTAATAACTATATAAATCCCATTTTCCTACTAATTAAATTTTTATTTAGAATAATTAATTTTAATATAAAAATAAAAGCCATGCAAATTTATAAACAGAAGGTTTGAAACTGTCAAACAAAATAAAAAATGTTGAATGAGGAAATATGTATCCAATAGGATTGATACCTTAGCACAGTATGAAGGATAGACATATGCTAGAAGGCATTTAATAAATTTGTGCTATACAAATGACATAGATAAAGTAACATTAATAATATAAAACTACAAAATCAATAGGGGGGGGGGGGTGTTAGGATTAAGTATAATATATACACACCGGGTGTTTCAGACCTCATGGACACTACCTGTAGCGCCTAAACGAAACCAGATAAACATTTCCTTCCAATTAGAACACCCCTTTTTCGACCCCAAAGAATTCAGGAAAATTATTTTCAATGCTCCTCAATGACCCAAAAGGGCACTTTTGGGGGGCAGGGTGGTGTTTTTGGAAAATTTTCAAATAGAAACATAGGTCGTGTGATACCTCATTTTAAAGGTCTCTCTTTTCTGAACATTTTGGAGCAAAAAAAAAATTTGTTATCTTTTCATAGCTTATAGTTTTCAAAGTATAGTAGAAATCGTTTGATAATTGCCGATTGTGACGTCAGTAACTAGTAGATAATTCCGGTTACAATCGGGAAATATTAACGGTTTATTTGCCATTACATCGGTTTATCACCGAAATATTGGACTTTGGATTGACAACTTAATACAAGATGTGTAAAATTCAAAGAAAGATATATATTAATCACATAATAGATTATTTCTATATAAAATGGTCAGGGTTGTGCGTCTAATTATAAGAATATTTTAGGGGGTTTAGAGTTTAAATATAAATTAAATAATATAGTACCATGTTCGAATCATAAAAAAGAGATCTAACAACATTGTTCATATCAAACTCTGTTTCTGTCAACTCAGGTAAAACGCTTCTGAAATATTCCAAATCCAAATGACATCATCGTTGATAGAAAATTAAAAATTCATGCCTTGAAGAGAGAGAAGGCAAAACACACTTCTCGAGAAAACTCCAACGATGCGGTCTGTCTGAGATAAGACAGATTATCGCTTGTTTGGGAGATGTTTCTTTTGAAATCTTACTATATTGACAAAAGTTATTATTCTAACAGTATATTTTAGTACAATATTTAATTTAAAATAACCTCAAACTCAGAGTGTTAAATTGTATAAAAAGTGATAAATTCAGTGAATGTATATTTGGTATACCACACACTAAGATATAATTAATTATATACGATTATACTACTGACCGACGGTACTTGATAGAACTCCATGTTTGTGGTTTTCTTTCCTGAATTAACTATATTCTTCCAAATGAAAAATTTATTAGAACAACTACTTAATTTAAGTTTAGAGCAATTAATTAAAAGTATTGATTTTTGGAATTTTTATACCTATTTAAAAATAAAAAGAGACACATATGTTTATTTAAGTTCATTTAAATATTACAAATAATTGATGAATATTTTGATTTGGATGAAATTTTCAAACTATTTTCTGAACATTTTGATTTGATTATAAATTTTAAGACTATTTAATGAACATTTCAATTTAGTTGTATTGTATGAACACATGTTTCAGGTTGAATTAGTGTTGTTAAGATTAAGTATTTTTTCTGTTCGAAATTTGATATTAAATGTATGCATTTCAGATATCATGAATGTGTTTTAATTTGAGTAACACTTTTTCAAAGAATTCATGCGGGTTTAACTTTAATTTTAAAAAAGAGTTCATTTGCTCAAACACATGTTGGTACCCTAATTTGAATTCATAATAATCTTAGTATGAATGTGCAATAGTAAATTAGAGTAAATAGTTAATCTTTTAAAATCAGCAAGTTTTGCAACCAGAGAGAGAGCCATTTTGTGGCCCTGTGAACCTTACAGCTGTTTATAAATTAAATCAAAATATATACTGTTCTTGGCACCATGGAATACTACCATATTAATAAAATTTCTACTTAATACACTCGACTTATAAACTTGTTCTAACCAAACTTGGTAATTGATGGAAATGAATTTTTAATGACAACAGTATATTTTTGCCAAATAATCAGTGAACCATAATTTTCTTTTATTTGCAATTTAACACTCTGTTTTAGTTTATTAATCTACATATTTTGTTAAAAAGTTATCAACATCAATATAACCAATGTTGAGAAATTTCATCTTTTATAATACATCCATAACAGTTTTTTTTATCTGACAACTACTGAAATATCGTTTTCGAGACATGGCAACCAAATATGTTTTCTTTGCAGCTTAAGAAAGTATAAATGAACAAAATTTGATCAAAAACATTTGAACCTTTTTTCTCATTTGTTTTCTTTGAGAAGAACCTCCTAGGTCCAATCAGTTTCTCAGAGGTCACAAACAGAAAACTTTTTGATATCTGTTTTTTAATAAAATATTACTCATAATGATTTTAGTGTAAATCATCATAATAAAATCATTTAAAGAAGAATTGCTCAGAGAAATGCAAAAACTGTACACAATCCCATTGTGTTTATGCTCAACCAATACCATTGGAGTATAATGAGAGCGAGCTAGATGGGTCGCATTACTATGAAAACAAAAAAGTCAGGTCTGGTGTAATAATACTAAAAATTCCACTTGGAGCCGACCCCTCACCAGTTGGTTGACAAAGCAACAAATATTAACTCACCAGCCAGTTTGATCACCTTTTATTATTTACATTATTTTATTTTCCTTGTGTAAAGTCATTTGTTTTGTGAAATTATTCAGAGTTAAATTTAAACCAAATAGTATGACAACAAATAACAACTTTTTAATATTGAGTCACAAGTAATTGACTATGTAGTAAATTTAAATAAAAAATTGTTAAATTTATATTCTCTTGTGAAAAAATTGAAACCAAGACTAAGTTAATTGTAACCTCCAAATTGTTCAGTCACCCACTGTTAACTTATAAAAATGTTTAATAAAAAATAACTTTATATAGAATGAATTTTAAAATGTATAATTATCTGAAATAGACAATTTTTAGTTACCTTTTGAATTTTTACGCTGGATAGAATGTGAGTTTATGTTATGTTTTAGAAACACATCCTTGTATTGATTCTCCTAAAATAAGAAAGAAAACAATGGTTTTGTCAAATATTTTTAATTAATTAGTATAAATAATTTTTCAGATTTTTCATAAAAACTAATAAATATATGCTAGTTTATGAAAAAGGAAAACATCCACTTTCATGATAATTCTGTGATGAAAAATACATTATTACAAGATATAAAGTTTAACATTATTGTTATGGGAGAAAAATACACTATGGCTGAGTTTGAAGAAAACCTTATATAAAATCATATGGTGGTTTAATTGTTTAAGAAACATAATACAATTTTTATTGGCTTTCATGTACGAAAACATGAAAACCAGTCAGTTGTGTAACATTTATAATAAATAAACAATATGAATTGATGATGGGTTGAGGGATTTGTGGTCAAAAGAAAAGTGAGATCTTAGATGCATTTTATAGCCTAAATGTAATAACCTCAAAATTCGTTCTAGCCTAATAATTTAATTAACTTCCTTTTGTAATT
The DNA here is from genome assembly GCA_963513935.1 of Aphrophora alni. NCBI lineage: Eukaryota > Metazoa > Arthropoda > Insecta > Hemiptera > Aphrophoridae > Aphrophora > Aphrophora alni. The sequence goes on from OY740775.1 coordinate 38,654,589, forward strand.
TATTTCATGTTTAGATAATTATTTTAAATTCAAATTCAATGCATATTGTGTATTAGTTAATTTAAACAACAAACTAGTTGAATAGGATAAATTAGGTTAGTTTTAGTGTTTATAACGAATTATTACAATAAAGTGGAACAGTGCGAACTGGCAGCGAAAGTTAGAACTATTGTTGAAATCTAGGCAGTGATATATAAAAACATAAATACATAAAAAGTGTATGTTGATGAATTAAAACCTTTTTTTTAAAAAAACAATTTTAACTACATATATGTTTACAAACTATAAATAATGTAAATATACTATTTAAAATGACTATGAAAGGACATTTGAGAAAAAAAAAACATTGATATGTTTGAATGCACGGCCATATGCAAAGCCAATAGCGGAAAATATACCAGTGATGGCGGGACTGCATTGTAGCCCGGGTTGTTGGAAGAAAAAGTATTTATAAAGAGTCTGAGGTAATACCAAAAATTTAAATATTGTCAAGAATGAACTATAATCTTTTTCTTATATTCTTATATTCAATTTAGCCAGCACACTGAGGTGCCAAATTTATAATAAAATTGTTAATACCATAAATGACTAACTGCCTTTTGTTTTATAAAATCAATGTTTAATAACTGTTGCTCAATTAATTGATGTACAAAATTTCTCTTTTGATAATTAGCTTTAAACGAAATTACTATTAGCTTTTTACAATTTATACATCTGGATATATTTAATACACAATTAATACTAATATCTAAAAAAAATTAACAAATCTCTTTCTCTCGGGTTAAAGAATCCCTGGCTGTTAAATAGGCAATCACTTAAATCTGTGCCTAAAACTATATTACAAATTGTATTATTAAAATTAATTTCTATTAGGTTTCAAAGTTCAAATGTTCAAAAAAATTTATGTTTAATTAGTTTAATATAAGATTTTATACATACATCTTCACTTGGTGGATACAAAATTAACAGTCTACAAAGTTCAAAGGACGCCACAAAAAATTCCAAAAGATATGGCGCTCTACAATTAACTCACGGCCATTACTATCATCGTGTTTAAAAGTCAGAACCGTCATTTAAAATGAGTTCATTAACTAACATTGCATATGCACTATGACTTATTCTTTTTCTTAGAAATTCTCATTGCCACCTCCTATGGGTTCTTTTTTTTTACTTTTCATTAAAACCAATACACATGTTGATAAATACAAGAACTTCTCATCAGACGTAGTTTTAATACCACTTTATATAATCACTTTACACAATTAATTCTGTACAAAGACTTCGCTAATCTACAATGATTTGTATCCAAATATAAATACTTATTTATTTTATAATTGTTTTATACATGTATATGGACTTGTTTGATCATACTTGTATCTTATACAAATCCAGATACTTGTATCTCAGTATAAATGTACCATCAAATTCGGATTTCTCACGGTATTTTGTACAAATTATAACTTAAAAACTGAATAAATGGATTGATTGTGTTTGTAATTAAACCAATTTTTTTTCATGAGGGGGAAAATTACATTTATTAAATATATTTTTAATATTTCAACACGATATAGATTTAAAAAATAAAATTTTAAAAAATATTTCATCAAATTTTTTAATATTTACACAGATGAAATATTTAGTATGAAATGAAACATTAAACTAAATAAACTTACAAAACCATTTGAAGAGTTGGGTCTTTCAGGTTCTTGTACTTTGAGGTCAGAAACTGTAGTTTTTGGAACTTCCTTTGAACATAGTTTGATCATTTTAACCTGCACAAACATTTTTTGAAAGTGATAATTTGTACTTGACCATCATAGTTTATGATGGAATAAAAATATGATTAATACGAATTTTAAAAATTATACAAAATGTTAACAAGATCAAAATTTGTTTAGTAGATAAAATGACTACTAGGTTTTACCTTGAGTTATAAAACATAATATGAAATAAAATATATAATGTATATACTACAACAGAAATTCGTTGTATGGGATTATATTTTGGTCAAAAATGAGAAAAATCAAAATTTAATCCTAATACAAGGTTTGGCTGAATTGTAAGCAACTTTGCTGATCAGCGCGAGTCGGTGAAACTGACCTATGACTCGGTGTAAAGTCAACTTTCGCCTATCCGTTTTGACAGTAAATTCGTATGTCGGTAGAATTTGAATAAAAAATTCGTATTTGATGAATTATGAAAATATGAAATAATAAAGTTAAATGATGTGTAATTGCAGTACAAGTTGTATGCAATACAGATCAGTTACGGTTATTTCATAAAAATTAACATACACTGCAACAGATTTAAATGAAGAATTAAAAAAATTTTCAAAATTACTCAAAATCAAAAATTCTTGGTTTACCAAATTTCTGTGATTGGTAAAGAATTCTAAGAATAAAAGATTCTTAGACAAATTTTGAAAAAAATAATATTAAAAAAGTTAAGAGAAATGATATAAGTTGAAAGTTGAATAAAACATAAATAAATGTAAATTTTGAGAATGTGTTGTATAGGGATAATTAATAGAATAAAGTTTCACAGATAAATAAAGTAAAAAATAATAAATTGATTAAAATGGAAAAGTTATGGTTTTCACACCTTGGTGTGGAAATGAATAAAGTTAGAGTTTCAAAATTAGGAAAACCTGTTTAAAATTAAGTATACAAAAGAATATGCAAGTCCCAGGGTGATCAGAAAGTAATAACCCCCCAAACGAAGAAGTGTGAAAATAACCAGGATCTGAAGGTCAGACAGAATCATCGCTGCGGCTAGTGTGTTTGTTAAAGGAACTGAACAAAATGGTGAAGTTTCAAAACTCTAAGTGACAAGTGTGAAAAACAAAAACTGAAAATCACGCCGATCATTGCATAACAAATTGCAGGTGAACGAGCGGGCCGAGAAACAACGCGTGAACTTCTCGCGAAAGCTGACATGAAGACCTACAAAATGCTGGTAATTAGAAAATGAAAATTCAATTAGGAAAACCGCAAAATGAGAATTAAGAAGAAACAATAGGGAATTGTGCAGTAGCAAGTTTGAAGATGTAGAGTTCCAAACTCCAGGACTTCGTGACGTATAAATGGGCGGAGTCAAGAATACCAACCGACAGCCATAATAATGGAAAAGACTAATTACAGAAAAATAATTAAAATAAAAGATTAAAGGACTTGGACCATGGGAAATCACTCTTAGATAAACAAACCAAATATTAGAACGGAAAATTAGCGCAAGAATTACGTAAAGTATATGAAAATAAAGAACTATCGTATTATCCCTACGAGGGAAAGAAATTGGTATGGGAATACGATATTTTTATGCTATAAATATAGCTGCACGAGACTTCGTCGCTCTCTCAGTAAAAAATTGTGGAAAAAGTGGTATGGGGTTACTATGCCCGATCGTGTCTCTCTTAAAAAAGTTGTCTAAAAGTGTAAGGTGTTGCTATGCCCGAAGCTATTCCGAAAAATTTCAAAAAAGTTAAAATGGTTAAATATCAGTATTAAAAATCAAGTTATAACGGAAATAAAATGAAGTGTGAAGTGAAATGTTAAATTAGCGAATCTGTAGTGAGTTCCGAAAAAGTGGAAATTCTTTTACATCTAGAGTTAATGAAAATTAACACGCCACAGGAACTTTGCTAAGGACACATGGATCAACTATAGGGGAGACTTGCACAGTACCGGACGGAGTATGTTTCTTAAAGACGCCGATAGATGGCAGGTGTATGAACTATTGCATACAAAGCTCTTTGTGAATGAAGGTCTTTGTACAGTTTTTAGCCGTTTCGCGCCAGTGTTGTGTGAGTGACGAGTAAACAAGTTGATTTTGTTCTGTTAGCTGCTTCCCGACGATAGATTTCAGATTCTGTTCTACGAGACTTGGTGAGTAGAATGAGTTTAACTATTTTTTGTGTTAAAACCACTTTCATACTGAATAGGAAGGAGTAAGTGAATTTTTATTTAAAACGTTAGTTTACGGTTATGAATTTAAATACTTCCCCTCCTTCATTTGCTCAGTACCGGACAGGCAACACTTTCCCAGTACCGGACACTAGAACTATTGTGTTATACGGCCAAGAAGCTTAGGCCTACTGATATATTTTATTTCGTTACAGGCCCTTATATCCTGCCATGAATAAAGACAAAAAGAAGGGACTTTGGTCTGAAGATACCATGAAAATGGCTATTGAGCAAGTCTTGTCCAACAATATGGGAATAAGGGAGGCTTCATTTCATTTTTTGGTCCCAAAAAGCACTTTGGCAGACAGAATAAAACTTCTGAAAGATGGTGGAGATGTGAATATGAAACCACAGCTAGGTCGCTTCAAGAAGACTTTTTCGGAAGAGCTAGAATCAACCTTAGTGGAGTATTTGATAGATCTAGATAACAGAATGATGCCAATGAATAAAAAAGAATTTTCAAAATTTGCATTTGAATTGGCTGAACACCTTAAAATTCCTCACCAATTCAATAAAGATAAAAAGATAGCCGGTGATAAATTTTACTATGAATTTCTAAGCCGCCATCCACAGATATCATTGCGAAAACCTCAATCAACAAGTATCCAGAGAGCTGTTGGTTTCAACAAAGAACAAGTTGACTTGTTTTTTAAGAAGTATGAAGATATTTTAACAAAATTTCAGTTTGTTCCCTCCAAAATATTTAACTGCGATGAAACAGGCGTGTCGGCAGTTCATGAAAATGCAGCAATGGTTTTATCTCAAAGAGGGAAAAAGCAGGTTAGTAAAATCAAGTCAGGAGAAAGAGGAAGGAACGTTACTGTATTGTTAACAATCAATGCTACAGGTGACGTGTTCCTACCTCCTTTATTTGTATTTGGAAGGATGAAAATGGCCGAGGAGTTAAAAAAGGATGCACCACAGGGAAGTATTTTTGCTTGTGAAAAAAGTGGGTGGATCACTGCTAACTCATTTTTGCTCTGGCTCAAGATGTTTGTTTCTCGTGTTAACCCAACAAAGGAGAGTCCTGCTCTTTTAATTTTAGATGGTCACAGCTCACATAAGGAACTGAAAGTGATATTATATGCCAGGAATAACAACGTGCACATGATAAGCCTTCCCCCCCCCCCATATGACGCATAAACTTCAGCCGCTCGATCGTGTAATAATGAGACCCTTCAAAGCTGCGTACAATGAAGCTTGTGCTAGATGGATGAACCAATACCGTCCTCTTAAAATAGCTCAAAGGGATATTGCGGGGTTGGTTAGGACAGCCTTTATGGCTATTTGCAGGATGGAGCTTGCGAAGTCTGGTTTTTCCTGTACTGGGCTGTATCCGTTGAAAAAGGACATATTTACAGATGTGGACTACCTTGCTGCAGCTCATTTCACTGAAGTCAATGAAGCTCTCACAAGACCCGTAGTTTCTGTTATTAGGATTGGCCCTCTAGGATATGCCTGGGTTCTTATTTATTAATTAAATATCAAGATCAGTGGTTCAGTATGTGAGTTAATGAATACTTTACTTCATATTCTTTTACAATTATAATTTTCCAAAATTAGTTTAAACTAAATAACATATTTCCCTAACTCATTCAACTATTTAGATAACAAATAAAAATCTCTATTATATATATTCAAAATGATGAACCCAGAATAGTTCCAGCTATTTAAAGAAATGAATTTAATATATATATATATTTTGATGACTATAAGTGTTGATACGTTGTCTATTTGCTCACCCTTTCTGTATTCTGCAAAGCCGCTACTACAGCTTGGATTATTGGAAGCTCCAACTCGCCAATAATACCCTCGTGCCCTTGTCAGACCGCTTCAACGGCTGATCCTCGTTCTGGCCTCGAACGTTCCTTCTCACGTGCTCGCTCCCGCAGTTGATCGATTGATCCCCCCTTCTCTTGAGTCGTCGCTTATATGTCTTTGACCTGCCTTGCAAAGTAGGTTGCCCATGCTAGGCAAGCATTTCATCATTTTCTTAATTGTTTCGCAATACCTGTCACTATTCTGGGTTTCATGTATAGCTTCTACTTAAAACATTAATTATTACTACTAATTCTATTAATTATTATATATTTTTACTCTAGTATGTGTCTAATCCTAACACTGTGACCACAAATCCTTCTCCCCAGGACTCTGAAGAACAAGTAACAGTGGCTGCAGAAGATAATGAGAACTTAACCCCATCTAGTTTAACGTTAGCACCAATGCCTTCATGTTCAACACCAGCCTCCATGCCCTGCATGGTATCAACATCAAGTGTTGACACAGTAAAAGCTACTCAAACTCCTCCGGCTACTCCAAGCACTTCTCTTTACTATGGTGGACTTGAAGGCTCCATGTCTTCTACATTTCAACTAGTGACTAATAAGATTTCTCCCATTACAGATGAGGCTAGAAAGAAAATCATTCAGAGGAAGAGAAGAAGTGAAAAGAATGAGATTTTAACTGGAAGTCCGTACAAAGATGTGCTAGAGAAGAAAGTTAAGGAATCTGAAGAAAAGATTAAAAAAGCAACAATGAGAAAAGACAAAAAATTACAATGTAATGTATCAGCAAAGGGAAAACAATCCAAACAGCAGAAGAAGAAACACAAAAATATTGGGCCTTCAGTAGGTATAAAAAGAAAACTTCACTTTAAGACAAACGTCCTAAAGAAGGAAACCACAGAACAGTCCAACAACCAGAATGGTGTTACTGAGTGCATAATTTGCAGAGAGACATCAGAAGAAGATTGGATACAGTGCACATCTTGCAAGGGGTGGGCACATATTGCTTGCACAAATCAAGAAAATCTCCTTTACTACAAATGTGAATATTGCCCATAAATATATTGTCATAAACATTACTGAGCTTTTTGTAATATGTTGTATTTCATTAGAATAACACTTAAATTAATAAATATACTATCAGTAAGGGGAAAAAAAACAACTATTTATCTTAGTAATAAATTATTTTTAAAGTGTCCGGTACTGGGCATATGTTTTTGACAGTTGTCATATTTTGATATTTTTTCATTTGTTCATTTCACTCTGTTTACTATTGTTTTTTGTAAAAATATTTAATTTTAGTTATAAATAAACAGTTGAACTTTTATATTATTCCACTTTTATTTTCTTTCATTAATTTCAAAAGAAGTTATTTTCAAAAAATCTAAGGTGTCCGGTACTGTGCAAGTCTCCCCTAAACTTCAACAACAATCGGACACCAGAGAATCAAAATCGTCCCACCATCCAGGAACATCTAGACCAGGATCTTCCAGACGGCGGTAAAGGTCTGAAAAGTCATTCAAACTATCCCTTTTTTCATATTAAGGCAAAATTGGCCAAAAATTAAAGTAGAGTGAAACTGATTTTCCTGGGATATAAATTTAATATGATTAATTAAAAACTGTGTAGGTTAAAATAATACTTCTGTGTGGATATTTCTTTTTTTTATATAGTGATAAAATGTTGATAGAATAATCCTGAACAACTAATTAAATTTAAAGCTTAGAAATTAGTGTTCAGAGATTAATAAGAGGAAATTCTTTGGTAACATAGTAATATTGAGTATAAAATTTTCCTCTGAATTAAAAATTGCCTATCTGCTACCTAAATATAGAAAGTAATAAAATCATAAATTGTATGAAATTTTTTTTTCTTTTGTGTATAATGATGAGAACTAAAGGATATTGTAATTTTTTGTTTTAAATAATTTTGGTTGTTAATATTGATAAAATTGATTTTCTGTTTATTTCAAAGTAGATAAAATAAATAAGTTATATTTGTTAATATCAAAAATAATGTGTAGTTATGTATAATTATCCACACATCTTGTTTGTGCTTACAGATAATATTTGGGATTAAGGTAAGATATATTGTATATACGAGGTATTCTCAAGAACACGCTCCCTGGGGAATAATAAAATATAGGAAAATAAAATTGTTTTCTCCCTGAGCAGAAGGGTAACTTAAATACAGAACTGGAAGTAGTTAAATAAAAAAGGGGGGTACCGGCAGTTTGGGGCAACTTAAACTGTTGAAGGAGTTATTCAATCCAGGCCAGACAGATTCAGAAGCCTACACTTCCAGGGGATTGAATAATTCATTCTTTGTTTCGCGGAAACGAATCCTGGATGAAAAAATTCAGGATTCGAGACTAGGGCCTTATTAAATAAAGCAGGGGAAGCGTACGGTCTAGCTCATAAAAAAAGTTGAGTTTTTTCGTTGTAATACATATAAGGACTGAACACTCTCAAACATAAAAACTGAAACGATAACAGTTATTATCATATTAACAGTTATTACAATTTTATTTTTTCAATTTACTTTTCTGTGTATATTATTAATTCTTCAATGATAACTATCATGTTTATTTCATCCATGAATTAAACCCTAGAAGTGGTAAAAATTTGATTTTAAAAATTAGCGTGTTCTAAAATGGCAAAGCCAACATATGACGAATTTGTAGATGCTCTGAAAAATCAATAGTTCTAGTCAGACTAAAAGAAATCAATCAATAGATCAATGTTCAAATTATAAAACACCTGTAGAAAAAGTTGATCTTCTTTGTCGACAAAATAAGTCTGCTCTTATCAGCAGATGTCTAATCAGTAAAGTATACACTGTTTAAAAAATAGCCCTACTTGATTTTTTATGAAAAATCTAAACATATAAATGGAATGCACAAAAAAAAGTGTTAAGGACGCCATGATCAATTTTCACATCATAACATTTTGTTTATTTAAAAATTTAATAAGATTTGTAGTTTTGTTGCTATCATATTTATAATTTGTATTATCCAAACTTTAATATACTGGCTGTCATGAGTAGAATTTCTACATATTCGTTTTGAGAAATGGTGTAATCATAATCTTAAAATAAGTAAAAAATACACCCTCCTCTCAGAAAAATCACATTGTAATTAACTTTGCCTTAAACATTATTAATTATCATGATAACACTTTATGAAATAATGATTATAATTTATCTTGTAGTAACGAAGTATTCTTTCGCTTTATTGGGAATGGTTATAGCCAAACGAAATCCTATTAGGTTAAAACACAATAAATAGAAGTGTGGAAATATGCCCAGAGGGTGGATCTTATTCCTAGTAGACACAACATTCTAGACACAACTAACTACTAAATCTAAACAAGGGCTGACACAATACCAATTAGCTAACCAGCTCACATTATTGATTAACAGTAATTAAGAATTACTCATAATTAAGGCAAACACTTGTGGTCCACATATGATCTTGTTAGGCCAAACTATGGCCGTTAGATTGATATTTAACTATATATATATATATATTTTTTTTTTTTTTTTAATGAGCGTACAGGAAAATTACTCCAGGGTCTTGGGCTCTTCTAAAATGCTCCTATGTTAAGAATTCGCTTTTGATTCCCACCTGGGTTCTTTTGTTACAATACAACAAGACAGTATTTGAGTTTATAATTATTACGTAACTTTTATTTCTCTGTATCTATATACCAAGTGTCCCAAAAGTTCACCCTCACCCTATTATTTTTTTTATTAATGGAAATAGACAAATTTACTTTGGGGAAAGTTTAGACAACCAAAGGAGGAGTTTATTGAAGTATCGAAATTTTTAACCCTTACCCCCGAAATGGGGTAGTTTGGGGATAAGTCAAGAATTTTAAATAGCAACCCCTATTGAGTGATACCTCGTTTTAAAGATCTTTTAAAAATAAGAATGGCGCAAACTAGAGGTCTCTAAGTTCATCCTTCCCAACATAGCGACCAATCGAATTGTCAATTTTTACGTTAATAATTACACTGGAAATGTTACGAAATAAGCTTTTGAGTCCAGAATCTATTTCTGCCAAGAAGTAAATGGTAGCCATTTCGAGAAATTAATCTGAGCTAGAAAAACAAGGTAAGGCTCTTACCATCATTTTACCAACATAGAGCAGTTTGTAATGTAATAAAAACAACTGGAGTTTGTAGGTTACCATTCACAATTCGATTGGTCGCTATGTTGGGTAGGATGAACTTAGAGACCTCTAGTTTGTGCCATTATTCTTATTATTAAAAGACCTTTAAAATGAGGTATCACTCAATAGAGGTTGCTATTTAAAATTCTTGACTTACCCCCAAACTACCCCATTTTGGGGATAAGGGTTGAAAATTTTGATACTTCAAAAAACTCCTCTGGTTATCTAAACTTTCCCCACAGCAAGTCTGTCTATTTCCATTAATAAAAAATAATAATAGGGGGGTGGGACTTTTGGGACACATAGTATATTATATCCATTGTACAATTAATTTTAAATACAAATCTCTTGTATTAATACAATTCACTTCTTAACATTTCAAACCAACAAATCTATTATCATTATTAATTAAATAAACTCAGAATGATTCCAACTATTGTGACTCTACGTTATTTTAGTCTCAAACAATTAAGACATAAAGTTTTTTTTTTATGTCACATAAACCTTTTACACATAACGTTTGCTCACCTTATCAAGGTCTTCCTATAGTTCTTTGATCTGGTCTGATTTCCTCGGAAGTTCTTTCACGCCTAGTTCTTTTTGGCTTTCTTCTAGAACCCTGCAGTCGGTCCCCTCTTCAAGAATTGACCTGGTTCCTTTTCAGTTGAGAGTTTATATTTAGTGGACCTAGCTAGTTTCAGCTAGTTTGGTGGACCTCTTATAACCTGTGATGTCCACCACACTTGCAAAGCAAGCTATTTCGTCAGTTTTCCACATTTGTCACAATAATTGTTTATCATTGTGATTTCTCAAAAGAATTTATACCATTACTCCAACTAAATTATGTTCCTAACCAATCATTTTGGTGTTTATTAACATTGGAGCACAGACATAACTACACTGACAAATACGGTGTTGTCCACTCCAAGGCTGTCCGTACACTGAACCATGTCATTTGATTAACTCCCAATTGGAAGCGAATGGGGGGGGGGGGGAGTATTATTTAGTTTAAATTACTTATAGGCTCCTGCATTTTAAACCTGTAGACAAGGCGCAGTGCATCAAAGATATAAAAAAACTAGCATATCTTTATACAGGGATATGATGGATATTGATCCATTCACACTCAGTGTCTTTAAATAGACTTGTTTAGAACTTTGAAATATGTATACATTTTTTTTATTCTACTTATGGAAAAACATGTATGTTTCTTCTCTCTTGGCGCAGAAATTTTTATGTTTTTCGTTGTTGATTAAAGGTGAAAACTTCTGGTCATCATCACCTTATAAAAGGAAGTAAAATAAAGACCTCTAACCCTCGAACACTTGTAACATGCTCGGATGTTATTTTGTAACGTGATGTAATTTATTTTATGTGAAATCTTTAATTCTTAATTGCTTGTTAATTACAGTAGAACCTCTGTTAACCAGCCTCGGATTAACCGGTCCTCGGATTAACCGGCCTATATCGTAGTGTACTGGTGGGATGAGAGTTTCCGAAAATAAATTGTAATTGAAACACCAAAGCGGCGGCGATATCAAACGACTTTGTCGATAGCGGTATCCCAATGTTGGCAGCGTAAAAACAGCGCGGTACCAAAGTGGCGGCGATATCAAACGACTTTGTCGATAGCGGTATCCCATTGTCGGAGACGTAAAAACACCGCGGCACCAAAGCAGCGGCGAGTCAAACGACTTTGTCGATATCGGTATCGCATTGTCAGCGGCACCAAAGAAGCGGCGAGTCAAACGACTTTGGCGATAGCGTATCCCATTGTCGGCGGCATAAAAACACTGCGGCATTGGCACCCGTCGGTATAGCAGACATACACAGACAAAAACGTTAGATGGGCCGCTTTTTTTCCACGAATCAATTTAGTATAGCCTACATTATGGAAAATATAACATTTCTTTTTCTTGGAAGCTTGTGTTGGTTTCGTTTGAGACGCGGTTAAATGTGTCAAAAGACTTGACAGGGTGGAATCTGTAAAAAAGCTTTGTAGTGTTTAATTTTTTCATGTTTGATGTATAATATACATAACATAATATATACGATACATTTATGTACCATAAAATGAGTTGCAATAACATCTTTATTGCATAATTTTTAGTGCTACCTAATTAAATAAGCTTTCTTTGAACGAAAACTGATTTTTCACGGGAGCCTCGGATTAACCGGTCAAACAGGCAACCGGCCCGGGTGTCAGTCCCGACTAGACCGGTTAAGAAGGGTTATACTGTATATGAATTTAGTAGGCCTACTTACTGTTTCTAAACAGGGTTCTGACCCACTTCTGTACTTCGCAAGCCGGCAACGTGAAATGTAAGGATGCACTCTAATTAAAGTCTAGTTATACATTTTAGCCTTTGAAAATCTTTTAATATTTATTATTAAACCTGTTAAAAATTTTTATACAATTATTATTTCCAAAAGTTTTTCTTTAATCTAAACAACTGACATAAAGCTTATCCTAAAATTAAAAAAATTTTCTGTAAAACCATTTTTTGTTCTTTTATTGAATATTGATTCTGGTAACGTCCGTGATCACTTATTTTTCCTCCCTGTTTAAATCTTTTTTTTTAATAACAACTCTATACCTTGTCATGATGAACAATGTACCACACTCACTCCAACATATTCAACCTTCTTTTTTCTAACACATTTTTATAAAATTTCTCACTGTTCATGTCACCCACGCTACTTCTCGTACCGCTGGCGTCCTTTCGACTATCTGCAACGCAACTTTTATCTCGACTCCCACCAGTTTTGTAGTGTATTCCAATGAGAGTCGGCCTTTTTCATTTATGACGTCACTGGGTCTGTAGATTCCGTTTTCAATTGAATCGTGCATTTCTTGTAAGCACAACCCACACTCTTTTTGAATTGTTCAATTTTAATTTCTTTATTTATTCTTTTCAAATTTGTTTTGTCCAAAGTGTTTACATTTTGTAATTTCGAATGCTACTTATTTAATACTTTTCCAATTAATTATTAATGTGATTAATTACCATTAATACCTTTATTTATTTTTTAAAAAAAATTGTTTGGGGAACGTCCCATGTTTACACACTCTAATACCGTAAGGGTCGAAAGAAAATAAGAGTTGGTCAAGAGAAACCTGAGATGAAAAATGAAAAAGGGGGATCTAACCAAAGACTATCTGAAAAAAGGTGTAGATTCAGCTAGGGTTTATCAAACCGGTATTCACTATTGTGAACCCCTAAGGGTAGAAATCTTCAAATTGTGATGAAAAAAATTGTAAATTCAACAGTTGCTTCACAATTTTAAATTACAAATAACCCTTAAGAAATTAAATGTCTAGATCAAAGTTTTAACAAATTCTGATTTAATATAATTATTGCTCAGAATTACCAAAATTTCTTTTCTTTTTTATAAAAGATTTGCTGAAAATAACTAGTTGGTATGGTGCATGGTAAGTACCTAGCTGTTTTAAAATTGATTTAAGATGAAAATGTACTCAATTTTGTACTAATTTGTAGGCAGCTATAGTTTTGAGTATGCAAAAATATAAAATTAAAATAACCCCTAGTCCTCAAATACACAAAAGAGGTCAAGGTTGAAAAAGAACAAGAGTTCGTCAAGAGAAGATAGGAAGGATTGAAAGAGAGAGAGATATAACCTAAGAGTCATGAAAAAAGTTGTAGATCCAGTTAGGACCATACTCACTAAAGTGACCCCCTGAAGACTGGACTTACCACAAATATTATACTTGGATCAGCTGTTATTGCCATTCGTTCAGTTATCCATCGACTGTACACGAACATTTGTAACCAAGGTTGAAACAGAGTTAACACTTGTGCTTTCTTCTTCCAACTCTGATTAGCTGAAACAAATTGGGTACAATATTAGCCACTGGAATCATATAATTTTGTAAACTTGATAGAAATTCTAATGTTTTTTATCACTCTCATTGAAACACCAGCACCAAAGACCATGATATGTCCAAATTGGAATATTTTGACACCAATTTATCTCTCACTTTATATACATACTGTAATGCTCAGGTATTTCTAACAGCTTACTATGGGTTACTATACCTTTTCTGAAATATGGAATTGTATTGTGGGGAGATTCCTCTCTTAAGAATTTGTTCACCAAAAGAAAGCTATTATGATAATTGGAAGACTTTCTAAAATTCAATCATCCAGAGGAGAATTTAAATCTCTTAAAATTCTCACTTTACCTTGCATTTATATATTTGAAACAATTCATTATTTTTAATTTAAATGTGAACACATCCAAAATAAGGATTGACACAATTACTGCACTGGAATATCTTGTAACTATTGTGCTAAATAGCACATATTAAATTTATTTAGTAAGCTGCCTTCACAAGCTATTTATGAATAAGCTACCACCAACTTCGATGGAGATGAATGATTATAAACTTCTTTTTTTTAAACCTGAGACAATTACTAAACCTGAGACTAATTACAGTTACTTTCTGGATTGAGTTACTCTGTGGAGGAGTTTGTGCAGCATTGCTGAAATGGTTACAGTGAGCCACCTTGTTTCAAATTGTTGTTGTTATTATAGTGGATAGGATAATGTATGGAAGTTTTTTGTGTGTGATATATTGATCTTGTTTATGAAATGTATTGTATTTTATTATATAATAATGTATTTTTAATGTGATGGGGGTCTTATACAGTAACTGTATAGTGTCCAAGACTAATAAAAAATATATTGAAATTTGTGGAAGTAGAGACTTGCAACCCCTAGATAATTTCTGAACTAGTGGAGATGAAAACTTTTAAACTTCACCAAACCTCATAGAGTAAAGTCCTTTCACTTTTTTATGGGGTTATAACATTTTGCCCCCTTTTTAAAAGAGTTAAACCCCCTCTTTTTAAGAGTTAAAAGCCCGCCCCATTGAACCTTCTTAAAAAATTTTAAGCACCCATTTTTTTAAATTTTTCAATTTTTTTCAAATAGTAACTCCCATTGAATGACAGGACATTTTGAAGGCATAGAAAACTAAAAAATGTAGTACTTTGGAAAAGTCTTTACGCTATCATTAATCGAAATAATGGGGGATAGAAGTCGAATTTTGAGTTTTCTATGTCATGGATATTAATGATAAAATCAAAATATACTGATAAAATTTGTTAACAGCATACTTATTTAACTAAAACACACTTTTCTATATGTTCCTACTTTAGCAAACCGAAGGCGAAATTTTTGAAGCGGAGACGCAATGGGGCTTTTTATCTTCTTTTATTTACACATTGCATGACATATCATTTTAAATGGCACTGTCAGAGGAAACAGAATGTATATAGTACAATAAGTCTATACCATTTCTTTAAATGATTTAAGTTTTAATTTTGGACTTTTCGTCTTACTTGTGCCTTCTTACATGTTGGGTAAGTTTATAAAGATATTTGTCATGACCCAAATCACTCATCCTTATCTTTTGAAATTCACTTTCTTTTCCAATTCTGTTAATTCATAGCACAAATAACTTGCCAATATCTTTAACTTCTATCCTTTAAGTCTTGTCAAAGGAGTTGTACAGGTAATGTGTGAGTTTTCAGTTATGCGGTAATTCAATTTACTTGTTTAATTAAAGTTAATTTGACTTGTTTTACTGTTAATAATGGAAATTTCAGAATCAAATTGGATAACTATTTTAGTGATGAGAGGGAATGGGGATCTTCAATGTTCATTTAGTGAAGTTGTGGATTTATTTAATATTGAAGTTTCAGGACGCCCTTTTACAATCACAAAAAAGCACTGTCAAGAACGATAAAAAGATTTGAAGAAACACATAGTGCAAGAACCAACTTAAGACCAGGAAGACCTAAGATTGATAATGAAAATGGGTTAGAAGTAATACAATCTTTCGCCAAAGATACTAATAGCTCAACTCGAAAAGCTGCGCTCAAACGTGAACATAAGTCACAGTGCAGTACAATCTATACTGAAAGAAATTAATTTGTTATTTAAGTACTTTAGTACAGGAGCTCTTGGAAGATGATTTTGATAGGCAAGCTGAAATTTGTGAGACGATGATGAGTAAACTTGATGCTGATCACGGAACTCTTAACAGATTTTGTTTTCCTTATAAAGCTATGTTTATGACAAATGGTACAGTTAATCGGCACAACTGCCGATATTGGAGTGAGATTAACCCCCATTGGTTTGTTGATGGTTATACTCAATACCCTGTCATAGTCAATGTATGGGCCGGTATTATATGTGAAAGTTTAGTTGGACCTTTTTTTATTGACGGGAATCTAAATTATGAGAAATATTTTAAAATGCTTATAATCACATTATGCCTGCGATCCGAAATATGTTCGGTCAAGCAGCTAAGATTAACCTCTTGATGCCCACGCCCGTATATATGCGAG
The DNA here is from genome assembly GCA_963513935.1 of Aphrophora alni. Taxonomy (NCBI): domain Eukaryota; kingdom Metazoa; phylum Arthropoda; class Insecta; order Hemiptera; family Aphrophoridae; genus Aphrophora; species Aphrophora alni. Next base: position 38,670,884 of record OY740775.1, read on the forward strand.
CAGACGAATGCCCTGCCAGCAGCCCACGCCCGCATATATGCGAGTTGGCGTCAGCTGTTTTATATCTCTTTTTTGCGTGTTAGCGGTTATACTGCTATGACGTATTTGGTATTGAACTGTTCAGCAGAATGCAGGGAAATGAGAGGTAATTTTTGTTTTAGTGCGTCTTAGTCTGCATCACTGCAATATCCGGTTCATTTTCGTTATTTCGCCAGCTGTCACTGTATAGCTGTGGTAGCTTCTTTTGTTGTTGTTGTGTCTTGATAAACAAACAAAATGTCTAATTTGCGTGAATGTGAAATATCGGAGTATTTATCTCGTGATTTTTTTAGACAGTGATATTGATAATGACGAGATAATACGTACTGTAGTGACGTGTTCAAATCGTGTAGTTGAAAATGTTCCTGGACCTTCAGGCGATGCACCGACGCATTCTAACCTATATGACAATCCAATTCCCGGCCCAAGTGTTGTAAATAGTGAAATATATAATTGTAATAAATATAAGAGTACGGTACTGAAAATCATGTACCAAAAACATATATAGCTTGTATATTTGTTCTTTTTTAATTTAATGTAAAAGCTACATTAAACAGTGTGAAAATCTGCATTTTTTACTTTTACGTTTGTTTACATTTTTGCATATAAGTTATAATATTTTTTATGATATATGTCTATATATATATATATATATATATATATATATATATATACACATATACATTTTTGTGTAGGGAATTAAATTTCCTACAAAATGTATGTAACGATTTTACAATAAAAAAAAATTATAGTTTTACTATAACTTTACTTTTGAAATTTCAATATAAAATTTAAAAAAATAAAAAAAAATTAAAAAAGAATAATAATTAGGCCTAGATAATGTAACTTTTTATACCATTTTCATATTCCTCTGTTCTTTCTGAACAAAAAAAATATTACATTGATAGGTTTGCTTCATATTTCGATTTTATATGAATTTTCATAATAATGTCTGCAAATTTACGAAAAATACCCGGGCTGGAGCTTGTATTATACTGATCATAAGTCGGGCATCAAAAGGTTAAAGGACAAGGGGTACAAGTGCTAAATTTCACTTATTGAGAAAACTAATTTCAAAGTTAAATTGAAATATTTAATTACATAAAGATTTAAGGACATTGAAATTTATGTAATATGTTTAGAAAATTAAGAAATAGATTATTGGATTTATTTTTTTACTTTTTTTATCCTTAATCAGCAATTTTATGGTAAAAAGTGGCACTTGTATCCTTTGTCCTCCAAATAAAAAAAAAACTAGAATTAGACAAAGGGTACAAGTAAATTTGTAATTTATTATTTTATACAGTTAAAAGAATATAAGGCAAATTATAATATTTATCATTATTTTTCTGTTTTCAGTACATCTTATTTATTCTGAGTCAGTATCAAAAAAGTTGTCCAATTCCTCTACTTCGCCATCTTCTACAGTATTGCATTCCTCTCCCTCAGTGTTCTCCTGGCGTTCATTTCTACCCTGTGAGGTTCGCCGTCTAGTTTGTACTTGCGGATTACCCTCCACAGGAAGACTCAATTGTAAAATTCATGATGAATTGGTGGTATAAAAGGGAGTAAGTTTATAAGATCTTTGTACTTTGCAGCTTTTATTTTTTTCCTTTCTTGTTTTGAGGTCATTGAAGGAAGTTGATTATGAATTCTTCCTACTGATTTAGCCTTCATGTCGTATTTTGAGAATGGCATGTCTTGATTAAAAGTTCTTTTGTAGAAGAGTGCCCATGGTTCGTCTTTATTAAAGTAAAACCACTGCATGCTCCTTATTACAATGACTGATTTTACAAATAGATGCTGTACAGCATCAATAGAAATGAAATCGTCATCCGTCATTCGTGATACAATGAACTTTCTGCTACTTTTGGTAATAATATCAGCCCAGTCTTCAGGTACAAAAACACCTCTTCCTGTATTATTTTTTGCCTTTTCAATTCTACCAAAATCTTGGTCACACTGGTTGTATGAATGTCCGGGCAAGAGAAACTTGTGGTCAACCGTGTCTATATTAGTCTTGTTAATAACATACATCCAAAATTTCACTATAAATTGGCTTTTATTCTGGCCCACACAATTGTCACTAAAAGCTGTCAGATGTTTTACTGTAGTGGGCAACGAATTTATGTACAGTAGAACCCCTCTAATCCGTCACCTTTGGGACTGGGGGCATGGTCGGAACGCAAAAAAGGTCGGATTATCCAAAAAAAGTCAATATTTATTACATATTATATAAACAGATTTTTTTAAAGTGAAATAAGTGATATATAAACTTTTAAAAGTCTATATATAAACTTTGCAAGTACAGTAGAACCTCTGTCAACCGGCCTATATCGTAGTGTACTGGTTGGATGAGAGTTTCTGAAAACAAATTGTAATTGAAACACCAAAGCGGCGGCGAGTCAAACGACTTTGTCGATAGCGGTATCCCATTGTCGGCGGCGTAAAAACTCCGCGTCACCAAAGCAGCGGCGATATCAAACGACTTTGTCGATAGCGGTATCCCATTGTCGGCGGCATAAAAACACCGCGGCGGCACCAAAGCAGCGGCTAGTCAAGCGACTTTGTCGATAGCGGTATCCCATTGTCGGCGGCGTAAAAACTCCGCGTCAACAAAGCAGCGGCGATATCAAACGACTTTGTCGATAGTGGTATCCCATTGTCGGCGGCATAAAAACACCGCGGCGGCACCAAAGCAGCAGCGAGTCAAACGACTTTGTCGATAGCGGTATCCCATTGTTGGCGGCATAAAAACACCGCGGCATTGGCACCCGTCGGTATAGCAGACATACAAAGGCTAAAACGTATGATGGGCCGCTTTTTTTCCACGAATCAATTTAGTATACATTATGGAAAATATAACATTTCTTTTCAGTTTTCTTCTTGTCTTTGACTGGTTATGATCTACGTACAGTATATACAGTAAATAAAAATAAGCGAGTTATGAAAACGGGAAAATAGAAGCGTGTGTTGGTTTTGTTTGAGACACGGTTAAATGTGTCAAAAGACTTGACAGAGGGGAATCTGTAAAAAAGCTTTGTAGTGTTTAATTTTCACTAGATATGACACAGCACTGAAGCAGGATGACACAGCACTGAAGCGGGAAAGCGATAACAAACCAGAAAGAATGGCGCTAGATGGGCCGTGAGTCATCGACAAGTCGGCACAATATCGCGAGCTCGAGCACGGTCGGATTAACCGGAGTAACGGAACACCCGAGGGCGGATTAGAGGGGTTCTACTGTATTTCAATAAGCAAGACATTATTTCCTCACAGCCTCTACCAGCCTGACCCTCGTGCCACAAAAACATGGATGCATTGTCAGTTTTTAAATCGTGTACGCACAAATTGTAAGTCCAAAGCTGCCTTGAATAATAGACTTTGGAACAGGTGAGGACAGGTGTTGGTAACATTTTCTGTAAGTCAAAACATATTGCAATATGTGATGGATCAGATTTAGATTTTTCTTTAGCCTTTACCATTTCACTTTTTGCACTTTCAGCTTTACGGTGGTGGAGTTCTAGTTCATCTTCTGCAGCCTTTTTTGCTTCAGGCAATGCTTGTACAATCTTATTTTGTAATTTATCACACATGTTACAGGTATCAGTGTGAGGCCTGTGAAAACTTAGGCTATAGCATGTGTTAAAAACATGTCTGTAGTAGGATAAAGTAACAGGCTCTTTCCCCTTTATTTGGCAGAAACCCTTGTACAAGTCATACAGTTGTGTAACATTTAAACCTGCAAGGAGATACCTCCTGTTTGGAGCCTGATGCCTTGAGTAATGGCTACTGTACCTTGGAAACTGTGAAATGTGTTCCTTTACCAAATCCAAACGTTCTTGTGCCGTTTTATTTGCAGGTACTTTGTGCCCTCGTTTGTCGCGTGGGGAAATTCCAGTTTCTGACATTCTTTTTTTAGTTATAACATTAGAGATCCGCTTGTTAGATATATCTAGAGTTTTTAAAAAGAACTCTTTGCACACCCTTGTTTCTGACAAGTAATATTGGCAGCTTACGGATTTACCAGGGTTTGCATTTTCTTTTTTCTTGATAGGTGTCTCCAAAACAACAGCCGAATTCAAATAGGATGACTGTAGTTCCCAGTTTCCTAAACCGCAGTACTCACTAAACATGGCATATCGTTTGACCTCATCTATGTGCTCATTGCACTTGAAACGGCAGTTATGGTCGAAATTTTGTACTTTCCGGGCTTGGTGCTCCTTACCTTTTCTATTGGTGTAAGTTTTACTTTCATTTCGTGCTTTTGATGACTTTTTTTTTCCAGTCATGTGTTCGTCTAGTTTTTTTTCTTCCATGATGTTTTGGTCTCTTTGAAGGTGGTGCTATATCAGCATTGTCAGCTCCAATTCGTTCTTCCATGTCATCTGCAACACAAGCAATAACAGAATGCTTGTAACTATAGTTTCAATTGGTATTTGAAATATATTTATTTCATCACAAAGAAATAACACACATTTAACAATAATTAAGAGAACAAAAGATGATTGGTACTCGTATTTATACCTTTTAAAGTAGAAATATCACTTGAATCGTTTTCATCTTGATTTAGGCTAGGCCTATACGTAACATCATCATCTGTGTTATCTGTAAACATAAAACTATATTAATTTTAGAATGCATACATTGCCTTAAAAGAAACTGAAAGTAATTTAGGCCTAGAACCATTAGACAATAAAACAAAATCCTGATAGTTATGTTGTAATTAGGCCTAGTAAAAGTAACTGTTTCACTTACCATCAAAGAGGTTAGGAAGACTTTCTTCTGAGTCTGACATGGTGTTTTATAAAAACCAGCTTCACAATGTTTATAACAGTATAGTATAGTATGTAAGATGCTGTTCGTATACAGAATTTTTTTTTTTTTTTGTTTGAAGTAAAGATTATAAACAATAACAAATCAAAAATAACATGACTGCTCAGACTGACATAATTAGCAACAGCTAAGAAACTAGTGGACAAGGGGTACAAGTAACTTGTATCTCTTGTCTTCTCATTGCAACAGCTGTTCCAGTAAGTAGTTATTATTTTTCTCGCTAGATTTCAGCACTGTGCAGGGACTGAGATATATTCCTTGTCCACCAAGTATTTGATGTCGTTGGCTACTTATTTTTTAACTTAACTCCATTTACCAAAAAAAAGTCACTTATACCCCTTGTCCTCTAAGCCCTTCATATCAAGTTCCAACGCCCCACTATGGAAACCAAGTAAGAGAAATTTAAATAACTCCTTTCTAAATCGATGTATTTAAAGGAAAGGGTATTGTGGAGTGGGCTGCTAGGTTTGCTGATCCAAAGAACTTTGATTACTTTTTCTGGGAAGATATAAAAAATAATTTTTATGCAACTTAACCAGTCAATCCCCAGGATCTTCAAAATAGTCCAAACATACCTGCAGAGTTCTTCTCAAATGCCGTTTCCAGCTTTTACAGTTAACAATTCGAACTTTTATTTCCTTAAATCAAGTAAGTTTTCTTTCATGTATACAACAGTACCTAAAATTCTTATTCCTTTAAGTAAAATTCTTACTTTCTTAGTATTAAAATTTGGTGTTTATTATTTCAACCAAAGTAGTCATGAGGACTTATTCTATACATCATCAGTTTCCTCTGACAATTCCCTTAAAATGATATGTCACATTTTTGTTAAAAAAGAAATTACACATTGACTCCCCTCTTTAAAAATTGGGGTCAGTTAATAAAACAAGAAAAATACATAAAAGTGTTCATTTAGTTTAAAAGTCACTGTTAAAAATTTAATTGGTATTTTGGTTTTTTCATTAATATTCATGACAAATAGAAAACTCTAAAACTTTTACTTCTAGTCCTATAATTTCTTTTAGAGATATCGTAGAGACTTTTCCAAAGCACTATTTTTTTACTTTTTTTATGCCCTTCAAAATGATATGTCATGATGGCGGTAGCTATTTGAAAGAAAAAAATTAAGGTTATCCTTTAAAGTTTTTACCCTATGAGGTAAAATTTAGAAGTTTTCATCTCTACTATTTCAGAAATTACCTATGAGTTGCAAGACTTTTCTTCCGCTCAGTATATATATATATATATATATATATATATATATATATATATATATATATTATTATTATAGTCTAGAGCTCGCAATTTCGGTCCAATTTTACAGAAATTTTGGTATGAGGGCTCAGTTTGATAAACCTTGGGCAAATCATCAATCAGAAAAATCCTTAGTAAATTTCTAATTGATGTTAATTTTAAAATTTGGGAAAAAAAAACTACTTCTGATGTGAATATGTCTTACACTTTACTGGGCATTACAAAAAACCCATAGATAACGAATCAGGGGATACTTTTGCATTGCAGCTCGAAAACTATCATTTACATTGAAAATAAAATTATATCACATGATAGTTAAAGAATCAAAGAATTTATTTCACCTAGTGAGGATTGTGATGTTACGTGTGGAATGGAGTTGACCATGTCACCATTTTGTGACCATTTACTCACATCTGGAAACTTTTACTCAGTATAACTTCTGACTCTGTGAAGATATGACACTCATTGTGGTATCAATCGACAGTTCTAGTCGTAACCTATAGATTTAGTGTATAATATATTAGTTTTGAGATGATCTAGAAAATAAACAAAAATATCAATACAATGTTAGCTTATACTCGTTGACAAGCCAAGTCAAAATACAAAAATCATATATGGTTGGAAAGAAGATTTCAACAGCAATCCAGTGACACTCCTCCAACCCTGAATGAGAGAGTAACCATTGTTAAGAACGAAAGAAAGCCTTCACAGCAGGGGCCATATGTGTCAACAATGGCACCAGTACATCTGCTGAGACGGTTACCTTGGAATTAAATAATGATATATATATATATATATATATGTGTGTTAGTTACCTTTTTTAGTAGTCAGAGCAATTCTTATTTTGTTGTAGAAAAACTACAGCGCTGTTTCGCCGTTCACAGCCGGCTTCGTCAGGTGTAGGCTTAACACTTAAATAAAATACATAACAACACTGAACACACACAATAACACGAAACAAAAAACAATCGTGTTATCGTGTGTGTTCAGTGTTGTTATGTATTTTATTTAAGTGTTAAGCCTACACCTGACGAAGTCGGCTGTGAATGGCGAAACAGCGCTGTAGTGTTTCTACAACAAAATAAGAATTTCTCTGACTACTAAAAAAGGTAACTAACACATATATATACATCAGCAATTCGTAAAAAGCGAATAAACTTTATAGTTTTACATAAGATTATAAAGAATATAATATAAATAATGATATTTGTTTTTACATTAATGTCATAATGTATGGACATCAATTTCTGATCAACAACTACATGATGAAATATTTGCAGTAGTGTGTGTTTTATAAATATGCTTATCAACAATTCTTTTAGTGGTGTAATGTGTGTAACCATCTATGATTGAATATTATACATGTAACCATGTTATCTATATGTACCTGCCACAACCAGTTCTTCATTTTGTGCAGTTTTAAAATCTGCATCCATTGATGTTTAAACATGTTTTCCATTATAGAAATAAGAGGGATAGGTCAATTACTAAGAAAAATGTAAGCTGAAATTTTAAATAATCTCCAATAATAATGGGAGTAATTGGAGTTTCACATGAATTTTAGTCAAATTTACCACGAAAACTGTGTTTTACTATCGAATATGATAGGAACAAATACCCACAAAATGTCAAATTATTGGTTTTTAGCAAGTTTCTTCTTATCTAAAACCTACATGAATCTAGAATAGCTCATTTTGTGAAACTGGCAACGTTAATGCTAATGTTCGAGGTTGGAAAAGAGTGGATACACAAAATACAATTAGCGCCATTATCAATGTATGAACTGCATGCCCAATATTAATAAACAAATTTGTTCTAATTCTGTGCCAAACTTCTAAAAAATATAAAATTTCAAACTAAACATAAACAACTACAAGATGTAAAAGTTTGAGAACTAAATTGAAGTTATTTTAAAGTTTGGCTAGAGTACTCTATCTGAAGTCTGCCCAAAAATTATTTTGTTTTCACTCACTACTATTGATGGAATCAGCAAGTTCATCTGCAAACTTAATGCATTTTGAACCAAAGTATGGGTGCTGCAATACACTGGCAGAGTTTTCTCCACGGTCTTCCACTTCTAACTCCGATACCCTTGTTACTTCTGCCAACAAGTTTATGTATCTCTAAAACATACAAAACAAAACATATAAATTTAATCAACAATTTTCTTTAGTACATTATAATATTATTTTCTTTAGTGTTATTTTATAGATCAATAAATATAATTTTTTTAAAGTTTATATATATATATATATATATATATATATATATAACGGATTGTAACAATTGCTATGACCTAACATTTTGCCAAATTTTGAAATATTGGCATGATATATTCATAGTAAATTCTATTAAAAGAAAGAATCTAGATATATTAAATAAATCATCAGTACTAAATTAAAACCAACTACTATTCTAAATTAGTATAAAGCCAACTCAATCAATTTAAAAATCCATATTAAACAGAAAAGCCTAGAGTCAGATGTTGCTAAGATAATGGTTTAATAAAAGAAGTTTAAAACAACCACTCATCAAAATGAAATATTATAAGGAAACATATTCAAAGATCAAAATTAGTGTAATACATAACTATGAAAAAACAAACACAATATTTAGTAAATTCTAAAATTATATTAAGTCTTGCCGACTCAATTTCTTAAGCTGCCTTGTAGTAAATGCCGTTGCTGGCGAAACCATGGTCGGCAAGACTCAATATAATTGTAGAATTTACTAAATATTGTGTTTCTTTTTTCATTAAAATGCAGTTCTACCAAGTACCTTCGGTCAATAGTGTAAATCGTATAATACATAACTCATTTCTGATTTTCTCTATTATATAATTTGCCTGGTATGGATAGAGATGATGATGATGATTATGATAGAGAACCCAAACTGGACAACCTGTAAGTATAGATGTAAATATTGTATCCATACAAGTGCCAAAATAGGTTAGAGTATACTCCTCAGAGCCAGAGATAAATGTGACTTAAGACTACAAGATTTGGTCATTTTTTAAACATGTTTATAAATAATATGTAGTTTAATTTTCTGTGTGTTTTATATGTGTAAATAACTTATAATAACTGTACAATTTTTCGTTATCATAGATGTATACACATTTTGTATATAATATAATTTTAATTTTTTAATTTTTTTATGGATGTTTTGTACAGGGAAAATAAAAAACTAAATTATGAATATTTGTATTTTTTAAGTATACCTTTAAGGAGCAACAGGTAATTTTTTAAATTATTATATAATCTTGTTATTTAGACTGGACAGTTCTGAGTAAAATGATATACAATAAACATCTATTCCTGATTTGTTTATGAATTTTTAAAGTTTGCTTTGAAATATACCTCAAAACAGTATTGGAGTTCAAAAAATAGCCTAATGGTTCTAGTGTTAAGAACACATTAAATCTACATATGAGGAACATTTTATTATCACCACTGAAGCAAATTTTATGGAACACATATACTGTAATACATTCTATGGACAGACAAATATTGTTAAACACAAATTTTAAAATCAGAAATATCTCAAAATTAATTAGTTTCTTTTCAACAGTCCAAATATTTTACCCCATATTTTTCTAATATGGTGTCTTAGGCCCGTATTTATGAATGTTCCTTAAGATTTCCTTTGTTTAAAGTCTCCTTACGCTGCTTCTTTAGGCCCTTAATGATCTTTCATTTTAAACACCTTTCGTATTTCTGTTATTAAGAAAGAAAAATTACCAAGGATTTCCTAACTATTTAACCTGTCATCATTCTTAAGTGCTAAGGTTGGTCAAGAGCTGCCTCAAACTTTAAACCTCTCAACAATGTTTTGTTCAATGCTGAATGATAGGCCTAATTTGTTATTAAATATTATGGATATGATGAAAGATCAAGACGATTTTCTTGAATTTTTTATCTAAATGAGATATCATCATTAGTAACAAGAAAATACTTGAGGGATGCTGACAAGACATTTGATTTTTACAATGAAGATCAAATGTGTAACAGGTTATACATTTTTCAATATCTTATTTTTGCGTTATTGTATGCTCTCATTAATTTTTGATAACATATCGAAAACAAAATAAACAAATGGTTTAAAATTCCATTATATAAATATAGTAGAAAATAGAGATATTGTAAACATGTAAGCATGGGACATTCCTCAACCAATAAATAAAGAAAAAGTAATAAATAAATTAAGGTATTAATGAAAATTAGTCACATTAATAATTAATTTTAAAAAGTATTAAATAAGTAGCATTCAAAATTATAAAATATAAACACTTTGGACAAAACAAATTTGAAAAGAAAAAATAAAGAAATTAAAATTGAACAATTCAAAAAGAGCGCGGGTTGTGCCTACAAGAAATGCACGATTCCACTGAAAACGGAATCTACAGACTTAGTGACGTAATAAATGTAAAAGGCCGACTCTCATTGGTCTATACAACAAAACTGGTGGGAGTCGAGGAAAAGGTTCCGTTTTCTTGGTTTCGTTGCAGAGTAGTCGAAAGGATGCCAGCGGCACGAGATGTGTAGTGGGTAGAACAGTGAAAAGTTTTTCATAAAAATGTGTTAGTAAGAAGAAGATTGAATATGTTGGAGTGAGTGAAGTATATTGAACATCATGTAAAGGTAAAGAGTTGTTACTTTTTTTAAAGAATTTGGACAGGGAGGAGAAATTTGGTCATGGACATTTTTTAAATCAGTTTTAATAAAAGAACAAAATTGTTGTATAAAATCTTTTTGTAATTTAGTATAAGTTTATGTCATTGTTTAGACTAAGAAAAACTCAGAAGTAATAACTGTATGAAATTTTTAACAAGCTTGATAATAATTATTTAAAAGATTTTCAAAGCCTAATATGTCTGACTAAACTTTAATTAGAGTGCATCCTTCCATTCACGTTGCATGAATCGCCGGCTTAACCCTCGTCATGTCGAACGACCCATCCGTCGGTCGTTCATCAACCGTAAAACATGTATTTTGCAATTCAACATTTCGCCCACTTAGAATCCTCCTAACACAATAAATGAAATACCGTTGAAAAGCTAATGTTCCGTAGATGCATAATCATGAAAAAAAACCACAAAACGTTAAAAAATTGGTAAAGTTCGCATATTTTTATGCGTAAAATCAAAGATTTGAACTGTGTGATTGTAAGTAGAAATGATGCCATTTTTTTCTCAGATGTTCATAAATCTATTTTTCTGCAAGCAAGTCGACCAAAACACTGTTCTGTAGATCACATCTTTTTCTTTCGATCTGTGCTGTACACATTTTTCTATCTGTCATAGATCACGAGATATATCTATTTTACCAAAATAATAACCAAACCGAACTAATGTCATTTTTATTTCGGTGCAGTTTACTAAATAAGATAATCGATATTTTGTAACCGATCTTTACAGTATGTTGTAGAGAAGATTTCATTCTATCTGTTGGTAGTATTTGCTATGTCCTAGAGTTTCTTATAGGTTATTGTTTCTTATTTGGAAGTTAGCGATGTTTGTGTACTAAAATGACATGTGAAAGGTGTAGTGGTATGTGACGGGATTATATTTCTGCTATTCTGAAGGTTTGTTTTATTTATTTATTATTAATTGTGTATACAAATTACAATATCTGTATTATTGTTTGTAGAATTTATTATTTTGAGTGATGTTTTGTCAGACATCAAATATTGAGGCTGTCTAGAGATAGAGGTTATGTTATAATCTGGTCTTCCATTTTAGCAAATTTACATGTGTTTACATATAAAAATAATTTTGTCTAATGAAAATTTTATAAATTGATTATGTTTTTACCAAAATGTATGCAAAATGTTTATAAATTTATATAGGCCTATCTATAAATAGAGATAAGTTATGATATATCTGGTCTGACTTTTTAAGCAAATTTCCATTTGTTTACTTTTTTTTTTCTTTTTTTTGAAATACTGGATTATTACAATCTTAAGCTACTGCTCAAATAAGTAATACATATACAAGAAATCGAAAAACATGTTTAGAAGCCTAAATCATAATCTAGGTTTTAGCTACGTAAACCTTACTAGGTATCTAAAAACTTCAATTTGAGGTAGATCCTGTGGCTTCAGCCGACCAAGTCTTCTTATACAGAGTTCCGTGTCCAGCAGTTGTAAAGCTTCCACGTTAACATGATTTAGGAGTCTCTTCTCATGTCTATTTGCATAATCTGTTATAACGTCTTCTACTGATTTCAGATTAAGTCCGGATGTAGGCCATCATTACGCTGATACCATCTTGCGTTGGTCACTGCACGAATTATACCATTTTGGCTTCTTTGTACCAACAGTCGATTAGATTTTTTTTTACATCCCCAAAGTTCCACTCATTTGTTTACATATTAAAATCATTTTGTCTAATGAAAATTTTGTAAATTGATTATTTTTTTACCAAAATGTATGCAAAATGTTTATAAATTTATATATGCCTATCTATAAAATTTTTTTTTATTGGTTAAATTTTCTGTGGAATTTTGCCTCGGTTACAGGGTAATTTTGTTAATTCCGTACATAATAACTCCAAAATGTTTCCATCTAAAATTTTTTGCATTACACACATAAAATCTATATATATTTTTTAAAACTTGGGTTTTGAATAATAATTATATTTTTGGTGATTTTTTGAAAATAGTTTGCAAATATTCACTTTTTACTTAAAAATGAACCATGTCTAATGAAAATTTTATAAATTGATTTTTCTTTTTAGCAACTTTTATCCACAAATATATTACAAATCTGTAGTAATACAGTAATACTCTCATAAATTCGGATCACGAAAATCCGGACTCCGGAAAATCCGGACTCCGGAAAATCCGGACCGGACGGTAAAATTTTTTAAAAAACAATTTGCCGCTTTAGTGCCTTCAATTTTCAAGCGATCTTCCGCATTGCATGATTGACGTATTTCAAAGACATGAAAATCAAAGACATACAAAGATAAATAGCCAATTAGCTATACGAAAGTGCCGAAACCCGATTATATGCTGACATCGCGATTGTATAGAATTATTTAGCGCGGCCCAACGTATACTCGGGGTTCTGCGGCGAGCCCTGCTTCGTAATATTTTTATTTAGTCCAAATCAAGAGCACAGACTATTTGAAAATCAAAGACATACAAAGATAAATAACCAATTAGCTATACGAAAGTGCCGAAACCCGATTATATGCTGACATCGCGATCGTATAGAATTATTTAGCGCGGCCCGACGTATACTCAGGGTTCGGCGGCGAGCTCTGGCGCGACTGCCCGACCTATACTCGGGCTTAGGCTTCAATGTGTTAATTGCAGTCCAGTACTGTATTATGTACATTACAGTAACAGTACCATTAGTTAATGTGTCAGAGTGTAACAAGTGTCGCTGGGTATCGGCATGGGCCGGTAACGATTGCATGTGCGGCTTATCACCACTCGGATCAGCCCCGCGGCCGACTTATCTCCGACTCCGGTAAATCCGGATTTTTCGGAATCCGAACCGGCCGTCCGCCACAATAGTCCGGATTTATGAGAGTCTACTGTACTGGAAAAATTTCAAAAATAAATTGTATGGTGTACATTACCATTACTGTGAAATTCTTGCCTCCGTTACTTTCCGATTTTTTGCTATTTTACATAATAACTCCGAATTGTTTACACCTAACTTTTTTTTTTCACAACACAACTAAATTCTATGCACCTTTCTGAATATAATGATATATAGAAGTTGTGCTTTCCATAAATATTACTATTTTTGGCGAATTTTTGAAAATAAGCTGACCAATTTCCCTTTTTTCGTAAAACAATTTTTTTTTATTTTGAAAATGTAACAAATTCATTTTTTTTTCTAAATATATTGACAAATATTATACAAAACTTTTGTATATCTTGAAAAAAGGTGGTAAGCTATTGATTTTGGATTGATACAGGTTTTTCTGTAAAATGTTAACTTCATTTTTTGACATCTACATACTTACTCCAAAACCGTTTCATATATATATTTTTTTTCATTAATAAATTCTATGCATCTTTCTGAGAAAAATGATATCCTATAAGTTAGGTTTTGTATACAAATAATATATTTTATTAATTTTTAAACAAACGAAGAAAATTAACATTGACAGTTCTAGGGTTAAGAAGTACAGAAGTGGGTCAGAACCTTGTTTAGAAACTAAATATTAAATTCAAGTGATTGATAAATAATTAGAATTAAAGATTTCACATAAAACAAAGTAAAGCAAGTTACAAACATAATTAAATAATATTATGTGGGAAAAACGAAATTACTGAAATTAGAACGTTCTTGTTGTATGTTTCACAATTACAGCAAAATGCACGTATTGCATTGCCTGTGTTTTTATTTTTAATACATATTTTTTATTTTTAACAAAATTTTATTTTTAATTAGAAAATACTGACATTCTTTTCCTCATGTCTGATGTTTCTCCTTGTGATTGTGGATTCATCATCAAATGAATAAAATCTTATAAAAATATACTAACACACAGCACATGACATGTGATTAACGATCAATCAGCTATAGTGATTACTGAACTCTCAATGGTTGATGACATAATTGATATTTATGAGATAGATCCTTTAATCGCTCCTTTATAAAGAAGAACTTAGGAAAGGAAAAATGTTAAGGAGTGTTCTTAAAATATGAAATCGGTTAACCCTTTGCGATCGGAAGGCCAGTAGGAGTGGCCACAACGCAGTGAGCAGCCACTCGGAATTCTTTCCGCATAAATTGGTTCCGGCGGTCGGACGGCCAGCTGTACTGGCCATGCTCTACTCCGCGTCAACTCGACATTCATAATGTCAGCTTCTTCCCACCAGGTCGGAATTATTTTTATCACAGACTGCAATTTTTACAAAGGGTATTTATTTTTTTTTAAACAAAAACCAATTCCATTTTAACAATTATTTTCTTAATATACACAGACAAACAAGATACCGAACTAAACAAATTCGTATGTTTCAAGTTAAAAGGGAAAATAATGCCTAATTTACTAATTATTATACAAATATCACATATATTTCAAAGTTACGTAAACACCTTGTCAGTTTTTTATTTCAACACAAACAAACAATTTTTAAAATTTTATTAGTAGGTATACACAAACAAAAAAGATACTGAACTAAGCAAAATCATATGTTTCAAGTTATAAAGGACAATAATGCCTAATTTACTAATTATACAAAACTAACACATATTTAAAACTGACGAGAACACCTTACAGTTTTTTTATTTTTTTTTATTTTAAAACAAACAAACAATT
The DNA here is from genome assembly GCA_963513935.1 of Aphrophora alni. Taxonomy (NCBI): domain Eukaryota; kingdom Metazoa; phylum Arthropoda; class Insecta; order Hemiptera; family Aphrophoridae; genus Aphrophora; species Aphrophora alni. The sequence goes on from OY740775.1 coordinate 38,686,299, forward strand.
TTTTATATTTTATTGATATAGATATACAAACAAACAAGATAATGAACTAAACAAAATTATGTTTCAATTTAAAAGGGAAAATAATGCCTAATTTACTAATTATACAAAAATCACATATATTTAAAACTGACGAGAACACCTTAATGTTTTTTTATTTTAAAACAAACAAACAATATTTTATATTTTATTAATATAGATACACAAACAAACAAGATAATGAACTAAACAAAAACATATGTTTCAAGTTAAAAAGGAAAATTATGCCTAATTTACCAATTATACAAAAATCACAAGACACTGTGTGTACGTTCTCAATGTTGTAAGAAAAGAGCACGTGTTGATTTTGGCATTCCAGGTGATACTTTTCAACGATAAAGCTGCCAGAACTGCTGGTCATTTAGTTAAACAGTTTCTCTATAGGTTAAGCACTCTACACACATCACAACATAAAAATATATTGTTAAAATGCTACAAATGATTCTTGGCCAGTGCTGCTGGCCTTCCGAGCGTTCGACGGTTTTTATCTTGGCCAGTACCACTGGCCATCCGAGCGGCAGGAACAACTGATGTGGAATTAAATCTGAGTTGTTGCGCAAATGTCCGCGGCCAGTACAGCTGGACATCCGACAGATCAGGACAACCTATAAATATTCTGTCCGATCGCAAAGGGTTAAGGGATGTCTTAGTGTCAGGAATAGTTAAATGTTCTTTAGAATATCTTAACAAAGTTCTAAATACAAGATTGAGTGTAACTGATATAATAAAATAAACAGGCCACAAACTGGCTCACTAATAGAAACAAACATTTTAACATAATTTGATACTGGTAAGGCAAAACTTTAAATAAATAATAACTACACATTTATTTAAAACTAATGCAAAGTTTGTTTCCAATATTTCAACTACCCCCCCCCCCCCCGTTTTAATGGCTAGTTTTAGGACATGTGAGTCCATTAGATTTCCCGCATCTCAATATAAATTCCTCAAATTTTTAGAGGTCCAGTTTTCTACACTGAAGAAGGTTGTTTTTATTCATAATGAAGATGGATTGTGGACACAATATGGAGGCGGGCAAATGTTGATCCTGTAGAGATGAACTGTCAGGTTGTCATGTCTATTGTTCATTCAAAAGTGTACCACTGTTCTCTTCTCTATTGTCTTATTAACTTCAGTGTCTACAACTGTTGCTTCCTCATTCCCCTTCCCCAGTGTAAGTACTTAGTGTAAATGGGTATTTATTATTTAACTAATGCTTCAATCATAAATAACTATATTATATAGATACTCACTGAAATCTGCTTTGCATGCTCCATGTTGTCACAAGAATGAAATGCCTTCAAAACAATTTCCAATGCTGGAATATCTTTAAGTTTTGTTACCAAAGGTTGTCTACTGGTTTGAGAAATGGACTTGTTTGGTTCTTTTTTGTATTTCACTAAAAATTGCTGAGAAAAAAAAATTGTTTATAAATCCTAAAAAGTAAAAAAAAAATTATTTTCCAATTACAGTGACAAAAGAAAGTACTTAAATATAAAAATACTAAGACAGTACTTTAAAATATATTCAGTATATATACTGTATAAAAATATAAATATAAAGTAATTAAGACAGTGGATAAATTTTTTAATACCATTTTAATCATTCTTAATGTATTGAGCCTCTAAGAGAAATATATTTGGATCATTTTAAATTAATTTATTTACTAAATTTAAAACATATAAAAATTATTTAAAGTATGTACCAATTTAAAAAGCTACTAAATAAACATAAATTCAAACAATATGAATTGAAGAACATTAAAACTATTCATCTGAAAAATAAATACACAAAATAATAAATAAATACACATATAAAGCTTATTCTATTAAACGAGCAAGGAATTGTATGTATGTACCTATTTCCAGTCATTTTATCTCAAAAACGACTAACGATTTTCTCCATATTTTGTATATAAAAGGTTTTCAACATCAGGAATCCAATGAACTTTGTTAAAATTTCGAGTAAAATCCTTTTTCATTAAGTTTTCACAATTCGAAAAATACACAGTAAAAATATATATATTATATTATAGCATTTCACGATAACAGTATTTGCAATCAGCTGGTTAATATGCACGTAGGTAGTATATGTAACTTGTATTTAAACTAATTATTTAGATGCAGAGAAGTTATTTGTAGTGTGTTTATGTAAATAATAACGTTTTTAATAATATCTCTTTATCATATCCAAAATTATATCATTATTGAATAAATAATTCACTGGCTGATTATTCTGTTCAAATACCAAAATATTATTTGGCCTATTACCGCGGCACCAAAGCGGCGAGTCAAACGACTTTGTCGCTAGCGGTATCCCATTGTCGGCGGTGTAAAAACACCGTGGCATTGGCACCCGTCGGTATAGCAGACATACACCTACAAAAACATTTGATGGGCAGCTTTTTTTCCACGAATCAATTTAGTATACATTATGGAAAATATAACATTTCTTTTCAGTTTTCTTTGACTGGTTATGATCTACACACAGTATATACAGTAAATAAAAATGAGCGAGTTACGAAAACGGAAGCGTGTGTTGGTTTCGATTGAGACACGGTTAAATGTGTTAAAAAGACTTGACAGAGAGGAATCTGTAAAAAAGCTTTGTGACGGGTTTAACGTGGGAAAAGTACCATCAACGATTCGAGCGATCGAAGTTAATGCCAGCTTTGAGATCTGCCGAACTTTTACGAAAATCGCTATTTTTAGCAATGTATTTTTTCCCATCGGGGTCGCGGAGTAATCCAGACTGCCGGGTTATCGAGTGCCGAGTTTGTGAGACTCTACTGTATTATTATTGACTTCTTTCTAATCTTAAAAAAAATGTTTTTTAAAATTGCTTCTAAATTTTTGGAAAACAATCATGATCATCAAGTTTTATTTGTGATTTTAGGCTGTTACATCTGAGGGAAAGTATTTAAAAATCTTTAGGAGCAGTAAATCACTACTTACAATAAAATCTGTTTCCAAGAGATCGAGTAACAATCCAAAGACAATCACAATTCTATTTCGTTGCTCTTCTGATGTTAAAGTTGATTTGGTACTTTCGTCCTCATCTTCTGAAGAATCCTAAAACCAAAACAACAAAGAATTTAATAATAAATTGTAAACACTGCACAAACTTCTCAATCATAGAAGTAAAATTTAAAAAAATTCACAAATATTTTGAAGTATGTTAAATATCAAAATATTATATCAATGATATATCAGTTTTTAACCCCTTCATGTCTTAATTTATGACTCAGAGAAAAAGGAAGAAGATGTAGCCCATGGAATAACTCTGCACTATCAACCGGACTTGAATCTGTGTAACTTTTGACAATTGACTAAAGAGCCTTGAAATGGTTCATTTTTAGATCAAAATTTAATTAATCCAAGGAACTTTTTGTTCCTCACTAGGATCTTTCTAATCAAATAGTTTGTTATGGCAACTTGTAACGTTCACAATTCTGAGATCTTTATATAACAAGATATATTTGATTGGGAGTTGCAAGTAACGTGATTAATCAATAAATGTAATGTAAATGTTTCTCAACACCTCACAATAATGAGCAGCTGTGATTGTGGTCCCATAGGGCAGGTAATCGATCAACAACACTCCCTTGGAATTCCGTGACCTTTCAAGAGGATTCCCACAACTTTTGCCTTACTTGGCGTTGGCTCGTCCTATTCTTTCCACACCATACTGTGTCTTTTGGATTCGGGTATTCAGTGATGGATCCATTTCTCGTCCCCGGTTACTATTTGGTCAAATAAATCATCTCCCTCATCCTCAAAATATTGTACAAATTATAATACAGCGATAACTCTCTGCTCTTTGTGTTGTTCTTTAAGTAGGTGTGGAACCCATCTTGCACACACTCATGATAGAAATGATCCTGTGAAATGTTGTCCGAGTTACTACAATATTCGAAAGCAGTTGAGAAAGAATTTCATCAACCATATGGCACCGAATCGGTGTCCATGACTCTTCGGATCTCATCGACAACACTCAAAGCACAGGAAGTGGAGGGGCGGTCAATTCATTGTTCTCCCTTCAATGAATTATTGACGCCAACAAGAAACCATTGGCCTTGACATAACATCTTCACTGTACACACTGCTCAACTTGCGATGAATTTCAGTTGCACTTGTATTTTTTGTCGTAACTTTGCAATCGGCGGTGGGAGCAAATACAGTACTCATGGTTACTGCATGTCTAGTAAATATGTCTCTATGCAGCCTTAAAATTCAAGGCTGCATAGAGACATACTCACTATGCAATAAAATAAAGAATCTGCTCTAAAATAAGGACATAAAACTCACTTCGTTAATGCTTGAAATCCTAAAAAACAACCCCTTGCTAGTTGTGGCTACTGGATCGTACAAAATAGATCATGTTGTCAGTGTCCCATGACACACGTACTAAGTAATTTTTTTTTAATTGTTGCAGGTCAAAGTAACCCGATGATTTCTAAATTGACTTCTCTGTAAAGGAAAGAACTTAATAAATATGTTTCATTAGTTATGTACTCGAATTTTAATCAAAAAGAAATTAAAACTCATCACTTAATTTTCTTCCTGATGCAAGTCCACGAATATAAATATATTTATACATATATGTCCACCCATATTTTAACTTTAAAAATTATTATGTCTATTAAAGTAAAAAATCTATTACCTTGTTAAAATCAGATTCAGATTCAGATTGTTTGTACAAAGGTTCAGAATTGTCCAATTCCTTAAGAATAGGTCTTGGACTGAGAGAGTGTTCACCCAGTATTGAAGTTAAGAGCTGATTAAATATATTGTTAAATATCTTTCCATCAATACTTGCAGGATAATCCTAAAAGCAAGAAACCAAAATTACACATTTTGACCATTTCATACAAAATTTTATAGAAATCATTAAGGCAATATTTTATGAATTTTTACTTCAATGAAATCTCTAGTGGTTATTTTCAAATAATCATCCATTAGCCATTCCGAAAATAAAATTTTGGCAGCAATATTACCAAAATGTTATTTATGACTTTCGAAATTACAATTTCAACGACTATTAAATCAAAATTTTTTACTTATTTTGAGAAAACCCGTTTTCTTTTTTTTTTTTTTTAATCTCAGCGAGATCTGGGAGAATTCTGGAGACATATACATTTTTTATTTTTTTAATAGGAATAAAAATAAGAACTCTATTTATATAATAAAATATTGTACTTAACTTTTCCAGGTTTTAAAAAAATACAAAAATTTTACAAAATATATTATATTATAAATTTTAAAAATATATTATATTATTAATTTTATAAATACAAAATATAAGAATTTATTAATAGTATTATAATTATTTTGGTACAATATTAATTCAGTTTTCAAAATTTATTATGAATAATCAATTGAAAAAGTCAATAAGAAAGAAACATTTGTATATTTAAGACAGTTTACGATCTTGACAAGTTATTGGACACCAAGCTTACCTTTCAGCCTCATATTGGGAAATCTGTCATGGGACATGTATAATGTAAAAATTTGGTAAAAAAATATAATTATTAAAATAAATAAATAATTATTTTTACATTTACTTATAAAAAATCTATTTATTTTAGTTTAGATTAATTTACTACAGTACAACCTCGAAGTCAGACCAGCCGGGACCACGGCCGACCCGATATAACGAAAATCCGTGTTAGCTGGAGAAAGAGCAGAAAACACAAAAAATGAAAATATACATACTGTACTAACAATAATTTCCTTTATTGTGGAGAAAAACACTTTAAAAATACTTACTCATCACAATAAAACAACAAACACATCTGTGGACTGTACAGGTATGTCTACTTTTTGGAGAATAAGCTTGTAAGTTTCTGTTGCGTCAGTTTCGAGTAACATTTACGTGCCGCACTGTCGTGCATCCGTTGGTCGCGCAACCGGCAAAGCGTGCCAATCACCTGGGTGACAATGACTCACCACGCAGGTATGCAGCGCTACAGTTAAGCATCAAATGTACAGTCATGGCAAACAAACTTGGTTACGTTAACTCGGCAGAAACACAATCACTGTGCAATACGCTACGATTATGCGCTTGTATAAAGCAATAGTGCTACAAAAATGCAAATTTTATATAAATTTATATTTATGTTTATTTATTGCAAACTGGTCCGGGTTACCCGGAGATCCAACTTAAAGGGGGCCGACTTAACGAGGTTGTACTGTATTACTTGTTGAGTGCCATTTTGTGATAAAAGCACAAACACTTAATAAATTTACGCTTTTTACCTTGGGTCGTGAATTACGGGAAAATGTACTTGATATGTAAAATGATCATGAATACCTCTGAAATAAAACATACATTTATTAAAAAGTTGTAATTATATTTTAACAAACAACATCTAGCGAAGCCATTTTGCTTAACTTTCTCTAAAATACGTACAGTGAATGACTAATTATTAGACATTAGTTTCATAAAAATTAAATATTAGTTCTTGTTACAAGTATTCACAATATTAAATTCAAAATTAAATGTTCAAATAGTTCATGTTACAAATAGTCTTTACGATCAAATTCAAATTTAAAATTTAAACATTTCAGTTAGCTATTACTAACCAATGTCTTTCATTACATTACGACGCAATAGTTTAAACTGATTGTCTCTACTTTTTTAAGACATTAATTACTAATTATAATGTACTATTTACGCTATATCAAGGCGTAACTTTGCACTGATCTAACCGTCTAAATGACGCTCTGTTCAATAATCATAATGACAAGACTCCTTATTCTTGCTAGAACCGCTTGTGCATTCGCACACTACTTCTATCTATCTTTTTATTGGTCTATACTGCACAGTCCATTTATGACAACTTCATCTCTGATTAATTGATAATATTCAACCCTCTCTTAATTTTATTAAACACACCAATTTAGTAAATTTTGTTATAACTATTTGAATTATGGAATTCTAAAATAATATTTTTTTTATAAATTTTCCAAAAAACATACTTTGTTCTATAATTTTAACCATTCTGAAATCCTGTTTGTCTGTCTAAATTCAACTTTTTATTATCGTTCTTTGAACGCAAATAATCCATGCAATAAAACTTTTTACAATTTTATTACATTGATGGATTACTCACGTTACCTGTAACTAATTTCATTTCTCTCAATCAAATGTATCTTAACATAAAGATATCAAAATTGTGAATGTTACAGACATTTCCAACCAATAAATAATAATTTGAAAATTGTAATAGGCTATAATAAAAAAATGTAATTTGTAAATATATTGTATTAGGATTAAGAAATCAAAAAAGTGACAATTTTTTTAAATAAATTTAAAAAATGAACTTTTATTAGAAAAATGTTTTAAAAATAAAATAGTCATATTTTATATGATGTGTTTCAGTTTAACAAAGAAACAAGTTATTGCATCATATTTTAGCAACAGAACATTCTGGAACAAAGGTGTGTTAACCCCTTTACGGCTTGGGTCGACTTTAGTTGACGCCAGCAAAACGCTTCGAAAGTGCTACTGTCGACGCAGCAATCAATGTCTAATTTCAATCCGTTTAATGTCGACTAAAGCTGTCAGTTAGTGCTGCTATCTATTGACAGGACATTTAACTAATATTTCAAGCATCTGTGAGAACAATATTCATTACAAATCTTATCCAACAACGAAATTGTATGGGCCATGACTGCTTACAATGCTTACAGCCAGCAGCTGTGTTTTGATGTAGAGTGTAGTGTGCTCGTTTTTAGGTTAGCTATCTGCTGTTATGTACGCTAATGTTTTAGGATAAAGTTTTTGTTTTTATTATGGCAAATTTAAATGACAGTGATGTTAATTTATTATTATACGAGGACTTGAGTGAAAGTGATACACTTAGTGAAATAAGTTCTGAAGAGGAGGTTTCAATAAATGGAAACCAACTAATTTGGATGAAATTCATATCGTTATAGGATTATATATAACTAGTGGTTTAGTTTGGAAACCAGAAATTTCTAAGTATTATTCAAAGAAAAAGATTTTTGAAACACCTGGAATCCCTCAACTGATGTCACTAAACAGATTTAAACTTTTATGTAGATTCTTGCATTTTGTTGACAATAGTAAAATAAATTGTAATGAAAACAAAAAATTACAAAAATCAAACCATTTATGGATTACGTTTTTAACGAATTTTCTGAAATTTACAATCCAGAGCAAAATATTGTTGTAGATGAGAGTCTACTTTTATGGAAGTGTAGATTATCTTTCAAACAATTTATTAGAATAAAAAGAGCGAGATTTGGTATCCAATCCTATCTTTTGTGTGAATTTAGCTCTGGATATATTTATAAAGTAATTATTTACACTGGAAAAACAACTAAAATTGTAAAAAATCAAGAAATTGGGCATGCTTCTAGAGTTGTAATGACACTAATGGAAGGAATACTAGATTTAGGGTACAATATTTATGCAGATAATTTTTATTGTAGCCCAGAGCTGGCATTAGTTCTGCATAAAAGAAAAACAGGTTTGATTGGAACAGCAAGAAAAAATATAAAAATGGTCCCTAAAAATTTTGTAAAACAAAAACTCAATACCAATGAGATAATAACTCTTTATGAGCCCAGCGGAAGTATGATGCTTTTGAAGTTGGAGGACAAAAGAACCGTTTTATGTCTAAGTACTGTACATAAATTAGATTGTGTAGAAGTTAAAAGAAAAGGAAAGAATGCTGTAATTCCAAATGTTGTAAATGATTACAATTTACACATGGGAGGAGTCGACAAATGCGACCAGATGTTATCAGCTTACCCCGTTGAAAGAAAAAGAATAAAAGTGTGGTATAAAAAGCAATTTAGGCATTTAATTAATATGTGTATTTTTAGTGCACGTTGTTTACATTTAAAAATGGGTGGGAAACTGAGTTCATTGGAGTTTCTGGAGGAACTAGTAGAAGAACTAGTTAGACACCACCTCAAAGAAGACAACCCGTCGAAGAAAGGACGACCTTCCAATGAAGAAAATGCTCTCAGACTCACCCAGAAACACTTTCCTGACAAAGTACCTTCTACAAATGGTAGGAAAGTGGTTTACGAAGATGTGTTGTCTGTTTATCACATAAAATAAGAAAATCATCACACTATCAGTGTAGTGACTGTGATGTAGGATTGTGTGTAGTTCCACGTTTTAGAAAATATCATACCCTAAAAAACTTTTAATCAAAACATGTATTAATGTAAATAGTGTAAAACTTTGTAGATCGTGTAGAACTTTGTAAATAGTATACAAATAAGGGCAATCTGACTAAATATTCTAGAAAAAAAGGACACTGAGAAAAGACGAAAACATAACCTAACCTTTCCAGAAGATTCAGCATAAAAAGTGAGTAAATCATAATTATTTACCCTAAAAATTATTTTTCATTATTAAAAACAAAGTATAAAAAACTTGTATTTTAATTTGAGCAAAAAAAAAAAATGAACATTTTGGAGTCAAAAACTAGTAAATTTAATGAACTGCTAAAGGGTTAAATAAGTGGTATAATTTTCCATATAAGGTGACAATATGGAAATATCTATTCGATTGGCTAGAATCATAGAACATTCTCGAACAGATATTGTTTGTTCAGGAATTATGCCTAGGGAGACAGTTAGTGTGCTTGCTTTCTTCAAGTCAGTTGTCTCTCAGTTTTCAACCAATATGGATATACATTTCTTCTTTAAGTTTTTCAACCAAGATAGAAGTGTAAGTCGTCTCAAACCTTCAAAAATGAATAGATGCACTCAAGGATTTAAATTTAAATGTTAACAAAGATTGAAATAATAGTACAAAAAAGTGTTTAGTGAATTTTCAAAAGTATCAAGTTTTTTAATAAATTTTGAAATACAAAAACAGACAAGGTGAATCATAAGTACAATGTAATATAATTATTGTAATAAAATTTCTTGAAGGACAATTAACAGTTTAATACATTCTATTATTATAAATATATAAATGGACCATTATTAAAATTAAGATATGCTGTAATTAGATATTAAGTTGTTTAATAGTAATTTAAGTTTCTTTCATGTTCAAGAAAAACTGTACTTTCAAAATTAACATCTGTGACTAAAAGATTATTGAGAACACCTATTTAACCAAGATCATTTGGAACATCATGGCATATAAGTACAGAAATGAAAGCTAAGGACAGACAATAATAAAAAATAATAATTGTACATTATAAATTTTGATTTAAATAACCCCTAGTGCAGTCCTTAACGTTATAAAATGACACCCAACATGGTTATGAATAAATAAACTTTTATTTATAATGCTCCACGTTACAAAAGACCTCTCAAATCCTGGGTTTAAGCAAGAGATATAAAAGATCCCAAATCTCTCTTGACCTTGTGCTTCACCTGTGTCACAAAAGTTCTGGATTAAGCATCTGTAATATAAGGTCAAACTCCTAATGTAATATGGTTACTGGAACGCATACAAAATCATTTTTGACATTTCTTTAAAAAATATGCCAGTCTTCCAGATTGGAAATATGAATATTGTGAATTGAGAAAACATATTCCTCAAAAATATAAAATGTAAAAAGTTTTCTTTACAAAATAGTGAGGTCCAAAGTCGACTCTCCTTCCTTACTTGAATCTATGTTCTATAATGATCGCTAAGGACTGTTACAACATTTCACATCACCAGTTACTCAACTGACTGTCTTTCAACTCCGACTCATGAGCAGAATGTGTAGGGATTAGAACGAAAAATTGTACACCCGTTATTATTTAATCTGAAAGACTTCAATTGTTTTAAGTCATATTTAATAAATCATTAATTTAAATTGTAAACTTATTTATATCCACATATTATGTGAATAGTGTTGTAATTGACTTCAACTGTATGGCACTTTGCTGTTGTTGTTTAAAACAAATAAATAAATATCTTTAATAGAAAAATTAACATATATTTCAAACGTTCTGGAAAAATGTCATTTAAAATACATGGTGAGAAAATGCATTAGTTTCTAAAGAATTGTATAGTGATCAATATTAACAAAGACTAGACTAATATTAATTATCTTGTGATTTTCTGATCATCTGTTAACAATTTATTATTAACTCTATATGAGCATCTTTGCTTAAAACAAAGGCATAGAACTTCTGCACATATCATTTAGTATATATTTATTTGTGTCTATCAGTTGACAATTTTTAAACACATGCTAACTAAGGATAAAATAAATCAAAAGTTTAAAGTTTCAATATTTTAATAATATAAATGAGCTACAATTGTTTCGCCTTGCGGCATCATCGGGCAATAGATAATAAACAGGTATAGACAACTATTTAAATACACATGCTAACTATTTGATTTTGATGCAATTTGGTAGATAAATTATTTACCTAATTTGTAGATCTGAGTTAGTTAATAAGAATTATATGATGTTGCTGTCACAATTTTCAAATTATGGTATGTAAATTTTGTTAAATTATGTTAAATTCTAAATTAAAAGCCTTGAAACATAAGAATTATAAATATCATCGATCCCTCAGGGGTCAAGAAATTAAAAAGAGATGTCAAATTCAAAATCAGCACTCCAAAATTGCATTAAGAATTTCATCAAAAAAAAATCACTAAACAAAACTATTTGAGACCCAACAACTACTTTTTCACCCCTCACACTTTAAGCAATTTTAAACATAATCTAATCATTCCATTGAATACTTAACCTACTGTATATAAACTGCAAATTTTTTAGCCAATCACAGACTACCTGTTCTTGAGACAATGATTGACAAAAATACCATAGACGAATAACCAACAGACCTCATTCTTTAACACCTAATGCAGTTTATAACCTACAGAAAAAAATATTTGGTAGGACATGGTTAAGGATAGTAAGATAATAAAATTATCATTTAAATATTAAAACTTTTTCAAATGTAACTAATAATTAAAATATATATCAAAACCAAGATAAATTACTATGCCCTAGGTACCAAATATTCCTTACATAGGTTATAAAACCCAAACTGATATGATAAAAACTTATAACACAGAGATTTTTTACTATATTATTTAAACACTTTATATAGTCCCTTTCACACATTAAAAAATTGAAAGGAATTAGGGATAGCCCAACTGCTTATCCTAAATTACCAAGTTGTTAAATATCTTTTATACTTACACTTAAATTCTCAGTTCTCAGAAGAAGTTTCTTATAATATCTTTTTGCATAGGCTGAACTTGGTTGGTGGGTTTGCCAATATGATGATATTGCAATAATTGCCTCTTCTAGTAAATCAGCATCATTTGTTGTCTAAAAATATAAAATAAACATCAGAGGTTGGTTATTGCCAAAAGTAATATCCAATTTATATAGTCTACAGTTCTCAATATTGTTACAAGACGAAAACCATTGCAGACATCATCGCCTTCACAAAATTGAGCACAAAGATCCTCAACGTTAAAATCCTACAAATAGAACTAAAAACAATAATATAAAATTTGAACAACATTAACATCACTAAATCTAGTTAACAATCATAAAGTATGATAAAGTTTAATAGCAACAACATGACATCCAGCAGATTGGATTTTAAAACATCCCAAATTTTCCAGCACATCTGGAAATCTCCCATACATACTGAGACGGATTGGATACACATAAACCTGCTCAAGTCTTATATTAATGAAACAACAAATCAAAAAGGGGGAAAATTTCAAATATTGTACATATTAAAATTAATGAAAGATTTAGAAAACCAAAAATGGAAAAGAACAAGTTTTGTTAGAAGCACTGCTATGTTAATGGTAGGCAGCAGCCTTGAAGCACCATCTATAATTTCCTGTCCAAGCAAGAAATCTAGTGCAGTTACTATGCAGATCTTATTTTATTAAAAATCAAAAATGTTTCTCAATTTATATATTCAGTAAAGCTGATGATGTATATAAGTGTAAAATGAAATTTTATAATTATAATGGTATAGTCAAAAACAGTAATTTGAAAAACTCAACGTTCCCGGCAATATATTTAGTTGAAAAAGTATTTAGTTCTGTTGTCCAACTCCTCACAAAACAACGAAATAAGTTGGATATTTGCCTCAAAGGAGACTTGCGCCTGAACTTGACGAACGTAAAGCCGGATATTCAAGCTTTAACAGAAATCCACCAGGTACAAGGCAGCCATTGAAAAGGTTGAATAAAACAATAACAAAGTTATCAAAATTTCATTTATTTTTTCAAATTTTAACTGACAACTTTCATAATTTTTCCAGATTCCAATTTAAAATTGATAACATGTACTCCTGTTTTTTAAAATGTACGTCAATTATCTTAGTTAATTATTTCACTTCTTTGTTCTTTAAACAAATCTGTAAAATATATTCATTTGAATTTTTTTTTTCTATTTTATAACTGCTTTATTTTCCAGATAAAACTGCTTTGGTTGTTTTTATATACAGTAATAAAGCGTATACAAAATTAATGTTGATTCACAATTAGAAACGTGTTATGATTTTTACATTACATAAATTAGGTGCTAATGTTGTGACTGTAGGTGTTGAAACTATAGACATTGTTGATTCATTACTTGTGGTTGTTGTTGTTGGTGTAGGCATAATGCTAACGGGAGAACCATACATACTTTGTATACCTAAAATATTGTCTGCACCTAGCTTACTATTTTAAAAAATTTTATAAATAGGAAACATATCTTACGATTGATCATTAGAATGTCTTAGGCCTAGGGTATGTACAATTTAATGCGCAAAAACTTGTAATAAATTCGATTGACCGGGTAAACATTTATTCTGTCTAAAAGACTCAAGTCCTTATGCTCAAACATAAGTTGCGTGTTGATCTAACAAGTGTATAAGTGTATTATACAAGTGTATATGTGTGTTATTGTTTGTAGAGTTTATTATTTTAGTGAAATCTAGCTTTAGATAGTTACAAGTTAGGCCTAGGTTGTCGAGGTAACATACTTAACCTAACTTCGGTCGATTTCCACTTTACGGGAAAACATTATTTTTATTTTGAAAATTTTAGAATTTAATTTATTTTTACCAATAGTTATTCACATGTATACAAGAAAACGTTTGTAATACTTGAAAAAAATGTAAAACATAATTTTCTATGCTCAATTTTATTGGACTTTGAAGTGAAATTTACCCTTCGATTTGTGTATTTTTTTTTTTTTTTTCTTTGCCATGCTGACTCCAAAATGATTTTTCAAGCTTTTTTTTCATTACACTACTAAATACTATGAACCTTTCTGAATATAGTGATATATAGAAGTTGGTTTTCCATAAATATTACAATTTTGGTGAATTTTTGAAAATAAGCCTAACAAAATCCCTTTTTACGTAATTTTTTTTTGAAAATGTAACAAATTTACTAATTTTTTTCCTAAATATATTCACAAATATTATACAAAACTTTTGTATATCTTGGAAAAAGGTGGTAAGCTATTGATTTTGGATGATACAGGTTTTTCTGAAAAATGTTAACATCATTTTTTGACATCTAACATATTTACTCCAAAACCGTTTCATATAATTTTTTTTTTTTTACATAGATAAATTGTATGCATCTTTCTGAGAAAAATGATGTCTTATAAGTTAGGTTTTGTATAAAAAATAATATTTTTTATTAATTTTTAAACAAACGAAGAAAATTAACATTGCCAGTTATAGGGTTAATACAAGATTAACTATATGCGTGTACCAATTGCTAAAGTGAGAACTTAAACATTATAGCCCCCTATCATCTATCATTTCTATAACATTAATTTAATATCTTGATTTCTTGAACTTTTTATGTACCTACTTTTATTTTGTATTAAAATTGAGGAAAGCCGCACCAACCCTTACCCGAGAAAGAGACTCTGTTATTTATAATTTATATGTTACTCTTGAACTGTTCATCTCAGGATATTCATTTTCTTTTATGTATGTTATTATTTAAATATGTTTCCTAAAGAACATTCTATCTATAGAAGAAAATACTATATTGTAGTATTATAAATATTCAATGAACGTAAATTTTAAATAAATAACGAATTGATTGATTTTTTGTAAACTAGTTTTTTCTTTTTCTTGATCATTTAAAACGTTATCAAATTGGCGCCCAACGTATCAGCTTTTGTCAAGGAAGCTTTCCCCCTCCCAAATAACTTCTCTTAGGCTAACAAATTAATATTTTATGTTAGTTTTAAGATATATAATTTGTGTTGTATTTTGTGTACCGATATATTATTACTAAATATTAAGATGGACCAACAGCCGAAATACAATCTAAGAAAGAAAATTACACCGACACCGAAGGCTTGCGAATACAAGGGCTTACCGGATATGTCATCGTCCCGTCGTAAAGAAGACGTGGTCACGAGTGACAATATGGACATTGAGGGCAATCCGCTGGAAGGGTCGCGGATCCCTGACTATGATAAACCGATCAGCGAAATGGAAGGAGAAGAATTCGCGTTAAGTGAAAACCACGGAACACATATGGATCGCAAAACAGACAAAATAACGAGCGACAAAAACACAGAAGAAGAACAGCCAACGCCACCGATGACGTTAGAGCAACTTTTCGGTCAACTAAATAAGATTTTAGAAAATAATAAGGGTGAACTAAAAAAGGATATAGGTCAACGTTTCGACGCTCAAGACAAAAAAAATAGAGAGCATCCGAGAAGACGTCCGGACTCAGATAGAGAACGTGGAAGAAAGACTGGCAGCATTTACAATTACACCACCAAGCTGCACAAGAACAATTCATCCTAGAAACGGAAGAACGGCACAGATCTCTAGAAAATGACCTGGCGATTACTAACCAAAGGAACAAGGAGGAGATTTAACAAAACTTGGAGCGAAAAGCGCAGGAGGTTTGAGAGGAATGCCAGTCCCGAAATACAATTGTGCTAGAAGATATTGAGCGAATCAAAGAGACCAATAAAGAGCAGAAGAAGAACATCAATCAACTAGAGGGTAGAGTGACCAACAACAGCAACCGAAAGGAAGATCTAGAAAAGGAAATAAGGAGTCAAAAGACCACCGCCACAGCACAGCAAATATACGTAACATGTCGAGGGTCAAATAACCTCGTTCCATGGTCGGGAACACAACCCTACAGAACACCTGCGTAGAATACAAAAATTCTACGAACGAGGGACCATCACCAATAATAACACCGATCCGATTAACCTGCTCGTGGACACAGTGGAGTTATGTCTAGAAAGCCATGCTGCCAGGTGGTTTACTCTTATTAAACAGGACCTGCAGAACTAGGAAGACTTTCGAGCAGCTTTTGAAAAGAAGTATTGGAGTAGGGAGGTCAAACGGGCCATAAAACAAAGATTGGACGTAGATAAATATCAACATAACGGAAAACTGAGCCGTTCGGAATATTTTACGGAGAGAGTGATAACATTAAGGGCTATACAACCACCCTTAACCCTCCAGCTGATGATCGACCACTTTTTGCCTAAAAGTGGTCGCTTCATTAGTCACGGCTCACTTCACCAACTAAAAAACACGTATTTTGCCATTCAACGTTACGCCCACTTAAAATTGTCCGATCGCAATAAATAAAATACTGTTGGAAAGCTAATGTTCCGTAGATACATAATCATGCAAAAAAATACCACAAAACGTTATAAATGAGGCGTTCAGAAGTCAATCTGACTAAGTCCAATTTTTTGTCAAATCGAGTTAATAACACTGTTAGATTGCTTTTGCAAAGAGTTTTCACTGGCCAAGACGACTAACTCCATAGTTCATTAGTTCATTCAAAAAATCCTACATGTATGTATGGCCAGAAACTGAGGGATCAAGAGGATCACAGGAAGTCAGCTCTTGTTTGATAAAACACCTATCTCTTCATGCCAGCAATGCAAAACATGTTGTCATGTACTCTGACTCCTGTGGCGGGCAAAACCGCAATATTAAAGTGGTCCTATCTTTAATGAAACACCTTCAAACTGGAAGTGGATGCACTGAAATTATTGATTTGAAGTTTCTTGTGCCAGGACACAGCTATCTCCCAAATGATTCTGATTTTTCATTTATCGAAAAAAGAGCCAAGACTACTACCAATATCTTTTCTCCAAGGGATTGGTACGACATAATTCTCAGCTGCAGGAAAACAAATAAGTATTTCATTACAGAAATGAACCATCATGACTTCTTTTCCACAGAGACCTTGGAAAAGTCTGTTACCAACAGAAAAAAGACTATCAACGGCGAACCGGTCAACTGGCTATCCATGAGGTGGATCCGAATTGAGAAGGCTGAACCATTTGCATTTAAGTTCAAAAGCACTTTCATGTCAGAGATGCCATTTGCAAAAGTAAACATAAGAAAGAAAAATGAAAACGGACGACCTTTGGCGAGCCTTGCTAGTGTTACACAAGAACTGCTGTATCAGACTTCAAGACCCATTACGATGTCGAAGAAGAAGGACATGATGGACCTTTTAAAATATATACCACCTATTCATCATCAGTATTTTAAGGACTTGAGAACTGAACGAGGGATCTTACAAGGCGAAGTTGAAAGTGACGACGATTGCATTACCTACGCAGAATGAAGGACTTGTATTTGGCTTGAAACCCATATTTATGTTTTATTAAATGCCAACATTTGTATTTAAATGATTTGAAATAATAATTTGGTCTTTTTATTTGATTGAGTTTAACTTTTTGTGTATTTGTTAAATAAAGTATCTTTTTATTCAAAACACTCAGAATGTTTTATAGAATCTTTTCTGTTGGCAATGTGACTAACTCCATTAAAAGTGACTATTTTTTTAATTTCAAGAAATTTGAATTTTATAATAATGTTAATATAGGTTAAATAGTTGGACATTATTGTAAGACATGTGTTGAGCCTAATAAAAATTTGCTAAAAATTTCTCAGAGTTTTCCATTTAAACATAACTTTAATTCGCCATACTGCACATTTTCATTGATAGGACTTAGTCGGATTGACTTCTGAACGCCTCAAATAATATTCCAAAAATTGGTGAAGTTCACGTATTTTTGTAGCATAAAATCGTAAATTTCAACTCTGCGCCTTTTCGTAAAACACGAAGCCATTTTCCCGATATCATTACAACTCTATTTTTCTGTCATTTAAGTCAACTAAAACACTATTCTATAGATCAAATGTTTCTCTTTCTAACCGTAGATTACAAATTATTCTGCGTCTCATAGATTGTAATAATGTAAAAAATCAGAGTTTGTAGTAGGTTTGAAAATGAGCGGTTAACGAAAATAGAAGGAGAGGCTGTTCAAATCATAATTTATATTTAGTAAATTCATTTATAAAAGAAAAATAGATTTCCAAAACAAAAGAATAAATAATTATGTCAAATGTTAATATAATTTGTTTTTAATTAATAATATATGTAAATTTTTGTGTTTTTACGGGGGGTGTGTGAGATTTGAGTAACCGTGACCGTGAGAAACAGTTTGAGAGGGAAAGTAGGCCTCATGGCAACAGCCAGTCGAAGTCCAGCATTTGGAGTGACAAGATGTATTTTTAAAAGTCAGAGTCCAGCGTTAGACATAGTAAGACGTGTTTTGTGGTTAGAGAGATTTTTTCAAAATGTAGTTTGAATGTTGAAAAACAGTCTTAAGTTGGAAGGTTACTATGATAGACAATTAACAGTGATCAGTGGTTTTCCATGAACAAACTTTTTAACAAAAAGACCGGAAAACGCGTTAAATTGAATATAGTTATGCAGTGCCTTGCACGTGGTTTTCGGAATTGGAACAATGAACGATTATATTCATTTGTTAGTAAAAATGAACTTTAGAGATAGCGACCACGACATCTTTCAAGAGGGCAGACATATTTCAACAGTATACATCTACCACAATTACGAGAACAGCTACGATGTTACTCAAATGGACAATAAACTCAGGAAATGTGAATCACAGGTTCTATTGTTTCATATAAACTCTTTATAAAATGTTAT
Source organism: Aphrophora alni (assembly GCA_963513935.1). Taxonomy (NCBI): domain Eukaryota; kingdom Metazoa; phylum Arthropoda; class Insecta; order Hemiptera; family Aphrophoridae; genus Aphrophora; species Aphrophora alni. The sequence continues at coordinate 38,705,280 of OY740775.1, forward strand.
ATAGATTTTCTTTAAATTGTTCACGTAATAGATATGAATTTCAATTATTAAATAAAATATTTTATGTGAGTCCAAATATCAGTTCAATGAAGAACAATTAAATTTTATTTTATATGTTTCTTGAATCGATTAAAAAGAATAAGTAAAACACTTATATCTAAATTTTTTAATTTGATTAATGGATTAAATACTTGCAAGTTTGATTTCTCAAATAATATAATTTCAAAAGTAAAGTTAAAATTTTTTAAGTTAAATATATGATCGATCTTGTTCAGAATTGATAAAATCTATAGAGTAGCAAGACTTTACGTAGCATTTTTGTGTAATCAATGTATGTTAATAATTTCTTTTCTTTTGATTTATGTTAAAACTAATTTCAAAAAATGTTTAATAAATCTTTATGTTAATATTTCAGCTACAAGTGTTTTCATTACTTACCAAATTTCACTGTGGAGTACACTTTCAAAAGAGCTTACTTACGACCCCAGAGATTATAAATTTAGTAAATTCATTTTTTATATGTTAAATAATGACCTAAGGTCTGGCGCCCAATAATTATAAAATAACAACAGTTAAATTCACTTTTTCTTAATTAAAATAAAAGGTAAGAACTCTTCAAGTTCAAAATAAATATTTTTTTTTCTTTTTCTTTCTCTTGTGTTGATAATTTTTAAATTATTACAAGATCCAGAGATATATCTATTTGACCAGAGAACAAACCTGACGACACGAAATTCATTTGGCATTCGATGCATTTTACGAAAAGGCGAAATTCATTTCTCTCTGTTTTTAAAATTATTTTTCTTTACACTATGTTGTAGGGGAAATTCCATTCTATAAGTTGGTATCACTCGATATAGGCAATACTTACTTAGAAGGTTTTGTTTTGATCTCGGAACATGCGCAATTGTGCAACGTAAAAACTGTAACAAATGATGTAGCGCATATTGTTTTGGGGTTAGATATTTGTTATTTTGAAGGTTTGTGTATACAAATTGTATATAAATTGTGTATACAAGTTACAATATATGTGTTTTTATATCTAAAGTTTATGTTTTTGAGTGATAGTTTAGTTTTTGAACGTTCTTATTTGGGATAACCTAGGCCAATATTGTAAGTCTAGCCTATATGCACATTTTCTTATATTTAGTGTTTTATATGAAAATACAAGTCAATATGTGTGTTATTCTTTGTAAAGTATATATTGTCTTAGTAAAATCTAATGATTTTTTTCTTAGGCCTAGCTTTAGAAAGTTACTAATTACGCCTAAATGTCAAGAGTTCAAACCTAACCTCAAGCGTCAGATTAGCAAATACTGGAAAATTGTCATTCTTATATTGAAAATCTAACAATTTTTTTCCCCTAAATATATGACAAATGTTAAGTAATGGTTGAAAAAAATCTGATAAATCTATTAGTATGTTTTTGATTACCATTTTTGTGAAATTTCTGCTTCGTTACTGTTCGATTTTTTGGTATTTGACCAAAAAACTCCAAATGTGTGATACATCTAACATTTTTTCACTACACACCTACATTCTATGCACCTTTCTGGACATAATGATATATAGAAATTCTGTATAAAATATATTTTACTATTTTTAATGTTTTTTGGAAAAAATAAAGAGAAAATTCAGTTTTTACGTAAAATATTTTTTTACATTTTAAAATGTAACAAATTTATATTTTCTTTTTCCTAAATATATTCACAAATAATACACAAAAATTGTGTATATCTTAGAAATAGGTAGTAAGCTATTGATTTTGGGTGATACAGATTTTTCTGAAAAAAAGTTAATATCATTTTTGACATCTAACATACTTACTCCAAAACCGTTTCAAAATTTTTTTTTTTTATTACATAGATGAATTCTATGCATCTTTCTGAGAAAAATGATATCTTATAAGTTAGGTTTTGTATACAAATAATATATTTTATTAATTTTTAAACAAACGAAGAATTTTTAAGACAAATTAACATGCGCCAGATTCACCAGTTAGAGGGTTAACAGAAGATGAAATCATTGCATGTCTGGCCGAACATTTTGAAGAGATAGTGCAGGACGCTCGCAGAGTCCAAAAGATTGAGACCACTGTGGAGTTTGAGTTGCTCTTATAAAGAGAAGATTTGAAGGATGCACATACCCAGACTAGACGAGACCAACTGCAAGCCACGTCATCTCCACCGAGACCGAGATTCACTCCTAGGGAGCAGAGACCGCACACAAACAACTCTTTCCAGTTTCGACCAGCGCCATCAATCAAAACCATTTTCAACACAATCAACCTCCACCCACGCACCAATATAATTACAGACCTCCACCAAATCATTACCAGCAACATACATCTCGACCACAACAACATTTTCAACCCTCACCAAATAGAGGCAACCCTCCGATCACCCAACCAGACCCACCAATCCACCACGACTGACATTTCCTCGAAACCAGTCCTATCCGACCCACAAACAGGTCAACGTCTGCCACGCAATCGAAGAAAACCTACGTCCCATCAACCCATCCGAGCCAAGCTCAACTCGAGAACCATCTCAGCAGGAAAATTGCTGAGCACGGTTAATGTCAGCGACCAAAGGAGTCACATACACATTTCATCAAAGTTCACAACACTCAACGGCATTAATCCTGTGCTACGGACCAGATCTCGGATCAAGCAGGCCAAATATATCAAATAATGAAATTTTATATGTACCAAAAAACTTCCTCATTATAAGCAATATTTTTGCGGCAGAGATTTTTTGATTAATGAGGATGACCATAATATAACGACGAAACCCGCTATGAAAACTCTAAGGTGTCCTGAAATAAAAGTATCAATAGGAGAGATGAACATAACCGCCCTTATTGACTCAGGATCAAACGTAACTTGTCTAGCCGAACTATGGTTCCAGGAGAATAAAAAACGACTCAAAGAATTCGAAGAACTGCCGACTACAAATGTACAGATCACTACTGCAGTTGGGTCAAAAACCCAAAGAGTCCCGCGAATAATAATGTTCCAGATCACGATTGAAGAAGAGGAGATATGGGTACAGGCGCTAATTGTGCCAAATTTGATTTGTAATTTAATAATAGGAATGGATTTGATAAGTCAGTTAGAGACGGATATAAACTTCAAGACGTCGACGCTAATAATGAATGCGAATGATAAAATAATTACTCTGAAGTTTGAGGATGCAAATAAAGAAGGGATTTTATGCTATACAACAAAGGAAAATATAAATAATAATAATAAAAATATAATAAATAATACAAATAATATAAATGAATCAAATTACAAGGAGAATCGAGAATGGAACAAGAATAATAAGTCACAAGAGTTACAGGAACATACAATCAATCGCAGTTTACAAGATAATAAAAATTTGGAACCATTATAAAGAAAAGAGCTAGCAAAATTATTATTACAATTTAAAGGAATATTTTCAGACACCCAAGGTTTGTGCAATAAGTACACACACCACATCGAAGTAAGAGAAGACAGGACATTCAGAGGACAAACATACCCTGTTCCTTTAGTCCACCAAGAGGCCTTAGCACAAGAGATTAAATGTAAAAGTACCCTGCAAGAAGTTAAAAAGATAAAATTTAAAGAAATTAAATAGACAACTAAATATAATTTTACATGGCTGTCAGAGGAATATGCACTAATCAAATCGAAATATTTTAAATTTATAGATAATTTTCAGGCGATAAATTAAGAACAATACCCGATCAAACACCTCAGGATTATCTCCAACATTTTAAGTAAGTATTGCTTTAATAATACAACGAAATCCAATACTGGATCTGAAACATCTGCATAAACTTCCAGACTCAAGTTTGATGGCAGACTCTCTTATTTGGCAGCTAAAGTGTTTCATAATGTACCTCATACTTTCAGTGGCGGATTTCCCACTAGGCACTCTAGGCCAGTGCCTAGGGGCGGCACGGCCGGCGGGACCCGAGCGCCGCGACGGTAGGCGCGGCGCGGCGGTGACTGAAAATAGAGTCAAAAGGTGCTGAATTCGCAATGCAGCACGTTTATCAAAAACATGATTAAATAATGCAATTTACAAATGTGTCTGTTCTCATTATTTTAGTGGGGATATTTTACGCTGAAAACTTAACTGTTGGCAACAAGCGTTGTTTGGGGGCAACAAGCGTTGTCTCGTTGGCAACACTGACTGCCAAACCGTAGTTACCGGGTCTGCTCTACCGGGTTGTTAAGGTTATAGATCTTATCTTAATGTTCAAGTAGTGTCAATTAATGTCATCGTGTGTTTATGGTGTAGTGCTTATTCCTAGATTTAGGCCAAAGTCATGTTGCGTATTGTTTTAATTTGCTTTCCTGTTAAAAATCATAATAATAATGAGTGACAAGCGCAGAAAACTAAGTGGATCAGGTTACCGTAAACTTGCGAGTGACAAGAGAGAGAAAGAAACTAACCTTTTAAAGACGTTTAAAAAAGAAGACAATTTTTTTAAACCTCGTGATAAAGACAACGAAAATGGAGAAGGCTGCTCTTCTTGGCAACAACACAGTGTCTCAGATAATAAAAATAGTAATGAAGAAATATGTCTCGCTGAATCAGATCGTTTAGAACAGAGTGGTGAAATCGAACTAGACGTCGACGCCGTTGAACAGCTAAGTGTAAATTCAGGTAATTTAGTTTTAAAACAAACTGAAACAGATTTTAATTTAAGTGACGACCCAATTGAGTGGAAAATAAACGATGCTACAATTGATATATTATTAAAAAGAGGGATAAACCAGAACAAAGACTGTGATTTTAAAAATTCAAAAAGAGATTTTGGCGACAAAGTACGATATTTAAACAAACATTTCTTTAATAGGAAATTGTTAAATGGAGAAAACGTATCACGGGACTACTTGGTGTATTCAAAAAGTACAGGTTCGGTATTTTGCACTCCCTGCAGATTATTTGGACAGACAACTCAGACAACGATAAGTTCCAAATTAGCTAGTGAAGGTGTGTCAGACTGGAAAAATATTGGAGCGATTTTGTCCACCCATGAAAATTCACAAGAGCACATGAACTCCGAACAAGCTCTATTGATTCGTAAAAGAGGAGTTGGGACACTTGATACTCAATTTGATTCTTACGTCGAAACTGAAAGGAAATATTGGAGAAACGTTTTGCAAAGAGTGTTTGATGTGGTAAAAACGCTGGCAAGCCGGGGACGCCCGTTTTGAGGATTGGATGAGATATTCGGGTCGCTACACAACGGTGAGTTCATGATGTCACTGGAATTAATAGCCGAATTCGATCCTTTCCTTGCTGAACACATACGCAAATTTGGTAATCCAGGTTCGGGAAAAAGTCTTATCTATCTTCATTTATTTGTAATGAAGTTATTAACTGTTAGCTTCTAAAGTGAAAGATGTAATAATTAGCGAGGTGAAACAGGCAAAGTATTTCTCCTTAATTGTGGATTCAACGCCTGACATAAGTCATACTGATCAATTGTCGTTTGTCTTGAGATTTGTTCAAGAAAATGGTGTACCTATTGAACGATTCCTCTTGTTTTTACCAAACACTGGACACAAATCCGAGGAATTAGCCAAAGCTGTTTTATCTGTTTTAGATTCACATTCCATTGATTTAAATAACTGTAGAGGCCAATCATACGACAACGCTACTAACATGTCAGGTATATATAGCGGCTTGCAAGCAACAATAAAGGATGAAAACCCTAAAGCATTGTTTGTACCTTGTTCGGCGCATTCACTTAACCTTGTAGGTACATGTGCTGCAAGTTGTTGCCCAGAGGCTTGTGCTTTTTTTAACGTGATTCAAAACGTATACAACTTTTATGTTGCGTCTAAAAAGAGATGGGAATCTCTACTTAGTTACAGCCAGCTCAAAGGTAAAACACTGAAGGGCTTGTCTGAAACCAGGTGGAGTGCTCGTGATAAAGCATGTAAAACCCTTTGTGAAAACCTAGAAGGTGTGATTCTTACTTTAGAGGCATATGAAGAGGACTCTTATGAGAAACCTCTTGTGAGGAGTGAAGCAGCGGGACTCCTGAGAAGCCTAAATAGGTTGGAAACCATGATTATGATGGAACTGTGGACTGATATATTAGAGAGATTTGAAAAAGTAAGTCAAACATTGCAAAAAGTAGAAATGTCCCTAGAAAGAGTAGTAAGATTATATGAGTCTTTAGTCGTTTTTGTTGAGTCTCTTAGAGGAATGTTTGAAGTGTATGAAGAAAGGGCTAGGAAACGGTGTAATGAAGACTATGAGACTAGTTACAAACATCAAAAAAAAGAAAAATACAGGCAGACGAAACCAAAGAAAACGAAGTCATCTTAACAGGCCGTGATAAATTCAGAGTTGAAACATTTTATGTAGTTATTGACAATCTCAAATCAGAATTACAGAAACGCAAAAACTCTTATGACGTTATTGCAGATAAATTTTCAGTTTTTAACAACCTATCGTCCACTTCAACTGAAACTATAATTGAACGTGCTGAAAAACTTCAATCTTTTTATGAAAATGATCTAGAAAAATCTTTTTTGAATGAGTGCATACACTTCTCTGGCCTTTTAAAGAGCGGCGGTGTTAAAGAAAACCCCTTGATGATGATGAAGCACATTAGAGAACAAGGTCTCCAATTAACATTTCCCAACATCGATATAGCTCTTCGTATGTACTTGTGCACAGCTGTTTCAAACTGCTCAGCAGAGCGTTCATTTTCTGTCTTGAAAAGGATAAAATGTTGTCTTAGATCCAGAATGAATGAAGATAAACTAAACTCATTGGCTCTTCTAAACATCGAGGCTGAACTTTTGAACAGTGATAAGATTAAGTTTAAAGAAATAATAGAGGAGTTTGCAATTGTTAAAAGTAGGAGGAAACCAATGTAAGAGAATAAAAGACTTCCAATGGTTAACACTGACACGTTAGTTTATTTTTTATTTATTATGGAAGTTGATTTTTTATTAAATATGGAAAGTTGATTTGTTTTTAATATGGACATTTCATTTTTATTTAATATGGAAATTTTATTTTTTATTTCATTTCACAACTTAGTGGGTTTAAGATTTTATAAGTTTTTTCGTTTAAATATTGTTGGTTGTTGGTTGTACCTTTTACAACTAATACTGATCAAGATTAGCCTTAACTAGAATTTAATTCAACTATTTTATTAGCTTAATAGTTTTATGTGATTACTTGATTACTGTTCAAGTCTATTCATTGTTTTTTTTTTTTTTTATTGTATTTAATTGGAATTGTTTCATAGTATTAGATCAATTATTTTCCAAACATAATAATTTAACGTATTTTTGTTTTAGTTTGTAAAAGCATATACCTTTAAATGTGATTAAAATTGAAAAAAAGTTATTCTCAGTGATTTTAACAAAATCCTTTTATGAACTGTTCCGATTTAGTATATGATTGAAATAATGGCGTTAACATAAAGCACTTGGTAGACCGAGTCTTGCTCGGTATTATTTCATATTTATCAGTTCATCCAATTACTATAAAACCTTTCAGAGTCATTAAATGTATACACATTTCTTTTAATACTTCATGCAATTTTCATCCCACATTTTGAAATAGTGTTTATCCTGTCAGGGTGCTTTAATTTTCAAACAGCTGTTATGATTACTTTGTTTGTTCCAGTTTTCGTTGTTTATTTCGCTACCAACACACAATATTAAACCCAAAATATTAAACTGTTTTGACCCAATAATTAATTTATTTACGCAACTAGATGTTGTCTGGCCAAGTAACCTGTACTGTATACGTTTTGGAGCAAAAACAAGTTATTTCTAGCACTTTAAAAACATCCTCGGAGCCTAAGATATCAATCAATCAAGGAAACATAATTCCTCTATAATATCGTAGGATATAATGGCGCGTGAAGTACTACAGGGGGGCGGCAGTCAGAATAGTGCCTAGGGGCGGAACATTTATAAATCCGTCCCTGCATACTTTGACTGTGTAATATTTTACCTTATCTGACACAAACACTTGCCTTCCTCACATTTTGCACAACCCAAGTCACCACATATTTTGAAATTTGGTCATTTTAAAACCCAATTTTTTATCCAATAGATTGTTTTAAAAATTGCATTTGATATTTATAAAATAAAAACCAAGTAGCCTACTTATCAACCTGTGTCAAATTAGAACTCAGCACTTTTAGAAAGATAATATATAATATACACATAATTTGTTATATTATTCCCTTAAAATTAGCCTTCATTAAAATGTATTTAATTATAATAACAACAACAAGCATCTTACCAAAATAAAGTAGAAAATGCATCTAATGACAACAGTAGGAGCCAAATCTGAAGAATTAAAACGAGTAGTCAAACTATTGAAAACATATTGCCACTCATTTTCTTTAATAATTTTCATAAAGGTAACAAAGTTATCTTCATTGATTGAAGCACTTTCAACCTGAAAGGTAAAAAAATATAAGAAAAAAATCCAAAATAAATAATTTCTTTATAAATGATAACGGGATCACTACACGTAAGATTTTTAAATAACGTAAGATTATAAATTAAGTATGTAATAATATTAAATAGCCTATTACTTTAAAATAATGATAAATAATAAATTTAATAAAACGTCAACAATTTATTAAAGCTTTAAAGTGGAAAAATACAATCTATATTAAATTTTGAACATGTTTTATAGAAGGCGAAGTAAATTATAAAATTTGTGGATTTTTTTCCTTCTTGAACTTAATAAAATTAATACTATATTTACTAATTACATAGGTACTTTTTAAACATAATGTTAACTAGGCCTACACATAATTTCAAATTTATCACATATACAGTGAGATATAAAACTGCATCAAAGCTACAAAAAAACTGATGAGAGCTTTAAGACAAACTGGCAATAGATGTCACTGTTGTGGTTGCTATGGTGATTTGTGCTATTAATTTGTAGAAAACTTTACTATATTTGTTGGATAGTAAACATTTATTTAGCTTACAAATTACACAATAAAACTTAAATAAAAATTTAGAGAAACATTAGGAAAATTAAAACAACTCATTTTAAATAAATGTTTGGAATTGTCCTCCTCCAGCTTTCAAACATAACTCCCACCCATCCTTTCATGTTTTCAGATGTCCAAAGCGAAATGTGTTTGTCATTTTTTGTTGATTTTTTCAAATGATGTCTCGAAGATGTGCAAGTGTTCTTGAACGATCTGCATAGTATGTGAAATTCGCTGTCTAGACTTTCCCAGACTATGTTGGACAGCAACTCGGTGGTCTGATATTTTCTGGAGAAGGAATGGGAGATTCTTTAGGTCATTTCTCTGCTTTTATTCTGGCTTCTTCCAAATTCTCAAATTTACATTATAAATGGAGAATGGTGATTCTTGCTGGACTCCATCGAGATAAAATGGTCTTGATATTGTTGCTGTGACAATGTAACACTTTCGATTAAGAATAAAGAAGCACAACTTTAGCAAGCTGTGAATTAGACAAACGTCTCTGATTGGCTATAACGAAACACCTGATGTGTTGGGGGATGTATTCAGAAACAATTACAATGATTAGGAGACATCTATCGTTATTACCAAACACCAGATAAATCTTCTTTTTTTTTTTTATAATTGACTTTATAATTATGTCAACTTACTGTACACCACATTGCTTAAAAAAAATTAAAATGATAAAGATTTGTTACATTTCACATTTTTAGATCTCAAATTCGTGTAAATACTTGATTCAATATATGAAATGAGCGATAAAAAACGTAAAGTATTTGCGTTGTATCTCACAATAGTATCGTATATTAAGTGTTGATATTATTGACAGGCAGACAGTGTTCCGAAATTGGTTAATGTTATAGAACCGTGTGTAAATGAGTTATATGGATGAAATTTGTAAATAATTGAATAATAGATGTATAGTTTGAAAATATAATTATAAACGTTGTTTTTATAAAATATAAAAATTAAGAAATCATTAGGCACATCCCAAGTAACTTCAGTGCAGTGTATATTGTGCACCGATATACTCGTCAGATTCACCCTAATTGGTCCAATGATTCCACCAATACCACCATTTTTAAACCCAGTTAGAACAGAGTACTTCTTGGGAACACACTTGCTTTTCTTCATCGGTCAAGGGCAGTCCTGTTCCGGGCTCTCTCGTTCCTATTAAGAACATCACATAGACTATACCAGAGGAGTATCCGTCTGCATGACAACACTTTCATAAAGCAGTATCATTCAAAGACACAGTTTATAGTTCAAATTTTCTTGATTTTTAGTTAAAATAAGTGCTGGCGCCCTTTGGTATAAGGTGCATAAGTTATATTCAAAACTTATATTTAAATTGGATTACATATATGACTTGTATAAATTTTCTGTGGAAATTTACATATTTTATTTAAAATAAAAAATTTCTTTCATTATAACTAATGGAGGGACATATTTTGAGAAATTTATATACTTCATATTAATTAAAGACTTTCTTTCATTATTGGTAACAGTAAAATTTGCCAAAGTATTGTTGACTGTAAAAAATACAAACGAATATTAAATACATTTGTTGTGGTTGTTTTTGTGGAACATTATAAAACATTATGAAATAAACTTGTATTTCCCTAAAGACAGTCATTCACTGTGAGCCTCAAATATATTGATATAGCCTAAACTATTTCAGAACTATTTTTAATATTATGTATGTTAGCTTATAGGATTTATCTGTTTGGTTTAGGAAATACTTCCTTGGTTGGATACTATTTTTAATCTTATATATATAATAACTACAATTGTTTCGCCTTAGTTGCCCAATGATGTTGCAAGGCGAAACAATTGTAGCTCATTTATATAATTAAAATAATTTTGAAACTTTAGCTTTATTGCTTTATTTATCCTTAAATAAATGTAGGCCTGTGTATGTTTTTTCAGCGATAATATTCAAATGAATATTTATAAAATGGAATATTTAATCAAAACTAAGGTTTGTCTTGTGGTTTTAAAGTACATTTTCCTAGAAACAACAATCACGAAATTTTAACTAAGTGTCTGTGCTTTACTCACAGAATGGCACCCAACAAATCAGTAAGTTGAGTAAAATTCAATTAAAATACTGTAAGTCAAATTAAACTCATTTTTAATTCAGATAAAAGTTAAATTATTACAGATTTTCCAGCATCACCCTGTATATTTACTACATAAGCAAACCTTAAGCTACCCTATGTGCCAAATATGCACTGTTCCTTGTTCTTTACAATCATTTAATTCAGTTGCACCTGTGCAAAATGAAAACTACCATTATAGTGATACCATGACAAATTTAAAAGTACCAATTTGTTTGCACATTTGTAATTATTACTTTCATACTTTGTATAACAGATAATACTAATGAAAGTTTATTAATTTCTTTATCATTCGAGGTAGAAAATTGAGATAGAATATGTCAATCATCAAACATATAATGTACTAGATAAACAAACACTCTTATTAGTTAATTTTGGTATAAAGGAATAAAGTTTTAAATAATATTACTACATACCCTTTGGTGATGTTTGTTTTCAAAAGTTTCAAAATCTGCATAACCATTTAACCTAGTTGATGGATTCTCATAATCAATAGAAAACAATTCACGGACAGCTTCAATAAATGAGTTTGCATTTTTTAGTCCCTCCATTCTAATCTGTGCAGTTTCAACAACAGCAGGTACTTTATTTCCTTCAATAATAGTATAATTTTCAGTACAACTGCTTGTATTAGCAATAACACACTTATTATCATCAATATTTTGTGTACATAAAGGGCCAAATGTGGTTTCATTCTCTGTCTTAATTTTTTTTCTTTTAACATTCTTATTATGTTTCTTATCCATTTGTGTACTCTTATTTCTCGAATCACAATATTTAAAATATTTTTTTCAAATCTTTAAATTTCTTTTCTGTAGATATTTGATTATCACTACTATCTCTTTCCTCAATTAATTTCCGCTTCTTGATTTCATAGTTATTAACAGAATCATTAATTCCAGAGGTGTTCTTATCATTGACAGACAACTCAACAAATTTGTCATTTAATACCAGCCCTGAAACAAACAAAATAATATAACGTATTCAAAAATGTAGCTAACCTCTTTACTAAATATTGTGTTTTTAGTTATTGACATGGAATACCACCAAATACCAATCATATTTAGCATAAATAGTTTAAAAAAAGCCAGTAAAGCTAATTTGACCGTATTACTAAAAGATTAAGGAAAAAAAGATTTGGCTACACATTTATGGTTTAACAGTGTTTAAAGAAAAATCTAGAGTGCCTAAATATGTATGTGTTAATTTCATACAATATGTTTTCATACATTTGTTAATTTCAAATTGTATGGATTTTCCACCTCCCCAAAAACATCAGTACCTACAAGAGTTAATAGTAAAAATTTAAAAAATTAAACAAGAAAATTGTACATACAACAATAAAACACCTCATTTCCCAAAATCTTGTAATAATTGTTTTTTTTTTTTTTTTTTGTTTAGTTATTACAATGTAATGTTTATTGTTACAAATTTTCTCTATTAATAAATATTAATATAGATTCTATTTCGATATAAATTATTTTATTATCATTAAAGTTGATTACAGTCTTTTAGTTAGTTATCATAAAAAGCTTTGTCTTAAATAACTTCAATTGAAATTATAAATTTTATATTATAAAAAAAAGTTAAATGGTGTAAGAGTTTTTAGATATATATATATATATATATATATATATATCTTGAGTAATTGTTATAACACACATATAAATGGAAAACACAAACAATTATTGGAGTCCATATCTCTGGGGATTATTTTGTCAACACAATAGTTCATATACATATTGTAGGGTATTATTGCAACACAAATATCAATGGAAACACAATTAATTAGGCTATAGTCTATATCTCTGGAATTATTTTATACATATAATAGTTCATATCTCTTAATCTCGGGGTACTAGGTTAGTGCGGCTTTTACCAAGGAAATTAGGTATAATACCATTTAATATAAAGGACATAAAAGGAAAACAAAATGAAAGAATTAATTTTAGTTTTAGTACAGGGAGAAAAATAAAAAATGAGATGAATGAAGTTGACAATTTATAACTGTTCAAAACTGAATAAGCTGTTCAAGTTTATTATATTTTTTAATATAGATGTTCGTATTCAGTTTTATGCTTTTATTGATTCCACTTTCAACTTGTGAACACTCATATTTATGAAAAAAGAACAGGCCACATAGGGTTTATGATTTTTAAAAAATAACACAATGGAATGCAAATGGAAGGATCTCACCAGTTCATAGAATCTGTCTTGTCATCATCTTCATATCAGATCAACTTTAATATATATATATATTAACATTCGAAATTTTCACTCAATATTATTTCTTCTTATTATTTTCATGATGTAGGAAATATATTTTTAATTTATGTAAATTTCTTCAATTACTGTAGTAGCAGAAACTTGGAATGCGTCTTATTTGCCTCCAATTTTTAACTCTCTTCTCTTTTCACTCCTAAATCATTGTTAGACCATGTACATAGAGATTCGAATTTATATTTGTATTTCTTTGAAATTGTAGCAATCAGTAGAATCAATCTGCATTTTTGTTATCGACAGTCCACTCGCCGTCCCTTGACAGATGCTGGCACCTGGCGACATTCTCCAAAACTAAGCATCGCATGACATCTAAGTGCAAAGTACAACGGCTGGCCAGGCTAGCTGTCTAATACCCGTTGCCAGTCCTAATCTGAAATCACTCACGATGTTCTACATTCTATTATAAGCTCCGTCAGCCATATTTTTTGTTCTCAAAATTACAACTCAGTTTCTAAACGACATGTTAAGTTACAGTTTTGTGCGCTTTAGTTTTTTTTAAAAAAAATGTTAAATAAATTATTACTTTCACGGCACAAGCTCACGTGAACTGCGACAGGATTTTCCAGGTATTCAGCTTTACAGATTTTTATCATATCTTAAATTTTGTTAATGCTTTAAAATAATTTATTAATTATCATGTATTCTTAAAATATGTATTTCATGTTTTATTTAATATTCAATGTTCTTTTTGAAACTGAATGATTATAAAAATTTTCTTTTCTTAAGACATACTTTACAAAACCTTGCAAAGGCACATTTTGAGTTTTGAACAATTATGTGAAATAGGTGCAAACTAATGTTGAACATTAAATGATCAGAATATCGTATTGAACATGTCAAATATAAAACAATTAGAGAAATCTATTCTAAATCAGAAAATTTCGTTTTACAGACTTTTGCAGATCTTTGCAAGTCTTATACAAGCTTTGTTTTACACAAAACTAAATATATATAAATAGATTTATAATCATCTAAGAAGCTTTTAATTACAATCTTAACGAATTTCTGTGATACAATCAATTTTCTTTAATTTTGACAAATAACCAGATATTTGCTTTAATAATGAACATTAATGCTACAACATGTCTGATTTTGCACAGACGCTAAAAAACATGTTTTTTGCTATAGCTAATACGCTGGTAGGAGAAACTCAGCAATTCTTGCCTCAGATTGCATAGACCAGCTAAAGATCTAAACATGTTTCGTCCTGTTGGCAAAACACGTTTTTTTTAATATACCTTCAGAGTTTCAAGTGCACAAAAGTGATGTTTAAAAAAAAAAACTGACTTTACAGAACTTTAATTAAACTCATATTGTACATGTGCCTAAATTGCTCCAGCGAATATATTTTTTTTTTTTTTTCTTTAAGCTATCTTTTAGATGTAGACTTGTGTAGTTATTTATAAAATATATAAAAAATTTGGGTGGAGCCTGCATGCAAACTTTCGGTCCTAACAACCTCCAAGAGGTTATTTTCTAAATTAACACAAAAAAATTGACGTCAATTTAAAAATTTTAATATTCAAAATTTTCATTTCTTTTTTTTTAAAATAAACTTCTCATTTTATAATAAATTCTTTATCTAAAACATATATATTTATTGGCCAATATAGCATTTAAGAAATTTAGCAAATAAGTAATATTATGTAACTGTTTTAAAAAAACTATCATCTCATAAAGTCAAAAGGGGGGGAATAAATATCAGTATCTTTTCATCTTTTTTTAATTTTAATTGTACATTAAGGGCGTATAATCTTTTTTTTTTGGATTAATTATAATCCTGTTAATTATTAAGCTGTGCTCATTGTCTTTTTTGTTAAATTTTGTAACTATAAATATATATAAACTAAAAGGGGGGATAAATTTTCAGAATCTATTGATTAATTTTTTTTTAATTAAATTATAATATTTTACATTAAGGGCGTATAACTTATATCAATTATAATATTGTTAATCATAAGCTTTTATTGATGATTTGTCTCAGGATGTCTTTCTCAGTTGTAAATGATAAAATCTGAAACGTCGAAATTTCTTTTGTTTCAATAAACTTGAGCCTTGTTAATTACTAAATTTGTCTTTGTCTTTTTTTTACTTTTCTTTTTCAAACATTGTTACCATTTTGGTTCCGCCTTTTCTTAAATTTAAGTCCCCTGGTAACATGTTTCTGGTAGCAGAGCGTGGTTTGCTTTAAATTCTGGAAGCGTGGTTTGCTTTAAATTCTAGCGTGGTTATCTCTAAATTATAGAGTGGTTAATTTTAAATTCTGGAACCGTAGTTAATTTTCAAAATTTTGCATTGGAACCATCTAAATTTAAATTCAAAAAATTTTCTTTGTTAAACAAGGCTCAATTTTATGTTTTGCAGCTTTTTTTTTTAAATACTGCACAACTATTGCTGATGAAATTTTTTTTTAATATTTAAATCTATATAAACCTATTAGTCTCTTTTTTATTTATTTTCATATAAACACTTTACACAAAAACTTCTAAACCAATTTCGATAAAAATTTTTTTATTATTTTGTCTGCTTAAATATTTTTTTATATATATATATTTACATACATTGCTCACTCTCGTCATTCACTGAATTTGATCCAGACAGCGGGCTCATTCGGGAATTCCAAAAAAAAATAAAAAAATAAAATAAAATAAAATAATAAAACCCAAAAATAGTTAGAAACAAAAAAAAACAAAAAAAAATATTCAAAATTTCCTTCAAAAATTTTCTCGAGTTTTCTTTCGCTTGTCTGTATTAATTCATACTTACACACACACATATACACAACAACTACACTACATATAATTCTTGAGTCTTTCTCTGGTCCTTTCACTTCATTTTTGCATCATCTTAAAAGAAATTTTTTTTTTTAAAATCACTTGGTTAATTTTTTTTTATCAGCAATAGTTAAAATGGCAGTAGATTTGCTGAAATTAGCAGACTCACTAAAGAACACTGAGCTCGCTTTCAAATTTTTTTTGTCATCTTGAAAGAAAATTATTTTTATTTATTTTTTTTTATCATCATGAGCAATAGGCAAGATGGCGGTGGACTGGTTGAGGCAGATGGTGCTACTTGCTTGTTAATTAAAATGTTGAACACTTTTTTAAAAAAATATATCATTGTGTACATTTTTTTTTTCTTTTCCAAATTATAGGGGCCCAGTTTTATGTAGGACAACATGGTTGGCCTGTTTGCCTTTTCTTAAATTATTTGGTTGTTTGTTATTAGCAGGTCAACATGTTTGTTTCCTAATTTAGTTTTTTTTATTAGGGTTGAGAAAACCGGAGTTGGGTTTTCTCACATTGTGGGTCACCTTTTTATACTGTCTTTTTGCCACACTCTTTTTTTTTGCTACACTTCTTTCACACTTTTTTTATAATCACAACATATTTTGATGAAATTTTTTTTTACACAATTTTTTGATTAAATTAAATTCCTTTTTTTTGGGGCACATGATACACATATAAGACCTTAAGTCAAACACCACATGCCCTGCCTTGCGCAGTAAAACAATCTTGACTTCCCAACGTTTCATACTGCTTCTTTGTTTATTTTTAAAATGGATTATTTGTTTAGACCCTTCAAAATTCTTTTTCTCACGGAAATTGTTAAGAGCCGTGAATAGTTTAAATTTCTCTTCGTATGGGAGAAGAGGAATTTAAAAAATAACGACGCTGAGCATGATCTGACCAGTATTGGCTTCAGGAGTTTTTCTTTTATTTTTATTTATTTTTGTAATTAAATGTAAAGGTCGGCTCAGAGGATACTCCCCCCCGTCTGAGTCCGGCCTTTCCTGTAAGTCCAATGTGCTATGCACATTCCCTCCCCTGGTCCCCGGAGTGGTCACCTCCACTTGGTATCCCGAGGTGCCACTCCACCCCTTTCCCCCTTGTACCTTAGTGTACAAAGTCAGTTCATGCACAGCAATGTCGACTTTTGCGTCATCCTTAAGCTCTTTCTCTCCTGGGCTTATCCCAATTATAGGTGGGAAGAGCTGAGACGCTGTAGAAATTTCAAAATTTAATAAGTAAGTGCCAAAGGAGGCTACACCCTAGAGTGGTGACTATAAAAGCATTATGAAGCGTTGTTTCTATCAGGTGCCCCGTTTCTAAATTTTGTAGGAGGCCCTTCTGGCCCCTTTCTTCAGAAGTTTGTAGGAGGCCCTTCTGGCCCCTTTCTTCAATCTTTTCTTGGAGGCCCTTCTGGCCCTTTATCTCTCCTTTTCAAAATTTTGTGGGAGGCCCTTCTGGCCCCCTTTCTGACTCCACCCCAACTCCGTCTTTCGGGGGGGGGAGAGCTGTAGCAATCAGTAGAATCAATCTGCATTTTTGTTATCGACAGTCCACTCGCCGTCCCTTGACAGATGCTGGCACCTGGCGACATTCTCCAAAACTAAGCATCGCATGACATCTAAGTGCAAAGTACAACGGCTGGCCAGGCTAGCTGTCTAATACCCGTTGCCAGTCCTAATCTGAAATCACTCACGATGTTCTACATTCTATTATAAGCTCCGTCAGCCATATTTTTTGTTCTCAAAATTACAACTCAGTTTCTAAACGACATGTTAAGTTACAGTTTTGTGCGCTTTAGTTTTTTTAAAAAAAAATGTTAAATAAATTATTACTTTCACGGCACAAGCTCACGTGAACTGCGACAGGATTTTCCAGGTATTCAGCTTTACAGATTTTTATCATATCTTAAATTTTGTTAATGCTTTAAAATAATTTATTAATTATCATGTATTCTTAAAATATGTATTTCATGTTTTATTTAATATTCAATGTTCTTTTTGAAACTGAATGATTATAAAAATTTTCTTTTCTTAAGACATACTTTACAAAACCTTGCAAAGGCACATTTTGAGTTTTGAACAATTATGTGAAATAGGTGCAAACTAATGTTGAACATTAAATGATCAGAATATCGTATTGAACATGTCAAATATAAAACAATTAGAGAAATCTATTCTAAATCAGAAAATTTCGTTTTACAGACTTTTGCAGATCTTTGCAAGTCTTATACAAGCTTTGTTTTACACAAAACTAAATATATATAAATAGATTTATAATCATCTAAGAAGCTTTTAATTACAATCTTAACGAATTTCTGTGATACAATCAATTTTCTTTAATTTTGACAAATAACCAGATATTTGCTTTAATAATGAACATTAATGCTACAACATGTCTGATTTTGCACAGACGCTAAAAAACATGTTTTTTGCTATAGCTAATACGCTGGTAGGAGAAACTCAGCAATTCTTGCCTCAGATTGCATAGACCAGCTAAAGATCTAAACATGTTTCGTCCTGTTGGCAAAACACGTTTTTTTTAATATACCTTCAGAGTTTCAAGTGCACAAAAGTGATGTTTAAAAAAAAAACTGACTTTACAGAACTTTAATTAAACTCATATTGTACATGTGCCTAAATTGCTCCAGCGAATTTTTTTTTTTTTTTTTTTCTTTAAGCTATCTTTTAGATGTAGACTTGTGTAGTTATTTATAAAATATATAAAAAATTTGGGTGGAGCCTGCATGCAAACTTTCGGTCCTAACAACCTCCAAGAGGTTATTTTCTAAATTAACACAAAAAAATTGACGTCAATTTAAAAATTTTAATATTCAAAATTTTCATTTCTTTTTTTTTAAAATAAACTTCTCATTTTATAATAAATTCTTTATCTAAAACATATATATTTATTGGCCAATATAGCATTTAAGAAATTTAGCAAATAAGTAATATTATGTAACTGTTTTAAAAAAACTATCATCTCATAAAGTCAAAAGGGGGGGGGAATAAATATCAGTATCTTTTCATCTTTTTTTTATTTTAATTGTACATTAAGGGCGTATAATCTCTTTTTTTTTGGATTAATTATAATCCTGTTAATTATTAAGCTGTGCTCATTGTCTTTTTTGTTAAATTTTGTAACTATAAATATATATAAACTAAAAGGGGGGATAAATTTTCAGAATCTATTGATTAATTTTTTTTTAATTAAATTATAATATTTTACATTAAGGGCGTATAACTTATATCAATTATAATATTGTTAATCATAAGCTTTTATTGATGATTTGTCTCAGGATGTCTTTCTCAGTTGTAAATGATAAAATCTGAAACGTCGAAATTTCTTTTGTTTCAATAAACTTGAGCCTTGTTAATTACTAAATTTGTCTTTGTCTTTTTTTTACTTTTCTTTTTCAAACATTGTTACCATTTTGGTTCCGCCTTTTCTTAAATTTAAGTCCCCTGGTAACAAAATGATAATGTATATTTTGGTTCACTAATGATATGAATATATGATTCTACTTTATTAAATGAGAAGTTGTTAATAACTTCATTTATATTTATTTCTTCTAATTTTGTAAATTAGGTTGTTAAACTATATTAAGGATCCAAATAACTTCTTTTAAAATAATATGTTGTCTTAAAACTAATATACATATTTTGATTTTAATCTTAAATTTATCGTAAATTCCCGCATCTCAATTGTCTATGGAATCTATTTGAATCACGTGATTTAGTTGTCGGTGGGCGTGTCTTTTAAAATGTCTGTCACTTGATTTCTTTCGTCCGCCATCTTGACTATGACTTTCGGCCGTAATTTGAAAGATTTTACCTTTTTTATTGATTCTAAATAAGAACTCAGGTGACGTTTTATGTTCAGGGATATAGGGATTATATCTAGGCCTGGTTTGTTTGGTCTCTAGGCTTTCTGTATTTCTACAATCGGCGAAATACTGACACTGTATTTCAAACTGGTAATTTATTTGGTTGACTTTTTCGTCTTGATAAAAGCAGATTATTTTTATTTCCTTATCTCTGCCTTTGAGTTGTTAATTTTTACGGGTAGATCGAATATTTAGGCTTAATTTTTATATAGGTCTTCCTAGGTTTAAAATTTGGTAAGTTACGTTAATTAATTATTGTCCGGTCGAAAATCTTGAAATTTGACATTGTTTTGGGTTGGCGTTTCGCATACTTGCCGCTAGGCGCGTGTATGTTGTCGTTTGAAATGAAAGGAATTATTATAAATTTGCATGATAAATTATTTATTGACAACATCTTTTTCGAGTTGTTACAATCTGCTATAGCAATTTTGATCAAATTATAATGACAAATTTGAATATTAATGTCCCAGACTAGTGTGCTAAATTGCAATTCAAACATAACAGACAAAAACGACTTAAATAAAATAACCTTGATCTTCGTATTTAAAAAATCAATTTTAATCAAATATAATTTACACTAGGTAGTAGAAGATAGGACACCTAGGCCCAGCAAAATCGTGGGACACCTGGGCCCAAAAGCCTTTTGGCCCCTGACGTCACTTCCAGTGACGTCATTATGACGTCGTTTTGAGACGTTATAACGACGTCACTGGAGATGACGTCATTAGGGTACTAGAGACCATGGAAACAGAGTGCCCTACGTTTAGGCCAGAACCAGATGCCCTGTATACAATGTTAACTTACCCGAGATCCGCCCTCTTCGAAAGTTCGACGAAGACTAACTAAACTTAAGATATAACCAAGCTATAAAGTACAATACTACGTCACAATACTACGTCACATAACACCGTGGGACACCATAGCCCAGATTGACGTCACATAACACCGTGGGACACCATAGCCCAGATTGACGTCACATAACACCATGGGACACCATAGCCCAGATTGACGTCACATAGCACTATGGGACACCACATCCCAGATTGACGTCACATAGCACTATGGGACACCACAGCACTAGTAACGTCATTATGACGTCTCAAAAAAGACGTCACAACGTCGTCACTGGAAATGACGTCAATGGGGAAGTACTCTATGCTAATATGCCACGTCACCTAACCCCTACATCACACAATATTACATTACACAATATCACATCAAACAAAATTTGTAACTCACCAGAGATCCGTCCTCCTCAGCAGCTCGACGAAGACTAACGAAAACACCACTCCGCTTGTAATTTCTTCTGTGAAGAAGACCCCGTTCTTCCAGCAGAAGAATTTACATATGGGGTAGAGTAGAGTAGTTAAGAAAGATGTCACTGGAGATGTCATCAATAGGGCTCCGCCCTCCTTGACAGCTTGACGAAGCATACCTATAAAGCATACACCACTCTGTTTGTAATTCCAACAGCGAAGAAGACCACATTCTTTCGCGTTTGAAATCACAGACTGAGTAGAGCAGAGTAGTCAAGAAAAGCGTCAAGATATAACCTAACCTATAATGCATACACCACTCTGCCTAGTAATTCCTTCTGTGAAGAAGACCACGTTCTTCACAGAAGAAAATACCAGACAGGTATAAGAAAATAGAAAGTTCAAAGCACCGTCTATCAAATTTGTTTAAAGCCCTCTCACCACGACAAGGCGATAGACATCTAAGAGGGGAATTTTGAAAAATAATAAAAATAAATATTGCCAAAAGGTGTGCTTCTAATTGAAAGAACAAGTAAAAGTGGAGAGGTTTTATCTCACTCCAAATTGAATTTAAATAAAAATTTGGAGACGTACGAGTACAGGGCTTCTACACAATGGGCATGTATTTACCCTGTGCGCGCAGTCTCCACACAAAAGATGGCCACAGGGTCTCAAAGTAAATGAGACCATCTCTACCAGACAAACCGGACAAGCATTATTCAGTCCGTCTGCAGACCGATTTGTCTGTTGAGGCAATGACCCTGTGGCTGACACCATATTGGTTCCACTAGCAGCTATGGTGGCTATGCCTTCACCCGATATCTGGTGCAGAAGTCGCACCAACGACTCCCATGGACGCTGTAAAACAAACCCTATTGTCAGCATATCATAGTTATTCCATAATCTATAAAGTATATTTTTAAAAAAAAGAACGCACCTGTGCTCGTGGAACGTATTCCACTAGTGTCTCTCCTTCATCTTCCTCTTCTTCCACCACCTCCTCCTCCTCTACCCGCTCCTCCAGGTCAGAGACGGTATCTGACCCAGAAGGTAAAGGCTGTCCCAAATCCCTCCAGGGGATAGGTGATCTGCATGACGCAGAGCCCCCATCAGCGACACTGTTGGTCCTCATAGGTGTTATCCCTGGAAACATCGTGGTAGTGGTGGTGGTGGGGATTCTGGTAGCCGTTACCTCGGGTGTTAACTACAAACAAACCCTGTATTATATATATAGAACTAAATAAATCAGAATAGAGATGCGCACACACACATATACAAGGACACTCACATTCCAACTCTGCAGCTGCGGTGTTTCTACATGTTGTGTGATGTTTGGCATCATGGACTGAAAAAAAAGTTTAACTATAAATTGATGTTCCACCACTTCAACCTCTCAAGTCACTTTATGTCAACAAACATACCTGGAGTCTTCTCTCCACCCTCAAGGTGAGATTGCCTGCCATACCCTGCAGATCTCTCTGAATGAGAGACGCCACATCTACGATAGAACATTCAGGCCTGGATGTGTCCATCAATAGGTACCGGTCGGTAAACTCATTCAGTTCTAAAAGTATCTGACCCAGAGCAGTACGCACATCCATCATCCAGACCCGAGCCACATCACGACGAGCGGTATGTTCCTAGAAGACAATTTGTGTTAACATATGAATAGAAACACTAGTTATTATCCTGTCTCACATGTTCTAAACTTACTCTGACAGCCTGTGAAACATTTATATGTGGTTGTTGATGTGTTCGCAAACAGAATGGCCACACCAACCGATCGTGCTGCTCCTGGTGAGCATGCAACCAAGCGGCAGTAGATCTGGAGGAAGCGAACTGCGCCTCAATAGGGAGATCTCTCACACTGTTTGAGATCGCCTCCTCCTCTACCGTACGTGTTACCATCTGAAACAGTAACATAAACATGACTCATTCAAGCAAACAGTAATATCAAACAGCACTTGTAAATTTATACCTACAGAGTTGTAACAGTACGGAACAGCACTGGTGGTGGGTGAGGGAGTCACACTGGTGGTAGGGGTAGATGGAACCGCATTGGTGGTGGTGGGGGGTGATGGATCAGTCCTCCGCTCCCCCACACTTGTAGATGAACGCTGAAACAGAAAATATCAGTTCAGTACATGATAATGAAGTTAAATAGAATAGTATATTGAACAGAAAAACACAGTACATACCGTTTCGGGAAACAGCGCCCTCATCAATGCTTCTCCACCTCGCCTTCCACTTGGAGGGTTCACAGGGACAGGTCTCCTAGGAGTATTCAACCCTGTGTACCCCAGCCGATGCCTCCATGCGTGTCCTTGAGGGGTTGTAGATATAGGGGTTGGGGTATAGGACGGGGTCGGAGTCTGGGGGTGGTTAAGGGGAGGTGGTAATAGAGACAATAGAGGAGGTGGTGGTGGTAAAGAAGTTGATGGTGGCAGGGGGCGTGACCTCACATCCCGAAGAACAGAGGTCTCACCCTCATCGTCTGATGAGGTATCCACATACTGGATACCTCTCTGAAAAGAAACAAAAAGAAACACATACAATCTGACCGACAAACTAATGAAAGGGGTAGGGTTACCAGTTACAAGCCTTACCTTCAAATTCAGAGGTAAAATACACCCTACTCCAACAATCAACATCACAAATAATAGGAATTGCATCATCTGAAAAATCAGAAAGTAATACGTTAGTACAAACAAGAATAATCAGCTTGTCCTCTGTGTCATAAGGGGTTGGAACCGTCATCTGCTACAGTAAAGCCGTATCAGAGCCCACATTACAAGCCGGGGTAAGCAGAAGGCTTACCCCTTGTGGAAATAGCTCCAAACCAACGCTATTTCCTGTGACCGCCACTCCATTACAAAACACGGCCCCCAAATTATTTTTGTATTTTTACTTTTTTATTTTTTTTGTGTAACCGTGCTACATTTATCACTATGACATTCAACCTTACGGGTATTTACACCACACCAGAGG
Source organism: Aphrophora alni (assembly GCA_963513935.1). NCBI lineage: Eukaryota > Metazoa > Arthropoda > Insecta > Hemiptera > Aphrophoridae > Aphrophora > Aphrophora alni. The sequence goes on from OY740775.1 coordinate 38,729,596, forward strand.
GTCACACACACACACACACACAATGTTACAACATTACAAAATATTCCCTATATTTACATCTCCGAAACATACACCTGCACAAGTCACCATGACAGTCTGCTTGTTTACAAAATAACAAGTCCTTTATATGAAACCTCTGACAGTTCATCACACAACAACTATAGAACAGTTCCGATGCTGTTGTTGAACTTGTCCCTGTTCCCGTTCTAGTCACAACAGTGGTTGTTGTCGATAGTCTGTATAGATCCATTACCGTCATTCGAATGTTCCAATACCTACACCTACAATGGCAAAAGCTGAATGCCTGACACTTTCTACATGCCAGACCGTCAACTTAGCAGTCGGGTGCTTGAAAACATTTGTTGATACAGCAGTATCCAGTCAAATGTCGAGGTCTCTCAGATACTTTGACAGGAACACTGTACGACTTCCGGGATTTGCAGTCGGCAAGCAAACAGGTACACAGATCACCGTAACAATCCGGCTTAGTGCAGAACACCAGATCTTTTACGGATATAGCCTTACAGGCGTTACCGCAGCACACGTAAGTCTCCAAAGTCTTGCAAAGATACATCTCCATTATCTGAAAAATCAGAAAGTAATTTGTTAGTATAGAAATACTAAACAACTTGTCCTCTGTGTTCTACGGGGTTGGAACCGTCATCTGGTACAGTAAAGCCGTATCAGAGCCCACATTACAAGCCGGGGTAAGCAGAAGGCTTACCCCTTGTGAAAATAGCTCCAAACCAACGCTATTTCCTGTGACCGCCACTCCATTACAAAATGCGGCCCCCAATATTTTTTTGTATTTTTACTTTTGTTATTTTTTTTGTATTTTTACTTTTTTATTTTTTTTAGTGCATAGCCATGCTATGTATTACTATGACATTCAAAGGTTTACGGGAGACTTAACTCCACACCAGGGACCTTAAGGTTTACGGGAGACTTAACTCCACGCCAGGGACCATAACGGTTTACGGGAGACTTAACTCCACGTCAGGGACCGTTAGACACACACACTCTTTAGACAATCATAGTAACATTTAGCACTACGCAATGCACATTTACTATCTTTTTTATTATGCTTTGATAAAACACAATTGAAATCTACTCTCTCAGAGACTTTACACTCCGAATCCACCTCTAGCACGTTCCTATGGAACCGTCTTAGGAATTTTGCTTTCTCTAACCCTTTAGTATATAAAATAGTGAAAGGTTTACACAGTATACGTATTAAATCTTCATTATAAGTCACACCTCCTTCTCCCCACCGTATACAATGGTGATGTCTTTGTAACCAACGTGCTGTCCTTTGAGCTTTACTATTCAATCCCTCAAAACTGTACGGAGGTTTAAATACAGTAACACTAAAAAAGTGATTGCTCACAATTGCAAGTTCTTTAATAATATAGTTATTGTCATTATCCATAAACGCGTGAAACTCAACCACGGCGTACTCCATGTTTAAACAGTGTAATTTCGTCGTATAGTCTGTCAGCCTCAGGTAAACTGCTAGGTACTATCTCGTCCGCGGCTAGGTTCTCATTGATGTATGCTTTCATTTCGTTTTCAAAATAAAATAATTCAGAAATACGACGTGTCACAACAGGAATAGAGTCTTCAAACGCCCCCCACTCCGATTCGTTCAAGGTTAAGGTTCGTCGCTTGTCGTTAAATGTAACATAACGAATACCAAAAATAGATTTAACCACAATCTCGCCGCAGCTCAAGGAGAATCTACGAATACTTTTTTCACCTAATGCAGCAGTAATGTGAGAACCTTTAATCAGTAGTAATACTTCATTAAACAACTCTTGTGTAAAAAACACAAAATTCTTACCACCATGTATAAGCACACCGATTTCACATCCTGTATGTTGAAATAAACCAACTGATACGAATTTTGAACATTCTTTATTTAAAAAATGTACAGTCTTTAAAAAAACCCCGAGCTGAAAGTTAGGTATTTTTACGAGCTCGTCAATATCCTCAACGACGGAGACGTTCACATTTACGTCCGTACTCGTTGACTCCATGACTACAAATAACCCTTTTGAATGAAACTCGCACCCTATGTACTCCCCCCACCCTTAGCTACCCCTACCCCTCAAATACAATTCCATCGCATCTAATCTTTTATTGAGTTACACCTATCCCTCAAATACAATTCCAACGCATCTAATCTTTTGTTGTATGACAATGATCTATCACTCCCTCGTAAGATTTTCGTCTGAAATATTTTCGTGGTGGTAGTTAAATCGTTGTCAAATTCCGGATCGATTTGTACAAGAGGAAACTCATGTAGACGAGCATTGTCGATATCGAATTGATAATATATTTCGTCATCAACCTCGATCACTTTACAAACGTCACAATATCTGGAACGAAAAACCACCCCTACAGCACCCACTAATAAGTATACCGAATCTGTAGCACAGTCAACGATATCCGAAGATAGACGACTCTGTAACGCTACATAAACCTGTCTTGATATTTGTGTCTCATCGATCTGAAACTGACTCTTATTGTGGAGCAATCCGTCATCAATGAATGCTTTGCTCAATAACTCTTCGATCCTATGACTGTTGAATGCATAGATATTATCTTCGCCAAGTACATCATCACCATCCATATCATAATACCTATCCTTAGGCACGACTCTGAGGAAAGCGTGAACAAATCCTGGGTATGTGTAGCACATGGTGTCTCGTCCGTAAATGATCGGATCCATCGTTTCGACGAGGTTACAACTTACAACTTTGATAAAACGACGGTAGATCACTCAAATAACCCTTCTCAATTCCCATTGGTTCGATTAGAACCAATGGGAACTCGTGTAGACGAGCATCATCGAAATCGAATTGATAGTATATTTCATCGCTTATATCTGCCTCCTTACAATTGACACAATAATGGCTGTGATAAACCATTCCCACCCCACCCACTAATAAGTATAATGAATCTGTAGCAAAGTCGATGTTACTCGAAGATAGCCGACTTTTTAAAGCTGTATAGACGTGTTCCGATACTTGCGACTTCTCGACATGATATTCCTCATCTTCGGTGATACACTGTGTGAATATAAAGGTCAAGTCATCATCTATTCCAGTAGGTTTGATTTCCATTAGTTCGCTTTCGTCAATAAATTCCTGTAAATCCGGTAATCTATCCTTAGGCACGAGCCTGAGGAAGGCATGTATTATTCCAGGGTATGTGGTGCACATAATGTCTCTTCACCGAATGAACAGGTTCAAACATGAACAGTTTTATATATCAATGACCGCGCATGCGCAGAAACCAAATATATGATGTCAGTATAAAACAATTACACATTAACTTTTTTAACGTTACCCGAGAGGAGAGTATATACAATATGTGAGTCATGTAGAATGAGACAGTAGGCTGAAGTATTTGCAGGTATATTTGCGGAAGCCTCAATTTCCAGTCTCACATCCACAGGACCTGATGTAATAGAATCATTCTGTTTAGAACAATCAATTAATTACAAAAATCGGAGCTTTATCCCGAAATTGGTCCAAACTGAGATACGGAGACGGTTCCTTTCCATAATAAGATTTTAGAAATCTTGCATACATCTCATACATGATCGAAACGTCGCCGTGCAAGTTGTCGTAAGGGAAATATTGTGAATTGAGATACAGTTTTACATTTGTAACATTACATCCGTCAAACAAAGTAGCATCTGCTTTTATTTTATTCTTTCTATCTTCTTGGAAGCCTAATATAACATATCGAGGTTTTTCCAGCTGATTAGCTGTCTTAACGGTCCAAGAAATTTGAGTCGATTGGGGCAATGTTGGATATTCGTAAATTTCCCAAGTACGGAAAGGTATGTGTACAGGACTGTCACGTTCTATCATTTTCAAAATTTTCAATCTAAAAGTATCGGTTACTGTTAAGTGAGGAACTCTCCAGTGTATACTGAGTATCTCAAGCTTTATGTCTGTAGCGTTGTCACTGTAGATAGCATTCCAATCAGTGGCTGATCGTAATAGTATGAGTTCTTGTTTCACATTCACTACTATCCTCTTGTAGTCCTCAAAGAACCCCATCAACAGCTTCAATGGTACAGAGAGAGTAAATTCTTTAACTTCTTTTGTTTCACCAATACCTAACCATCCCGCGTTACCTAACTTATTCTTCTCATGTTCACGTAACGATAATAGATTTTTCATTATACTTGTAATTCCAACATTTCTCGTACGGTCCACTTCGTTAGCAGCTATCTCATATCTAATGTCATCGAATAAGAACGCTACTGCATTGTTAACAAGCTTTACAGATGCAGCTGTACTGTCAGCCTTGGTTCCACTCAATTTACCCTTGATATGTAACAAACTTTCAAAAGGGACTGTAATAACATCCTGTTGATTTATTGGGATACGAATTTCATCGTTATTGCCATAAGTAGAGGACGCATATGGTCTGTGAGAATGGTATTCAAGACCTGTGATGACGTCATCGTAATTTGCAGCACTATCTATTGCCAGTAGTTCCATTTTTAACCTTGAATCCTAACGATCTAAGGAACAGAATATTCCGTCGTGTTAACTCGGCTAGGGGTCGACTTATACTGACGTCTTTTTTATACTGACGGTCGTTAAATACGAGACCCATTCCGTCGTAAGTGTAATCTGACAGACACAGTCTCCCCTCTGAAATCTACAGGAGCACCGACCTGATCTGTTAAACTTAAAGTGATATTATGAATAGTTTTTACTTTGACAGGTAAATATATTATTGTTGGTGGAATGTCCACAATCTTGTACCCTGGAGGTACTTGTGGGTAAAACTCGTGTATAACATGACACTCTGTACCGTTTTGAAATGACCCCTTCACAATATTACACTCTATACGAATCACATTCACTTTAATTACATCAACTGGTAAATCAGATTCATGTTTAGCATTAGCTGCAAGGTCACCGATCTTAAAACCGAGTAATTTCCCGATTGAGTCCTCTTTAAACCGAATTAGCCTAGAACACTTTATCTCAGCTTTCAATGTATTATTGTTGGGTTTTAGGGATAATCCATCCTTCGCTGGCAATTGTGACTTGATATATTTTTCAATATCCTCGATTTCATATGAACCAGTAGGTATACTAATGTTCAATTCAACACTATCTTTATCTTTTGGATCTTTACCAAGGTAAAATTTATTATTAATACCCTCCACTATATTAGGGATTGAATTGTAAGTGGCAAAGTCAATGAGACCAATCTCCCAGTCACCATCATCCAACTCAACTGGAGGAAAGCAATCGCACGAAATTGTAGAACTATTACAGCTTAAAACGATACTCATGATAGAAATTTTAGACACAAATGTCCGCACACGACTGAGTTATCGCTTTGATGTCTTTTATAGTTATAGTTGATATTAGTACCCGTACCAAAGTACCTAGTCAACTCATTTGGTGGTCTAAGATTTCCAAAACTGTCGAAATACTCTACACTATTACCCCGTTTTTTATAACACACCCAATGTGTACCTTCACCGTTGATACTATCTAGGTTTAAAATAGCATTTTCATTTTTCAAAGGCTTCGAGGGAAGACTGTCTCTCATGTAGACACCTCTAAAATAAGGGATTCTTAGTTTCAAGACATATTTCTCCAAATCAATATTTGTTAATGGTCTATTTGGTAATGAATCTAACAACGTTTTTTTTACCTCTCCTACGCTTTTTCTTACCACCACCTTTCTTATATGGTTTCAAGTAAAGACCCTTCCCCTTTAACTGTTTCAATAGTTGTTGTACTGTACGTTTTCCCCTTTTCCTCTTTCCACCCCCTAATTTTGTTTTAGCCTTCATTGCAGCTGCTACAGCCAAAGCGGCGGCACGTTCACCCAAAGACGCGTCCCCTGCTTTAACTCTACCCCAAGCCTTTCCAGCAAGTATTTTATCAGCTCCCCTACGTCTTTCTGAATCACCGTATCTACTATATGCTATATCGTGTTCCTTACAAGCTTCGTCCAAAGGGTTCACACCTTTATCTCCACGAGCTAAACGTTTGGCAAGTTTTGTACCTGGACCGCAATAGTTGTAAGACGGTAAATGTAGTTCAACGGGTAATAAATCAACTGCTTTATTCAACACCTTATCACCTACACTTAATAACGAGGATACAAGACCACAACCTTTTCTCTTTGACTTTCGACG